>JAWZYU010000010.1:22957734-24157734 GCA_038380435.1 Ryuthela nishihirai
CTAGTAATTAAACACTCATCAAAATTCCCTTACCTTTATTAAAAAACCACCGTACGGTTGAAATAGTCTGTAGATGCGTTTTATCGAAAAAAAAAACTTCTTCTCGGCAACGAGAGTCGAACGCACTACCCACAGCTTCATTCTGTCAACTCCTAACAAGAACCAACCTGCAATGGAAAAGCCTCTGTTCCTGCATTCCTGAAGTCGTACGTGTCCGCTTACCGTCAGGTAGCAACGAAACATCTCGTGACACAATCGCCCGGGAGGTTGAGTGTCCAGCGCCGTACCAGCGCTCAGTGTTGTTTACTCATACGTTGCTGTTCTCTAAGGGTAGGTGACGTCACAACAAGGGAAAGTAACGTGGAGTGACCAGCGAGTGACACGTATCAGAAGACTGAGCACTAGGGATGTTTAACCTTCAGTATAATTTTACACAGTGTGTTAGGATTAACAACTCTTATAGCATAGTTATTGCGGTAGGCTCCCTCTCCACTTTTAAAATTTAGATCTTACACCGACAGTCTTTTCATATACGTATTTTTATAACCATTTAAAACCAACACTTATTTCTTTTATCCCTAGCGATTACTGGTTGTTGCATTTTTTACTAGAAGAAACCCTACCCCTACAGTAGCAGCCCCCGCAGAAAATAAAAAATGCTATCGGGCAAAAAATTAATAAAATCTGATTTTATTTGTCGTGATGAAAAATATTGATGGGGTAATAGGTTCGACTTAAAAGACTTCGTGTTCGGATCCTCACCACGGACAACCTCTCGCTGACGGACGGTTAAACCCTACGAAATTATTCCAAACGGGGAATCACAAGGTTTTTATTGACGAATGAATCTTGGACCTGTACTGCTTCCGTACATCGTGAAAATCCACTCACAGCCTTGATCCGTGTTCCCAATTTCCTTTACTAAGTCACTTCAAAAAACATTGTGATTGCAAAAGTATGACTAACTGTTTTATTACGCCGCGTTTTAAAAATACTTATTACTGTTGTAATCCGCGGTACGGGAGAGTAACACTGTTCGAAGAAAAATCAGGTAAAACAGTTTTTAAAAAAAAATCGTTTCCTCCGTCGTTTGCCTATGTCTCATCACGCGGGTGAAAAAATATTTTTTTTTTTGTACGAGGTAGAATGTTAAAAGTACGTCGCGTGAAAAAACTTTAGTCCCATCACGAATGCACATTAATGGATTAGGGAGGTCGTAGTTTAATACTTCAGCTATAAAAAAATAATACAATGTCTCACGCACTCCTCTCAACTTGTCTACGCTAATCCGCTGAAATTTTATTTGCAACGGGTCCCTAGCGATTACTGGTTGCTGCATTTTTTACTAGAAGAAACCCTCTAACTGTTTTATTACGCTGCGTTTTAAAAATACTTATTACTGTTGTAATCCGCGGTACGGGAGAGTAACACTGTTCGAAGAAAAATCAGGTAAAACAGTTTCCTCCGTCGTTTGCCTATGTCTCATCACGCGGGTGAAAAAATATTTTTTTTTTGTACGAGGTAGAATGTTAAAAGTACGTCGAGTGAAAAAACTTTAGTCCCATCACGAATGCACATTAATGGATTAGGGAGGTCGTAGTTTAATACTTCAGCTATAAAAAAATAATACAATGTCTCACGCACCCCTCTCAACTTGTCTACGCTAATCCGCTGAAATTTTATTTGCAACGGGTCCCTAGCGATTACTGGTTGCTGCATTTTTTACTAGAAGAAACCCTACCCCTGCAGTAACAGCCCCCGCAGAAAATAAAAAATGCTATCGGGTGAAAAATTAATAAAATCTGATTTTATTCGTCGTGATGAAAAATATTGATGGGGTAATAGGTTCAACTTAAAAGACTTCGTGTTCGGATCCTCACCACGGACAACCTCTCGCTGACGGACGGTTAAACCCTACGAAATTATTCCAAACGGGGAATCACAAGGTTTTTATTGACGAATGAATCTTGGACCTGTACTGCTTCCGTACATCGTGAAAACCCACTCACAGCCTTGATCCGTGTTCCCAATTTCCTTTACTAAGTCACTTCAAAAAACATTGTGATTGCAAAAGTATGACTAACAGTTTTATTACGCCACGTTTTAAAAATACTTATTACTGCTGTATCCGCGGTACGGGAGAGTAACACTGTTCGAAGAAAAATCAGGTAAAACAGTTTTTAAAAAAAAAAAATCGTTTCCTCCGTCGTTTGCGTATGTCTCATCACGCTGGTGAAACCGGGTGAAAAAATATTTTTTTTGTACGAGGTAGAATGTTAAAAGTACGTCGCGTGCAAAAACTTTAGTTTTTGCACGCGACGTACTTTTAACGGAGTAGAGAGGTCGTAGTTTAATACTTCAACTATAAAAAAATAATACAATGTCTCACACACACCTCTCAACTTGTCTACACTAATCCGCTGAAATTTCATTTGCAACGGAGGCTGATACTTCGAATCCGCTATATGTTCCGGAAGCTGCAGTGGAATGCATGGCCCCTGCTGAATGCTACGCTATCAGAAGTCCATGTGGCTGTCACGTTCTCCAAGCGCTCAGAATATTACTATACTTATAACTGATCTAAAGTCCGTTTTAATCAATACTTATTTCTTTCAACTCTGCGACTATTGGGCTGGCACATTTTCACTAGAAGGACCGCCTCACAGTGGCAATCCCGCAGAAAAAATTAATAAAAGGAAAAAGTCTGATTTTATTCCTCCTGATGAAAAATATTGAAGGTAATAGGGTCGACCTAAAAGGCCCGTGTTCGGATCCTTGCCCCGAATGGTTTTTAACAAAAGTCCTACGAAATTAAAAACTATCCCGTTACACGACGGCGTTGTTTAAAAATACTTATTACAGCTGTATCCTCAGCAAACTCTTTCCTAGGAAGTAACGCTACTCGATGCAGTCCCAGTTACATGCTTTTACCGGGTAAAGACTGTGCGCCAGAATGATAAAAGTAGAATTCATACGTTTCCGTAAAAAAAAAAAAACTTTAGTTCCTGCTTAAAGGAGTATGGTTCGATTCAGGAAGAATAGGATTTGACCTCGTGCATTAGAAAAGGGAACAAATCCGTCCCCGGTGTCCTTTGTTAGGTTGTAGTATCAGTATCCTTATACAAGCTCACTTCAAATTTTCATATGATATTCTGGGGTTGAGTTTAAACCTTTTTATTTTTTCCAACCGCGATAATGCGCAGTTTTCTGCGGAACGCGAGCGACTTCGACGCCAAGGACGACCCGCACTAAACGGTACGACCGTGCACTAGAAAACCGTGAACGGACTTGTGTGAAACGTAATGTACAGAGCTTGACAACAGTAATGTAGACTGGGATCCTCGCTCACTATACTATCATAACCCTCGAGAAATTATCAAATATGAATAGACCTCTGTAAAGTTCCTACCCCACAATCTTCTGAGTTCATTCCCCGGTCGATGCTGTCAGGATCACAAGGGATGTTTTACACATTCAACGACTTTTTCTGACATTCGCTAATCAAAGTGTCTATCTACACATCAGACTTGTCATTACATCGACAAACTACGTGTCCATAGGCTGAGTAAGCATTTAGAATGAAAAATTGAGTCTGCTTCACGACACATATTCGTAAAACGCTCATTAATTATTTTGTGAGAGAAAGCATGCATAAAGTTCAAACACTAATACATCTTCCCTTTCTAAAAAATCTGAAAAACTCACAGGAAAACAACAATATTTCCGTGAAAAATTAGGTCCCTGAATCGAGCCCTAGTTCGGCGTTCACTGACTTCAACCACCGATGAAAGCTCTCTCGCGGTTAGTTCAAGGTGCTTTCACACGCTCTTTTCAGAGTTCCTGGCCAACCTACTACGTTTCAATAAGCGCATAAGTGTGTGTGTGATGGTGGCTAGCTACAAACACAAGTTTCGCTACAATATAACACTGAGATGTCTGTTTAGTTATTTTTCTCTATTTCTATACTAGTGGTACAGTGCGAAAGTGGTTAGCACACGTTTTTTATATGTATCCTGTTTGGAAATAACACTGTCTATGGACCATTACTCCTGTACATACCATAAGCATAATACCTCGCGATTCTAAGAGTCCCCCGAACCTTTATCTAATATTATGATATTATATTATGGTATATTAGGTATTAATCTTATTTTTGTAGTTCAACGGAGTGCTTTGAGCTTGCTCGACCGCTGTCATGGGTTGGACCGCTAGCGGCCCACATATTTAATCCAGAATTAGTACATGCAAATATTTTCTTTTGTAATCGTATCAGGTGTAGAGCAGAACAGGATACTTCAATCATCAGGACAAACAATATTGCAGAAGTGAGAAAGAGAAGCGACAGGAAAGCACACTACCTGCAATCATCACCTCAAAACAACTAAGACAGAGGGCGCCACGTGCAGGGTTGAAAAGCAGTTCATAACAATGGTTTAACCATTAATTTTTTTTAAGTATTAGGATATTCATGTTACAATTTCTTACAACAGCGTTCATAGCTAGTGAAGACACAAGTCAGCAACATTCACACCTCTGTGTAAGCACACGAATATTACATTTCAACAACGTACACTTTTCGTGTGAGTATGTGAATATTACATTTTAGCTGTATGTGCACTAGACGTTCAGTTGCGAAAAATATTTAAAAACATCAGTGCAAACTCACTGAAGCGTGTCTCTTTGTGTCTCTCCATATCTATATACTATTCTTATGAGCACAAAAGATAGAACTTTCGAAGTAAGATGAAGCATGTATCGGTTTAAAAAAAAGATTTTGAGCTTTTCACCAACGCCATCTAGGGACAACAATGTTGACTGTCTGATTCAAGCAATCTATGAATATGTAGGAGAATGTTTCTCTGATCTTATGCAAAGTATATTCTTGTGTGGTGTATGGTATTATTCAACGGATGTCTTTCTAAGTGTATGCACATATCCGTGCGATGGATTAAGTTTTTTCTCACATACTTGTTTCGCCTCTGTAATTGTATGCTTTCACGTTTGTGAGTGTGTGCGTATGTTTCTGTGTGCGGGCGAGTGTGTGTGTGAGTATGTTTCTGTGTGCGGGCGACTGTGTGCGTGAGTATGTTTTCATGTTTGTTTCGCTGAATCTGATATGTGTATACGTCTTCATGTCTCTCTCGGTGTGTCTGTATGTGTATATGTTACCGTATGCAAGAATAAACATATTGTCTTACGGACACTTGCTCGCTACAGAAGAAGCTAACAATTAGGAACTATTCTATTAGGAAATCTCATCGAAAAGTCACTAAACAGATAAGTTTACTAAAGATGCACGCTTGTATACAATTTTTCAGATTCTTTTACCTTTCTCGATTCTGTTAAGTAGAACAATGAAATAGCATTGCAGGAAAAAATCTTTTATTCATACACTAAGAAATTACAAGGACGACCCATCAGATATAGAACAGAAATTAGTAACACTATTACATTTATTTAGTATATGTTCAGAGGCGCGCACCAGTTCGTCATACACTTCGTTTAGTAATATAGGAAAGTGTAGCATGTAGGAATCTTCAACTCCTGCCTCTTCCACAAAAAGTTTAGCGATATCGCTTAAATGAATGTTTCTCACTGCTTCGGCGAAACGGGATATGGCCACACACGAATGGCGAAGCTGACTTGAATGATCTACTTCACACCCAATACAGTTCGTACGTAGAATCCGAAAAATTTCTTTTCTGACCAGTGTATTTAATGTTTTTCTGAAACTTAGCTTTGCTCTCTGATCGTGCAGTTCAGCATTAGACAGTCTTCGAGTAAGGGATGTAGATAATTCGACAAGTAAGGAATGTCGAATTATCTACATCCCTTACTCGAAGACTGTCTAATGCTGAACTGCACGATCAGAGAGCAAAGCTAAGTTTCAGAAAAACATTAAATACACTGGTCAGAAAAGAAATTTTTCGGATTCTACGTACGAACTGTATTGGGTGTGAAGTAGATCATTCAAGTCAGCTTCGCCATTCGTGTGTGGCCATATCCCGTTTCGCCGAAGCAGTGAGAAACATTCATTTAAGCGATATCGCTAAACTTTTTGTGGAAGAGGCAGGAGTTGAAGATTCCTACATGCTACACTTTCCTATATTACTAAACGAAGTGTATGACGAACTGGTGCGCGCCTCTGAACATATACTAAATAAATGTAATAGTGTTACTAATTTCTGTTCTATATCTGATGGGTCGTCCTTGTAATTTCTTAGTGTATGAATAAAAGATTTTTTCCTGCAATGCTATTTCATTGTTCTACTTAACAGAATCGAGAAAGGTAAAAGAATCTGAAAAATTGTATACAAGCGTGCATCTTTAGTAAACTTATCTGTTTAGTGACTTTTCGATGAGATTTCCTAATAGAATAGTTCCTAATTGTTAGCTTCTTCTGTAGCGAGCAAGTGTCCGTAAGACAATATGTTTATTCTTGCATACGGTAACATATACACATACAGACACACCGAGAGAGACATGAAGACGTATACACATATCAGATTCAGCGAAACAAACATGAAAACATACTCACGCACACAGTCGCCCGCACACAGAAACATACTCACACACACACTCGCCCGCACACAGAAACATACGCACACACTCACAAACGTGAAAGCATACAATTACAGAGGCGAAACAAGTATGTGAGAAAAAACTTAATCCATCGCACGGATATGTGCATACACTTAGAAAGACATCCGTTGAATAATACCATACACCACACAAGAATATACTTTGCATAAGATCAGAGAAACATTCTCCTACATATTCATAGATTGCTTGAATCAGACAGTCAACATTGTTGTCCCTAGATGGCGTTGGTGAAAAGCTCAAAATCTTTTTTTTAAACCGATACATGCTTCATCTTACTTCGAAAGTTCTATCTTTTGTGCTCATAAGAATAGTATATAGATATGGAGAGACACAAAGAGACACGCTTCAGTGAGTTTGCACTGATGTTTTTAAATATTTTTCGCAACTGAACGTCTAGTGCACATACAGCTAAAATGTAATATTCACATACTCACACGAAAAGTGTACGTTGTTGAAATGTAATATTCGTGTGCTTACACAGAGGTGTGAATGTTGCTGACTTGTGTCTTCACTAGCTATGAACGCTGTTGTAAGAAATTGTAACATGAATATCCTAATACTTAAAAAAAATTAATGGTTAAACCATTGTTATGAACTGCTTTTCAACCCTGCACGTGGCGCCCTCTGTCTTAGTTGTTTTGAGGTGATGATTGCAGGTAGTGTGCTTTCCTGTCGCTTCTCTTTCTCACTTCTGCAATATTGTTTGTCCTGATGATTGAAGTATCCTGTTCTGCTCTACACCTGATACGATTACAAAAGAAAATATTTGCATGTACTAATTCTGGATTAAATATGTGGGCCGCTAGCGGTCCAACCCATGACAGCGGTCGAGCAAGCTCAAAGCACTCCGTTGAACTACAAAAATAAGATTAATACCTAATATACCATAATATAATATCATAATATTAGATAAAGGTTCGGGGGACTCTTAGAATCGCGAGGTATTATGCTTATGGTATGTACAGGAGTAATGGTCCATAGACAGTGTTATTTCCAAACAGGATACATATAAAAAACGTGTGCTAACCACTTTCGCACTGTACCACTAGTATAGAAATAGAGAAAAATAACTAAACAGACATCTCAGTGTTATATTGTAGCGAAACTTGTGTTTGTAGCTAGCCACCATCACACACACACTTATGCGCTTATTGAAACGTAGTAGGTTGGCCAGGAACTCTGAAAAGAGCGTGTGAAAGCACCTTGAACTAACCGCGAGAGAGCTTTCATCGGTGGTTGAAGTCAGTGAACGCCGAACTAGGGCTCGATTCAGGGACCTAATTTTTCACGGAAATATTGTTGTTTTCCTGTGAGTTTTTCAGATTTTTTAGAAAGGGAAGATGTATTAGTGTTTGAACTTTATGCATGCTTTCTCTCACAAAATAATTAATGAGCGTTTTACGAATATGTGTCGTGAAGCAGACTCAATTTTTCATTCTAAATGCTTACTCAGCCTATGGACACGTAGTTTGTCGATGTAATGACAAGTCTGATGTGTAGATAGACACTTTGATTAGCGAATGTCAGAAAAAGTCGTTGAATGTGTAAAACATCCCTTGTGATCCTGACAGCATCGACCGGGGAATGAACTCAGAAGATTGTGGGGTAGGAACTTTACAGAGGTCTATTCATATTTGATAATTTCTCGAGGGTTATGATAGTATAGTGAGCGAGGATCCCAGTCTACATTACTGTTGTCAAGCTCTGTACATTACGTTTCACACAAGTCCGTTCACGGTTTTCTAGTGCACGGTCGTACCGTTTAGTGCGGGTCGTCCTTGGCGTCGAAGTCGCTCGCGTTCCGCAGAAAACTGCGCATTATCGCGGTTGGAAAAAATAAAAAGGTTTAAACTCAACCCCAGAATATCATATGAAAATTTGAAGTGAGCTTGTATAAGGATACTGATACTACAACCTAACAAAGGACACCGGGGACGGATTTGTTCCCTTTTCTAATGCACGAGGTCAAATCCTATTCTTCCTGAATCGAACCATACTCCTTTAAGCAGGAACTAAAGTTTTTTTTTTTTTACGGAAACGTATGAATTCTACTTTTATCATTCTGGCGCACAGTCTTTACCCGGTAAAAGCATGTAACTGGGACTGCATCGAGTAGCGTTACTTCCTAGGAAAGAGTTTGCTGAGGATACAGCTGTAATAAGTATTTTTAAACAACGCCGTCGTGTAACGGGATAGTTTTTAATTTCGTAGGACTTTTGTTAAAAACCATTCGGGGCAAGGATCCGAACACGGGCCTTTTAGGTCGACCCTATTACCTTCAATATTTTTCATCAGGAGGAATAAAATCAGACTTTTTCCTTTTATTAATTTTTTCTGCGGGATTGCCACTGTGAGGCGGTCCTTCTAGTGAAAATGTGCCAGCCCAATAGTCGCAGAGTTGAAAGAAATAAGTATTGATTAAAACGGACTTTAGATCAGTTATAAGTATAGTAATATTCTGAGCGCTTGGAGAACGTGACAGCCACATGGACTTCTGATAGCGTAGCATTCAGCAGGGGCCATGCATTCCACTGCAGCTTCCGGAACATATAGCGGATTCGAAGTATCAGCCTCCGTTGCAAATGAAATTTCAGCGGATTAGTGTAGACAAGTTGAGAGGTGTGTGTGAGACATTGTATTATTTTTTTATAGTTGAAGTATTAAACTACGACCTCTCTACTCCGTTAAAAGTACGTCGCGTGCAAAAACTAAAGTTTTTGCACGCGACGTACTTTTAACATTCTACCTCGTACAAAAAAAATATTTTTTCACCCGGTTTCACCAGCGTGATGAGACATACGCAAACGACGGAGGAAACGATTTTTTTTTTTTAAAAACTGTTTTACCTGATTTTTCTTCGAACAGTGTTACTCTCCCGTACCGCGGATACAGCAGTAATAAGTATTTTTAAAACGTGGCGTAATAAAACTGTTAGTCATACTTTTGCAATCACAATGTTTTTTGAAGTGACTTAGTAAAGGAAATTGGGAACACGGATCAAGGCTGTGAGTGGGTTTTCACGATGTACGGAAGCAGTACAGGTCCAAGATTCATTCGTCAATAAAAACCTTGTGATTCCCCGTTTGGAATAATTTCGTAGGGTTTAACCGTCCGTCAGCGAGAGGTTGTCCGTGGTGAGGATCCGAACACGAAGTCTTTTAAGTTGAACCTATTACCCCATCAATATTTTTCATCACGACGAATAAAATCAGATTTTATTAATTTTTCACCCGATAGCATTTTTTATTTTCTGCGGGGGCTGTTACTGCAGGGGTAGGGTTTCTTCTAGTAAAAAATGCAGCAACCAGTAATCGCTAGGGACCCGTTGCAAATAAAATTTCAGCGGATTAGCGTAGACAAGTTGAGAGGGGTGCGTGAGACATTGTATTATTTTTTTATAGCTGAAGTATTAAACTACGACCTCCCTAATCCATTAATGTGCATTCGTGATGGGACTAAAGTTTTTTCACTCGACGTACTTTTAACATTCTACCTCGTACAAAAAAAAAAATATTTTTTCACCCGCGTGATGAGACATAGGCAAACGACGGAGGAAACTGTTTTACCTGATTTTTCTTCGAACAGTGTTACTCTCCCGTACCGCGGATTACAACAGTAATAAGTATTTTTAAAACGCAGCGTAATAAAACAGTTAGAGGGTTTCTTCTAGTAAAAAATGCAGCAACCAGTAATCGCTAGGGACCCGTTGCAAATAAAATTTCAGCGGATTAGCGTAGACAAGTTGAGAGGAGTGCGTGAGACATTGTATTATTTTTTTATAGCTGAAGTATTAAACTACGACCTCCCTAATCCATTAATGTGCATTCGTGATGGGACTAAAGTTTTTTCACGCGACGTACTTTTAACATTCTACCTCGTACAAAAAAAAAAATATTTTTTCACCCGCGTGATGAGACATAGGCAAACGACGGAGGAAACGATTTTTTTTTAAAAACTGTTTTACCTGATTTTTCTTCGAACAGTGTTACTCTCCCGTACCGCGGATTACAACAGTAATAAGTATTTTTAAAACGCGGCGTAATAAAACAGTTAGTCATACTTTTGCAATCACAATGTTTTTTGAAGTGACTTAGTAAAGGAAATTGGGAACACGGATCAAGGCTGTGAGTGGATTTTCACGATGTACGGAAGCAGTACAGGTCCAAGATTCATTCGTCAATAAAAACCTTGTGATTCCCCGTTTGGAATAATTTCGTAGGGTTTAACCGTCCGTCAGCGAGAGGTTGTCCGTGGTGAGGATCCGAACACGAAGTCTTTTAAGTCGAACCTATTACCCCATCAATATTTTTCATCACGACAAATAAAATCAGATTTTATTAATTTTTTGCCCGATAGCATTTTTTATTTTCTGCGGGGGCTGCTACTGTAGGGGTAGGGTTTCTTCTAGTAAAAAATGCAACAACCAGTAATCGCTAGGGATAAAAGAAATAAGTGTTGGTTTTAAAATGGTTATAAAAATACGTATATGAAAAGACTGTCGGTGTAAGATCTAAATTTTAAAAGTGGAGAGGGAGCCTACCCGCAATAACTATGCTATAAGAGTTGTTAATCCTAACACACTGTGTAAAATTATACTGAAGGTTAAACATCCCTAGTGCTCAGTCTTCTGATACGTGTCACTCGCTGGTCACTCCACGTTACTTTCCCCTTGTTGTGACGTCACCTACCCTTAGAGAACAGCAACGTATGAGTAAACAACACTGAGCGCTGGTACGGCGCTGGACACTCAACCTCCCGGGCGATTGTGTCACGAGATGTTTCGTTGCTACCTGACCGGTAAGCGGACACGTACGACTTCAGGAATGCAGGAACAGAGGCTTTTCCATTGCAGGTTGGTTCTTGTTAGGAGTTGACAGA
Source organism: Ryuthela nishihirai (assembly GCA_038380435.1). NCBI lineage: Eukaryota > Metazoa > Arthropoda > Arachnida > Araneae > Heptathelidae > Ryuthela > Ryuthela nishihirai. The sequence continues at coordinate 22,969,216 of JAWZYU010000010.1, forward strand.
ATGAAGCTGTGGGTAGTGCGTTCGACTCTCGTTGCCGAGAAGAAGTTTTTTTTTTCGATAAAACGCATCTACAGACTATTTCAACCGTACGGTGGTTTTTTAATAAAGGTAAGGGAATTTTGATGAGTGTTTAATTACTAGGGAGTTTAATAGCAGGGAATTTTAATTATAAAGGAATCGTTTAGTCGTCCTGGCTAAATGAATAGCAAAGGATTTTAATTACTAAGGAATAAATACAACTCTGTGAGTTGATTTACAATTTGAGATCTGCATTCAAAAGAGTTCAGTGCTAGTGTTGGCTTTGATGTAAGAAATACATAGAAAAAGCTAGGTTAATATCTGAAATGGCTGACCCGCATCTAAGCCACCGCAAGTACAAGGCGTGTTCCCGTGCGTCCTGGAATCCACAGAGCAAGGGACGATTTTTTTTTTTTCCGGTGAAACACATCTACAGAAAAACTGATTTTATTTCCACCGTGGAGTGATTTTAATAAAGGTGAGGAATATTTTGACGAGTGTTTAATTACTAGGGAGTTGATTAACGGAGTTTGAAAATTTTTCCACTGCAGACGTGTGTTCTAAAAGCAGATTTAACATGTCATCCCTACGAATAATTTAAACCATTATTAATTTCACCCTATGGTATTTTCTATGGAAACAGTAAGTGTAAAATGAGTTTCAACTGTAGGATGATTTTTAATAGAGGCAAGGGAATTTTGATGAGTGTTTAATTACTAAGGAATTTTGTATCATCCTTTTCTGTACAATTATTCTAAGACCAGTCAATCGTTCCATGCAATTATTCTGAGACTTGCATCAGCCGAGTGAAGGAGTGGGGCCTTAAAATGGTCAACCAGAGGGTTTTTCATAAGGGGGAGGGCTTAAAATATAGGTAGGTCGACCGTGGGGGCCGAAAACGAGAAATTAGACTTAAAATAAAGGGGTTTTTGGGGAAAATAGTACTTCTCACTATCAACAGATGGCGCCAGGAGGGTTTTTAATAAGGGGGAGGGCTTAAAATATAGGTAGGTCGACCGTGGGGGCCGAAAACAAGAAATTAGACTTAAAATAAGGGGTTTTTGGGGAAAATAGTACTTCTCACTGTCAACAGATGGCGCCACTGAGGGGAAAGGGGGTGAAAGGGGGAGGAATTATTAATAAAGGTCGGTTACGTAATGATTATGTAATGATTACGTCATGTTGCGTCATAGGGGGCGTGGTCGGTGACGTCATAGGGGGGAAAGCACTAGTGGGGGTACGGTATAATGTGACTATACTACTCTTATGGTCCTGAAAGGGTTAAGGGTAGATCGACAGCTTCTTCATAGTCAAATTGATGCTTGTTCCTTCTGGCTCTAACTTCAGTTTCGGCAGGAAATTCTGCACTGCATTCAAGATTCTCTGCAATCTCATTAGCAGCAATTTTCATCTGATCATATCCAGATTGTCTATAACTTTTCACTTTTTGTATGGTTTCTGATAACATCCTTACACAATCTGACAAATTTATAGTTACAGATTGCAATAGCTTCGAGACTGAATTTATTTCAAATATCATACCAAAGAATTACACCGCATATAAACTTGTAATTTTTAATATTTTTTGCTAACCCTCTTGCTTTAACTTTAGTTTCTGATCTCTGTTGATGTCTTCTATTATTTGGAATAACGCATCATAGATTTCGCAAAGTTGAAATCGTAAAGGCTTTAACGCATCTACTGTGCTTGACCACCTAGTAGCACTCAATGGTTTTAGAGTTAATTGTGAAACATATTTTTTTAGCACTTCCCAACGCTCTGTAGAACCAGAAAAAAAAGTGTAAAGTTCTTGAACAATAGAAAAAAAAGAAGTTTCTGTAGAAGTAGACGTTGCATCATTCACATGCCCTTGGATATTTTTCAAGAATTCTATTTTGTACACCCTTTCTTACTTCTTTCATATTAGCTCCGTTGTCATAGCCTTGTATTTTGCTGCCGTTGTATTAGCTCCGTTGTCTAAGCCACTTTAACTCAAAACCTACCTTTTCCAAATGTGTCAGAATAAGTTCTGTCAAAAAAAAAGCTAGTAAGATTTGTAGGTAACAGAACATAATAAATAGATAATGAATATCTGTCAAATTGACAGCTAGCAGCTGTTTTGACATATGCATTTCTTTAACTTCTTATTGTATTGTCTCCACTTCAACGTATATGAATTTGGTAAAAATAGAGCAATAAATAACGAACGCAAAAGTAGGCAAATGCAAATATTTCCTAAGCAACTCACTCTCTATCACACACAGAAAGCAAAAGTAGCCCAATATTACCTAAATAACTCTCTATCTATCACACAGAGGCAGACGTTCCGCACCTGAGATATACCCAGTCCATGCAAATACTACTTTTCAATTCGAGTCCCAATTGTCATAACAATCATTTTCAATGATAATAAGTAACTACAATTGCTGTAAAAAACAATAATTCTCTTACCTGATCTACTTTTTAAACACTAAAACTGAATTAGTATAAATGCACAAATATTATACTGATACAGATATATTACATATCTGATTTACTGATTTAAATACAGCACAGCCGCTTGCCACGTCTCATGACAAACTAACATTAAAATCAAATATTGTCAATAATTGTAAGTTCAAAGCAGAACTATCAACGCGTAACACTTGTTATCTTTTGTGATAATTGCCGCCTCAGCAATTGTCTTTTGTGATAATTGCCGCCTCAGCTTTTAGGAGCGGCCGCTGTCAGATCAAAAGTCTTTCGGCGAGCGCTCGCCAACGATGCACCTGCACCAGAAACCGAGATCAAAGGATACCGAAAGCGCTTAGGCAGAGGCGTACGATAAATCATAAATCGTATACATCAATATCGGAATAACATAGACCAATATAGAAAAGCGTTGCGTAAAGATTATTAATTATTGAATGGTTCAAATTGTATTTGGATTTCGCTGCTTATGCCACCCCCTTACGGTGCCGCCTTATGCGGCCGCCTCTCTGTATCATAGCACGGCACGGCCCTGCTGATCGCTGTTGTCTATCCAAGTTTTCTACCGCTCCAAGGCGAGCTAATGATTCTTTCGGAATGAACTGTTCAATTTGGCGAAAGCCTCTTAGTTCCGATCCCCCTTTTTCCCCCATACTATAATTTAGGGAAGAATTGCCGGTTGGTGTCCCCCTTCGACTATATGCTCACTCATAGTAGAATTTTTTATGATTACAGCTCTCATTGCAACATTTATCTGCCAGATGGTTTAGTGAAAAGCTCTGACGCCACGTCAAGGCACCATCCATGTCAGAGTGTTTTGCTCTAACCCAGGAGAAAACCCCTCCACACACAGGCAGCTAATGTGGAAGGAAAAAGAGGGTGCCGGCTTCATTAAATGTCATTACTGATATGTCAGAGTGTTTTGCTCTAACCCAGGAGAAAACCCCTCCACACATAGGCAGCTAATGTGGAAGGAAAAAGAGGGTGCCGGCTCCATTAAATGTCATTACTGATATGTCAGAGTGTTTTGCTCTAACCCAGGAGAAAACCCCTCGACACATAGGCAGCTAATGTGGAAGGAAAAAGAGGGTGCCGGCTCCATTAAATGTCATTACTGATATGTCAGAGTGTTTTGCTCTAACCCAGGAGAAAACCCCTCCACACATAGGCAGCTAATGTGGAAGGAAAAAGAGGGTGCCGGCTCCATTAAATGTCATTACTGATATGTCAGAGTGTTTTGCTCTAACCCAGGAGAAAACCCCTCCACACATAGGCAGCTAATGTGGAAGGAAAAAGAGGGATCCGGCTCCATTAAATGTCATTACTGATATGTCAGAGTGTTTTGCTCTAACCCAGGAGAAAACCCCTCCACACATAGGCAGCTAATGTGGAAGGAAAAAGAGGGATCCGGCTCCATTAAATGTCATTACTGATATGTCAGAGTGTTTTGCTCTAACCCAGGAGAAAACCCCTCCACACATAGGCAGCTAATGTGGAAGGAAAAAGAGGGTGCCGGCTCCATTAAATGTCATTACTGATATGTCAGAGTGTTTTGCTCTAACCCAGGAGAAAACCCCTCGACACATAGGCAGCTAATGTGGAAGGAAAAAGAGGGTGCCGGCTCCATTAAATGTCATTACTGATATGTCAGAGTGTTTTGCTCTAACCCAGGAGAAAACCCCTCCACACATAGGCAGCTAATGTGGAAGGAAAAAGAGGGTGCCGGCTCCATTAAATGTCATTACTGATATGTCAGAGTGTTTTGCTCTAACCCAGGAGAAAACCCCTCCACACATAGGCAGCTAATGTGGAAGGAAAAAGAGGGATCCGGCTCCATTAAATGTCATTACTGATATGTCAGAGTGTTTTGCTCTAACCCAGGAGAAAACCCCTCCACACATAGGCAGCTAATGTGGAAGGAAAAAGAGGGATCCGGCTCCATTAAATGTCATTACTGATATGTCAGAGTGTTTTGCTCTAACCCAGGAGAAAACCCCTCCACACATAGGCAGCTAATGTGGAAGGAAAAAGAGGGATCCGGCTCCATTAAATGTCATTACTGATATGTCAGAGTGTTTTGCTCTAACCCAGGAGAAAACCCCTCCACACATAGGCAGCTAATGTGGAAGGAAAAAGAGGGATCATAAATAAGCTTCCTTAACAGTTTTCTTTCCTTTCTCCATCCCATTTATTCGATGTCTTCATCATGGAGTCAACCGCCTTAACTGGAGCAAAGAGAGTTTCCTTCTTTTTTAATCTAGGAACCTGCTGAGACTTTCCTTTCAAGGGCACTGGGACGAATATCGACTTATAGAGTGCATTATAGTCCATTTCACTCATCTTACTTGGCCGTTTGACCTGTCCTCTAGTATAATTGTCTGAACTTTCCTGTCCTTTTCCCCACATATTCATAATTTTCTCCTTGGCACTCATTCTGCTGTATTCTGGGGTAGGAACTTCTATCATACCAGAAGGTACCTTTGGGAACTGTTGTGGAGGCGATTTAATAGGTCTCTTCGCAGAAGGGATTTCTTGGCAATGTTTCTCCGCTCCAGCTCTTTAAGATCTTCTCCTTGGCACTCATTCCTTTGTTATCACAGGCAGGAACTTTTATCGTACCAGGATACACTTTTCCAAGCTTTGGAGGAGGCTGTTTAAGAACTCTCTTAGTAGAAGGATCTGTTGACAATATCTCACTTTTCCAACTCTTCATAATCTTATCTTTTTCACTGTTTACACTGTTCTATGTTGCAGGACTTTGAATCCTACCAAGATGTCCTATTTCCAAATGTGGTGGTTTAAGAAATGTCTTGGTAGAAGGATCTGGCGACAATTGCTGTAATCTCCAAGTGTTCATTATATTCTTCTTCTTGTTTGAGTTTTCAAAAGGGCAGTGTTGGAAAGGTTCGATAGTGAGGCGCCATTAGCCACCCGCCTACACAAATTCACAAGCTGTCAGCAAACGGCGAATGAGAGTGTCCGGGAGTATGCTGCCCGCATTCGGACCTGGGCCTATCAGTTTTTGGGAACAGCAGGAAGAAACATGGACAGCGAGGATCAGGGAATCGGCGATCAGATGCGCCTTGCCCAGTTTTTGGCGGGCCTGGCCCCGCGGCTCAAGCGGTTCGTACTGTCTCATAACCCCCGCACATTTGAGGAGGCTTTAGCAAAAGCTACACTGGAGGAGAGCAATGAGCGTGCCTCCGGACGAACGCCAGCCATACGAGCACTTGACGAGGAAACCCCTGCTAGGAACACAGAGTCGAACCCTCTGCCCCAGCTACAGGATCTGTTGGCAGCCTTTCCGCTGTGCCAGATCCAGGCAGATCTAGTACGTTTGGGGGAGCCCCTCCACCAGATTGAGGGACAGCGAGAGAGGAGCCATACCAGTCAGCCCCAGAAACAGCGGCACCCCTGGGCGGATCGCCAGGGTGTCACGTGCTTTGCGTGCGGTGGAGTGGGCCATTACGCCTGTCAGTGTGCGTCGCCCCCGACCCTACGCCCACGTGACCCGCAATACCAAACAGGACGAAACCGGCAGCAAAATCGAGACTGAGCAACTCCACGGATTCCAACCTCGGACTTCAAGATAGTAAGACGTGTTCGCTAGTGCTCTCTGTTTTCCACGTGTTTGTGAATTCAGCTAACAATGGATATCAATAAGGACTCCAGATTAAATCGTTGTTTCAAGTTTTTACATCGTGATCTCAGCTATGAGACTTTCGTGACTATATTGGACAACAATAAGGACCCAGCTGCTATTGAAGTCACACAAAGTATTTCCAAAGATATCACCATTATTACTTTTGCCTCTGAAGACGCTGCGGATGATTTTGCCGCTGATCCGAACCTGGTGTTTCCCACGGACCAGCTCATCGCATTCAAGCGCCTAGGATATCCCCAGAAAAAAGTTTTCATCTCTAAACTTCCATTCTTCATCCCTAACTGTGACATCGTGGACGCCCTCAAGCCATATGGCATTGTAAAAAGCATTGCAGAAGAGTTCCTGAACCTCCCGGGATTGGAATCCATCCGGACGGGTACGAGGGTAGTCCACATGGAGATGAAGAAAATGGTACCCAATTTCCTCCACATCTCTACCTTTTCGGCTACAATTAATTACTCTGGCATGATCCGGCTTTGCAAGTGGTGCAGGCTCCCAGGCCACATCATAAAGGACTGCGAAGCCTTCGCCAAGAAGAACCTGCCACCTCCCGCATCAAAATCGGTCATAATTTCGGACTCTATCTCGACCACCAACTCTTCGCAACTGCTGGCACCAACCTCCATTCAAAGAGAAGAAGTTCAGGATGCTCCAAAAGAAATTCCCGCTCCTGAAGAGTCAGCTCCTTCTACTCCCCTTCAACAAAAAAGAAAGCACCTTCCCTCTCCATCGGATTCACCTTCTGCCTCTGAGTCTACTGCCCATCAGAAGAAAAAACAGAAAGCTCCTGACTCGCCCTCCTCATTAATAGGTAATATTCAAAATTTCATCATAGATCGATCCACCTCCCCCTCTATTACTCTAAATTCTGACTCCCCTGATTTTCTTGAAACCTTTGAGGACCTCCTTGATTTTCTAAAATTTCTTATTAACCCTAAATTAGCCTCCTCCGAATGGGAAATCCCCCCCCCCCACCTTAAAGCTCTTAAAAAAACGCTATCCAAGGACGGTTGCATTTTGCCGAAGTATCGAGACCTTTACCTCTCTGCTTTAGGCAAATGCCCGCAGAGAGAGTGCTTTTCTATTTGGGACTTCCTCCAATTAGTAAAGAATCTCCTCCCTCTTTATAAATAATTCATTATTCTTCCGTTTTTAAATTATTTTCCGTTCAAAATTAGCCCTTTTCCATCTTTTTTACTCATTTAGCGATCAAAATTCTGCCTCCTCTCCATTCCTCACTCTCAGTCAATCCCAAAATTCCTTTATCCTCATTGGCTGAGACCCCTCTTGCCCACTCGTCTCCGTTAGCGTCAAACCTAACCAACTTCCAGCTCCCGCTCTCAGCCAATGCCAAAATTCCTTCAATCCCATTGGCTGTGACGTCAGCGATCGATTTCCATCATCTCGCTGCTCTGACGCTACTTTTGGCTTTATTTCTCCCCCCCCCCCTTCAAATTATTGCTCCCCCGTCCACAATTTTAATGTTTAGCCTACTTAACACTAAATTATCACTAAATTATACCCTTCTCCCCCTTTTTTCTCTCTCATTCCACGATTTTCGCGACACTTACCAACTTTGGAGCGAAATAAGATCTGTGCAAACTTTCGGCCTTTCCTTCCACCCTTGCCTCTAAAAATTAAAATTCCAATTTTTAACGTCTTCTCCCTCACTCTATCACCCACAGAAGACATTGGCTCGTGGTCCTGATGATAAGCAGGCCGAGGCTTGCTTTACAAATAGGACCAGCATTTAGAGGGATGTGAAAGAAGAAGAGCAACTCCACGGAGTACCCGCTGGACGAGAGAGAATGGATTACCCTTTACCCCCCCTCAGCGAACTCGAGATCAGGGTAGAGAAGAGTTACGACAAGCCAACCACCATACGGCTCCTTTAAACTAGAACGGGAGGGAAGCCCCGGATGCACTTCCCAGAGTCCCCTCGAAGCGTCAGCCGTCCGCATTGCCCCGTGTGCCATACTATGCAGTGATGAAAATTCACCTATTGTGTCTGGCCGCATGGAGGACACGGAGGTGTCGGCCCTTGTCAATACCGGCGCCACTCTGTCCGTCATGAATAGCCAGTGTTTTCAGCGCTTGAGAGGCCGAATCCTGCACAAAACGGTCCCCCTCCAACAAAACTGTAGATGGCCACCCCCTTCCAGTGATAGGCAGATACATGGTGACCCTCACATTTGACGCGCTAACGCTACCGCGTTAAATATATAATTGAAATCCAAAGTGAATGCACAGTATTCCCTGTTAAGAAACAATAATTAATAGATTCTGAAAAAAATTCATCGCCGCCACGGCGGGAATCGAACCCGCATCTCTCCAGATTCATGCCAGAGCGTGCTAACCATTTGCACCACGCGTCGGACAACGAATATTTTCAGAATTTGACCTTTTAAGTTTTTCTTCTTGAGACGTGACTGAGACAGCGTGTTTCCGGGGGCTTCAATTTCCGACTGGCGTAAGCTACCGGATGACGGAAACCGTCGTCCGTCTCCTGCTCGAGTACGCCGGCTACCGCAATATCCGACGCATCGGTTGACAGGAAAAATTTCCGTCCAAAGTCAGGGTACAGGAGAAGGGGCTCGGTCATTAATTTCCTCTTCAGTACTTCGAACGCTTCCTCCGCTTCTGGAGACCATCTAAAAGGGGTGTCCTTCTTCACTAAATGGACCAAGGGGGCTGTAAGATCGGCGTAGCGATCAATAAAACGCCGGTAGTAGCCGGTTAGGCCTAGGAAGGCTCGAACGTTCCGGACACTACGGGGGCGAGGAAATTCTTCAATGGCCTGGACGTTCCACGGGTCCGGCTGGACCCCTTCTGCGGAAATAAAATGTCCCAAGTAAGTGAGGGATTCCTTCGTGAATTGGCACTTTGCTGGCTTCAACTTTAAATTGTAGGCCCTTAGACGGTCAAATACCCTCTGTAACCGTTCTGTGTGTTGTTCAAATGTCTGGGAGGCCACCATTATGTCGTCGAGGTAGACGAGAACTTGCTCTTGTCGCATTCCCATTAATACGTGGTCCAATAAATGCTGGAACGTAGCGGGACTGTTCTTCAGTCCAAATGGTAAGTAGTTAAATTCAAATAACCCTTTCCTGCTGATGAACGCAGTTTTCTCCACGTCACGTGGGTGAACGGGAACCTGCCAATAACCGGATACCATATCCAGTGAGTTAAAATATTTGGCGTGAGCTAGTTGGTCGATAATTTCGTTTATGAGTTGGAGGGGGTACGAATCTGGGACTGTTTTCACATTTAGGGCCCTGTAGTCGACGCAGAATCTGTAGGTGGAGTCTTTTTTCTTCACTAAGACGATGGGTGACGCAAAAGGAGAGGCGCTTTCTCTTATTATTCCTTGCTCTAACAACTCATCCACTTGTCGGTCCAATTCGCCCTGCAGCGCGAACGGCACCCTGTATGCCCGCTGCCTCGTCCTTTTTCCTGTGCAGTGTGCCTGAATGACAATCTATGATGAATCGGTGCTTTTTGAGGATATCGTGTCCCATTATCATGTCGTATCGTGGAGTGTCTATGTCAAGGGCTACTATGGGGTGTTCAAATCTAATCCCGTCAAATGTGAGGGTCACCATGTATCTGCCTATCACTGGAAGGGGGTGGCCATCTACAGTTTTCAAATTATGTTGGAGGGGGACCGTTTTGTGCAAGATTCGGCCTCTCAAGCGCTGAAAACACTGGCTATTCATGACGGACACAATGGCGCCGGTATCGACAAGGGCCTACACCTCCGTGTCCTCCATGCGGCCAGACACAAGAGGTGAATTTTCATCACTGCATAGTATGGCACACGGGGCAATGCAGACGGCTGACGCTTCGAGGGGACTCTGGGAAGTGCGTCCGGGGCTTCCCTCCCGTTCTAGTTTAAAGGAGCCGTATGGTGGTTGGCTTGTCGTAACTCTTCTCTATCCTGATCCATTCCTTACTGGACAACATCTTTTCCGCCAATGTTTGATAAAATCCCAGGTTTCTCTAATAAAAAATCACATGACTCCACAATTATAAAAGAAATTTCCTTACTACACATTAATTATCAATTTAATAATTATATCAAAATTTATACAGATGGGTCTTCCAACCCACACACTAAAAGTTATTCTGGTGCTATTTTTTTCCCAGAATTTAATTTCTCTTCAAAATTTAAATTTAATACTTCCTTTTTGAACATAACTACTGAACTTTACTCCATTATAGAAGCCACAAAATGGGCCACAAAATTTTACAATTCTAAAATAGTTATTTTTACAGATTGCAAATCTGCACTTTTTAGCCTTTTCCAAAATCCCCTTAAAACTAACTTTAATGTATTCACAAATGATCGTTTATTTCATACTTTTAAACATTTATCACATAACAATATCTTAATAATTCAGTGGATACCTGCCCATGTGGGCATTCCTGATAATGAAACTGTAGATAGGCTGGCTAAAGAAGCTTTAAATCACAACTCACATATTCCAACCCCATCATTTATTTATCAAATCAAATTAACAAATAAAAAATTACTAATAGAAGAATTGCAATCTTGGCATAATAATAATAGATCTCAATCCCACCGCTATAAAATTAATCCCAAAATTCAAAAATTCCATGACTTTAATTTGAAAAAAAACGAAATAAATGCCATTCTTCGAATTAAAACCAATACAGCACTAACTAACTATAGACTCTTTCAATATAAAATTATTGATTCTCCTAATTGTCCAAACTGCAATACTTTTCACACATTAGAACATATTATTTTCAATTGCAAAAGTTATGATAATGAAAGAAGACAATATTTCTCAAAACTTTCAAAACTTAATATTTTATCTTATGACTTTCAAAGTATCTTATTTTCTTCAAACTCAAAGCTAATACCTGTTCTGTATAACTATCTCATTCAATTTCTGAAGAACTCAAAAATTCTTGATATTTTATAAAAAAAAAATTACAAATACTATCATCATCATCATCATCCTCAAGCAGCCATGGGCTACGGAGGTCCAACCAGACCACGCAGTTTAATTCTCCAAGCATATCTGTCCTGAGCTACATCTGCTGCATCCGGCCACTGCACACCAATTCTAACAAGGTCCTGTTTGACATTGTCTGCCCACCGCATCCTAGGTCTCCCCCTCCTTCTGAATCCTCTAGGCACACTGTTCGTAACCCTATTCGCCAATCTATAATTATCCATACGGGCAACATGGCCAAACCAGCGGAGTCTCTCTCTGCACAATATGCTGCTTAAAGGAGGTTGCAGACTCCTTTGCCTAACCTCATCATTAGGTACAAAGTTAAACCACCTAATACCCAAGATACTGCGTTATCATCTAGAATCAAAAGCATCTAGTTTCCTGTTATCTTGTTTACACAGCGTCCAAGTTTCACTACCATAACTAACCCTAGAAAGAACCAAACTATTATACAGTCTAATTTTAGTCTTTAGGTGTATACGCCTATTTCTCCACAATCTCAATAGATTCTTAAAAGTCCCGGCAGCAATACCTATTCGTCTGTTAATCTCATGCCGCACATCACCAGTATCAGTTACATAGCTCCCAAGGTAATTAAACTATGACACCTGCTCAAGACTGCAACCATTCAGATTAACTGAATCACAACCTGCCTGACCAATTTTCATCACTTTAGTTTTTTCTCTGTTTATAACCAAACCTACTCTACTACCAGTCTCATCAACAGCTCGAATGAAAGAGTTCATCTCATCAACATCATTTGCCAAAAGGGCTAAATCATCAGCATAATCTAAATCAGAAATTTTCGTATCTCCAGCCCATTTAAGGCCAAAATCTTTTCTTCGAAGCGAATTTCTCATAACATAATCAATAACCAAACTAAAGAGAAAAGGAGACAAAATGCACCCTTGTCGAACACCAGACGTAATGCTAAACCAATTGCTACAAGACTTACCAACTCTCACACATGACTCATTGTTATTATAGAGAGCTTTCATTATGTTAACTAACTTGCCTGGTATACCATATGATCTCACAATCAACCACAAATTATGACGATCAACAGAGTCGAAAGCCTTTTTGAAATCAACAAAGCTAGCAACCAAAGGTTTCTGAAACTCTAAACATTTCTCAAGAATCTGCCTAAGTGAAAATATCTGATCTACACATCCCCTACCACTTCTGAATCCACATTGCTCATCACGCAATTGCCTGTCAACCAGATTCTTAATTCTATTAAGCACAATCATGGAAAGAACTTTACCTGGAACAGAGAGTAAGCTGATACCCCTATAGTTATCACAAGAACTGCGATCACCTTTTTTGAAAATAGGGATAATAATAGCTCTGGTAAAATCTTTAGGAACCATGCCTTTATCATAAAAGTTATTCAAAATTTCAGTCATCCAAGTGGTAACCGAAACATTCCCAGCTCTGAGCATTTCTGTAGTAATTTCATCTACCCCTGGGGATTTATGAAGTTTAAGTTTAGAGATAGCCAAACTAACTTCAGATTGTGTTATAGGGCCAACATTAAAGCTGCCAATGCATCTATCATCATTACAAACAATGGGAGTAGAACTAACCACATTGTTTAGAACATCACTGAAATGCAAACAGAAAACACAGCGGCAGATTCTCCCTCAACAGAGGCCCACCAGTGCAGCAAGCCCAGGATCCATAATCAAACTCAAATCCATAAACAAGTCCAGTCTGGTAGGTATAAATGGTCAGCACCAGGACCCTGTGAAGTTGACCACACCTCAGCAGGGTACTATACCATCATTAATACTATACCATCTATTTAACTTAATTCAGATTCAAAAAGCCTCTGAATGAGTTTGCTTTTATAAAGCAAGAATATTCAATTTATGTTATGTGTTCTACTACTACTACCCTGATCTCGAGTTTCGCTGAGGGGGTGTAAAGGGGAATCCATTCTCTCTCGTCCAGCGGGTCCTCCGTGGAGTTGCTCGGTCTCGATTTTGCTGCCGGTTTCGTCCTGTTTGGTATCGCGGGTCACGTGGGCGTAGGGTCGGGGGCGACGCACACTGACGGGCGTAATGGCCCACTCCACCGCACGCAAAGCACGAGACACCCTGGTGATCCGCCAAGGGGTGCCGCTGTTGCTGGGGCTGACTGGTATGGCTCCTCTCTCGCTGTCCCTCAATCTGGTGGAGGCGCTCCCCCAAACGTACTAGATCTGCCTGGATCTGGCACAGCGGAAAGGCTGCCAACAGATCCTGTAGCTGGGGCAGAGGGTTCGACTCTGTGTTCCTAGCAGGGGTTTCCTCGTCAAGTGCTCGTATGGCTGGCGTTCGTCCGGAGGCACGCTCATTGCTCTCCTCCAGTGTAGCTTTTGCTAAAGCCTTCTCCTCTACATCTCTTCCCGTTCTTATCTTTGGCACTGCTTTCCCTGCTTTCTGGGCCAGGAGCTTGTATCTGCACTTCTTCCTTCACTCGATCTTTCTGTATACTCAACATGGCTTTTCGCTTTTGCAATCTGTCGCCCTGCTCTTTCCTCTCATCGTTAGGAATGTAACGCCTAGTTAGTCCAGGATAATAGAACTTAATTTCAGGTGGGATAAACCTACCCAATATCCTTTTCACATCGTCATCGGTGTAGGAAGTGGGGATCATTTTTTTCTGTGGAGGTCCAAAAAGGTACTCTCCATGGACGTCTTCTAAGGGTTCATTGCTCCCATTGGCTGTGCATCCGTAAGGTAGAAGCATTTTGTTAAGTCTCAAGTTCAAGCAAGTATTAGACTTTTGTTTTAATTTCATTTTAAGTAAAATTCAAAGCAATCGTATATTTAAATAATTAATAATTTCCAGAATTAGTTTTTGTTTTTATTATACTAATAAATTAATATATATATATATTATTTTATAAAACGAAAGTTGCTTATCACTGCCGACAATTACTGATCGAAAGCGATTTCAGATTTTTTCTTTTAAAGATATTTAGTTTAATCAACTCCTATGTCATTCTCACTGCAAAATGAGATTTCTTTCAATCGACCAAAAGAGAATGCTTTGTCAAACAATTATTTCTTAAGCATTTGTCATCTTCGCTAATTTTAGAGTATGAGCTATTTCAGATTATGTTTCCTTTAAAGAATTCCTGTTAAAAATGTAAAACTTCAGATAATCCTATTTCTAATATTGTTCAGAGTTCATTATCCCCATTTAACTGTATTTTGCCTCTAATAGAAACTCAGACGATTAATAACTAATTCAATATCAGCAAACGAATGAAGTATGTCAACTTACTGCTTTCCGCGACAGCGCAGACTCCGAGATCTGATAGACCCTTCTATATTTGGAAAGAAATCCGTTGTTCCTACCCCTTCAGGAGCGCCTGGTAAGTTGTCGATGTCTTCCTCCATCATAACGTCCTCACGCCAACGTGGTGGGCAAGTCCTTTTCGCCCCGGACTGCTCGGGGTATTCGTGCTGCTTCTTCACATCATACCTACATAAAACAGAGAAAGAGAATGAAATGTTGCTCAATCTGTCAGAATTTAATAGTAAATAATAATGAGTCTCACATTCGGCGACAACTGAATATAAATCGCAAACAGAACTAATAAGATTATAATTGCTTGCCGTATGTTACTAATTAAAGAAAAATCATTCATCATAAGATATAAACTTTAAAAGAAGACATGATACACGAGAAGAAATCTCAAGTATTTCCTCAAACGAACACCAGGGTTATTTTTGAAATAATTATTTTTCCTAAAATGTAAACATAGAAATGTTCGATTTTTTTTACCTCCTAAAGACACTTTTTCTCCTACAATGTATTAAATGAACAGAGACCTAAAGGACACAAAAGACCTAAAGGATTCAGAGAAGGATGGTGAAAGAGATCCTTTGGACAGCTCTTAAGAAATAGATGGAAGTCTCCCTGTTCTTCAACGTGCACAGAATATTGTTCTCCTGCATACGGGGCCTTGCATTAACGTCCTATCTGATGGATGACAATCTTTCTAGGCCCATAAGCATCATCATTATTTTAGGGAATAATCATTGTAGTTTCGATAGATGTCGATGATTTGTAACAAATATCTAATCTCGGCTATCCCTTGCAAAACATCCCCGATCTGTTAAAAATATTTTTTAAAAAGTCGAATCGATGAAGCAAGTGTAAACCAATCTGACTTATAAGTGTCATTTGAATACACAATGTGTATTCAAATGACACTTACCTAGTCATGCACACAACCCCTAGTACGAAAACATTTATTCAAATAATTAATATCCCATTAAAGCATCAGGAGAAAGACCCATCCTGGCTCTGTGATCACGCTTTTTCAAGCGAAGGGTTGAATCGTTTGCATATCTCTTACAATAGGTAAAGATAATTAATGTGATTTTGTAAGCAATGTGATGATTCTGCAGATAGATTATGAGGACGAAAGAGATGCAATGACCACCAATGATATCATTCTAATATTATTGCACAAAATCTTTCCTATCTGAGCCCATATTTAAATATTGTAAGAGAAGAAATGATTTCGCCATCTCCAAAGTGAATGAAGTTCTCGCCGTGGATTTACCGTAAAGAGCTCACTTAGATAAGGAACTAGGCAACCGTTTGCAGTGGGCTGCGAATTTCTTTAGTAAATTGCTTTAAATCCCTTCAAGTGACCAATTGATTGCATGCAGCGTTGTTAATTCAGCCATTATCACTTCTCATTTCAAATTCTCATAATGGAAAAAAAATCTCATAAAGAACGTCCAAAGTGTGTTGCAGATGAAGTGAAGCATCGCTCGGATTGTTTCAATCCCAAACCTCTGGCTGATGGTAGGGATATTATAGCATGGGAAGTTTCTATTGGAATCCATTGTATCTGTGGACAAAATGGCAGTTATTAAGGACTGAGATCGACGTGGTTCCCTTTCAAATGGTAGTCATGATCACGTCCATATTTCAACTGGTCATGAGTGATTTCGGGAGCATCCCAGTGATCTGCTGTTTCTATCTTGGCAGTTTCAATCCTTGATTCCAGTCTTATGGAATATATTTCAGATTGTTCTGAAGAAATTTAACCTACACAGAATGCCATTCCTATCAACCCTTGTGGATCTGTAAGTGATAATTGTAAAACGAAAACAGGTAACTCATCCGAAGATATAAATTCTAAGTTTTTAATGTCTCCATATAGTAACGTGTTGGTAGAGTACGCAAGGATTAAGATACAAGTTGTAATCTCTATTACACACTTAAATATATACTTAATGTATATTAAGAGAAGTATTTATGGAATATGGTAGCTCCTAGTCGCCAAAGTATCAAAACCCCTCAACTTTCCTTACATGAGAAGATGTTGAGTACGCACTGCAGCGTATATCGTGAGGTAAACTAACTTGTTATTAAACGCATTCTCTAAAAATTAATCACATGGAATTTGTATATTAAATCATAGTTGAAAATCATCTTAACACTGTATTGTACTAAAGCTGTTTAAAGTTTGCACGCAATAAAAAGTAAATAAAAATAACGTATCCTTTATTCACATAAAAGTGAACACGGTGAACATACGAGAACACGGTGCAATTCCAAGTTATCATGCAAACTGCCTTTGTGGTGAAAAAAAAAACATTCACCACAAAGGCAGTTTGCATGATAACTTGGAATTGCACCGTGTTCTCGTATTGCAACGAAATGGCCAGCTCCATGTCTTTCGAAATATATCTTTTACACTTGAGAATGACCATCTTCGGGAACTGCCAAAACATATCGCCATGTTTTATCTGAGTTACGTCATTATTCATTATTTATCAGGTGTTAATGGGTTTTTAATTGGTAACCTGGTACTTGATGTTACTTTTTTTGTCTCTTATAACTACTAAGCTATATAAATACTGCTTTGAATTTTATCATGTAATTTTCATAAATCTCGGTACCCTGTAGGTAAAAAGAGTAAAGTCATAGCACTGCGATCAGCTTAAAGATCATCAGTGTATTCGCTGACATTCGATGTCAATTTAACCAAACTCAGCTCAAGGAGCGATCTAGAGAGTTTAAACTCTCAAAATGAAAGACAATTTCGGTGTGTTGAATGGGCCAATCAGAGAGCAGATAACGCTGATTATCTAGCTAACCCGATTGAAGGGAACAAGCTATTTTGAAGTCTCCTGAACAGAAGCATAAACTGAAACTTTGGTACCTGAGGTAGCCACCATGTCTTGCCTGAATCATAATCACCAGCACCAGACTAGTAATGCGATATTCCCAATTTCGAGTTCCCACTGTATCAGCGTTGAGATTTATCTCTCATAAGCTCCACCCTACTCTCGGTGTGAAAGGGAACACCGATGAGATTACAAAGGTCGCGGTCATTCTGATGGGTTGTTGAGCCCTGACCATGTATGAAGGAGAGCCATACCCTGTGCACGTTACAGAACATGCTGGAAGGCCCAGACAGAAAGCTCTCATCTGTCTGCCAAGTGTAATCCAGTGGGTACCCTTCCCCAACCTCCTCTGAACCTTTGTGGTCCTTATGACCTGGCGGTTTAGCCCATTGAATGCACAAAAGTGTCACTTAGAGGTAAACAACCCAAACCACAACAAAATTCAGCTCCAGTTAATTCTTTCAGTTTCTCTGTCAGCGAGGTAAAACTCTGGCTGGACTTTAAGGCTATTCATTTTTTTCACCTAATTGACGGGAAAAAAATTAATACTGTAGTCTTGTCCCTAATAGCAGTTGAACATTAGACCGAATGACTCCAGCACATATCGATTACCGTCACTAAAAAGATCATTTCAGTGAAAATGAAACGATGTAAATTAAAGCCTTTTGAAGGGTTTGAAAAATATGAATCATCATATTTCGTTAGTACCTGTTCAACTCAAAAAGAACTTTCATTAATCTCTTAAAACAAAACGTTTCGTCACTCCCTGCACCCCCCCCTCCCGAAGTGAAGGGACAAATCGTTGCTGCACGTGTTAAGTCCTTGATTGTGATATTTTATCAGTAAAGCATCATATCTTTAGCAATATATGTTAAATGTTTGAAATTTTGGAATTATTCCACCGTCAGAGATTGCAATTAAAACTTTTGGGAGATTCAAAAACTATGAATCATAATAGTTTATCAAACACCTATTCAACGAAAAAATAATTCTTTGCTTTTGGAAATAAATATTATCACTAAAAACAAGAAAAATTGTGCTTGTGCTGATGGTGAAATGTTACCATTAATATTAAAAATTTCTAATATAATTACATCGATTACAATATTGAAATGTTTGCCATTTTCAACTTTTTTCACTCTTTGATGGCGCAATTAGGTGCATGGAGATTTCGCAAGTACGAATCGTACTATTTCACAATACCTAACCAACGCAAAAGAATTTTTGATCCGTTTCTAAAAACAAAGAATTTGACAGACTGACGACAAAGTGAAGCATTCGCTCTTTTGTTTCTGAAAAGGAACAAAAAAAGTCTCCCAGAGGAAGCCTTTCGCTTATGACTCTGTCAAAAGCAAATTATCCTTTGGACGCTACTATAACCTTTCAGTCTGGGCCAGATGACTCTTACTTGAGACCCAAAGCTGGGATATCTTTAGGTCCTCTGACTTATTTATATATAACCTTTTGTTTATTATAGAACTTCACATTTTCGTGCATTATGATTAACAAGCAAATTTATCTTCTGTTGCTCGGGTTTTTCTCTTTCTTTAAAGCAGTGATACTCAAACTTTTTTTTTGCTCACGGCACATCGTATATTTCGCCGTGAATACTGATGGCACTAAAAATTTGGTGGTAATACTACGGGAAATTCGCACATGCGCAATTTGTCTTCAATAATAGCCATTTTTGTGGAGTCGTTTGTAAACGCAGAGAACTTTTTTTTAAGTTCTGACGTGTATTAAGGTTAGTACTACGCTGTGTGTATTAACGGTATGCTTTGTGTAAGGCCCGTATCTAGAAAAAAATCGAGGCAGGCCCCAAGAAACGAAATCGAGTCAAAAAAAGAAATGTCAAAGGGGAGGCCAAGAGACTTCATTTCCAATGCACTCTAACATTTCATCCTCTACTTGAAGGTTTTTAAAAAAAATCTTCAAAAATGCATAAAATATAAATAAATTTAATAAGTTTTCCCTCTTTTACCCTTATTGTATTCTGAAAGGAAGGGGGGGGGTTCCCTTTGCACCCCCTAGATCCGTCCCCGCTTTGTGCCCTGCATGTTATCCCATTTTCATATGGATAAGTTTTTTATTAAACGGAAAAAAGTTAAATGAAGAATCAGTTTCAGGAAGGAGCAACAAAATGGTTTCTAAATTTCCTTTTATCTACAATTCCATCCCAAATTTCTCGGCACATCCTTTGAGAACCACTGCTCTAAAGTATATGGGATTTCACTCTCCACGTCGCAAGCTTTCATTTCGCATAAAACGCTTACGATTGATTCTCCTCTACTAATAAAATTTTGCCTCCCCTCTTTTTGGGGAGGGAAGAAGTGGATGTATTTTGGGATTCCGAACATAGTCTCCACGTCAGAAGTTTCTAAATCCGAAAAAACAATATTGTCTCATTCACAAAATGGAATTTTTCAAATAATTTCGTATTTCAATTCAAGTTCCAGCACTTGGATACAATTTGTCAGTCATAGAAAATTCTATAACGAAATAAAATTAAATATGGGCAAATTGTGCTATGGTGGGTTTAAGTTGTGCAGAAAATTTGTACGTACTCGACCGCTGTGGCAAGCAGCTGCTTGAGGGGGTATTTATTATTTATTATATTTAATAATGTAATATACAATGAAAAGGAAAAGCATTATTTACAGGTTAATGCAATTTTATTAATATTAATGTAAATATTATTAATACTAATATAATTAATGCAATTGTTATTAATGTAATTTGCCATAATTGAATATATTTCGAAACATTTGGTAAAAAATAATTGGGCATTTTTATCTGTTGTTAAATGATAAAGAACAGAAAGATGTTTAAAATAATTGAAACCCGATTTCCAGACCAGATGTAATGAAATATCGATTTCTGTGAATGGAGGGTATAAATCAGATCCACCTGGGTTACTACAAATCGACCCGAATATATTTACTTACTATTTAGTATACTGAACGTCTTGTTAACCGGCTAAACGAAGGTTGGATTACCAAGGGTGTAAGCCTTGCACGTCTCCGTCTACTCGGTTAACACATAGATATAACATGTAACTGAACACATAACAAATAACTCCTGAGCTAAAGTATACTTAAACAATAACAGAAATCTTATTCCCCATTTAACTCCCAATATATTACCATTTCTTACCACCGCGATTTTACAGACGTCCGCACTTAATGCGGTGCAACCAATCTTCTGAGCGTCCAACGCTCGACAAACAGCAAGGATATTGGCTAAAAGAAATACAACAAGTATGCACTAACATAAATTCACTACTGCATAAACACATAAGTTCCCTAACTAGATAAATGGTATATTGAAGTTCAGACCTACTTTGATTAGATGAGGATGCGAAGGAGAACGACCTCGACGACGAGGAGTTGTAGGCAATTCTAACAGAGAGACATGGCCTCTTCTCCAACGTTAACGTATTTTTCATTGTTTCGTAATGAATTATTCTGTTGCGTACAACACTATTCTACGACTTGGTTTGTTACGTATAACAATAGTGAAGTCAACGCAATTGATGTCTTAGTTATTTACAAAGTCTTATCTGCGTTGCCAAAGGTATACTCAGAAACTTTCAATGAGAGTTAACACGTTTTGGTCTATTTGTAATTTCTTTTATTGTATGCTTGAGTGTTTCATTTCTGGAGACTCCATTAAAAAACGTATGATACTCAGATCCACAACCTTAACACCCCCCAACATAAGCACACTTGGGTACGCCTAGTGTTGCCAACTGTCCCGCATCATCAATATTTATCCTGCTTGTCGTACCAAAGCCATATGGGACACCGCATTGACTGATCCGAGAATACTGTCGATCACATGACGTGCATTAGATCTAATATGAGAACTGAGCCTTAGGGACAGTTCAAACTCCACTTATCTGTGCAACCCCACTCTTTAAATAGCTGAGACTCTCTCGAAATTCAGATGAAGAATCATCTAACTAATTTTGGTCAACTGCTCAAAGAGTGATTTTTGCTGTTTATTCATAAGTAGCATGTGCCGACGCAAACTTCTCATCACAAAGATACGATATTCTGACCTGGAAATTATAATTGATATATTGAATTTGAATGGAAAAATTGAATGATAAGCCATTTGTGGAATGTTGCATTTTTGAGAACAATATTCAACATACTATTGATATGGATTGGAAAATATTAATGGAAAATGAAGGTCTTTGCTATTTTTTGAAATTTGTGGTAAAAATATGTTCTAAACCATTTTACATTATTATTATTTTATATTAAGTATACCGGGCCCCAGGCCGGATCTATGGGACGGCGGAGGAGGGAGGGGAGAGATGTATAGTCCAACCAGGCAGGTGCGCAAGATTAAGTTTCGGTAGGGGGGTCCGAGAATTCAGTTTGGGGGAGACTCCGGGAATTTAACTTCAGTGGAACAGAAATGTTTAGATTAAAGTTTATGGTTAAATTCTACCTTAACTGTGTATTACCGTATTTCTTCGATTCTAAGACGCCATCGATTCTAAGACGCACTTTAATTTCAGCACCACCAACAGACAAAAAGTTTTGATTCTAAGAAATAAAAAATAAATAAATTGCTAAAATATATCTAACAAATATTTTTATTATAATAGAATTCAATTTACTAACAACAGTAGTACTTATTTATCAGTAAGTATTCTATTCATCACTTCCTTCTGAATCAATATCAGAGTCTGATTCTTCTGAGCCGTCTTTTCTGCGATTCTAAGACGCCATCGATTCTAAGACGCACCCCGTTTTTAGAGACGTTTAGTGGGAAAAAAGTGCGTCTTAGAATCGAAGAAATACGGTACTCTCTTGGGATAGGAGGAGCATATCGAAATAACATAAAGCCTTTGATATTGTTACAAAGTCATATAATTAAACGAATTAATAAAAACAAAAACATGCACGTGTAATAAGCAAATGTCATGATGCAAATATTTTGCCTATAAGGAATTAAAAAAATTAATTGCTTATAATGTACCTATGACGTAAGCGGATGTGTGACGTCATAGGGGCAAAGCACTGTCTGTGGGGGGTATTATCCTGCGAATACAACTATTAGCTTATTGGCAAATTTGCAGCACGGTGAGGTAGCTTTGATCCTGGACCTTTCAGTTCTAACTTCATCTGGTATGACTCAGATGTTTGCGCTAAACGAAAAGGAAATGAAGAATATATAACACGAACGTATTTTGGGGATTGGAGCTTCTGCAGCAGTTAAAAATTCTTTGATATAATATTAGAGTTGAGTTAAAATTTTTATATTTGATTTTATTGTTTGAGATGGCTTTCGTTAAAGTACCTACTTCCTACATACGCTCAAAACATACAAAATAAACCTAAAGAATATTGATGTAATCAGTCATTGAATTCGCATTTACTACAATGTGAGATAAAGCGCCAATTTACCTACTCAACAAGAGTAATTCCAAAGAAGTACCTAGAAACCCACGCTCCTGAAAAGTTCGTCCCCCCTCCCTTCGAACTTCCAGCTGTCACTAAATCTCAAACTTCATTACCGCTTTGAAATCCAAAACACTTGTCTTTACATAATTTTATTTCAGTCTTTAATTTCATGTCCGGCACCAAAATATTAAATTTAAAAAAATATAAAATCTCATACTATTTAGTTTGGCAAATGAGAAATCATACACAAGTGAGATTTCCCAAAACTGAATTTTCGGACTCTCTCAAAACAAAAATCTCGGACCTCCCGAAAACAATCTCCCTCCCACAGAAACGAAATTCTTGGATCGTCCTGAAGCTAAATCCGGCCTTGCGGGCTAACTATCTTCTTTTGAAGGGAATACGAACTCAGTGACTGATTGCACAATCCATGTATTTCAGGTTTATTGTCAAGTTTTAAGGTGTTTATAGGTAGGCCAGTTTTTTAAATTTATTTTTCATTTTTATTATACCACAAAAAGATGCAGAAAACAAATCCTGCCCACAAAAGTTTTATTTTATTTTACTCCATTGTAAACAGCGGAAAGAAAGAAATTTGAAATATTCATAAAATAATTTCACATAAAGTCTCTGCAAGATTAATTTCATACATTTGATATAAATGTATGAAATTAATCTTGCAAAGACTTTTACTCTTAAAAACCTTAATGTTTCAATAATCCAGCTTTAGGAAAAAAAATGAGGCTCATATTGTTTTCAAAAAAATATAGCACTCGATTTTAAACTTTTGCCCAATATTTTTCTCTTTTGCGTTTGTCTTTGGATTAGAAAAAGTTGATAACTACTTATCTATTCCATGGTATTATGATTTTTCCCAAATGTCAGAGCAATTTGCAAGTGGATTAAATATTTTGTTTAAATGTTGACCAAAAATTAAGCTGTCTAAAAAACTAATAACTTACTAGATTGAAATTTTATGGGGAGCAAAAAGGGAAAAATGTCTTTTTTTATATTATATATTATACTAATCGAAAATAGTGTACGACAAGTAACGTTTAAAAAGCTTTTAAAATATTAATTTCTAAAGATATAATTTGCCCATTACTTTATGT
Source organism: Ryuthela nishihirai (assembly GCA_038380435.1). Lineage (NCBI taxonomy): Eukaryota > Metazoa > Arthropoda > Arachnida > Araneae > Heptathelidae > Ryuthela > Ryuthela nishihirai. The sequence goes on from JAWZYU010000010.1 coordinate 22,993,024, forward strand.
TAATAGGAGCGTTACTAAATATTTTACTTCCTTATTTCCTTTTCCCACTACCACATTCATTTGGAAAATTTGTGAAGTTCTCTATCGCCATGAAGTTAAAACATATAATTCTTAAAATTATCACATTTTTAAATTAAAAAAAAATGTTAAAAATATTTTAAGAGAAAAAAAATAATGTTACGAAAATATGAATGCCATTTCTCTTCTGATAAAGATATAGTAAGCGTTAAAACAATAATCTGGAAATCGTAAAGATCAACAATCCACTAGCAGAAATATTTCGCAGTGTTAGACCCAACTTTCCTACAAGCTTCGCTCTTACTCTCCTACCCAGCTTTGCCTCTGGTGGAAATTACTACCGAACTCATACTGTACAACGGGAGGCAAGCGAATATTGTCAGTGACACTTTACAGCACCCCCGAGGGAATGGTTGACGACGCCCCTTTTGCCTACCTCGTTAATCCCTCATTTGCATTCTCATTGCTAATCGTTCAGAGAGGGAAAGCAATATTGAAAACTCTCGGCCGGTAAGCTGGATCGTGGCGATAGGAGTATTCAGACAGCTTGGTATCCAAAGGATTAATGGTAGATTATGATGGGCAAAGGGATATACAATGTGGGAGTTGTCGCCTTTTAACTCCGGGGAAGTTGGAAAGCACAACTTTTTTTTGTTTTAGGAAATAAATACGTACGTGTTCTGGACACGTTTTGTATTAATTCTGGTTTTGGCTAAAATAATTGAATTTTTATAGATTAGAAGCAATAATTTGTAATATTGCATAAAGTTCCAGGATGATTGATTTTTCTCTTGACTATTCAAATTCTTCAAATAGCATGCATTGAAATACATGATATATGAATTTTGGACATTCAAATTATCTTTGGTGTCATTTTTCGAAAAAAAATATTTTACAAATGAAGGACATTCAGTATTTCGCTTTGAAAGCTCTCTAAAGAATTATATATTTTTTCTGAAAAAACATGCTTTGCCCTGAGTGAAACTCGAACCCACGTCTTCTGTATATTTACATGCCAACAACGTTCCCTCTACGATGCGAAGACACTGCCAAGATGGGCCTCGCGCAGATCCATCATTCTCCGTGTGCGAAAGTTCGCAAAAGATGAACCCAACAGCCCGGCGCACGAAGAATTTCTTCTGCGGGCACTATCTCCAAAAATGAGAGAGAACGTTGAATGCCAGGTGTTCTAACCACTCAGTTATCAGCAGCTTCTTCATTTCTCTCACAATGATGCCTATAAATCATTACAATTTTTCGCGCTCTTGACGCCATCTATGATCGAGAACGATAAACATTTCTATATTTGCCCCAAGGGAAAAATTTGTTGCAATGTTCAAATGTTTCACGTTCCAAATCACAGATGGCGCTACGAACAGCGACAAAATGGGATAATCTATAGTCATAGTTGTCCGGAAAAAAAACTAGCTGTTGATGGTATAGTGGTTAGAACACCTGGAATGTATTCAGGAGATGTGGGTTTGAATATCGCTCAGGGGGAAACTTATGTTTTGAGATTGGGGTGGGAGTGGCTCAGTTGGCAGCATGCCAGGCTTGTAATCTTCAGTTCCCAGATTAGGGGATAGCGATGGGCTTGGAAAGGTCGCTTCCATCAGATGGGATGTTAAGCCGTGGGCCCATGTGTGGGAGAGCCATACCCTGTGCATGTTAAAGAACATGCTGGATGGCCGTTATGAGAGGTTACCATCTGTCTCCTAACAGCTGTCCTGTGGGCCCAACCTTCTCTGAGCCCTCGTGAACATCGTAACCTGGCCATTTAGCCTATTGTGTGCACAAAAGTGCAACTCAGAGATAAAACAACCCAAACAACTCAACCCATGTTTTGAGTAAAAATATTTCTTTAATTCTATACTTAGAAGTAATCTGTATCTCTTTACTCTTGAGCTTTATAATGATTTGATATAGCTGTATAGCAAGGTCAAATCTGATAGTGGTAGTGGGAGAAGTCAAGGGGTCATGCCCCTCCCCATTTTAAAACTTCCCCATTTTAATATAAGCAAAAAAATTTTAAAACGCTAGTAAAGATATAGGCAAAAATCATTAAACTTATGCATATTTCATGCATTTTTCAAGAAATGTTTTAAAGAGCTCTAAAAAGGAGGGAAATGGTTAGACTACAATCGAAATACAGTCTCTTGCCCCCCCCCCCCCCTTTATTTTTTACGGGCTCGTTTGCATCACTTGGCCCATTTTGTTGCATGTTATTAGAAAAGCGGAAACAAAGTAAGCAAGCTACAAAACCAGTCACCTTCTGCGAGGTAAGAACTTGAATGGAAAGCACAAGGAGAGGAAGCTGTTGCCTTTGGAGGAGTCTGATCTCGAAGGATGGTGGTGGTGGAGGAGGAGGAGGAGGGGGAGACTGGAACAGAAGGAACAGAAGTTGGGATGCTGGAAGAGCCACTTGGAAGAGAACTGGATGCAAGGGGATCTACTTCACTTTTGGTGACGTGAAAAAATTATCTCGCTGGAAATCTAGTAAGGAAAAAAATGATAATTAATTCTCTATTTCATTAAAATGTAATTTTTTAATTTATTATTACCAATTGTTTATATTAACTTCGGATATAGGTAGAAGCGTAGTAGGAAGATAGAGAATAAAGGAATTCAGTGACTTCTTTGTTTATGGATCTTGAAAACTTATTTTGTGGCCATTCACGTGATGACTTCTGAACAATGAAAAGAGCAGGATGAAAAACGAGTTGAAAAGTTTTAATACACCACTAAAAATTACTTTCATTGGAGCTTTTGATGAGACTGGTAAGGTGTTGGTGACAGAGAGAAACTAAAGTGATGAAAATTGGTCAGGCAGGTGGCACTTTAATTCGTTTCACCCTTGAGCAAGTGTTCCGATTTAATTATCACTGGATTAACACTGGACTCAATATTAATTATCACTTGACTGAACATAATATATATATATAGCACATTTCCATCATAGTATAAGGATCAATATCCATCATAGTATAAGGATCAATATCCATCATAGTATAAGGATCAATATCCATTACACTGTAGGAAAATGCTGGTCACACCTGGTCTTGGGTGATCCATGTTTCAAACCAATAGTCCTCCGGTTGGCTTATTTACATGGTGTAAATTTTCCTACCACAGAGAATTTTAGGGGACTAAACAATTATAAAAGCATTATTTAAGAAGAATCGTCTGTTTATAAAAGAAAAATAAATCTTAACCGTTGCTTCTTTTATACAAACACTTACATGACATAGAATGCCCTGATAAAATAAAGTCAACATAGAGAATAGACAAATATTAGCACTCGCCTCTGAAGTCTGAGACCACGAAGTGTTCCAGGTAACTAGTTTGCAATCGCTGCAATGCTTGGATTTCCAAACTCAGTTCTTCATGGAGAACACTTTCTAATTCGCATTTCTTCCCCAATTCCCGCACTTTGGACTGGAAGGAATAGGAAACATTTCTGAAAAGTACTTTAAAGAACCTTAAGTAGCGAAAACGAATAAAAATAAACTTCATTTCAACATTTCTTAGATTGAGGATTTTTGGTATTTTTCCTAAAATGGTTTCTTAAGTAAAGTTCCTAAAGTAATCCTTAATAACACTGGTTTACAAGGATTTTATAACTGCCTTTAACTATTTTTCAAGTGCTGATGTCAGATCTGGCCTTAAAAAATGGCTAGCACGCCACGTTTTTATGTTATTGGTAATTTTGACTCGTGTTAGAATCTTCCTATACTTAACACTTCCAGGCAACTGGGAGGATACTGGATATTTTACTTTTTGTGGCTAGAAACACTGATTGCGAAGTGGGAGAAAACATGTAACAGTAATCTAACCTCAGACCGCCATTTGTTGTTTTCATTATAGGAGGAACATGTGCTGTACCTTGAAGAGTGAATTTTGGCATTTAAATGGCACAAAGTCAGCATCGTAAATGTGTTATTGTGCCAGATAAATTTTGTTATGTGTGTGGAAATTATATTTTAAAATCCCAGGGTCGTTCTCTGACAAATATTGCCTATAACTTGTATTTTGGATGTCATGTTGGAGATCAGGACAAAACATGGGCTCCACATGTGTGCTGCATTTCGTGCATTGTTGCTTTGAGTGAATAGTTGAGAAAGGTAAGATAAAATCCATGCTCTTTGCAGTTCCAATGATTTGGAATTAGCCAACTAGTCATTTGCATGATTTCTATTTTTGTTTAACTAAAGTGTCGTGCTTTTCAAAAAAGAACAAAAGCAAAATACAATATCAAAATGTGCTTTCAGTCATAAGGCCAGTTCCTCATGTAGAAGATATTCCTATACCAACACCTCCAACTAACTGGGAGGAGATGCATTCCCATTCATCAGAGGAAGACTTTGAGGCACATACAGATTCCGATCCTACATACACCCCTAAAAAGTTAGATGAGTCTCATCTGATTCAGCAAATGAACTAAATGATCTTGTTTGAAACCTAGGACTTTTTGCATGAAAATCAAATATCAAAATATCAAATATAAAAAAAAAATCAAATATCAGTGTTGCTTTTCTTCATAAGGGAAAAATTCGTTTTCACCGGTGTCACTGAACAGTAGTAAATATCCAAAACTTATTGCTGAGGTTTGTACTTTTAAATTATTCCTGCAAATTTTTAGTTAGGCGGATTTTTATGTTACCGAATCGAAGAAGCTTTCTCATGTAGCTTGTTCCATAGATATACTGATATAATCGCTGAAGTATTTGCTAAATTTTGACGATCACTCCAGCTGCAAATAAAATTTCGATGGATTAGCTCAGGTAAGTTGAGAGTTGTTATCAGTATATCGATCGAGTGAGACTTATTAAGTGTATTATTTTTATAGTAGCTTAGTGTATGAGTGTATTTTATACTATTTGTTAAAACTAATATCCCCTACACCATTAACATACATTCATGTTGGACTTGGATGTAGAACCAAAGTTAGATGTTTTACGCACCGTAAGCAGAAACGCAAGGGTATCAAGGTAATTAGGAATGCTAAATTGAGAAAACAATTCATACGTTGAGGATACTCAACGTATGAATTGTTTTCTAAATTTAGCATTCCTTACTTTCTATAGCATTCTGCCGCGTACAAAATTCATTACAGAATTATTTTTACCCAATGAAAACAACTGACCTTGTAAAGAGTAATGCACACACGTGTACTAACCGAGAGGTCGCAACGCGAAATAAACGTGATTCATAGGATTCACAACGTGAGTCATAGGATCACACGTTCGCTGGTAAATTGAGGAAAAGACGATTTATAAAAACTGTGAGAGCGTTTAGAATTACAGATTTAAAAAAAAATGATATCTTACTTTCAAACAATTAGCTGATTTTTCTTCCGAGGAAGAAATAATATTTTGTTATAGATTGCTACTGCGTCGTAACATTACTTCGTAGGAAAGAATATTTTGCATCTTGTGGTAAGGATGCAGCGGTAATAAGTATTAGGAATAAAAAGTTTTAAACTTGTGACCCAGTCGCGTAACGGATATACGGAAATTAAAAAAGTTAGTTTTATTGATTATTCTTTTGCAATCACTGTCTTTGAAGTGACTTAGTAGAGGAATTGGGAGATGATTGAAATTTGTAAGGAAGAGGGAACTTTTTATCTGTGATTCGATGAAAATGCGGAGACAAGTCCTGACGCGGAAAGTGCAGTTCAGAATATGTGTGAACACAGATATCTGATGGCAACATCCTTCAACCCAATGGAGATTAATTTTAATAAGAGAGGCACAACACTTGGAGGTTTAGGGGCGTGAAGGGAAATTTCAAAATGGTTTGTCTTCTTCCGATGAGGTACATTGTTTATTTACAAAATAGCTGACCAATCATAAAGGGAAGATGGGATGTTTCGATAAGAGGATTGAAAATTATTTCCAAAACATTGTTTCCCTACCGTATCTCCTGTGATGGCCTGAAACAAAGGGGGGTAGAAATAGGGGTGACAATGCGGTTTAGTCAGAACGGCTGTCAATGAGTGACATCTCTGGACTTAGTTTTCGGACCCATCTCGAAATTTTTCGACGATCAAGAGTGCCAGTGGGTTTTAATGTTGTAACACATCACGTCTGATATGGAAAGAAAGGGAGGTCGACAGCATGGCAGGTAACGTAATCCAAGATGACCGTTGCTAGAAATTTCGAGAAGGATTAACCTTTCAACACTACCACCCAGGATGTGAGGGGGTGGAACTTTTGCCGAGTTTTAATTAATGAAGGTTTTCTTAATAAATGGGAAATGGGAGGACTTTTTGATGAATAACGGATTTATCGAAAATGACCGCCAAAGGGATGAGAGAGATACCTTGAACTTTGCCACCGAAAGTTCAGTTGGACTTGGTAAATTTCAGATGAGGGTAGAAACCAAGGAACTTATTCGGGAGTTTGTGATCGGTGAGGGGTGTTTAATATAGGGGGCGGAACTTTTCATAAGGTTTTTTTTAATGAGGGGGGATTAAATAATACAGGTCGGTCAACTAGGGGGTCTTTAAAGTCGGGGGATTAGAAAATACTGGTTGGTCAACCGGGGCAGTTTTGATAGGGTTTTTAATAAAGGGGGTGGAACATTTGATAAGGGATTTTCTTAATGAGGGGAAGTCAAAAAATTGGAAAAATTATGGCTGAAATAGAGGGCTTTTCTAAAGGTATAGTACTCATGATATACACTAAATGGCGCCACAGGTTTTAATAAAGTTAAAATAAAGGGGAGCAGAACTTTTGATAAGGAGGGTTTTTTTAATGAGGGGGAATTAAAAAATACAGGTCAACCAAGGGGGTCTTTATTAATTATTGATTATGAAATATGAATTATTAATTATGAATTACTAATATTAATAAGATGACGTGGTCAGTTATAAGTATTAATAAGGGGGCGTGGCCGGTGACGTCATAGGGGAAGCACTGTGCAAAAGGGGTACAGTATAATGGGACTCTACTACTGATATTCACTCCATTTTACCAGATGATCGCGACAAATTTAATGATGCAATTTTGGAAAGATTTTATATTGAGAAAGACATCAATGAGCTTGTATATACTGAACATTGCTCTTCTCAAATCAACGGTTTGGAAGCCATTCAGGATTTAACCTCTGCCCCAAAACATGGATTAGATTTAATTCATAGTATTTCTGATACTGTCAAAAAACCCAAAGGGAAGGGTAATGACAAAAAATCTAAAAAAGGGAGGAACAACGTACAATAAAATAACTTTAGTTAATCAGTTTTTTTAAATCAGTTGTAACGCAAAGAAAAATTCGCTTGCGATCTCAAAATAATTTTTTTTAGGAATGAGGACAAAAGTAAATTCGCTTTTCGGTGGCAAATGTTTTGACCCGGCATTGCATTCAGTGCAGGGCCAATACATTTGCAACCGAAATTTATTGCCATAAACCCATTATGTTATTCTTATAACCAGTTTAATTTTTAAAAAAATGATTTGCATTTGTTTTGTTATTTGAATTAAATTTTCTGCACTTATTGATAACTTACATTAATGGAAAGCTTTAATTCCTAAATCAGCTGCTAAAATTTCGAAATAACTGGAAATATTTCTAAACTTCCTCGCAAAGACGACTTGCATTAATAGATTTAAAATTTAATCTTTTTACTTCTGCATAAAGATCGGCGAACTGGATCCCTTAGCAAAGCTCTTTTATTAAATCTCTTCTCGGCATTATTATGGCAATTTACAGCTGAACAACAGCAAGCAGGGGCCGGGTTGTTTTACCTCTGAGCGGCACTTTTTTGCACACCATGCGCTAAATGGCCAGGTCAAATGGACCCCGAAGGCTCAGAGAAGGTTGGGGAGGGGACCCACTAGAACAGCTGTTGGGAGACAGATGGTAGCCTCCCGTCAAGGCCATCCAGCGTGTTCTTTAACGTGCACAGGGTATGGCTCTCCCGCACACGGGGCCACGGCTTAACGTCCCATCCGACGGACGGCAGTCTTTCCAAGCCCATCGGTGTCCCCTACTGACCGTGGGCAGGGCGGGGAAATTTTGCGGAGATAAATCTCAACGCTGACCCAGCTGGGACTCGAACCTGGGAACTACAGATTACGAGCCTGGCGCGCTACCGACTGAGCCACCCCCGCCCCAAGCAAGCAGGGCCGGACTTACCCATAAGCTAACTAAGCTACAACTTAAGGCCTCACGATATGAGGGACCTCATTGAAATGTATATCAAGTTTCACTGCGTTACGAAAATTTCTTTAATATTTATTTTTCTGTGCAAACGCTGTTAATTTTTGCTTAACAATGCTACAATAATGTTTTCATCACATCATTTTCATGTGTATTTTTTAATGTCCCCCTCAGTCAGAATAGATAGATATATTTCGACTTTCGAATTTTTGGGGGCTCATAAATTTGAATAGCTTAGAGCCTCTTCAATATATCTTAGTTTAGGGCCTCAGACAGTCAAAGTCCGGCCCTGACAGCAAGGCATTTTATTCAAAGTACAATAACATAACTTTAGCGTATAATGCTAAATTTCAAATCCTAGACTTTTAGCTCAAGTTGTCGAATATATTCCAGCAGAAATAAGGAATTGATTATAATGTTAAAGCAGGCACAAAAAAGTTCAAAATAACACTCTTTATTGATGCCAAATATTGCGGAATTATCATCTTGGTTAAAGTAAGCTAACAAAGCATCTATTTCAAACTAAAAAGAGAATCTAATTAACACTGGATGCAAAAGATCCGTCTTATACTTTCATTTTCAATGCACATCGTTTGAAGACAGCACTATTTGGCAATAACATGGCCGACTTTGGGATTGACCAATTAGGTTGAATCACCCGTATGGCCACTCTCTTCTAATAAAGGATCTCTAGAACAGCACTGCTTGCAGCGCCACTTTTGTCAGCCGGTCGTAATTTTTATTTTCCCACCAAGTTTCAAAGTGTGTGGACAGCTTGCTTTTCAGTTCCGTATCTATTATTTGTTTTCTTTATTGCCTTTCAAAAAAATATGAAGTAGAAAAATTTAATTATTAAGATTATATAAAAATAATATAAATAAATAATAAATAAATACCCCCTCAAGCAGCTGCTTGCCACAGAGGTCTGACAGGAGCTTGTCAGTTTATATGCCATAGTAGAAGGTCTGAGAGGATGGCAGGCCCTCAGCAGAAAAACGACACAAACATCCATGCTTTATCCGGGGCTCGAACCCAGGTCCCTTAGATCAGTAGCCAAGCGCGCTAACCACTCGGCCATGGGACGGCTAGAATTATGTAAAATGAACTACTCGCTTTTTAAAAAAAAACAAAATTAGGTGTAATTTTAAAATTACAATTATATACTACACTGCTCGACATTGAAAGTGCCCCATCCAGAAGGATATATCGTACAAACATTGAAATAGAAAGGTGGGTGTGCGCAGTTGAGATATGCAAATGATGATAATCTGGAGCCAATGACGTATGTGGCTCAAGAGATAAAAGATGCAGTAGGAACGGGGATGGTATTGCGTTTATGCAAGTGGAAATCGTATGATCGGTTGAGATTAGGTGGTTCCGCTTGGAAATTGTTCAGCGAAGGCCGAATATGCCTGGTACACGCCGTTGGCAGGTTTATCACCATTTGGATGTATTCATCGGGATGCAAGAACTGTTGGACGCTGTTGGCAACAATGACAAAATGAAGGTTCTAGCGTGCGTCGCAGAGGGAGTGGTATCGTCCGACAGACGTCAGCACGGCTTGATAGACACATTGTTCGACATGCCCGTTCGTCACTACAGAGCACTGCAGGCGATATTCGACCGGCTGTGTCAGCAGACATGGACATCCCCATAACGACCCGAACCGTAAACCGAAGGTTGCATGAGGCACACCTGGGCTCTAGGCAACCGTTACATTGACTGCAAACCATCGCAGCACTCGTCTGGATTGGTGCCGAAGTCGTGAGAACTGGGGTCACGAATAGAACACTGTTGTGTTTAGTGATGAATCCCGTTTCTGTCTGGGTACTGACAATCGACAGGTCCGTGTATGGTGACAACCTGGTGAGAGGACAGATCGAACTTTTGTTCACAAACGGCACACCGCCCATCAGCTAGGCATAATGTATGGGGTGCTATTGGATATGACAGCAGGTTACCTCTTGTCCGCATCACCGGAACACTGACAGTTGCACGATATGTTAACGCGGCTCTGCAGTCCGTTTTGTTACCGTTCCTGGGAGGCATGCAGCAGCCCATTTTCCAGCATGACAATGCCCATGTACACACTACTAGGGTCTTCAGACAATGTTTGTAACATGTTCAAGTATTGCCATGAGCAGCAGGATCTCCAGATTTATCCCCAATAGAAAATCTGTGGGACCACATTGGACGACGTGTGCAATCCTCTCACCGGCCAGTGCGGAATCTCGATGAATTATGGGAGCAAGTCAACTGTTTGGTGTGCAATTTCTCAGGACCATATCCGTCGACTGTATGACTCCATGCTACGCCTTATTACTGCCTGTAACCACCACGGCAATGCAACCACCTACTGAGGCAGTCATATTGTGCTGCATTATCTCATCTTCTAACCGCTGTAGATGGCCGCAAATTAAATCATGGTATGCCAATATGTAATGCTATGTGTATGCTACATTTCACCCCTATCCCTTCACTACTTCTGGGTGGGGCAATTTCAATGTCGTGCAGTGTATTATTGGAACAGGACTAGTTTGGGGGCTGCCGGGCAGGAGCGCTGGCATCTTTTTGTACCTCAATGGACATATACGGAGGTCGTCTATCTGTGCTAACTATTTAATCTGTGATAACGACATGCTTAAATTGGTATAAGCTTATATCGACGTCATTTTATATTGATAATGGTTTGATATCGACGACATTTTATATTGATAAAGGTTTATTATCGACGGCATTTTATATTGATAAAGGTTTATTATTAAAGTAACTTTATATTGATTAAAGTTTAATATCGACGGCATTTTATATTGATAAAGTTTAATATCGGCATCCTCTTATATTGATTAAAGTTTAATATCGACATCATTTTATAGTCATAAAGATTTAATATCGACGGCATTTTATATTGATAAAGATTTAATATATACATCATATAATATTGATTAAAGTTGATATCAACGACATTTTGTATTGTTGAATATAACAGACAGGATAAGGTTTCGATATCAAAGCCCTTTTATATTGATTAAAGTTTAGCATCGACGGCATTTTATACTGATAAGGATTTATTATCGATGCATTTTATATTGGTTATAGTTTAATATCTATAGTATTTAATATCTATAGTAATTTATATTGATAAAGATTTTAATATCTACGTCATTTTATACTGATTAAAGTTTAATATCAACTGCATTTTATATTGATAAAGTTTTGATATCGTAGCCATTTCACAGTGATAAAGAGTTAATATCGACGTCATTTTATATTGGCTAAAGCTTAGTATCGACAGTATTTGCATTGATATATAAATATGTATTATAGACTTTATTTTGCATTGATTAAAATTTAGTATCGACGCCCTTCATATTGTTGAACATTTATATTTATGCACTTTTATGTCGAAAACTTTTTATATTGATATCTCTCAATATCTAAAGTTTTGTGTTCTTTTATTCAACATAACATTCCAACCAGCATTTTGCATTTGCCTTGGAACCTAATAAAGTTGTTATGTCAGTTTCTTTTGTTTAAATTTAATTATTAGCGTTATCTTGCTAGCCGTGATGTTAATATTCGTTCGCCTATAACATAAGCGACCTGTTTCCTAGTTTAATTTTCGAATTTATGCAAAGAACAAGCTATATTGCATGTAAAAATTCTGTTTTTGCTTTCAATTGGGGAAATAACTGAATCATTAATTTATATAATAAAGATGCTAGAAATATTTTTCTTAATTACCTCCGGTTTAGGGAGTTATTCTAGGCACTGAAAATTAATTTCGTTATCTCGAAACACGATTTTTTGATTAAAGTGTTTCTTTCTTTTTTTGTTAAAATTATAGCTCACGGCAATTGGCCGAGGGTATCACGAGGTATTAAGACTTCGAAAAGAAAAGATTCCCGCAACATTTACCAGATGGTGAGAACAAAAAGTGTTCAGAAGTCTCCGTAAAAGTAGACTGCATGCGATCCCAAGTGCTCTCCGAAGTTAAGCAGCTGCTTCCTTCAGAAGTGACACGTTGAGCGTCAGGAACACGAAGATATCAACGTTATCAATGTGCACCAAATCGTCTCAACTATAAGCTAAGAGAAATTCAAATTTTTCGCAACTATTTGATTACCATTCGTATTGGGGATAATTAACAATTGATTACCATTCGTATTGGGAAATGAAGATCATTCTACACTGTGTGGTTTAGCCAAATAATTAGTCATAATAAACTACTTGCCAGACATCGCATTAAATAACTTCCACGAGAAACAAAAAGTAACAGAAATAATGAACAAAAATACCAGTGGAGACTTTTTAACCAACTTTCCAATATGGATATCAACCCTTCCAGTATTATCTAAGAATATTCCTGGAATTCATTCAAAAAATCCCTCAGATAAATCAACGCTTAAACTTCTATCAGAAACCCACATAGAACATAACTACAAAAACTACATATAAATTTATACTGATTGATCTCAGAATTTTGAAAAAACAATAACATCTGGGGAATTTTACTGTCCAAGAAACAACTTTGAATTCAATTTAAATTTGATTTTCCTACTCCCGTCCTCATTGCTGCTGAATTGACAGCTATCATACTAGCAATAAACTGGGCTCTCCAATTCTCCAACAAAAATAGTGTAATCTTGACTGATAGCAAGATCTCTTTAGGTATTTTAAAAGATAATCCATTTAAAAGTAATTATAATATTTTCATAAATGACACTTACACATTAATGTACAACCATATACAACAACACAACATATTGCATATACAATGGATACCCTCACACATTAATCTAAAATACAATGACATTGCAGGCACTTTAGCAAAAAGTGCAAAAAACCTGAACCATTCTATGAATTCCCCATATCATTTTCTCCTACATAAAAACTTAAATAAAAAACACATGAACAGTACACTTCAAAATTGGTATTCCACATATGTAAGTCACACACACAGATACTTAATTTCACATAAAATTAATAAATTCAACAATTATGGATTACAAAAAAATTAGCATAATATTAAGAATCAAAGCCCAGTCTAGCAATGACAAAAACCATGCTCTTTGAAATGAATAAAATAAATTCACCAAATTGTCTAAAATGTAATGAACCACAAACAATAGAACACATAATTTTTCAATGTAAAGAATTTACAGACGAAAGAAATAAATACTTCCAAAAACTCAGAAAACATAAAACTAATCAATTTAACTTTCAATCAATCCTTGAACCAAAGAAAAAGCACTTAAACCCATATACTATAATCTACTAATTATTTTTCTAAAGAACATAGACTGCTTAAATTCCTTATAAAAATTTAAAAAAATTAATATAAATATTAATATAAAAATAAAAATAAAAACTATCAAAAGTTCTTGAATGAGTCTTCGCGGAAACGAGAGTTCTCCTTGAAGGAATATTCAATTGTTGATGTGTGACATGTACGTATGCAATAAACAGTTACATATGAAATGTTATCAGTCGTCCCAAGTTAGAGTTCTACCTCTGGAAGAGTTGATATTCCACTAATCCGCACCCAACCCTCACGAGAAAGGGGACATTGATGGACTCGGATAGTGCGTTAAGACGTGGTTCCGTGCAGAGGAGAGTAATGTCTTATGCACGACAAAGAATAATCTAGATGATGTTCTTCCATCTTCATCTAATAGCTCTCCATTAGAATCTCAACCATACATGAGCAATATAAAAAGGTTCTTGCAACCTGGACCTTTTAGCCCACTGAGTGCAGAAAAGTGACGCACAGAGATAAAACAATATAGCACAATCTTTTTTCACTCAGCATTTTATTTGTTTATAAAGTGAAAAGAAAAATTCTTAAACCAGAGTATCTTTCTTAGTTTCAGTTCCTGAAGAAGACACTGCCAACAATCCAACAATTCAACAATTCTGAAAAGCATCCAACAATTCTGAAACGACATATTTCTAGAAAATTCAAGCATTAGTATATAATTTTGAATTTCATTAGTTAAAAAGCGTTCACCTTACACTAAAAAAATTCCGACAAAGGAAAATATCTTTTTTTTTAATGACCGAAAGGCAGGTTATGTAGATTTTCTTTCTGCCGATCTTTCTGGATTTAAGAGGACATAATGCAAATTTCTTGGTGACTTGAATTTTGCATTTTGTTTTCTATGTAATCATCATTTAAATAGAAAACAAATAGTGAACGAATCGGTAAGTAAATAAAATTTATCTTTCATTAGTTAATTTAGATTCTTCCCAATTTTTACTCTCCCGTCAGCACTTGTAGATATAAATTACCTCTTTAAACTGCTTACTTTATAGAATCATTTCTTCATACACAATTTCTTTCTAAACGTTCATACGTTATGAGGTTCATTTTTGTTGCAATAATTTCAAACAGCGTTAGAAGCTATCACCTATTCTCCTTCCTTACAAGAGCAGGATACAGGGAAGAAGACTCATGGAAAATTTCAATTGTAGGAGGAGTAAACAAATAATAAACCTGTATATTACCCGTAATATTACTAGAATATTTAAAAAAATCCGCTAGGAATGGAAGATCTAAAATGCAAATTGTAATATTTGACGTAAATAATTTTCGAAAACAAAATTAAAATTATTGAGACGCCTTTCTGGTCCATTTCGTATAATTCTGTGACTTACTTTCCTACAGAAAAAATTTATTTTTTTTACTCCCGTGACCACCTGCTATGCTTTGAATTTTCAGACGTTTTGTTTCACACACTGCATTTTATTATATAAAGCCTCAAAATCGTTAACAAATAGCAAACCAATAGAAAGTAAAAATACAAACTGAATATCCTCAAGAATAAAATTTTTCTGGGAATTATACTGATGGCAAATTGCATATTTGAATGAAATACATCTAAATCTTAAATTTCAACATTATCCGTTCAGTATTGAAAATACCGTAAATGTTCTAATAATACCACGGGCTGCAATTTACAATTTCTTGCTTGGGTTGAGTTGTTTTACCTCTGAGAGGCACATTTTTTGCACTCAATGGGCTAAATGGGCAGGCCGCAAAAGGACTACAAGTGTTCAGAGAAGGTTAGGGGAAGGGGATCCACTATTCTTAGGAGACAGTTGGGAGCCTCCTTTCGAAGTCATCCAGCGTTTTCTTTAATGTGCAAAATATATGGATCTCCTGCATAAGGAACCACGGATTTACGTCCCATCCTAGACGGCGGTTTTTCGAAGCTCATCAATGTCCCTTTTCTGACCGAGGCAGCGGTGATAAATCTGAACTCTGGAACAAGTGAGATTCGAACCCTGGAACTGCAGACAGCGAGCCCATATATCTGAATATAATAGGGGGCTAAAATAAAATTTTATAAAGAACCTGTTTTGGATTTAGAAGCAGGTGAACAAGTTTAAGATTTCGTATAAGACGACCAGATTTCTTTTTTTTTTGGAGGGGAAAGGGTGTTCCCCTGGTCCCCTGGGTACGTCCCTGATTCTTATCTCACTATAACTAGTATTTCGAATTGTTTTTTTTTTTTTGTTGGTTTTTTTCGGTTTATGCGAAGTGCCACGATTATTTGATTACTGCATCATAGTAATATACCTAAAGTTTCTTTAATTTATGATAAATTAATATTAAAATGAATAGTATACATCAGATTAAATTTTTGACTGATTATTTTTCGCTACTACAAGTCAATAATTTTGAGCGAAATTAGATAAATTGAACTGTATGTTTTACAATATTGTTTTGTTCTTTTATTTATTTATATATATTGCTCACAAAAATTAGGGGATATTTCAAAATGAATATGAAGCGATAAAAAAAGAAGCATTTGAATTTTTTTTTATTAAACAAGACCATCAGAAAAGCAAACGACAAGTCAAAGAAAGTTGTTCGATTATGCAAATGAGATGCAAAGTCAATTTTCGTGATTGAGTAGCAAGTGACATATTGGTGGGTGTGAATAGAAGCATGTCAAACTGGACGAGAGTGCCACTCATTGACTGTTCAGTAGGGTGTGTGGTCACCCAAGACTGCCAAAACACATTGACAGTGATGGGGCATGAACAGGATCAGAATGTCCAGCAGTTCTTGTGGGATCCTCTGCCACTCTTGCTCCAGGGCAACTTCCAGCTCAAGAAGTGTTGTGGGAGACATTGCACGGTTTGCCAGACGTCTTCCCAGTGCATCCCAAGCATGTTCAATGATTTAATTTACTGATGTAGTAAAATTAATTAATGTCTTTAATTATCATTTCATTCATATTAATAATTATAATAATGACACAACTATTAACTTTCATAATTATCCCTCTGTCTTAAATAACGAAAATTCCATGTTTTAAAAAATCACAGATTAAGCTGAATTGAATAATATTATAAACAATTTAGATGAAAATAAGGCTTATGGATTTGATAATATAAGTCCAAAAATATTAAAATCATTAATAAATACCATGCAACATTTTTAACACAAATCATAAATATATCGTTTAATTTTGGCATTTTTATAAACCAATTGAAAACTACTATTGTAAAGCCTACATACAAAAAAGGAGATAAAATATTTTAAATAATTATAGACCAATCTATGTATTACCTATTTTTTCAAAAGTTATCGAAACAATAATGAAAAATAGACTTATAAAATTTTTGAATAATTCATCATTTTTTTTATAAATCGCAATTTGGGTTTAGAGAACATAAGAGTACAGATAATGCAGTACTGGAAACGACCAATACTGTTTTACATGGTATAAATAATTCTCAAAAAACTATGGTAATTTTTTTGACATTCAAAAGCATTTGATACTGTAAATCATGATACCTTATTGCAGAAACTTAATTACATTGGTGTTAGAGGAAATACGCTAAAATGGTTTAAGTCATATATTACAGATAGAAAACAAATTGTAGACATAAAAAGTATAAAAAGTTCACCCTTATTGCCTACTAAAGGAGTGCCTCGAGGCTCAGTTTTAGGACCTATTTTATTCCTGATTTATTTCAATGATTTCTTTTTTAATAACTTAAAAGGATATCCTATATCCTATGCTGATGATACTGCTATAGTATATAGAAGTAATAATTCTGAAGAATTGAAATCGACTATATCTCATGATTTAAAAAAAAAATCAGTTATGGTTTCATCAAAATCATCTTACATTAAATATCGGAAAATCGTATTCAATGTATTTCAGTCTCACTAACAAGAGTTATCTCAAAGATAAAATCATATATCATAGATTTACTTGTGATAATAATATTGTATGTACATGTGCAGAAATTAAACAAATTAAAACATACAAATATTTAGGGATTACTATTGATAATAATTTGAAGTGGAATAGTCATACAAATATAATTGCAAAACGTTTAAAATATTTCCTAATTAAAATATATCATCTAAAGAAAATTGTAGGTACTTCCTTTCTAATAACTCTTTATTATTCATGGATTCAATCTACTTTACAATACTGTTTAATTAGTTGGGGAAGAACATATCTTAATTCTTTAAATAAATTAATAACATTACAAAACAGAATTCTGAAGGTTATTATGAATAACAAAATTACGATTTTAAAAAATATGATTATTGAAAATGAAATTTTGAATTTAGGACAATTATATATTTATAAAATTATTATGTTTGTGTTTAAAAACCCAGATTTCTTAAAATTACAACATATAAAAATAAATCTTAGAAATAAAGAACTTTATTATGTACCTTTTTCAAGAAAAGAAATTATCCATAAACATTTCATGATTCTAGCTTCACAAAATTTAAAAAAATTACCGAAAAATATAAGGGAAGAAAGAAATAAAAATATATTTAAAATAAAAATTAAGCGAAGATTATTGCATATACACAATATTGAGTCTTTATTTCATTGTTAAGTTACTTACCACATTTCATGTCATTAATGAATAAATCAAAAATTATTAACTTTTCCACTCTTAAACCTTTAATTCTGTATTATAAATGCATATCGTTAATAACTAATAATTTAATTTGACAACCTGTAAGAGCACAAAGCTCATTGGTTGTTCTTATATGGCTTCTATTTTATTGCATTTCTTTTCACAATAAACATTTTACATTACATGGATTTATTTATATCAGTTCAATTGTTCATACCGTATTGTGATTTTATTTTAACTCATTATGTTGTTATGTTGTATAAACATTATTTATTTATTATTAAGTGTATTATATGTTTATATAGTCAATAAACATTATTATTATTATTTATTAAACATTCAGGTCTGGAGAACGTCCATGCGTACGATTCCTACCTCCTGAAGCATGTTGTTGACGAGATGCGCACGGTGGGGCCTTGAATTATCGTCCATGAAAAGAAAGTTGTTTCCAACTGCTCCAGCATAGGGTACCACAATAGGGTGCAGGACCTCATCTCGATATCTGACAGCAGTCAGAGATCCGTTTCTGATGACGTGGAGGTCGGTACAACCACCAATGCTGATGCCAGCCCACACCATGATTCCACCACCACCGAAGGAGTCCCTTTCTCACATGAAAAGTGGATCCTCCCGTGTTCCTCGTTCACACCAGATCAGGACACGATGATTGTCAGGCTGCAGACTGAACCATGACATATCAGAGAAGAAGATCGTTGACCACTCATCACGGGTCTAATGACGATGCTCATCAGCCCACCTTCTACGAGTTCTACGGTGTTCAGCAGATAAAGGAATCAGGGCCGTGCGGTAGATTTTCTCATTATGATGCAAGTCTTCGAAATGCCGCCCCTTAAAGGTTTTTTCTTTAAAATAACCTTCGCTTGTGATTTAAAAAAAAAACTGCACAAAATGTACGAATACTATTTTTAATTTGAAAATATAAACTACTTTAAAAAATGATATCAACTACAACAATCTACTAGAGTTTTACCCTTCTAACTTTAGCAAATTCGTTAATTAGGGATGTCTAGTCTAGAGTGGCAGCCAATGTAGATTCAATAGAAATTAATGACAGATTTCTAAGTTTTGTTTGGCTTATTGAACTTTTTAAGTAGTGTTTTATTAATTTTAATTTGGAATAACTTCTTTCCCCACTACCTACAGAGACAGGGAGTGTTAATAAAATTCTCAGAGCTACAACTGTATTCGGATACAAAGTAATTAAGTTATTTTGGCACAGATAATTTAAAACATCCAAAGGTTTCATAGAATATGGTAGCATTCGGGATACATCACGTAATTCTTCTTGAAGATCATTTGCATTTATATCTGATTCATTTTCGACCGAAAGTATTGACTGGAGACTGGTACAATAATTTTCTAGCATTTTGTCATCTATATCATTGAGTTTTAAAATGTCATATAAAAACTGAAAATTTTTGCTATGGGTTTCCAGAAGCGTGAATCGTTCATTCAGAGAATTAAGGCTAATGTCCAGAATATAATTGAAAAAGTTTATTACAAATTTATTCTCCTCTGTTAACCCTTTCACGACTAAGGGAAACATTTTTCCCATTTTAAAATTGGTGATTGTCGTATTTAATTATAACCTTATCTGCATTTTTTATACAGAATGTCAAAATAGAACGTATGCCGAACGCAATTACGTAAACGGGAACGTTTAGAAAACAAAAACAGAACTGTCAGGATGCATAATATATGTACTATGTGCAATGTCCATCTTTGCCTCACTACCAAAAGAAATTGCTTCGCAGAATATCATAATTATCACATCATTTTGTATAGTAATTTTATTTCATAATTTTGTATTATTTTAGTTAACATTTTGTTCTAATAAACCAATAAATAAAAGACATTGCATAATAAGCCTATCTATAATTTGTGTTACCTTTATAGTCCATTGGGAAAAATATTTCCCATAAAATTCCAAAAAAACTACACATTGTTATGTATTTTTCTTATGATTTTTATTTATTTTACGTCTAAACAAACTAAAATAAACAGTTACATATTAATATTTACTCTTAAAAAACTTATGGTCCTGAAAGGGTTAAGGGTAGATCGACAGCTTCTTCATAGTCAAATTGATGCTTGTTCCTTCTGGCTCTAACTTCAGTTTCGGCAGGAAATTCTGCACTGCATTCAAGATTCTCTGCAATCTCATTAGCAGCAATTTTCATCTGATCATATCCAGATTGTCTATAACTTTTCACTTTTTGTATGGTTTCTGATAACATCCTTACACAATCTGACAAATTTATAGTTACAGATTGCAATAGCTTCGAGACTGAATTTATTTCAAATAAAATATCATACCAAAGAATTACACCGCATATAAACTTGTAATTTTTAATATTTTTTGCTAACCCTCTTGCTTTAACTTTAGTTTCTGATCTCTGTTGATGTCTTCTATTATTTGGAATAATGCATCATAGATTTCGCAAAGTTGAAATCGTAAAGGCTTTAACGCATCTACTGTGCTTGACCACCTAGTAGCACTCAATGGTTTTAGAGTTAATTGTGAAACATATTTTTTTAGCACTTCCCAACGCTTTGTAGAACCAGAAAAAAAAGTGTAAAGTTCTTGAACAATAGAAAAAAAAGTTGTTTCTGTAGAAGTAGACGTTGCATCATTCACAACTAGGTTTAAAGAATGACATGCGCAGGGCACATAAAACGCCCTTGGATATTTTTCAAGAATTCTATTTTGTACACCCTTTCTTACTTCTTTCATATTAGCTCCGTTGTCATAGCCTTGTATTTTGCTGCCGTTGTATTAGCTCCGTTGTCTAAGCCACTTTAACTCAAAACCTAACTTTTCCAAATGTGTCAGAATAAGTTCTGTCAAAAAAAAAGCTAGTAAGATTTGTAGGTAACAGAACATAATAAATAGATAATGAATATCTGTCAAATTGACAGCTAGCAGCTGTTTTGACATATGCATTTCTTTAACTTCTTATTGTATTGTCTCCACTTCAACGTATATGAATTTGGTAAAAATAGAGCAATAAATAACGAACGCAAAAGTAAGCAAATGCAAATATTTCCTAAGCAACTCACTCTCTATCACACACAGAAAGCAAAAGTAGCCCAATATTACCTAAATAACTCTCTATCTATCACACAGAGGCAGACGTTCCGCACCTGAGATATACCCAGTCCATGCAAATACTACTTTTTAATTCGAGTCCCAATTGTCATAACATAATCATTTTCAATGATAATAAGTAACTACAATTGATGTAAAAAACAATAATTCTCTTACCTGATCTACTTTTTAAACACAAAAACTGAATTAGTATAAATGCACAAATATTATACTGATACAGATATATTACATATCTGATTTACTGATTTAAATACAGCACAGCCGCTTGCCACGTCTCATGACAAACTAACATTAAAATCAAATATTGTCAATAATTGTAAGTTCAAAGCAGAACTATCAACGCGTAACACTTGTTGTCTTTTGTGATAATTGCCGCCTCAGCTTTTAGGAACGGCCGCTGT
The DNA here is from genome assembly GCA_038380435.1 of Ryuthela nishihirai. Classification (NCBI taxonomy): domain Eukaryota; kingdom Metazoa; phylum Arthropoda; class Arachnida; order Araneae; family Heptathelidae; genus Ryuthela; species Ryuthela nishihirai. The sequence continues at coordinate 23,014,636 of JAWZYU010000010.1, forward strand.
CAGATCAAGTCTTTCGGAGAGCGCTCGCCAACGATGCACCTGCACCAGAAACCGAGATCAAAGGATACCGAAAGCGCTTAGGCAGAGGCGTACGATAAATCATAAATCGTATACATCAATATCGGAATAACATAGACCAATATAGAAAAGTGTTGCGTAAAGATTTTTAATTATTGAATGGTTCAAATTGTATTTTGATTTCGCTGCTTATGCCGCCCCCTTACGGTGCCGCCTGATGCGGCCGCCTCTCTGTATCATAGCACGGCACGGCCCTGCATAAACTACTACTCACACTTTTAGAATATGCCAAAAAATTCAATTCCATCCTCTGACGGTGGGAGGGAGTTCTAAATATTTCAAACTTTTAAACGAATATTGAAAACGATCTATTTGGGGTAGAAATCTTATATTTCAATATTGGCGTGTGATGCCCACGGGGTTTACATTGACCGAAAAAATCTGTCCCTTCTCCCTCAAGGTGTGGGACGACGCAACTTTTTGTTTTGAGAGATTAAAGTTGGTTTTTTTTTTAGTTTAATAGGTACTAACGATATATGATGATTCATAGTTTCCAAGTCCTCCAGATGGCTTTATTTTCCTATTACAGAGCGTTAAATGTAGAAAATTTGAAACTTGAAGTAATATTGCAAACGATATATTTATGCTAGAAATTCTGGTAAATGTTTTGATAAAAAAAAGGAATTATTTTTATGTGTAATAATTAAATTAAAAAGTTAAAATTCAACCGGTTGTTGTTTATTTTTATCAATTTAGTATTTAATTTTAAAACGTTAAATAATATTTAATAAATTAGTTATTTATTATTACTATTATTTTATATATACTTAATCCAACTTTATTTTAAGGGATAAGCATTTTATAGTGCTAATAATATATTATTCTTTACATTTTCCAATCACCCTTTAGTACGAATTACTACTGTTAAAGGGGACAAAAGTCGGAAAATGAAAAAGTTTATTTTCTCTAAAACGAGCATCCCATATTTATCAAAGGCGATATATTATTGTTCTGGTTTTTCAATAGAGGGGGAAATGAATCATATTCAGAATAATTTATTTGAAGCAATGTTTTGTTTATTATATTGTTATGTTACAAATTTTGTTTATGCCCATTTGAAAACAACTGAAAAAATATTTTATAGAGTGGTAAAAATTATTCATTCCAGGCACGAGTCTAGAAAACTTTAGAGTTGGGGGGGAAGGCAGCGACGCAGTCGAGCCAAAATAAAGTAAAAGAGAGATGGGTTGGAGCGTAAGAGACTGTATTTCCATTGGAGGGTAACATTTCACCCTTTGTTTTCGAGGTTTTTCAAAAAAAAAATCGTGAAAAATGCGTGAAATATGCCCAAGTTTAATCAGTTTTGGCCTCCATTACACCTACTAAATTCTCAAGGAATGTGGGCATAACCCCTCCCCCCCCCTCAGACCCGGCTCTGACTAATTAATTCCAAATGTCGAGTTATGATTTACAAAATCAAAAGTTATGTCAGATATTATATACATTTTCAAAAAGTTAAAATTCAAGTATATGATGGTGCACATTAAATGAAAAAAAAAGTGGGGGGGGGGGCTCCGAAACATTTCTTGCGGTGGAGCCCCGCGATTTTCCGGTAAGCCACTGACCTACAGTGAACGTCTATTAGAGTGCAGATGATAGAGGTCTATCATAATAGTCCACCACACATGTAACTAGCAGAGATGACTTCCTTATATGCTCATTGCAGAACAAAAGCGATGCTGGTGCTGCTGTTCCCCCCATTAGTCAAGTTCCAATAAAAATGAAATTACAATTTTAAAATTAAACAGCCTGTTTTTTTTTTTCTTTTGAAGCCAGCAGTTAATTTCAGATTATTCTATAACATTCTTAAATAATCTTATATTTATTTTTCTTTTTTGAAAGGTAATAAAGAAAATATAAGTCCAATACAGAACTGCAAAACAAGAAGTCCACACACTTCAAAAGGGTGGAAAAATGAAAATTACGGCTGGTTGCTAAAAGTGGCACTGAAAGCAATGGTGTGTAGTCATCTATATGCGTCAGCTAGTTATTCTCTGTGTTCAACATCCCATCTCATGCAGTGTCAGATTCACCAAGATAATTGTGGGGCAGGGGTTGGCTCAATCATTAGTGCACCAGCCTCATAATCTGCAGTTCACACGTTCGAATCCCACCTGGGCCAGTGTTGAGATTTCTATCCACTAAACCTCCACCCTGCTCTCGGTCATAAAGATGGTCTTGGAAAGATGAGATTTGTATCCACTAAACCTCCACTCTGCCCTCGGTCATAAAGATGGTCTTGGAAAGACGAGATTTGTATCCACTAAACCTCCACCCTGCCCTCGGTCATAAAGATGGTCTTGGAAAGATGAGATTTGTATCCACTCTAAACCTCCACCCTGCCCTCGGTCATAAAGATGGTCTTGGAAAGATGAGATTTGTATCCACTCTAAACCTCCACCCTGCCCTCGGTCATAAAGATGGTCTTGGAAAGACTGCCATCCATTAGATGGGATGTAAAGCCATACCCTGCGAACATTAAAGAACATGGTGGATGGGCTTGACAGAGGCTTCCATCCGTCTCCTAACAGCTATCCAGCGGGATCCCTTCCCCCAACCTTCACAGAACTCTTGTGACTTGGTCATTTAGCTCGTGTGCAAAAAAGTGCCACTCGGAGGAGTGGAACCCAACAATCCATGATAACTGACCTTTCTCACTGGATGAGAGAAGCTTCTCTAACTATCAGAAGTAATGTTTTTGGTAGCGGCAACAGCATGTTCTTAACGAGTCTCATTTGAAGAGCCAAAAGTTGTTGTTTGAGGTTTTATGTGCAAAGGCAACTAAAGCCAAGATGCGCCAAAGTTTCAAAAATTTAACAAACATTGCATCAGAAGATAAACTTTCAATATTTAAAGTAAACACAAATTATATTTTAGAGATCTTGAGATAATTTTTGAGTAGTTTACTAGTTTTATCAAGCTTTGCTGCCAATAGGCAAAAAATTTCATTGCTGTCTATTCCTTATTTCAAATTTCTAGGTTTTGTGTGGGCCATAAAAGTGCACTATACAGATAACTGAATAACAGATATTATATTCTTACATGCATAGCATCTCAATAGAGCAATTGTATGCTATTGTATCAATAGAGCAATTGTATGCTATGCATATTCAAGAGATGATAAAGAGCAGTTTTACAACCCCACAGAAATGCAACATCTTCACATAATGAAATAAATGCCTTCTCCAGTATAATGAACATTTCATTAATCAAACGCACTGTTAAGCATGAAACTACTGATGCATAGACAATTCACATTTCATATCCTATGCATCAGTAGTGATTTATACTACATTGATCATTCATAACATAGGTATGATATTTTTCCGTTTTTAAAATTATTTAACTGGAACTAGAGTTATCCTAAACAATCATTGCACTAGTTTTGCAAGTCCGTGGTTCTGTCCAACAACAGATGTTATCACTCTGACACTCAAATTTGCAGAATTCCTGATTATCATAAACTACTATGGAAAAAAGTTAAAATTATACCAGTTGGCAAGTTATGCCGATTTATCACAACTGTATGGGTGATCATGCCTGCTCACATAGCACTGTTACGGGATGGATGTGCAAATTCAGAGAAGGACGGCAGTGCTTTGAAAACCTCCCTCATGCAGGAAGACTGAAGGAGGCGGTGAACTGGTTGATTTGGGTTTTACCTCCGAGAGGCATTTTTGCCCACAATGGGCTAAATGGCCATGTCTCAAAGACCCCAAAGGCTCAGAGAAGGTGGGGTAGGAATCCACTGGATAGCTGTTGGGAAACAGATGGTAGCTTACGCCGCCATCCGGTGTGTTTCATGCACAGGATATGGCACTCCCACACACATCCAATCCGACAGACGGCGGCCTTTCCAAGCACATCGGTGCTCCATATTGACCGTGGGCAGGGTGGGGGAGTTTTGCGGAGATAAATCTCAATATTGTCCCAGCTGGGACTCGAACCTGGGAAATGCAGATTATTGGCCTGGCACATTACTGACAGCCACCCATAGTGGCCCCAAACGGTTAACATTGTCACATGGGATGAGACGTGGTTTTATTAGGACTCTCTGAAAGATTGACAACTATATTTGAGTTGCAGAAGATGAACCACATTCCCAAATCCACCAACAAGACATTCGCTCAAGAAAAAGGACGTTCACAATTTTTTTCAATTACCAAGTGGTAGCCATGGACACCTTACCTGAAGAAATGACTATAAATGGTGAATGCTACACCAACATTGTTTTGCCCAAAATGGTTAAGGAGATGAAGGAGCAACATCCAACAACAAGCGTGTCAAGGGTGACATGCCAGTGCTCACAAAATCTGTCAAGTTATGGCCTATTTGGAGCAGGAAAAAATCAAATTGCTATTCCATCCTCCATATTCACCCAATCCACCACGCGATTTTTGTTGTTTTCAAAAAATGAAAAATGAACTTGCTAAGAAGCCTTTTTTAAGGATGCATGACTTTGCAAAATGCATTCATTCGGAGTTGTGGAGCAACATCCCCAACAGGAGTACCACCAAGCATTCCAAAATTGGCATAGACGTTGAAACTTTACATAGATGCTGGAGGAGATTTTGGAAATTTTACAAGTTTGGTTGTAGTAAGTGCAGTGGTTTTTGTTCTGCAGAAGCACGTCAAGAATTTTTTTAACATCCCTCATAAAATACTTTTCATTATTGTATCCTTATAAGACTGTCAAAAGATATATTGAACATTATTGAAAAGGTATTGGGTATCACCTAAGGACTTCAGTTAAATTTGCAGTGTCTTGCTTACACTTAAATTTGTAATGTACAATACACATTTTCAAATTAATACCATCTGCCAGCAAAAGTACAACATACCAATGTATTAACCACTGTTGATCTTAGTAACACTTATTAAGATATTAAAAATACAGTGTTTACTGAATATGAATACTCGCTATTGCTGTGAGTTCAATTCATTAACAACTATTACTAAACAAACAAAATTGCATATCAAGATTTAGAGCAGAAACTTGACCATATGTTCCCCCAGAATAAAAATTCATAATTGAAGAACTGATTAAATCTACACCCCTCCCCGAACTCTTATTTGGTACACCAAGACAGAGAAACGCCCGTGTTATTAAACAGCTGCACTTACCTATTGACATACCATATACTATCTGAATGGAATTGTACTCTGTGATAAAGCTATCAAAACCTGAGTAGAAAGCATAATTTATCCTGTTACGATGTTTAGTTATGCTGTTTGTATACTTAAAATTTTAAGTGATTTATGATTATGACCAAGACATTTGCATAATTGGCATCAGTTTGACAATTTGCTTCTGCTGTCAGACAGATGTCATGAACTAGGTGAATAAGCATTATCAATAACATAAATCAGCAAGTATGTACTGAATATAAAATGAAGTATAATAGCATTTGAGTTAGATTGTGATTTAAAAAAAAATTAAATTTGGCACTGTAGTTAAAAAAAAAAGAAATTGAACACTTTATTATTTTCATTTAATAGAATTATTTTTGGAAATCTGCTTCTATGGCATAAATCCTGTGCTAGTGGATACATTAAGAATTGTTGATATATCAAGTACCCCCACCTGATACTACAGGTAAAATAGATTGACCTTTACCTTTTTTTAGTATTTTAATCTCTTGTAATATATAGAAGATGGTTAACACAGCAGCTGTAACAGAAAGAAAACACATTAAAAGGATACTACATACCGCAGTTGTAACAGCTACTTCCTTCTCCCAAGTACAGTTCAGAAGGGAGCTAAACTGATAATGCAAGGGAATAGTGTGATTTTACTGGGACTTGTCTGGGAAAACTTGTCTTAATTTTTCAGCATGGGAATGTCCCTCTTCCTGACTGATGAGGCAGGCCGAGTGGAAGTTATAAACCACTAATCTGTGCTAATAGACAGCTAATAGACAAAATAGCTAGTTAGTATCACTAATTTCAGTATCTGAACCAGCATGACTAAGTTCCAGTTTAAAAATTCCTTTAAGATCATGCCTGTGTTATGAATGCTTGGTAATATGACATAAATTAGTATAAGTTGAATGTAATTAGCAGATATATTTTTATGCTTAGCAGCATAATAGTATTTGAGTGAACTTAGCATTATAGTTAAATAAATGAAATTGAATGCTTCATTATTTTTATTTAGTTATTTCTGGAATTTGTTTCTTATCCTTATTTCTGGAAATCTGTTTCCTTGGTATAAAATAATATCCTGCTGAAATCTGGTGAACTCCAACATCCTATCATTTAAAAATATGACAGGAAAGTCCACTCCAAAAGGTCAATGTCCCAGTGCAAAATATTTACTCGTTAAGAACTTCAACACACACAAGCTTTGGATAATTTGATTGAGCTCTACCTGATCTAGTAGTTAGCATACCTGATGACTAAGACCAGCAGAGCATGTCCTTGTGTGCTTGTATGTTGTATGAGAAACTAGGACAAGCCTAATATAGCTTCTAGGTTATCTCTGTTCTTTGTACAGGGGAATAACTTTTTCCTTTAAAAAAAAATAAAAATTTACCTTTGCTTCTTTGCGAAAATTATTAAAATAGCTTTTACCAGTTTAGATACCAAGAAATATTTTATATTTGCAACATGCCATTTCAAACTCATCTTTAAAAATTTTAATAATCATTTACAATTGCTTTAACACAATTTCCTACATCCCAAATCTATATACAGTAACTAGGTGAAAAAATACAAATTCAAATAGAAAATATGTACCTGAAGTTTTTCAGAATTTTTTTTTTAACAAAAGTTGCATTATCTAAAATTATGCAAAAATAACATTCTATAACCGTTTTTTCCTTTATATCTGTAAGAGCTCAAAATAGCTGGATTTTTATAGATATAGCTACAATATATATATCTAAAGTAATAAATTTTATATTGAAAGCAGCTGTGTAGCTACATATTCAAGATTTTGATTTAGTTTTCAGCAAACGATATGCAACAGCTGCAACAAGACCTGCTCCTTTTCCACTTCCATCTTCAGCTAATATCAGTCGAAACTAAAGTAAGAAATAAAAAACAATTCAGTTAATGATACATTAATATACAAGGTGGAATGCAAGTCTGTGATAAGCAGATATCTTGGTAACAGATAGTTCAATCATAATACAATTAGTCATGGTAAATAAATACTTAGTGGCCAATTTCATTGTCAAACTTTTAGTGCCCCAAGATTATTTTTTAATGGGTGATATACTATGAAACTATACTTGTTACTATAAAACTTGATTAATTATGAAAATAAAAAATCCCAAAAGATCTAGTTTTAGTAAGAAACATTACTCAACTGCTGGGTATCTTAAATATAGGTTTAGAACAGCATATATAGCCACTGAATTTTGTCAGAACTTTCTTTATCACCCTTGTCAACTTCAATGCAGGCCTGAAAGCAGAGCTACCATATGAGTTAACGTTGATATAGGCTTGCATTGAAGTAATGCATAATGGAATATAGTTATACCCACTGCAGTTCAACAGAGGTTAGCAAAAAATATGATTCAACTCACATGTAGGTGCAGTGCCTTAATTCCATCTATATCAGGTATGTTCAATCCAGAACCCAATCCTTTACATTCTGCAGCCCATGACCATGTAGGCAGTCCTACATGTTATGCAGCCTGGGTTTCAAAGCTGTGGTTGGTTGTTTGGGGGTTTTCATAATAGAGATATCCCTTAACACCCCCTCAGAAATGACCCCAAAGTCAATGTGAACAACAAATCTGGGAACTTCAGATTACAAGCATGGCATGTTGCCAACCCCTGCCCTTATAACACAGGAATGTTCTTAACAAAGTAGTCACTTAGTGTATAACATCCAAATCAAAAGCCTCAGTAAGACTTAAAAATGACAGTTAAATTAACCATTATGGGTTTTCAGAAACAACCATAAATATTACACCCCTGTCAACATCAATTCCAGATATATTTTCTTATAATTAATTTGCTTCCCACCCTATATATGTACAAGTATTCAGCATAGTATATTCTTTCAATAAAGCTAGTTGGTCTGTCTTTCTTCAATCTAAATTCAATAAAACAGCTAATAAAAGATAAAGGACTTGGAAAAAAGAACTGTTACAAGAGAACAGTAGTTCAGTATTTTAACATGATTTACCTAGAGTATTAAATATTTATATCGATAAGACTAAATGGACCACAGTACCAAGATACAGGCTTGGAAGAAACTCAGTGGCTACTTTGTCTTTGTTAATGGAGTGCTAAATTAAAAACTATCTTAAATAAGCTTTTATAGTGTTAAACAAATCTAAATCACAATTTTTCACAAAAAAGTTTCATATTTGAAGATCAATGGAAGTTTGAATATGTAACAGCAACCTATGCAGTTAAAATAAGTGTTCTAAAATGCTAGTTTAAATAAAACATGCTAAAATGGTAGAAATAACCTTCAAACTTTAATAATAAGCATATTTTTAGCAGTTTGTGTTATAATTATTTCAATTTTTGCCAATTTTGAACAATTTTTTTGAAGAACAAGCTAAATAAAAATGTTTATATATTAATAAATCTATATCAAAATTCATTGGGTAGTTCTAAACAACAGTCACTTTTAACCCTGATGATAGAATTAAAATTGATTAAAGAGTTTCTATAAGAATGTAACAAAAATCCTTAGAAGTATTCACAGCATGAAAAGTTTAACAGATTTTATGTAAGCAATCTAAAGACTGATTTTAAAAATATCCAAATCACAATAATTATGCACTTCAATTTTTGATACAGCAAATTTTTTTTTATATTGTTGTATGCCACTACAAAGTAATAATTCTCCTGTGCATGGGTTGGGTTGGGTTGTTTTACCTCTGAGCGGCACTTTTTTGCACACCATGGGCTAAATGGCCACGTCACATGGACCCCGAAGGCTCAGAGAAGGTTGGGGGAGGGGACCCACTGGAACAGCTGTTGGGACACAGATGGTAGCCTCCCGTCAAGGCCATCCAGCGTGTTCTTTAACGTGCACAGGGTATGGCTCTCCCACACACGGGGCCACGGCTTAACGTCCCATCCGACGGACGGCGGCCTTTCCAAGCCCTCCTGTGCATGCTATAATAAATAATAATAAATATCCACTCAAGCAGCTGTTTGCCACAGAGGTCTGACAGGAGTCTGTTAGTTTAATATACCATATGGAAGATCTGTGAAGAAGGTGAGACCACAACAGAAAGAAAATACATCAATCAAAAAATTGTCTTCAAGCAATTATTCCAAAGGATATTATGGTAGTTTTCTACTGTGTGTGCTTCTAAAAAAATATTTATTACATTCTTATGAAAACTTTTTAGTCAACTCTATATATGTTATTATCAGTGTTAAAAATGATTATTTTTTGTTACGAATTTCAACTTCCAAGCTCTTTAATCGAAAGAATATTTTTCAGTATCAACAGGCTTAATTTATATCTTTATCTTCAGTTGCATTTTTCTATTAAAGGTTCAAATAAGAAATTATGGAGCTTCACATTTGACTCTGTTGACATAACATGAAAGTGGGTTTTTTTTTTTTGATTTGCGACATATGGGACAGAGAAGAATCCTAGAAGCTACTCCTAGCTTAATACAGGCCTTCTCATACAAGGACATGCCCTACTAAGACCGAAGTCACTGCTGACCACTGCCTTAGTTAGAGCTAACACAACACACAAAGTTTGCCTTGCTGGAACAATCGCTAGCTGCCTAACCACTATGCCAGTTAAGTTTACCTCTGAGAAGCACTTTCATGCACAAAATTTTGGGCAATTTCTAGACTCTCTGTCAATTGTCAAACTTTGTTGCCAGTGGTGCAAACTAAGACCTGTATTGAGTAACAATAGAAAGTTTCCATTTCTGATCATATATGGCACCACTAGCAACAATGTTGGGAAATTTAAAATCACAATTAGTAGAGAAATGAATGAGCCAGAGATAGTTGAGTGGTCTCGAATACCTGGCATGAAAATAAGAAATATGAGTTCATGTCATACTCATTGGCAAAACTAATTTTTTTCCACAAATGTATTTCTTGGATTGTATCACAACAAGTAATTCTGTGTATTTACTATTGATAGATTCTTGTATTAATAATGTCTAAGCATGTGTGACATCCCTATTAACCTGTTTTCAGCAATGCTAGAACATTCCCGATCACAGATGGCATCACTATTGACAAATTTGGGAGATTGAAGTTACAGTTAGTGGAGAAATGAATAAGCTGGTGATAGTAGTCTAGAACACCTGGCATGAAACTACGAAATGTGGGGTTTGAGTCCAACTCATTGATAAAAATTCATTTAAGCACTTAATGCCTTGATCTGAGTTGCTCTTTTACCAGACTCCAAGTTGCTCTTTTACCTCTGAGCACTTTTTTTTTGCTCACTATTGGCTAAATGGTCAAGTCACAAAGATCCTGAAAGCTTACAGAAGGTTGAAAAAGAAGATCCACTGAACAGATATTAGGAGAAATATGGAAGCCTCTTGTCAAGGCTATCCAGGATATTCCTTAATCTGCACAGGTTATGGCTCTCCTGCACACAGCAACAGAGCTTAACATCTTATCCAGCTGGTAATAACTTTTCCAAGCAACGATGAACTCTTTTTCACCACAAGCAGAAGAGAGGTTAATGGAGAAAATTTTCAATACAAGCACAGTTAGGAATAATTATCATTCTTAAAAAGTCTTATTTAAATTAATATATTTATTACTTTGGTTAATTTTATTTTCATAAGATTTATATTTAAATTCTGTTTAATTTGCTTGTTTTGTGTTTAATAACACAACAGCAACTGAGGCCATATTGCACCAAATGAATGGTATACGATAAAAGGTGAACAGATAAAAGTCACAGAACCCGCAACCAAAGTTAAAAGTCAAAACCAACAGATATAAAGAACACAAAAAAACTGTAAAACAATAAATATAAAGATACAAAAGGTAAAACTGCAGTAAAAAGACAATTGTAAAATACAAACAACAACAATGGGTTTATAGGACCCATAGAAGAAAAACAACTCTAAAGAACAAAAGGTAAGAATATTAAATGTGATCAAAACAGCCAGGATATCATAAAAACGCAATGATCAGATAAAAGATGTTTGAGTGTAAGGAGCTCAGATGTAAAATCATGATGGATAAAATATAAATGATGTTCATGGTCAAAAGCTGGACACACAATTAAAATATGTTTAACGGTTAAAATGGTGTCACACAACTAGCACTTAAGTTCATCGTCTGCCTGAAGAAGAAATGAATGATGCCAGTGGAGCCGAGCAAACATAACGTTCTCCTTGCAATTCCTGCAAAAACGAAACTGCCATAGTTTGACATTACATTAAATAAAGGTAAGTCCCAATTGTACCGCAGCATAATGCTACACACCAACTATGGAGAGTTTGCCATGATCACCACTACCTACACCGGGGCAAGACAGTGCCACAAGGACACAGCTCATCCACGGCTACCTATGGTGAACAATCCTGTAGAAGGAAGGTTCATCCATCGGTCAAAACCTAAATTTAATCTGTTCCCCGGTTAGCCACAAAGATGGTATATAGAACCAAATTCTATATTCAGCTCCCGGGGTGGAGACTCTTAGTCTGGCTTTTCCATCAATAAGCCTGTCGACCAGGAAGCCCACTCCCAGTTGCAAGCCTTCAACTTCGTCCTCTCCATCGAGCCGGGTCACCACAGCCCAGATTGCCGACTCAGCTGTGACCGTGTTGAGGCTGCATCAGAGAACACTTGATCCATATTTTGGACATTCCAAAATACACCAAACCCCCCAACCCCACCAGCAGCCGTCAACCTACCGGGGCACACCACAACTGCAGAGTCCAAACCCCACTTCACAGAGGCACCATTCAGCCCCCTCCCCAACCATGTCAAGGTGGTCCCCTGCGTGGTCGACCTGGCAGAAGCATCTGCCAGGTTATTGTGTCCCTGATGCCATGACAGGGCACCCAACAGAAGATGATGGTGGTTGTGGCTGCCAGACGATGGAGCTGCTGGCGGATCTTGAAGAGAACAGGATGAGGTCAATGCCTTTGACAATGGGCTTGATCTCAAAAAGCTTGTTTCCAACCTGTTCAGACCAAGATCTCTGTCACTGTGCCCAGAGTTCAATGAAAAAACCTGCCAGAAATCCAGATATGGAACCAGCAGTGGAGTGTTAGACAGGGGCATGGCCAACCTGGCAGAAGCATCTGCCAGGTCATTGGGTCCCTGATGCTGTGACAGGGCACCCAACAGAAGATGATGGTGGTTGTGGCTGCCAGACGATGGAGCTGCTGGCGGATCTTGAAGAGAACAGGGTGAGGTCAATGCTTCACCGAGATCAAAGCCTGTAGCAAGCTAAGCGAGTCTGTGTAGAGGACACACCAACAATGATGCTTAGTTGCTATGTGGTCACAGGCAATGCTGATAGTGTGGAATACTGCTGTGGGATATGGTCAACAATCATTGTATCACAGCAGATCATGGCTGATCCCAATGATGTACCGGACTTCAAGACATCTGTGAAGACAGGCAAGGCGTCCAGGTGTTCAGCATGATGGCTGGCAAAGTTTAATTTGACAAATAAAATGACCTATTTCTGTTCATTACTTACTTGACAAAAAAAAGTTCCAAATCTATTTGGCAGCACATAGTGAGAGGACAACTATGTCTCTGCATATATTTGTTTTTCTGGCTGGACCTGGAAGTGTTAGGCTAGTACAATGAAGTGCCACTGAATTAGGGATAGCAACTAGTAATGTGTTGGACCCCTCTGGCCCTGATAACGGCCACCACACAAGGCAAGGACTCCACAAGCTTGCGCAAATGTTCCACAAGTATGGCGACCCATGCATCCTCCAGAGCTGTCCACAATTCTCTCAAGATTGTCACTGATGGGATATGGGCCCGGAACACTCTGCTCGATGATATCCCAAAGATTTTCGATGGGATTTATCTGGGCTTCTAGGTGGCCAATTCATTATTTCAAAGCCAACAGAATGCTCCTGCAACCATGCAGTAGCCAATCTGGATCTGTGAGATGAACAGTTGTCCTGCTGGTTAGACACCATCTCCATTGGGATGCATGATGGCCATAAATGGGTGTAAATGGTCAGCCATGAGTTCTATATACCGGGAAACACTGAGAGTTGTTGGTACACATATCAAAGGTCCCACAGATGTCGAACTGAAGACACCCCAGGCCATCACTGAGCCACCACCAGCTTGTACTATTCTGACCTGAAATAAAGGATCCATGGCTTCATGGGGTTGGCACCATACCCTCAGTCTCCCATCGGTGTGATGAAATTTAAATCAGGATTCATCACTCCAGGCTATCCATTGCCAATTTGCGATGGTCCAGTTTCAATGTTCTGTAGCCCAGGCAAGGCATTGAGACCGGTGTCATGCCATTAGAAGTGGCACTCTCGTAGGTCAGCAGCTCCTGAAGCAGAGATGATGAAGTGAGCATTGCATGGTCAGTGCACTGACTTCCTGGTTGGAACCTGCATTCAGATGAGAGGTGATTTCAGATAATGTCTGGCCCCTATCAGTCCATACGATGCGGGTCAGACGGCGAAACCCATGATCATTCAAGGCTGATTGTCCTTTGCAGTTTGTCTGGGTGCTTGTTTTTTTGCCAGAATTTTCATATTCCTGGAACACTCTTGAAAATGTCATATGAGAAAATCCAAGTTTGTTGACAATTTTGGGATTGGGTGTCTCATCCGTCGGGCATCTATGATCTGCCCTCTGTCAAATGCATCTAAATCCCGCACCTTTCCCATTACGCTTCTCATGATGAATGCTTGGGGAAGCCAAAGCTGACAGCTATAAATGACCAGAGTTTCAGCCATGCATGCGTGCAAATGAAGGACTTGCGGTACTGAATTTGGATAATGTCTCCTATCCCTAATTCAATGGCACTTCAGTGTAGTGCAGTCATTCAGTTTATCCTACACTTTTTTACTATCTGAGTGCTAATGGCAGCATTTTTCTGTGTCACAAGCTTCTATACAAAACAGTAATGTTTTATTCAAAAATATCATCCTTTAAAATGGTCCCCTTCTTTCTCAACCTCAGTTGTAAGCAAACCATGATTGCCATAATGACCTGGAACTTATAATTGTAAGCTTTAAATATTTGTGGATCTTTCAATGCCTAAATGTTAAAAGTAATTCTTTTAATATTAGCACAGATATCATAAACTTCAACTACAAGGCACTTTTAAGAAGAATTTGCTCCCCTGATTACCTGGTATTCCTAAGAGAATATCTTATTTACTATTAATTCTTAATTACATTCCTGTATAACCAACAACTGAAACACAGATGCATTTACAAAGCATCCTAGTATTTGCAGTGTTATTCTGAAACCATTTATTTACATATCAGACATTTCCCATTGCAACTACCAATGCTAAAAGTGCTTATTCCAAAATACATGTCAGTGCTGATACAAACTTCAGTGAAAGCACTTGAAAATTTCTTGACAAAGTGTTTTTAATATTTTTCTTTTCCTGACTGAATTCAAAATATTCTGAAGTTGTCTGTAAAACCTTTCTTCGCACAATCATCAGTTCACAGTGGCCATAGCAACAATTGGACATCATGTTTTTAGTCTTTTTTTCAGCTATAATGGACCTTATTAATAGAATTTATCATATTTAGAGAAAGATAAATACCATTCTGTACCATAAGGGTTGGAACACATTATTAAAAGAGGTGAATTCCTGAATCTTCTAACCAAAGGGCTCCATGTCCCAGTCTTGAAGTATGACAATTCTAGTGTTTTTTTTTTGTTTGAACAGCTATTCCACTAAATCAGAAATGATTCCACAGTAGACAGGATCTGTAGGAAGGCATTGTAAAAAATATAAACTCTTCCAGAAGTCTGCTTGATGTACATATCTTAATTAATGGAACCCTATTTCAGAGTATGTGAAGTATAGAATTGCACTCAAACAAAAAAAAAAATATAGAATTGCACTCAAAACAAAAAAAAAGAAAATAACATACCTTTTTCTCTGGTGCCATTTCTGAGATAAAAGATGTAATTAGATTATGTAGCTTTGGATGCTTCTTATAGAGGGATCCATCAATAGCTATAGTAGCATCTTCTTTATCCATTCGTTCCAGTAAACTGGCCAAACCTATAAAAAGAATTCTATCAGTAAAAATTAGAAATGAAATATGCTTTACTCTATATATACATTTTAGAGCTGTCTCTCTGATCAAGGACTACTAAATAGTAAGAACTAGAACCACCAAATTCGATATACGGCTTCCTCTTATTGTAGCTTAGAGCAATGTAGGAATTTGGTAAAAATATTTTCCAAAACTCATTTCCAATTATAGGTTTTAGTAAACCAAACAATATAATCAATCCCCAAAAAAGGTTACTGCATAAAAAATAATGAACAATATGGAATGTGCTATTATTTGATACCTGAGCCCTCACCTAGTAGGCATATAATGTTAATAAGATTATTGTTAAGTAGTTCAGTGAAGCAATGCAAAAATATCTCCTGCTGGTTACTGCTGGAACAGGAACTTGTAAAGAACTTAAATGCTCCATACAATTAACCAATTAGAGACTTATTGAATGGAAGCAATGCAACTATTTATTTCATAGTGATGACGAATTATTATTAAAACATTCTTATAAAATTTGGAAAAAAATTGGAAAAATTCAGAGTCTGTAGCTTATTTACCACACCATTGATGTCCTTTTAAAGTAGTTTATATAGTCTATCATTTTGGAACATCAGAAGCTAATTCAGGTTATGACTGTGCTGGACAATATGAAAGCAATATATTGTTACGACAGAAGGAATCTGGCAACCGAAAGCAAAAAGTTTCAGCCAACGAATAAGAACGTTGGGAGAATTTGGAGAAGAGTGGAGCGTTAACGGTCGTTTTGTATTGTAACGGTTGTTGTGTTGTAACGGTCGAAGAGTTCGAAAATGGCCGGTGGGCTGTTCTGAGACAGTGCGCGTTAAGTATCAAGAAGTAACTTGATGTGTTGTGTATACGCGGAAGGATAAAAGTGGGATCTTTTATCGTTAAGTATCAAGAAGTAACTTGATGTGTTGTGTATACGCGGAAGTATAAAAGTGGGAACTTTTATGGCTAACTTCGAATGTCTACACGGACTGTCTTTTTGTTCGGCTAGTGTGTGAAAAGTTATTAGCACAGGACGAGAATTGGTTTACGAGTGAAGATCTTCGGGTGACCTGGTAAATCAAGTAAAAGGTAGTATTTAGTAAAATACACAGAGCTGATGTTGTGTGCTCTACGCAGGAAGATTGATGACTTGTGCATGTTAATAGTTGATTTGTTAATAAGATACTTCATCCATATTTCCTTTGTAACAATTTACCTTGTATTGAATTTGGTTTTGAAACATAGCTTTTAATACTCACGCTCAGTGGCTATCCATTTTTGTGATCCGCAACATTTGGTGTCAGAAGTGGGATAATTTATTGAATGCCGTTAACTAGAAGTATGGATGAATTAGTAAAGTTGATAAATAGCTTGAAAGCCGATATGAAAGATATGAAAGCCGATATGGCTGCGCTGACTGATATGAAAGCCGATATGGCTGCGCTGATGACTGATAGGAAAGCCATTATGGCTACGCTGATGACTGATAGGAAAGCCATTATGGCTACGCTGATGACTGATAGGAAAGCCGTTATTGCTACGCTGATGACTGATAGGAAAGCCGTTATTGCTACGCTGATGACTGATAGGAAAGTCGTTATTGCTACGCTGGTGACTGATATGAAAGCCGATATGGTTACGCAGATGACTGATATTAAAAGTGATCTAGCTGCCCAAAGCGATAAAATAGGTGACTTGAAAGCCGAAATGGCCGCACAAAATACTGAGATGAGAGATGAAGTGGCTCCTCAAGTTGGTAAGATTATTGATCAGTTCAAGGATAGTAAAACCGAACTCAATAGACAATGCAATAGTTTAAATGTTGAATTTGTCAGTGAAAAAGATGATCTTGATAGTGTTAAGTTAGATTGTAAACAAGGAAAAGAAAAAGAGAAAGGCAACGCATATAAAAATGTGGATCTGCTACTGGAAATCAAGAATCGTAGAGATAGCGCAGATAATGCCTTTGACCACGCAACTACTGGTGATGCATGGCAGAATGTCTATGTCGCTGGTGACATGTCTGGGAACTGTGAAGAACAATCACACAGATCAGAGAGCTGTGAGACTATACAGTACGCTTTGCACTTCAAAATACCTAGGTATACAAGTCTGGCACGATCTGAAGAGAGATCCACACGAAAGGTATTCTATTCCTCGCCGTCAGCAAAATGCGTCATGGACAATTATCGCAAAGGCAGAGTAACGAGTGGTAATGAGGGGGAACGAAACAGAGTTTACGTTTCGCAGAGTGGTCCGAGTAAAGAAGAGGCGTCCATTCATCATAGAAACAAAGTGCCATTCGACGTTACCCGGGAAGTCGGAGAGATTTTTCCGAAGCATATAGCCACACTTGAATCGTTTATAGAAAGTGGGGATTTAAGGAAGAGGAATTCCGAAGAATGGCTTAGAAGCGTAACAGGTGATGCTAGTAAAGGAGCTTCAGGCAGAGATAGTACTTCAAAGACTAACTTTCTGGATGAAACTAAGCCTCAGAGTTACGATCAGAGAGAAGTGAATCCCTCAGATAATTTCAACGTAGCCACGCTGAATTTCTTTTCTGAACAGTCAATGTGCAGATTTGGACATTATAACCATTTAGATTATAAGGATATAGAAAAGTTTTATCACGACTACAAGAGCTCTAAAGTGGACAATATCATGTTACAAAACTCGTCGCTGATCTCCAGAATGAACAATTTGGCAATCATGACTGATGTTTCCCTGGCTAATTACAATGAGAGCTCCAAGAAAGTGAATTCCGAAGAAACAGCAACTATGACCTCCTCGGGTCATGTGTTTTGCTGGAGACCCGAGTGGCGCCATCGGATGGTAGATGAAAACAGCACAGGAGGTGTCGGCAACAAAGTGAGTCTTGTCTTGGCTCCTGCACTTGCTGCTTTAGGTCTCAAGGTCCCTATGATCTCCGGTCGTGCTCTCCAATTGACGGGAGATACTCTGTACAAATTGGAATCCATCCCTGGCTTCACAGTCGACTGCACTAAAGATAAAATCGAGCAGATGATGGAAGACGTCGGATGCTGCATCGTAGGACAGACAGAGGAGCTGGTGCCAACAGATAAGGAGATTTACCGCTGCAAGGATCTGATGGCTACCATAGATAGCGTTCCTCTAATGATATGCTCAATTGTGTCCAAAAAGCTGGCTGAAGGAGTGTGTGCTTTGGTTTATGATGTTGAATTCGGAAAAGGAGCTATTGATCTCATCAGTACAGAAGATGTTGCTGTTGATTTAGTTAAGAAAGTGGTTGCAACATCACAAGCTCGTGGAATGAAGAGTTTGAGTTGTTCAGCTGTTATCAGCAACATGGATTCACCTCTTGAAAACTCTGTTGACAACTCTCTGGAAGTGATGGAAGCTGTTCAGTGTTTCCTTGGTAACGGATCCTTAGAACTGCAAGAGCTCGTCGAAGAGTTAGGAGAACTTCTGCGTTTTGTGAACATTGTGGATAATAGGGTAGATGAAGCATCACGTGTCCGTAAGGTTCTGCATAACGGCAATGCTTTGAACAAGTTTCGTAACATGTTAATAGAACAAGGAGTATCTGAAGATGTTGCAAGCTGGCTATGTGAAGGTAAAACAGAAAAAATATTGCTAGCAGCCCGACACATCACTGATTTCACTTATACAGGAGAAACAGGTAAGGTTGTCGGATTAGAAGCTGCAATTCTAGCAAGAGTATGGAAGGAGGAGATGGACCGAAGAGCTAAAAAGAATTATGGAGCTGATATAATTGTGAAGCACCTTGGGGATCAAATTGAATCAGGTGAAATATGGCTGAAGGTTCATCACGACAGTTCTGAATTAAGTGAAAGTCAACTGACAAAAGGGTCAGACTGGAGGATGAAACTCCTCCCTAGATTTTATGTCACTAATGACTTTCATTCCTTGTTACTGTTGATAGAAGTAAAAATCCAAAGAAGAAAACTTTCGACAAAGAAGAAAACTTTTTACAGGTTTTGCACGAAAACTCTTAGTCGATTCTTCTCCCTGCAGAGACATAAACGTGTTCACAAGGGCTATAGGCCTTACACGTATTATGTTTGTGGACGAGGCTTCAGTCAGAAAAGAAATCTACGTCATAATGAGATTCGCTTTCATTTTGACACAGACGTGGTATATCGCATTCGTCGACGTCCAGCTACAAAGTGCAAGGTGGTTCACGTGGATCGTTTGGCTCCGTTTCATCGAAGAACTGAAGAAACTTTGGAATCCATAATTGTTCGGGACGAACAAGACCTAGGAAGGGGGCAGTGTTACGACAGAAGGAATCTGGCAACCGAAAGCAAAAAGTTTCAGCCAACGAATAAGAACGTTGGGAGAATTTGGAGAAGAAGAGTGGAGCGTTAACGGTCGTTTTGTATTGTAACGGTTGTTGTGTTGTAACGGTCGAAGAGTTCGAAAATGGCCGGTGGGCTGTTCTGAGACAGTGCGCGTTAAGTATCAAGAAGTAACTTGATGTGTTGTGTATACGCGGAAGGATAAAAGTGGGATCTTTTATCGTTAAGTATCAAGAAGTAACTTGATGTGTTGTGTATACGCGGAAGTATAAAAGTGGGAACTTTTATGGCTAACTTCGAATGTCTACACGGACTGTCTTTTTGTTCGGCTAGTGTGTGAAAAGTTATTAGCACAGGACGAGAATTGGTTTACGAGTGAAGATCTTCGGGTGACCTGGTAAATCAAGTAAAAGGTAGTATTTAGTAAAATACACAGAGCTGATGTTGTGTGCTCTACGCAGGAAGATTGATGACTTGTGCATGTTAATAGTTGATTTGTTAATAAGATACTTCATCCATATTTCCTTTGTAACAATTTACCTTGTATTGAATTTGGTTTTGAAACATAGCTTTTAATACTCACGCTCAGTGGCTATCCATTTTTGTGATCCGCAACAATATATTATTCATCATCTCTCTCTCTATATATATATTGGTCTATGTGCTTGCAAAAAAAAACATCCTTGCTTCTGAATTCCACAACATTGTATAGTGATAATAGTTGTGAATGTATTTTAAATAGTGATGTAGAAGAAGAAAAAAAATATATGAAAAGTGTTCCGAAACAGAGAAAAATTGTTCCTTATTACTACACAAATCCATTGATTTTTTTTTTCTTAGAAACTAATTTTTCTGTTCCAAGAATTCTTTCTTCAATTTTGCCAACTATTTTTGTTCAATATGTTTACTATTTCCTATAAATATAAATATCACATTTAAAAAGGGAAAAACATTATAAAAAAGTAGCTGAGTGAAATTACTAAAAAAATTCTTAAAGAATAGAAATACTGGTTTTCAAAGATCCAAAAACCAATAACTACCTGAACACTATTTCTGTCCATTATCAGCACAACTGTTACCTCATTTGAAAAGTCATGCTTTATCACATTTAGAGAAAGATAAATACCATTCTGTACCATAAGAGTTAGAACACATTATTAAAAGAGGTGAATTCTTGAATCTTCTAACCAAAAGGCTCCAGGTCCCAATCTTCAGGTATGACAATCTTAGTGTATTTTTAGTTTGAACAACCATCCCACTAATAAATCAGAAATGATCCCACAGCAGATAGAGGACCATATGACTATCATTACAGATTCTGATAATTTCACACAATGGCTTTGATTGATGGCTCTGTAACAAGGTATTGTAAAAAATATAAACTCTTCCAAAAGCGTGCTTGATTTACATATTTAACATGATCTTGTTGGTATAATACATCAAAGAAAATCTGTGAGGGAACAGCAGAACTGGTGCGTATATTTGTGGGACCTGACACAGTTTGATGATTTGTGGGACCTGATACAGTTTGAAGATCACAAGGCCACTGTATCATGGTATAGCTTAGAATGTTTGATATTAAATCAGCAAAAACTAACAGATTAAAAAAAATCAGCAGAGGGATGGGGGAGGGTATCTACAGGGGGTGGTTATGGAGGTTCAAACCTCTCTCCTCAGGAATTGATAATTAAGATTTTTCAGGAAAAAAAATATATGTGAAATTTTCGCTTTTCTGCATGTGCAAGTTTGAAGTGACACACCCACTTCCTGTGGAGCTCATCATTATAGTAAGTCAAACTGCCCCCATTTCAAAATCCTGGGTATGCCACTGATAGGCATTTTGAAAATGATGAAAGAAAGATTGCACACTATCTCACATAAAACACTAACCTCAATTATTTCGTTATATTTTGGGCTAGAGTTTCTAATGTTATTCACTTTGTAGCAGCTATGAAAAAGACCACTGAAATGATGATCTTTCACTGAAGAAATCTTCAGCATTTTGAAGTTATGCAGAAAAACTGCTGTTTAGCATTTGTCGAAAAACAAGACACTATTTTCACGTTGTCTATCTGTCACTAGATATTCAATGTTTCTGTTTCTAAAGATAAAAACATTTTTGGATTAAAGAGGTATTATTGTAATATTTGGATTCTATGTTTTTTTTTAATCTTGGAATAGTTTTAATTTCAATCATTAGAGGGAATTAAAGTTGGAAAATGGATAAAATTTAAATGACTATTGCATTCATGCTAGAAATTTGGGAGATAGAGAGTGGTGGTCAAGGGGTTTCACAGACACCTAGAATCTGACCCCTTACTCCCAAGGATGGGTAGAAAATACAATTTTCTTTGTGTTTTAAGAGACAAATTAAAGTTTCTATTTCAATAAGTATTAATAGCTGTCCTGTGGCCGAGTGGTTAGTGTGCTTGCTACTGATCTAAGGGACCTGGGTTCGAGCCCCGGGTAAGGCAAGGCTGTTTGTGTCATTTTTCTGCTGAGGTCCTGCCATACTCTGACCTACTATGGCATATAAACTGACAAGCTCCTGTCATACCTCTGTGGCAAGCAGCTGCTTGAGGAGGTATTTATTTATTTATTTATTATTTATTGACATTTTCCAAATCATCGTTAGTCTGAATTTCCACTATTAGACAATGCTAAAGTAGGAAAATGGCAAATTTCATTTTCTTTGAAGACTAGCATACTTTATTTGCCAGAGGTCATGTGTATTCTATTTATAAGTGGAAACATGATAATCTATTAGGTAAAATTATTTTTGCCTTAGAATAATCAACTGCTACTTATTTATTTATGAGTATGTTTTTCACACGATATCCTTCTAAAACTTTAATATGAACAAATATAGAACACTAAAACAGAATATAAATTGCTATCCATAGTAAATACTAAAATAGATTATACTTCTTATAAATAATAAAAAAATAAATACCCCCTCAAGCAGCTGCTTGCCACAGAGGTCTAACAGGAGCCTGTCAGTTTATATGCCATAGTAGAAGGTCTGAGAGGATGGCAGGACCTCAGCAGAAAAACGACACAAACAGCCATGCCTTACCCGGGGCTCAAACCCAGGTCCCTTAGATCAGTAGCCAAGAGCACTAACCACTCGGCCATGGGACGGCCACTTTTTATAGAAGTAGGATATAAAAGATATTTAAATATTTCTAGCCTCCCTTTCCATAACTTTGCTATAATTCAAAATTATTTGAGCTATAGCATTTCCAATTGATAAATTAATAGAATATAAGTCTTTCCTGAGGTTTTTAAGTTTTTTATCATTTAGTTTTTAATCATTTTTAGTTTGGTGAATGAGCTTTCTACTGATAACTACTGTAACAAGCCACAAATGTATGAAAAATACAAAAAAAGAAAAACAATTCTGGAATGATACAAAATGATGCATAGCAAGCAGGAAAAGCATATGCGTGTTTTGTGAGAATCTAGTCCCAACCTTGAGACTTGTTGGATGGTTCTTACTTACTCCCCTTTGGATTGCATTTGGAGTTCAGCATTGCTAGTCAGTGACCTGAGATCTACATATGGATGGGTGTCAACAGATAGTAGAATCTATAGCAATGTTTGGCCTCAACTAGACCAGAAAAGCTAGGAAAATATATGGATCTTGTGCAAAGCTTAATGTGGGAATTTCTCCCATAGACTCACAACACTTCAAATATAAATATAAAGAATGAAAAAGCAGAAACTGTTCAATGAAATATATCTTGAATTTGTTCTGCAAAACACAATTTGATACATAAGCATGAAAAGCATAAATATGTATAACTGAAATAAAAAAAG
This sequence comes from Ryuthela nishihirai, assembly GCA_038380435.1. Taxonomy (NCBI): domain Eukaryota; kingdom Metazoa; phylum Arthropoda; class Arachnida; order Araneae; family Heptathelidae; genus Ryuthela; species Ryuthela nishihirai. The sequence continues at coordinate 23,038,007 of JAWZYU010000010.1, forward strand.
ATGAAAGCTGTAAGAAATTTTCGAACCAATGTAAATTTGCACATAACTGACAAACTTAACATTCCACTGCACTGACATCCTAAAAGATTTTAATTTTTTTTCTTTGGGGAAAGAATAACTGACAAACTTAACATTCCACTGCACTGACATCCTAAAAGATTAATTTTTTTTCTTTGGGGAAAGAATGTGAAACATGCAAAACTTCTTAATAATTAGCCATTTATTAATATTATGATATGCATGGGAGTAAGGCTCGATAAATTACAAAATGGCAGAACATGTGGCACTTTTTTTCAGAATTATTGCATTTACATTTGTTCTAAATATTGACTCAAAGCATTTAAAATTTTGATTCTCTGGCCTTAATGTATAGAAGACATACTTTAGTACTTTACTATTTATCTTTAGCATTTATCAGTACATTTCACATACAAATACAACTATTTTTCACTCAATAAAAACATGCATGATTTTGGGTTTTAATATTATTGAATGCATAACTTAGCCACAGAGACAGAGTGTATTTCTTATTGACCTTATTTTATTCTATATAACCCTTATTGACCCAGGTTTTGACACTTATATCTTGACAAGATTATAGAATCATGTAAGTGCCATTTAGAGCAGGAATGTGCAACTTTATAATCTGTGAAGAAGATATATCTGAGTCCACCAAGCAATTTTAGAAAGGCTTTGTTTGCTTGTTTGGATTATTTTTACCTCTGAGTGGCACTTTTTTTTTGACATAGTAGCTAAATGGCCAGATCACAGAGAAGGTTGGGGGAAGGGGATCTACTGGACAGCTGTTAAGAGAGAGATATGGTTCCATCCAGCATGTTCTTTAATGGGAAATGGTTAAGGGGCCAAAATATAGAAGAGTGTTAATATTTATGCATGGTTGAGAATTGGCCTTCAATTTAAAGCAGTGAATGTTTATTCTTATATAGAAAATGTTGAAATGTATAGAAATGGATTATTTTATCTCTGAGCAGGCCTTTTTTCCAAAAGCGAACTTTCTGTAGGATAAAGGTGAGATACTTCAAATGAGTTCCAAATTATGGTACAAAATTCGACAGATTCCCAAAGTTAAAAAGCAGGTCATTTTCATTGACTAGTTCTCGGTGCCTATCACAATATCAATAGAAATATGCAATGAAAATTGTAATTTTTTTCATGTTTAATGGGTATAGAACATTGAAATTGGTGAACACGGTAAAAAACTTTTTTTTTTAAACGACTTCAAATGGACATTTAAGATTGAACATTTCAAATGGACATTTCACAAAAATGTAAATGCAACGAAATTTTTGCAATGTCAACTTTTTTTAATACTGTTGATGAAAACTATTGTTCACTGCACAAGTAGAAAGCTTCCCCTAATATGACTAATAACTCTGTTGCCAACACTTTCAAGTAACATTACTTGATATATGGTAATCTTCCTCGCCATTTGTGACATGATCTTCTTTCTCATGATTAGTGTTTGTGTGGGCTGTATCTCTTGCCCTTAATGTAAAGGTTTCTGATAAGGTTGATTGGCAAAAAGATTCAAGATATGTACAGTTGGAAAGTTTTGATGGTGAAAGGTAAAAAAAAAACAATTGTTCTGAATTTTAGTGCCACGAGTCTAAGCCTATGTATGGATCTAAGAAAATTAGGATTTCTCCCCCTCCCCCACAATTTGCTGTTGACTGATTGCAGTAAACCTTATTAATCTGGCACCCTTGGGAAGTAGCATGAGCTACATTTCAGAAAGTTCTGGGTTTTTTTTAAAGTGCTGCTTAATTTTCTGTATCTCCTACTCTTTGTTTTGTGTAACATGTACCAGTATGTCTTGGTCAGCTGATAATTATATGTTTCTTGAATGGCTGCCTGCAAATTAATTTTAAAATTCGAAAATTTTGATGTGAACTCTAGAATGCTGGATTAATGAGATTCAACTTAATAATATTGTTTGATATTTTCATCTTTTTTGTAGGACACTTCAAACATGAGATGTTTTACAGGGTATTGTCTCATTCAGTGCAGATGGTTGAAATAAGGGATTAGCTTGAAAAATCTGCAGTTACCTTAAGAATATACATATCTATAAAAATTCAGTTGTTATTAAATCGTTCCAGTGTCCATCCTGAAAAACTGGTTTCCATCCAGAGGCCAAGCTATTGTCCCCCTATGCTCAGCCAAAAAAAAATTAACGTAAAAACTTTTTTGCCAAATAACTAATGAAAGGAATTATGGCATATTTTATGCCAAATTAATCAGCATTTAATTCTGAATTTTCTGAAAATATTTAACAAAAAAGACTAAGTTTTATTTTAGTAGGACTCTTTTAGAGTCATGTAGTAAAAAAATGCATCTGGCAACATAAATAAAAGACACTAATGGACAGAAATGATTATAATGCATGAATAGAAAGGCAATTTATTTCTGAATAATGAAAAAAAAATTTTTTTTTTTGGTTTCAAGTAAATATTTCTCTCATTTTGTAATTTTTTTCTCAGTACCATACTTTGAGAAAATTCCAGGCTTTTAGCCAGGTCAGATAAACAAGCCAACTTTAGAATTAAAAAAAAAAAAACAATCAACAGAAATAGGTCATGTTATATACCAAATTAAACAGAATTTAATTACGAATTTTATGAGACTAAATAATATGATCAAATTTACAAGCATATTGATTTTAATAAGCCTTTTTCAATATCATATGATGAAAAAAAAGGATCACACTATACAATTAAGGCTTCATTTTGGAAAACCTGATAAATAAAAATAATTAAATTATGTATTTATCGAAAGTAAATTTCCTCCCAAATAATATTCAACCTGAAATATGATTTTTATTTCTTTTTATGATTATTTTCAATATCACGTATTTTACACGGACTTTTCACATTCATGGGATTTTTTGAACTGGTTATGAAATAGAAAAAAACTTTCTTGGGTGCTTTTTTGCTAAATGTATGAATTTTTTCTTTGGGTGTTGAAGTTTGGCAATCTTGGCTAAGTGCAGAAATGTTTGTGCACCAAAGCCAAAAAAAATACAGCATTTATTGTCTGTGTGGCACAGCCAAGGTACTGAGGGGAGGGGGGTGCCTTTAAAATCATTCAATATAAACATAAAAACTCATAATATAAAAAAAAAATTATATTCTTCTAGATGGAGGGGGGTGAAACGTTCACAGCGAGTTTAATGGAGGGGAACCTTCCTGAAATTGCCCTTCCACATGACAGCAGATTTCCAAAGCAAGGAAATCTATTTTACTTCCATATTCAAGACATTATTTTCAGAAAACGGTACAAGCTCAAAGTTTTTTTATTAAGAAAACAAGAAATAATAAAAGAAAAATTACATATAACCAAATGGTATGTTAAATAAAACATCCATAACAATTGAAATCCAAAGTGAATGCACAGCACTCCCTGTTAAGAAACAATAATTAATAGATTCTGAAAAAAATTCATCGCCGCCACGGCGGGAATCGAACCCGCATCTCTCCAGATTCATGCCAGAGCGCGCTACCATTGCACCACGCGTCGGACAACGAATCCCAAAACTTAAAAGGTCATATTCTGAAAGGATTCGTTGTCCGACGCGTGGTGCAATGGTAGCGCGCTCTGGCATGAATCTGGAGAGATGCGGGTTCGATTCCCGCCGTGGCGGTGATGAATTTTTTTCAGAATCTATTAACATCCATAACAACTTTTAAGCTGGCCTCCGATCTAGTATAACTCAGAAAGATCGATAAATCAGCGCTCGAAGATCGCTAAAGGAAGTAAATATACAGAAATGAATTTGCTTCCATATTCAAGACCTCATTTATTTTCAGAAAATGATACTAGATCAAAGTTTTACTGGAAAAGTAATAAATAATAAAATTAACATATAGCCTAATGTGATGTTAAAATATCCACAGCAACAAGCTGTAGGCTGGCTATACGATGTAGCATAACTATGAAGAAATCAATACTTATCGATTTGCCAAAAGATTGTTAATTTCTTAAAATAAATCTACTGAAATGAAAACTAAGGTTTAAATATAAAAAAGTAAATACTAACTTTACAAAGGGTATTCAATATGCTGAACCAAAACTGTAAAAAACACTTATAGCACATGGAACGGAGATAGCATGTGTCAGCCATCTGCCTCTTGTTTGCCTCAGTGAAGCAAAATTAAATGCAGCTGCAACCAGAATTTCTAAGAAGGATGTGTTTACTTCCAGTTTCGATTTTAAGAGCAGGAAAGATGCATAGAATGCTGGAAAAAATGAAAAATAATTTTGGGAATACTGAAATAAGTTTATGACAAAAAAGAGTGTGAAATGGGGGGGGGGGGATGACGGTAAGTATTTGTAATTACTTCCAAAATCTACTGTTTTTAAAAATAGCAGAGTTTTTTTTTTTTGTTAATTTGTAGGATATTTTCGAAAATTTAAGGAAAAATTTGTTGATAATAGTTCAAATCAAACTTGTGAGCTTAACTCAGAAGCAAACAAGAACGTTAACAAGCAAATTGGCAATACAGTTTAGTGCTTCTAAGAAATGGCAATCAGATGGCTTTATAAAATTATTTATATTGTAGTTTAGTAAAATGTGCATTAAACTAAAAAACAAAATATTATTTTTAAAGCCTGAATTATATATTTTTTATAAGATATATATTGAAAAAAATTACAACAGTAATTTTAATTTTTAAAAAAACGGGGTTTTTTTTGTTGTACTAAAACGGATATGAGTCCTTGGCCCCTCATTTCAGATTCTGCAAACGTATATAGATGACATGGACCCTTGAAGAGTTGAAAGTTTTTATACTACTTAATCAGCATAGTGCATTAACCATATGCAGTAATTTTTCAAAATTCTGGTGCTTATACATTAAGAAAAGCTTCCCATGATCAAAAATTAATTTTTTCAAACATTGGTTTACACATTATTCTGTGGCATATAGGTGCATATAATTAAGGTTCACTTACCCCAAGGCCTCAGCAGTGAACACTACATTAGACAGCTTTCAAATTTGCTAATTGTACCAAGGAAGCAATAGGGAAGAAAAATAATTCAAGAAAAAAAAAGGTAGTTCTAAAACTCATCACCAAGTGGCAAAAGGCATTGTATTCATCAGAATAATTACAGGATTCAATACTTAGACTTTATACAGAAGTTTGGTACACAAATCATAGTTTCCTAGAGAACATTTTTGAAGCAATGTTCCTCATTAACTGCAACTTGCTGGAACTGCAGAATAGAACGTTCTATCATAGCATTTCACCTGAGATATTGCTGATATGTCATATTAGGTATGTTATGCTAGCTTTGAGGTCTACTTAAGTGTTGATGCTATCATGGCAGACAATGTTCTTCAGAAAGCCCCAAAGATAAAAGTCAGAAGTTCATGAACGTGGTGCTACAGTATAGGAAATTTCTGACTACTATCAAGTACCTTGGCTGTGCCACACAGACAATAAATGCTGTATTTTTTTTTTTGCTTTGGTGCACAAACCTTTCTGTACTTAGCCAAGATAAGCAAACTTCAACACCCAAAGAAAAAATTCATACATTTAGCAAAAAAGCACCCAAGAAAGTTTTTTTCTATTTCATAACCAGTTCAGAAAATCCCATGAATGTAAAAAGTCTGTGTAAAATATATGTTATTGAAAAGAATCATTAAAAGAAATAAAAATCATATTTCAGGTTGAATATTATTTGGAAGGAAATTTACTTTCGATAAATACATAATTTAATTATTGTTGGTGAAATGTGCCCAAAGGAGCTATTTGCCACATGTGGCTAATATGTGTGGAGGAGCACCATCCTGGAATGAATACAGTTGTATTGAATACAGAGTATGTAATGTTGTATGAATATACAACATAATAATGTACAGTACAACATAATAATGTAATGTACAGTTGTATGACTACATTGTAATGAATACAGAGATACTGATGCTGCTGGAGAAGTGAGATGACAGAGTTAGTCAAAAAAGATTTATAGTGCTGGACATTGACAGCACATACAACAGGACTTGTAGGAAGGAGCTCTTCAGAAAAGAAGTGGTAAATAATGAAAGCCACAGTAAACATAACCAAATCATAACTTTCAACAAGAAGATCCCTTGAGGCACATGGAATTTTCAGTTGCCCAAATTCTGGGTATTAATGGCATCATGCAATGGAAATGGGCATTGTGTACACAAAATGTTCTACAGCCACCCAATGTCCATCTCCATTTGAGCAAGAAATTGCACGCAAATTTCTCTTGAAGAGGAGAATCAGCAAGGAGGATTTTCTCAATATGGACCTATAGGATATAAGGATAATAGTGTATAAATTTTTGCACAACCATTTGGATAGTGGTTTGAGGCAAATCCATACATTTCCAACACCTTGTATGCTACTGCTTCCTTGAACATTCGTCATTCCATCTTCCTTCATTGTTTGCTTATGGAGAAGTTTTTGTCCCCATTCAGGCTTAACGTTTAGCATACCAGTTTCTTCACAATTCTCATTCATTTTACACAAGCCATTTGCAGTCAGTAAACCTTTTCAAAACCCTTTTAACCTATGAAACTCATTTAACACAACTGGTGCACAACTTTCTTTCTGATAAAGCAATTTCCTGAATAATGCATGGCCTGTTAATGACAAAGTTATTGTGCATTTTGCATCGTGTCTCTGCCGATGGCAGTGATAGTGAAACATGCTCTTATGAAGTAATACCAGTAAATTCATTGCACTTGAATATGTGCACCATATGATTACTTGTAAGAATTTTGGATGATTGAAAAGTTTTTATGTAGCAATAGCAGCCACACTAGTGGTAACTATCACAACTATAATTAGTCTTCCAATTGTGTTTCAACAATTGTGTTTCATATCCTGTTCATAGTACAGTCTGCACAGTACAAATTCTGTAAGTTTTCCAACAATTATATTGAATACAGTGCTCTTTGTCATCTGGTGGTGAGTTTTGGAACTAATTTTTTCTTGCATAATTCCTTTCCCCACTGTATCCTTGGTACAATTACCAAATTTGTATGCTGTCTAATAAATATAGAGGCATTAGGTTTACTTTAATCATGTGCACCCTACACTATATTGTTCTATTCTATTCTCTTTTTTTTGTTGTTGTTGTTGCCATTTTAGATTAATTTTCATTTTTTTAAACTGAAATGGATAGAATATTCGAATATTCACAAACAACAAAACAACTTTCAAATGCATTTGAAAGATTCTATGCATCATCTGAACTTGGATCACTGTTGAATGTTATTGGGATCAAGTTCAAGCCCTAATCTAGAAAAATAAAGAGAAGGGGAAGAAACTCAATTGAGTTGGAAAAAATAACCTCTCCACCCCCCCCCCACCCCCCATTACTTTTTTCTAGATTGGGACCTGAACTGGAGAGAGATTGGATTTCCATTGCAGTATAACATTTCACCCTCCATTTTATAAATCTTTAAAAAAAATTTTTGAAAAATGCATAAGTTTAACATTTTACTGCCTCTATTGAGGGAGTATTCATTTATTACCCTTACTAGCATTCTTGGGGGGGGGGGGGACTAGCTCCCTTGCCTTTCTTAATGTATACTTATCTAGACTGCTGGGATGTATGTGTCCAACAAGAAAGACTAGTAGGACAAACTGACAACAGTAGATGAACATGAATCGGGACATGTCCCGTTAACCATGAAAGAAAGAATATTCCTGCTTGCAAGTTACCTTCATTATTAAAAGGCAGCCTACTGTTGCTTCTGCTATTGAAAAATGACCCGCATTGATAAAGATTCAATATCTCTGATTTAAAGAATACATGCTTTTAATGAAAAGCAAAATGCAATCATATTTTACCATTATTAAAAACATCTGAAAAAAATTATCGCTGACGTGGTGGGAATCAAACCAGCAACTCTCTAGAAACATGCCAGAGTGCTCCACTGTTAAACCACGCATCAGATGCTAAAATTTTCCAAAATAAGACCTATAAATCTTTCACTGAGATGTGGTGGACCTTGCATCATCTATACTTCAGGATGTGTGATTGATCGGGATGTGTTGAATTGACATTTATCTGTGATTGACCTCCTCATTAACATCTGAATCATTACCTTGGGTCAACTATACTTCAGGAGAGTTGCCTCTCCTGAAGTATAGATGACGCAAGGTCTGCCACATCTCAGTGAAAGATTTATAGGTCTTATTCTGGAAGATTTTAGCATCTGATGTGTGGTTTAATGGTACAGCACTCTGGCATGTATCTAGAAGTTGCAGGTTTGGTTGCCACCACATCAGTGATAATTTTTTCAGATGTTTTTAATAATTGTTGAAGTCTATTTCTACAGATAATCTGTGTATTTACTATGGATGCATATTTTACCATGTTGTTAGCTAGAAGGAAGCTTAAGAGTTCACTGAAGTCAATTTTAAATTTCCTCAATATTTAATCTTTAGTGAGTTTTAACTGATACAAATAACAAACTACTTTTAAGTATTAAAACTACAGTATCAAAAGCACAAAATATTTAATGATTAATAACTCACAGATTGACACTAGACATGCTCCACGAATTGACACCACTTCACATACATATTTTACAATAGCAATGTCATCATCAGTAACAGTGTCATATCCTAGCCTGTTTAAAATACTTCTAGTTTCCAATGCACTTTCACCTTCCCTAAAAAAATATCAAAATTATTAATTCAAAATATACATTACTTTTAAGATATTTATACTAAAAACTGGACAATTTGCTGTTAGCTTTTCATTTTATTAAATGTTGAATTATTTATAGTTCATTGCATTAAAATAGGCATTTAATTACTTCAAGAAATAAATGAACTCCATTTCATATAGTAAGCAGTCAATATGCCATACAGGATCTGTGAAAGAGGTGAGATCTTTGTGGAACAGAATACAAACATCACAGACTCTAACCTGGACCTTTTGTCTGTGGCCAAACATAACCACTCAGGCACTGGAATAGCATTTTTAACAAAAGACAAATCCTACATTTGACTCATGAAATAATTAGCTGAAAATATTAGTTTTGCCATGAGTGGGATTTAAACCCACACTTCCCAGTTACATGCTATGTGTTATGACCACTACATTATCATCTGCTAACATTTTATTTTTTCAGCTAATGTGACAAACTTTCTCACATAGCATTTGATTTGCTCATGGCACCATCTGTGTCTGGAAATGGACAACCAAGTTGCCTCATATGATGGAATTTAATATTTTTTTCACTCATGCTCATGACATTAAATCCATAATTCAATAGTAAAGTATTACAGGAGATCTCTTATAGAGGCCTCCTGTCAGCATGCCTGACCTGTAACTAGGAAGTGTGGTTTCAAATCCCACTCATGGCAAAACAAAATTTTTTCAGCTACTTCATGAATCCCAAATCTACAGGACATCACCCGTGATACTTAACTACCTACATTTCACATTTTACAAAAATGAAAATTATCACTATAAAATTACTTTGCTCTTCATCTCTGGTTTACTTTTAAAATAATTTCACAGAATAATTGTCTATATATAAATAAAATAAATTACCCCTCAAACATCCAATTACCATAGATGTTCAACAAAAGCCTGCCAGTATAATACACCAAAGAGAAAATCTGCAAGACCTCCTGAACAGAAAGACAATGTAGAAAAGAAACATCCATACCTTATACAAGGTTAGATCCCTTTGATCAGAAGTCAAATTCCCTAACTACTCTGCTACTATATTATAGTAGCAGAGTTATATTTATAAGCAAGTTAGTTATATTTATAAGCTAGCTAGTTTATAAGCTGCTAGTTATATTTACAATTTTATTTCTCCACCTCTGTCTTTTTTTACATCTCAATGTTTCTTTCACCTAAGCATGATGACTTATGAATGGTGAACTATAAATCAGAGTGGTACAAAGTATGAAGCTAAGTTGCAAGTGTCTAAAAAAATGAACAAAACTCCCTCATAACAGAGTTACAATCACTAGCATAAGTTCAACACCAATTGGTGAAATAAGATATGAAAATGCTTTTTTTTTGAAGAAAAGTTGTATCTGTTATTAATCATCTTGGATGCATGGTATAGATCAAAACAGATGCTTGAGTGGCCTACTTTTGTATAGATATAAATATACGTATCAGTGTCATGTCCTGCCCATGCTCTCTATATTGCCAACAATGGTTATGTACACAATATCATAGAGTTCACCCCATACATAGAAATCATTTTGGTTCATGTGCAATGATTGAGCAGGCTGTCACAACTACCTCCAAATACAATCAATCCAATGTTGGAAATATCGGTGACCAACCCACCATCATACACCTACATTGAGGTGTACTATGTCATCATGCATGAATTACATGTGATGTATGGCCAATAGTATATTTTCCGATAGTTATATTTGTTCTATATATTTAAACTTTTGAATTCTGTGACCAACACCTATGCTTTTCCTGATACTTTGGGGCCAATACTTACACTTACCAATACTGTATCAATAAAGTGAAAGTAATGAGCAGACTCAAAGATGTTGAGGAAACTGGTATGGACCAATGAGAACATCTCCCATGATACTAACCCAAATGTTGATGATGAAAGTTGCAAGGATTGGTCTCTGTCTACATGCAGATTTTGGTGACTTACAATCTCATTACATATGAAGGATACCCCCCCCCCCCCCATCTAATCTGTCATCAGAAAGTCATTTCAAAAACAATGGGGTTTGGGTACATCTGCAAAGTAGTCATTGACAGAGAGCATGTATGGAGATGTCTGCTAGTAACAGAGCTGCATCAGCTGAATATGATGTGTATGGTATATACATATATTCAAGTATAAATCATTACGAGTGAACACAGTAAGAATAATAAAATGATTTATTTCCACAATATCACCATTAGGAGAATTAATTCTCCTGTGTTGCAGCTTGAGATGCTAAAACAATTTGGTTTGTTTTACATCTGGTACACTTGCTGTAGTTGCTACTGAGGCTCACGCTTGGACCATGGACTTGCTATGGTGCTCAGCTGTAGTGAAATTTTTCATGAGATTTAAACTGGTTGATGAGTGATGGTAAAAGATCATCTTCTTCTGGTATACACATTTGACATCTATTTTTGAGCATTATTGCATTTCATCGCTTTCCTACTTCAGATGACATTGCACCATCTGCCAAGTTATATCAACCCTATCTGCAAAGGAGTTGATGTCATCTGATGATGTCAGCAGAGCAGACTGACAAAATGCATACATACTGCAACATGTGGAGATAAACAACAGACCCCATGTGTTAAAGAAATGAGCATTCCACGCATCAGCAGACAGTGACAACTACCACATGGCAATGCTATTTTGGACTGACGAATCGCCAACAGCTAGAACACCGCAGCAACCAAGAGTGAGCCTTTCCAGCAACTACAGCAAGTGTACCAGCCAGGGACTTCTCTCCCATATTAGAAAATATTAACTAAGCTTTTAACTGCACGATATGTAAAATGAACTCTTACTGCTGAATCGTTTAAGCATCTCAAGCTTCAAACACAGCAGATATAATTCTCCGAACAGTGATATTGTGGAAATAAATCATTTTAATATTAATGTATATACACTGAATGGGCAAATTATATACACCCTGATAACAATATGCAAAGCAGAAGTATAGTGTCCAGTCATGTGGTACACTGAAATGACAATGCCTATAAATAGAGCAGATCTCTATGCATTGGAAACCAGTCATGGAAAAGTAATCATGGGTAAAGGCAGCAACGTGAGTGAGTTTGACCATGGCCAGATAGTAGATGCGAAGAAGGCAAGCTGTTCAATCGCCACAACTGCAGAACTGTTGGGATTTTCAAGTCACACTGTCACACATGTATACCAAGACTACATGAAATATGACAAAACTTCTAACCAGCAGGAGAAATGTGGACATAAATGTGCAATTGACTTTCAAGGTGAGTGCAGACTGTCCTACATCATTACAAGGAATCGCATGGCTACCATGGAGCAGATAATGTCGGAATTGAATGAGAGCACATCCACAAGCTTATGCACAAAGACTATCCATCATATCATGGGAAAACATAGGCTATGGCAGTCGACGTTTACATTGTGTCCCCTTGTTGACTGCAAGGTACAGAAAGATTAGGCCAAGTTTAAAAAGGTCTATTGTGACTGGAGTGCAGAGGATTGGAAACAAGTCATCTGGTCTGACAAATCATGGTTTCAACTCAATCATGCCAATGGGAGGGTTTGTTAAACCACACAAAGCGATGGACCCAGTTTGCCAAGTTGGGGTCATACAGGCAAGTGGAGACAGTTGTAACAGTTTGGGGTGTATTTACATGGACTTCCTTGGGGCCCCTTGTACCAGCCAAGACCTCCATCACCAGCACAAGGTATGTGAACATCCTCGCCATCCATCTACAATTGTTTGTAACGATTCTCTTTACACATGATGCCATCTTTCAACAGAACAATGCCACACTGCATACTTCCAGAGTATCAACCAATTGGCTCCAGGGGCATTAAAGTAAGTTTACTACACTCGAATGGCTCCCTCAATTGCTGGACCTCAACCTCATTGAGAATTTGTGGGATGAATTGCAAAGATCTGTTTGAGCCTGCCAATCACCACCAGCAACTGTGGATGCTCTACAAGTGATCAATGGGGTGGCAATACCTCCTCTATATTTTCAACACCTCATTGAGTCCTTACCAAGATATCTAGATGCTGTTGTGAGGGCAAAAGGTGGAGCAACAATTATTAGATAGGTGTATATAATAATTTGTCCATTCAGTTATTATAGTATATGATATGTATGTAACACAAGGTTTTGTGATACACCCATCATCATTCATAGATCTTTGGTTTCAAGTTTTCATTTACCTGTACCAGTGACTGATGACAAAGATTGTCCAACAGTTAGATGCCAATCAATACCTTTTCTCTATATCACCCACAGTTGCTGCACTACCTTACCTCTGTGCCACCACACAGCTGCTCCAATATCCTACTCCTTCCACTCTCCAAACAATAAATATATTGAGTAATAAATTATCACAGGAAAAGTCCTGTAGACAAGGAACACTTGAAATAATGAGTTTACCAGTCAGGACAACCAATTTTTTTCAACTCATTATTCCAAATAAATGTATACTTTTCACATGTGTGCATCTATGCCTTGGGATCACAAGTTGGTAAGGTGATGAAATAAAGTTTTATCACACCATTAAAGCAAACAATATTAATATATATATTAATATATGTATATATATTAATATATGTATATATATTAATAATGCCACAAGAACTTATACAATATGTCAAACCTCCCATCTATGCATTTTGCATTCATTTTAGTATGCTATACAATCTAGCGTGAGTCCTTCCTATGAGTTCCTATGAATGTCCCCCAAATATTGACCTTGCTGTAATGAACTACATCCCTCTAGATTTATTATGGGATATATTACATTTAATAAATACATTAATATTTATTAAATATATACACATATATATGTTTAAGGAATTCATTTCCAGGACATGAATGTCCCGGAAATATGGGAAGCATTTCTGATACCATGATTATTATACCTTTTAGACTTAATTTCAAACTTTGATTAATGCTGCTTAATTTACAGTATGCCTGAATACAATATATGTACACACTCACCCAGCCTTTGATTCAAATTTTTAATCCATTCAGTTTTCTGCTATGGGTTAATGCAATTATGCTAAAGATGTACATATTTTGTAGGAATGATGGCTTATACATATTACATTTTTATAATTGAAATCTGCTATAACATTCCTCCCTCCATATTTTCCAAGGGAATAACCTTCCTTTCTGATTTGAATGATTACAGCAATTAGACCTTAAGATACAAGAATTATTTCTTAACATGCACTGTTCATCATTGAAATTACCAAAACTACAAGAAGCACTCACTTTGATCTCAAAACAAGAAGAATGACAGATAACAATGTAGACAAAAAAATGGTTCGTTATGTATCAGTATCAAATTGGTGCATCAAATCAGCAGCATTATAAAAATGTTGTGCATGTCAATAAAAAGTAGGGCCTCCATGAACAGCAATACATGTGACCAAATGCCACAGTACCAGCTTTTGGTAGTAATAGTGAATTCAGTAGTTAGTGTGAAAGATGGTGAATTCATTCTACTAAACAGTGAGCAATGCTTCAGACACCTGTTTTATGAGCTGAGCAACAGTGGTATGGGTCTGAGAGGCAGTAGTCAGTACACATTCCATAATATCTCAAAAGTATCTGATGGGCAACAGATCTGGGGAACATGCAAATAAGGAACATTACATGGAACTTGTATTTGAGATGGAGAGCAGAAAGGGCAAAAGCACTGGTCCCAGAATGGTTTCAACAGAATGTCTTGCCATCAACAATAACCATAAATGAACACTTATTTTAATGGATTTACATAATTTTTAATCAATTTCTTATTGATATAACATGGTAATAATACCATGATCAGAGTATTGACCTGGTATGATGCTCCTTGATACTTCTGCCCTGCTGTGTCTCCAAAACACACTATGACTGCAAATCCCAATCAAAAAAATGATTCCTCACTAAAGATGACACAATATCAGTATTGTCCCCAAGCAGCTCTTTCCTATGTACCACTGGAGATGATGATGGAATAACATCAGAAATAGATGAGCCAATGGACAACACAAATTCAGCCCTGATCTTTACATACTGCAAGGATCAGTGATGAATGTGTGCTGTCTATGTGAGCAATAAACATGCTCCATCATGAAACAGATAGGAATGGCATTACAATTTTGGAAATCTGGTGGCTTATGACAGATCTATCTCCCATTGCCAGTCAGTGGATCCATCGATCCTCCCATTTGAATATTCTTCAGCTGCTACCAGAACCCTGGCAATGTGTCTGGGTACTTTACTCATTGTTGCCAACATCTTCCAACTGTTTGGGCATCACAACCCAGAGGGATGGCAATTTGATGTGTTTACAGTCCAATAATCTGACTCCTTTCAAATTCTGTTATTTTTACTTCAACTAAGGCTTCAATGTAAAATTTTACCTACTGTATTTGGTTTCTAAAATTTTTTCTCATGCAACTAGCAATTCATCTAACTGGCAACTCCCATTCTCCATAAATGCCTAATAACTGAGGGTTTACTGTATATTACAGTTTCTAATCTTTGAGGTCAGAAGATACTTATACCTATTTTGCTCTCAAGTGGAGGTTACCTTACACATGATAAAGGGATTGCACACTCTTCACAAGTCATTCATTCACCATTTTGTTTGCTGGCCGACATTTACTCCCATTTTTATAGCTCCTTCAGATTCCTATCAGTGTCATACCAGATATATTTTTGGATGTTCTACTGCACAGATTGTAAACAATTTGCATGCCAAGTCATTCATACGTGTCACAACTCTGCATGCAAATAATCAGGTCAATCCATCCATTCTTTTTTTTTAGGTGGGGCAATTTCAGTGACAAGCAGTTCAGCTGTCTTAAGCTTGAAGTTTTCACACTGCCAGTTTTGCATTGCTTGCATCTTTTCCAATTACAGTAAACTTCCAATTATCTGGTACTCAAGCATCTGGAATTCTCATGCAACTGGCATAAATTTCAAATTGAACATTTGATTTGGTACACAAATTTCAATGCATGTGGTAGTTTCCCAGATGCCACAAAACCTAATTTTATGTCTTCTCAACCCTCGACATCAGCATGTTATTCTGTGGATGACTCTGATGAAATGCCATCAGGGGTTTCTAGAACCTAGCTAGTAAACTACACATACATATGCATAGGTAATTGTTTTCTGCAATTAAAGTTTGGTTTAGTTTCACTATTCTTGCTTCTCAGAAAGCATTTTTTTTTTGTCTTGTGCATGTTTTTCTACCGGCTTTATCTTTTAAAAATTTTCTTTCACATTTTTCTTATTAGGAAAATACAGTACTACCGGTAATCAGTGCCATCCAAAGGTCAAAATTATAACTTTTTTCATGGTGATGTTCAATGAAACAGTTCCTGAAGTTTTTGTTAAGTACATGGATTTAGACATTAATTAAGTGTGAAAATCATTCAAAAAAGCAATTATCTTTTTAACATTTACATTAATTGTCTTGTATTTCATTTTTATTACCATTGTTTTTAACTGCATTTTTATTTCAACTAAAGCTTGAATATAAGATTGTACCTACTGTATTTGATTTCTATAAAAATATTTCTCATGCAACTGGCAGATTCATCTAACTGGCAACCCCATTCCCATAAATGTCTGATAACTGGGATAATGGCAATAACTGGGAGTTTACATTACAGTTTCTAATCTTTGAGGTCAGAAGATTACTTATTCCTATTTTGCTCTCAAGTGGAGATTGCTGCAGACAAATATTGAAATTTGAAGTTTTAACTGATCTCACACTTTGTACAAAATTTACTTTTTTTTTTACTTTAGTTTCCCTTTCCTCTCAATACACTCCAAACTAGCTTTTATTTCGAAGTTTAATAGTGTCCTAACAACTATGGATAAAATATGCTGAACTATATATCCACACAGATAAAAATAAAGGGAAATATCCCCATAACCTCAATACATTAAATGCCACACAGATCTTACTGATGTATTCAAAGACTGTAAATAGTAGATAGGTATACACCGATTAGTTGGTTGGTTGTTTGGAGTTTTATGGTGCATTAACAACTAAGGCTATAATGTGCCAAATGGGAGGCATACACCAAAATCAGTGCATTATCCCTGTGTGTTGATGCACAGAGCTGTGAACTTGTTCGCTGTGATGATGCATGATTCAAAATGCTGTGCACTATTCCTCCTGTAAATGACGTCATAAATAATGTCTGTAAATAATGTCTTTAATCAGACATTAAAGACTATGTCTGATTAATTCTATGCATCATTTATCAGACATAGTCTTTAATGTCTGATTCTGGCTTTTCATGGTAGACCATTAAATGGTAGACTCCTTTCAAAGGAGATAGTCTTGCTTTTGGAATGAAATAGAATAGCAATGCTGATAGATCAGTTTGGCATAGGGTGACCATATGTCCCTATTTTTCCTGGGACAGTCCCTGGATTAAAGGCTTTGTCCCTAAAGAATAAATGTCTCTGGAATTATGTTTTAGATATCTTTTAAATATTAAATTGACTGTACAGAGCTTGAGCAGAATTTTATTAATAGAATAATAGTGGCAACACTGTTATAAAAAAATTTCTGTTGCAATGTAGTTGACTGAAAATTTGAGGCTAAAATCATCATCGCAATGATAATGGTTTCCGTGAGGCCCCAGTTGGGAATGCATGATTTTTCTTGCACTTTCTGGAATTATCACAAGCCTTATTGTTATCAGTGGCTTAATTACTATATAAATTGTTAAGTTCTACCTTTGTTATAATAGATTTAGTTCCTTGCAGTTCTCCATGTACTTGATAGACAGGTCCTAAATTTGGAATATAGGTTCCCCTATATAACCCTGTGTTGGGATAAAAAAAAAAATTGAGTCCCAACCTGCAATGGAATGAAATGCAGAACCTGAAATGGCTTTGCGAATGTGGAAGATCTGGAAACAGTGTATTTTGCTCTGCAAAACAGTGCATTTTGCTCTGCAAACAGTAATTGCTCTGCCATTACTTTCTGAGCTTGTAAATGGAGAAATCAGTGAAAAAACTGCAGGAGAATTTTACTTTTCATACAATTGAAATAATTTTTTGAAACACAAATTCAATATGGATGGATGAGAAATCACATAAGAAAGTGGACACTGGAAATTTTGTTGCAAGTGAAACTAATTTTTGCCTCACTTGTGGAATCTTTAATGCAAAATATGCCAAAACGAAAATATTTTTTAAAAATCCATGAAAATACACACAATAATAGTGATATGAAAAATACACACAATAATAATGATTTTGTTAATTAAACTACGATATTCAAGTTTCATTTTGTGCTTCTAGATGCTAAGGTTATTATTATTATATGCAATTATGTATAAAACTATGTTCTGTTTGAAAAAGGCTGTATTTTCTTAGTATAATAATTTTGCAAAAAGTCAATCCTTCAGATTGAATTTTCAAAATTCTCTAGATTTTCTTCTTAAAATCTGGTCACCCCTAGTTTGACAAATTTATCTGGACTTCTAAGACCATTTTTATTTTTCCACCCTGTTGGATGGGTAGCATGCTTGGCTAATGATCTAAGGGACCTGGGTTCGAGTATCATTTTTCTGCTGAGGTCCCATCATCCTCACAGACCTTCTACTATGGCATATTAAACTCACGGGCTTCTGTCAGACCTCTTTGGTAAACAGCTGCTTGAGGGTTTTTTTTTTCAGCAGTAGTCAACTTAGTATCATGATACTGATCATTTAAACTAATTGGATTGCCTACTGAATACCACAACAATAATAATTGATTATTAGATCCTGGACATGAACTAGTGGCCTCTATAAAAGAAAAAACTCCTGTGTCTTCCATTTATTTATAGGTTGGCAGCTATAAGTAAACAGATGCAGATACTTTATGTCAGCTAGTAAGTAATCCTCATCAAAGGCAGAGGTGTCTCGACCTTAGTGTCATTAGCAATTCTCAACAGGGTAATGTGGTTGCTGGTGCTCAAAGGGCCTAGTTGTTTTATGTTCCTAACAGCATTGTAGCTGAAGCTTCTAGCTTTGAGTAAACAGTCTCTACCCCACACCTGTCATTTGGATATTGGTTGATATTGTTGATCCTACATTTCATATTTCCTCAACACACCTAGCAACCATTTCCTTTTCACAATTAGGTGGTATGTCAGGACATCAAACAATGATTATTTTGATGTAATAAGAATTTCAATGGTATGATGTAGACATTTTGGGTTTATAAGAGACCATTTGTGGAAAGGCAAGTATTAAAATATACCAAATACATTAAACTTCTTTCTGATCATGATAATGGCAAAAATATATAGAAGGTGTAAGACTGCATTTGAAGAAATATCAATAATACTCAAAAGTTTCAATATTTAACAACAGCACTATATCAAAAGAATTTAACTCAGAAGTTAATTAAAGATGAAATAATATTTCAAACCATCTTATAATAATAAGTGTGCTTCAGAAGCTTGTGCAAACAAGTCTCTCAATATTAATCAATTTTGCGTAAGTTTCTTATGACTGGTACTGCTCTTGTTAAATATTCAAGCTTCCACAATTCTTTAAATGCTGAACAACAGATTTAAATTTATTTGATTGAGTTGACTAATTTATCTTCAGTCGAACTTTCAATAAAAAGCTTATTTAAAAATTTGCATAATTTTTAATCAATTCCCTATTGATATAACATAATAATAATCTTAATAAAGTGGAAACTGAGTATGGTTATTTTAGCACTAATAGTTTCAATAGCAATGAACATCATATACTCTTACATATAGGTAAGAAAATTTTAATGGCATGAGAAAAATACTCATATACATGAATATCATTTACATATCACGAGAATACTCATATACATGGATTTATCTAAAGGGTAACACAGGATCAGGATTATGTAATAATAGTAATGGGATAATTTCATTGGGAATACTAGATCACACAGAGGTGTTAAGATTGGTTCCAATCATTACCTTTTCAGAAGTATTTTTAGAATTGAAGTGCAAGAAGTGTTATCCTATTAGAAGTAAAGGTTACAATAATTATCTCTAACACTGATTCTGAAAGACCTAAAAACAGGCAAAGCATATTATAATAGGTTGCTAGTCATTATGATAATCATGATTTGGTTGAAGATGAAATGGAATCAATTTAAATTGCTATTTTTAAATAAATTCTGGTAAAATAAAGCACAAAAAACAAGAGTAACTGGAGTGATGATAGTTGGGCTATTTTACCTCTGAGTGATAAGGCAATGCAGATTACTTCTGATAGGAGTGCAGGGATAAACTGAAGCAACATCGTACTAGTCTTAATGAATGCATTACAGGAAGTTTAAACCTTCAAGTCCTGGAAGATGGAAAATAGTTTTCTAAATTGGGATCAAGTAGTTTTTTAATGTTTTTTTATATTATTTTATTGTTTAGATTCAAATGCTCTATACTTTGGTATTTAACATAATCTATATTTGTTTGTTAGATATTTCAGCACAAAATTCCGAGGTTCAGTTGCACTTTTTATGAAAAGGTTAAAAATTAACTCAGCCACAAATACAGTGTCATTATAGAAGAATATCCATATTTTAAAGTGTTATATTTTATTGGATAATTAAGTAACATAAGTAATTGTGCATCCAAAATGTCAAGAAAACTCTTCAAGTTTCCATGTTATGATGGTGTGAAGTTAGTATTACATAGTGGCACTAGTATGTTATAAATGCTGGATTGGTAGATGTAGACCAATCTTGTGGCCCTGGGAAGTCCCAATTTGACTTTTTTGGGGGGAGGGGGTATTAAAAACATAATTTATTCTGAAAAAAATTCAAAATTTACAGCACTTAAAATTATAAGGTAATCTTTGCAGCTTATCCACTACACCAGACATACTGAGCTGAGTATGGATGGAAGTTGAATATCACAGATATTTGTTGTGGTACCCACATTGAAATCTGTTGAACATCCAACAAAACTTTAAGGATTTCTTGTCATTTTGTACACACAATTACTTTGTTAATTATTTAATAAAATATAGCACTTTAAAATGTTATTTTTTTTTACATAATTACCTAAATATGTTAGAAATTTAACATTGTTTAAAGCAATGTGGTTGAGCTCTTTCCTTCTGCAGGCCAAAAACAGTTTCGAAGCTGAATATGAGGACCATGTCATCTCGAAATCAGAGATAATACTACATCTAACATTTTTCACTTAAAAAAAATATTTTGGGACACTTTTTAAAAATAAATGCATCCTACAGGTCATAGTTGGATCACACTGGTGATTTGCAGATACATCTATCTTTCTATTGGTGTAAAGAATCATTTGAAAGCTGATGGAAACCTTTCGCTTGACAGCCTAGCTGACAAAGCAAAAAAAAATACCTAGACAGCATATTAGAAAATTGCACTATATAGTTTTTTTTTCAGAAAAAACATTAGTTTACAGAGATGAGGGATAAAGCTGACAAGTTATCAAAGGTGAGAATTCATCATGGAAATATGAGCTTAATACTTCACAAAGGCATTTTGAAGAATGTAGTTAGTTCTGAATCCAATGCCTGCAATGAAGACATAATATTATACAGATATGATTCATCACTTGCACAAGTCAATATGCTGCTACAAAGACAGATGTATCAGTTGCTTTAATGTTGGCTCTATATCATGGTGTACATTGACAATATTAAAATTTAAGCTACATTTCTTGCAAGGGGCATATAAAATTGCTGATGAAGTGTGAGAACAGTTCTATTGTCAGATGGTTGTGACAACAAAGGTGGAGATAGAAAGAAAATTAGTATTGCTGCAGGAAATCTTCAGAATCTGTAGAGAATGTAGGAAAAATAGATGAATATACCTAGACTAAGCTTACCCTTCAATTTCAGATACATCTGTAGCAGTAAATGAATTATTAATTAAAATTTCCTTTGATAAGATACCATCAAAGAGAAGGCCATCTCCAGCAAGTTTTAGTAAAATTCGTCGAACAAGTTCACCAATAAATTTCCCAGCAAAAAGTTTTTCAAACCTGAAAAGAAAATTAAATAGAAGTACTTTATAAATTCAAAAGATTTATGTATTATATTATCATCAATAATTCAATGACACTACCTTAATTTCATGTGTCCATTATATAAAAAAAATTATATGTATGCATGCATATGGAAAAGGACTAATTCCTGGCATTGGTTTTTAAAATAATCCCAAATGAGTAATATTTTATTAACAAAATCATTTCTGTTTTTGTACACTTTTAGAATGTGTGACATTGGATTAAATCACATTCAAAAATGTGTGTGTGAAAATTGACAAATATTGGAAAAAGACCTAAATGTGAAAAATAAACCAATATTTCAAAAAGTAACACTGTAAAAGTTAGTAATTTAAAAATATCAATAATTTTTTTCTCTTAAACTAGGGCAGCTAAACAAGTTTAAGAACTCCAAAATGATCCTAATTCCATAATTATACAATATATACAATATACAATATATTACTTGTATATATATATATAATTTAAAAGTCATGTACTAATTAGCTGTACACCTGAGATATCCTAAGATAATTCAATTGAATAAGATGCTTTAGTTCAGTTAAAGTACGTTAATAAAAAAAATACCCCCTCAAGCAACTGCTTGCCACAGAGGTCTGATAGGAGCCTGTCAGTTTATATGCCACAGTAGAAGGTCTGAGAGGATGGCAGGACCTCAGCAGAAAAACAACACATACATCCATGTCTTACCCGGAACTCAAACCCAGGTCCCTTAGATCAGTAGCCAAGCGCGCTAACCACTCGGCCATGGGACGGCTAAAGTACATTAGCATTTTGTAATATACTTCCATGGGACCATGGGTACAATCCCAACTCAATTGTTCTGCCTCAATTAAATTAAATAAGTGGAGGACTAAACTTTGTCCATTCCCACTGAAACTCTGGCTATCTCCCAAGGTCCATATGTCCCTAACTTCTCAATGAATAAACTATATTGACATTCCAGTAAAGGTATCTAATTTATCTCTACAAATCTCAACTACTAATACTTAATATTAAATTTCTCAAACAATGCTGCTGCTATCAATGGCCATACACAGATATTTGAAATTCTACCAAGTAGTCATAAGATACAATTAAAAAGACATTCTTGCTCAAAAATTAATTTAAAATAATTTAAAATTCTCTGTCATTGAGCAATAAAATTTTAGAGTTTATCCTTCAAAGTATTTGATGTTGAAAGTTCTTAGGAGAAAACTCCTTGTTTTCTCCTAAGAATTTTCAACATCAAATAGTTTGAAGGATAAACTCTAAAATTTTATTGCTCAATGACAGAGAATTTTTAATTATTTTAAAATAGTCATAAGATTATAATTTTTACTCATTTCCAATAAATCTCTTAATTATCCTATTCAATTCAAATTTCTCATTGGGTTTCAATGTGCTTTTTACATCAGTATGGTGAAATACAGTGGAAGGATGATTTATTATACATTGACAAAGCAGAACTAATAATGTGTGGGTCCACCTTTCTCCCTCACAACCCTAAAAACACACCATGGCATGGACTCTACCAGGTGTTGAAAATGTTTGGGTGGTATTGTGACCCATAATTCCAGGACAGCTGTCCATAAAGAGCAAAGAGTTCCCAATGGTAAGTTTCCGGCTCAAAAACATCATTCCACTTCATCCCACAGATCAATAGAGTTCAAATCCAGAGAATGAGAGAGCCTTTCAAGGGTTGTGAACACACTGGAATGTTCCTCCAACCAGTCCTTCACCAAAAGAGAACAATGAGATAGGGTGTTGTCTTGTTGAAAGAAGGCATCCTGCTTGTGGGAAGTGGATAGCCAAGAATGAATGTAGGTGGTCGTTGAGGTACGTCATCATTGTCTGGTGGGGTGATGATGGTCCCAATAGCTACAAGGTAACACATAAACACACCCCAGAACATTAAACCACCTCCACCAACTTATACCCCCCAACTTGGCATTTGAGGTCCACGGCTCTTGTGGTCTATACCACACACATAACCTCCTGTCAGCATGTTGTAGTCAGAATCTCAATTCATTGGACCAAGCTACCCATTTCCTCTTCCATGTTCCATTTGTGATGTTCCTCCACCCACTGCAGCCTCATAGCTTAGTGATGTGCTGTTAACAAGGGTCTTGATGTGAGCGTCGGCTGCCATAGCCCAGTTGTCCCATAGCATGTTGAATGATTTTCGTACAAACCTTTGTAACTGCCCAGTCATTGAACTCTGACAGGAAAGTAATATATAAGCAAGACCCACCGGTTCCGCCTGACAGCACTACCAGCATATCGTGAAAGGCCCTTTTCGCCGCTAACTACGGTCAGGGGCAAGACTGCACCATATAGATGTAGCTCATCCCCGACTACCCTATGGCGAGCAGTCCTATAGAAGGAAAGCTCATCCATTGGTCGAAACCTAAATTTAATCTGTTCCCTGGTTAGCCACAACAATAATATATAGATCCGAGTTGAGTCGGCTCCCAGGGTGGAAACTCTTTATTTGAACCCAGATTTGAAATAGAGCCCTAGCCTACTAGAGGTCCCAAGTTGTTCAGCAGGGCCCTGAACTGCTCCACTGAGCACCTGATGGAGGTCTTAGACTGCTAAACGGGCTCCAAACCATTCAGCAAGCCTTCGACCTCAAAATGGTCTTAGCTCTGTCCAACCAGGGTCCAAACCGGTCAGCAGAGCCTTCGACTGCATTGGGCCACAAGCCACTCGACCACATCAAGGTGGTTCCCTGTCGAGGGGGATTGAACACTGACAATATCATCTGCACTCTGGCCCTCCATCCCAAAGTTACAATATGGGAGAATTGGCACTCACCTTGATCATTAATAGCCAATTATGGCCACATTTTTCCCCAATGGCTGCAGGTTTTGTTCATTTTTATGTAGTCCTGGTACACACGTGATGGTCACATATGGAAATCCCATACATTCTGCAGCCAGAAACATGAAGCACCCATCTTACTCATACTGACTATTTGCCCGCGATCTAACTCACTCAGTTCACCACATTTGCCATCATAACTGTTGCAAGTATGCTATACAATATATTTATAGCCTGCTAAGGGTTTCAGCTGGCTGCATTATTGTGGCAGAGTGGGTAGGTTTACGGATGGGTGTGGTGTGTATAATAAACTGTACTTTCAGTGTATGCCAAAATTCCAATATTTGATCTTTGTATCAGCTGGACTAAAGCAGAGCTATCAGCTTCAAAAGCCAACATCCTAATTACTAGACCAAAGAACTACTACTTTTGGTTAGGTTTGAATGTTAAGCATTATAAACAAAGTGTGGTAGTATTTCCACCTCTACACTGTTTTGCAAATATCCCCCACTGGTCCCAATATCCCTCTCACTAAGTGAAAGTTTTTCTTCTTTTAATATACTGCTACCAAAAATTTTACTGTAGTTAAAACAGTGACTAAAAAGTAGGTGGTTTGATTCCACCCTGGACCTCTGCCGTGGTGGCACATCAACTAAGCAATTCAATCTCAACTCATTCAATCCATCACATTCATATAAGAAATCTGGTTTTGAATGTTGAAAATACAAAACCTAAAATTTACAGCAGCAAATCAGTTACTGTAAACTGTTTGACCATCACACCCTACAACCAAAAATCTGAATTTCTAGTATAAATAGATCATTTGCAATATTCACATAAAAGTTCTGCATTTCATATTTGGGGCTTTTCCAGCAACAGAAATTAAAATATTATGGCATAAATTGATTGTAATATTTGTGTAAAGTTTTGCATTTTACAAATTTTTCCACCATTAAAGAGTGCTAATAAAGCCATATGATGCTGTCTGAGCTGGTGGATTTTTGTTTACTTTTTCATAGCCATTCATTTCCAGCAATCATCTCTCACCAGAAACTGACAGTGCATAACAGTATATATATTTGTGTGCATATGGCCCTTTATATAAGCCAATAATTAATAGTGGCCTATTATGAAAAGTTTGGGAAACCTAGTCTTATACCATGGAATTGATATATATTTTTAAGTCATTAGAATTTGAAAAGAGAAAATGAAAAAGTGGCTTCTAATACTTAGAGTATTAAAAAAATAAAATTTGTAGTTTAGAAAAACAAGGAAAAGTACAAAAACTCCAAACACAATTAATTCCAAACAGAACAAAAATACTGAAAGCATTTGAAATAAATAACAAAATCTGTTAACTATCCACATCATGAATATTTAGTAAAATATCAAGAAATCTTCTCACCATATGATCTGTATCTCAATGAGAGTTATGACTATTCATCTTGCAATTCCTCACAGTAAGAACTAATTCACAGAGTTAATACAATGTGTACCAATATTTTGCACATTATAAATATGAAGATTGGATTGTTTTACCTCTGAGCGGCACTTTTTTGCACACCATGGGCTAAATGGCCAAGCCACAAGGACCCCGAAGGCTCAGAGAAGGTTGGGGGAGGGGACCCACTGGAACAGCTGTTGGGAGACAGATGGTACCTCCCGTCAAGGCCATCCAGCATGTTCTTTAACATGCACAGGGTATGGCTCTCCCGCACACGGGGCCATGGCTTAACATCCCATCCGATGGACGGCGACCTTTTCAAGCCCATCAGTGTCCCCTACTGACCGTGGGCAGGGGAAATTTTGCAGAGATAAATCTCAACGCTGACCCAGCTGGGACTCGAACCTGGGAACTACAGATTACGAGCCTGGCGCGCTACCGACTGAGCCACCCCCACCCTATAAATATGAAGAAAACCAAGATGTAGAGATATCTGAAAATCTTACATAGTTGTCCAAATAAACTTATTCAACTTTATGCATGCCACAAAAAGCATGCAAATTAATAATATGCCATTCTTATTTTCTTCCTTTCTCTCAGACTGGAAACTGACTAGTTTTTACATTCATCTTTTTTAGAAATTTTCTTGAATGCTATGTATCGAAGTGTTCCATGACCTTTGATAATTAGCAAGTGAAACATTTACCTAAGAAAATGTAAAAAACACTGTCATATAAGATTATTTTTCTTCATAATTGTAGCAGAGGAAAAAATCTGGCTGCTGAATAGCTGAATCTTTATTCAGGGGGCAACTGGGATCACTAAATGAAGAACTTTATAATTTGTATTTGACATGTAACTTTTAATACTCTGTTTAAAACAATTTAAGCAGTGCTAATTGACAACCATATTAAGCTTAAACTGATCTGATCAAGGTTTGTATCTGTAAGAAATTTGTACATGTGTTTGATTTCCTTTGTTGCAGTTATAATTGATAGGGAATATATATAGTGTGACAGTGGAACAAAATGTAGAAATATTCTGCTTGACAGTAGTATGGTACTTTTAAATACCCAAATTTTATACCAATACTAATAAAATACTTTTTGGAAGATTATTCTCTTCTAAAATTGCCTTACTTTAAACCAAGATGGTTAGTTACAATGTAAATTAGCAACTGATGAACAACAGTTGACAGAAAGAACAATTATGGACTACTTTTTATGTTTATTAACACATACACACAATAAATTCTAAGATCAAGTGCATTTAATATGAAATTCCCTTTCATTTCCTATGCATTACAAATTATTCTGCTTTATTTAGTTCCAGTGTCTGGAATCAGAGTAACTATATGCCATTAGCTACTCATACACTTCACTATTTCAATGTGCTGGACTTCACTATTTGATTTACATAGCTCCATGTGCAAGATAGTTTCATATTTTAATCACCTTTGACTTTTCAAAAAAATCAGTTGCAACTTGTGCAAAATGCTGTAGTAAGGAATATTATTTCTCATATAATTGTGCAACTGCAGCTATTATGAAAAAACCTTCCCAAACTATTGTGGCACACTAAACTTCCATAATATTGAAAATACCTTTGAAAAAAAAAAGATTTTTCAACAATGAAAACTATAAGGCAATCGTCTATGTTATTTTTGCACAATATGTAATAAGAAATATGCAACATTATGCAGAAAATAGCTTTTCATATTGTGCATGCAAATGTGTATGAATTATTACTTTAAATAAAATAAAAAAAATGTTTCCAGCATTATGTAATATATGAAGATATTGAAAAGTAAATGCAATGCAATATATGAATACATCTTAGTATAAATATATAATGTATATAAAATCAATCTCAAACACCTACGTAAAAGAATTAACCAGAAGAGACTGATCATCAACAGCTTTATCATAATCAGTTTTGATGAAATCTAAAACACCATTGTCTCCAAATGCTCCCCATTCAATATCTATAACCACCTGCAAAACATATATTTATGTATAATTAAACAAGAAAATGAAAAGGAATGCTACTAATTTACACACTGATAACAAAAATGTTCAAATTATCATTACTTTGTTCTAAAAGGAGTTTAATATTTTTGCTAATACAAGGACATTTCATAAACATAGATAGTACAACTAAACTGACTGGACAACTTATTATATACAACCTGATAATAATATGCAAAGCAGAAGTATCGTGCCATCATGTGGGACACTGAAACTGGTAATACCTATAAATAGAGAAGGTCTCTATGCATTGAAAACCAGTCATGGAAAAGTAATCATGGGAAAAGGCAGTGAGATGAGTTTAACCGTGGCCAGATAGTAGGTGCGAGGAAAGTCATTTGTTCAATCACCACAACTGTTCAACTGTTGAGATTTCCATGTCGGACCGCCGCATGTGTATACCAAGACCACGTAAAATATGGCAAAACCTCCAATCAGTGGGAGAAATGTGGACGTAAATGTGCAATTGACTCTCAAGGAGAGTGCAGACTGTCCCGCACCATAAAAGGAATTGCATGGCTATCGTGGAGCAAATAATGTTGGAATTGAATGAGGGTGCATACAAACTTATGCAACAGCCTATGCATAAAGACTATCCATCATACCATGGAAAAAACAGACTATGGCAGTTGGCATCCACATCATATTCCCTTGTTAACTGCAAGGCACCGATATATAAGGCTGCAGTTTGCAAAGGCCTATCACAATGTAGTGCAGAGGACTGGAAACACATCATCTGGTCTGATGAATCATGGTTTCAACTCTATCATGCCAATGGGAGGATGTGTGTGTGGTGTAACCCACATGAAGCAATGGACCCAGCTTGCCAAGTTAGGGTCATACAGGCAGGTGGAGGCAGTGTAATAGCATGGTGAGCCTTTACATGGGCTTCCTGGGGGCCACCTCGTACCCATCGAGACCTTCAGTCACTGGCAAAAGGTATGTGAACATCCTCACCAATCATCTACACTCATTTGTAACGATTTTTTTTTCCCTATCGTGGCACCATCTTTCAACAGGACAATGCCACACAGTATACTTCCCAGGTGGCAACCAATTAGCTCCAGGAGCATTCAAATGAGTTTACCACACTCAAATAGCACCTCCCCCCCCCCCCCCTGATCGATCACCAGACCTCAACCTCATTGAGAATTTGTGGGGCGAATTGGAAAGATCTATTTGAGCCCATCAACCCCCATCAGCAGCTGTGAATGCTCTATGACAGGTGATCCTTGCTTCATGGAAGGCAATACCACCTCAAGTCCTTACCAAGAGTTCTGGCTGCTGTTGTGAGGGCAAAAGGTGGGACTACAAGTTATTAGGTAGGCATATATAATAATTTGTCCATTCAGTGTACTGTAGTAAGGAATGTACTCTATGAGAGCGTAGCCCGCACAAGGATTTTTGTGGCCTGCAAACAAAATCAAGTTTTTACTTGAAATTTTAAATAAATATCTGTAATCCACTTTATAATTTTTTGTCAACTTATATTACCTTACTTGATATGCAATCTTTAATTACTCATTCAATAAAGTTTACAAAACATTCTTAGGCCAATCGGCAAATTTCTGAAACCATTTAAGAGCGGCGAGGTGTCATCAAACAAATGTTTTTATGAAGCTGCAGTAATAAGAAGCATCTAATGACAGCACGAATCACTCTCACTGCACATGCATATGGCCTGCATTGTTGAATGTTGCACTGTATTATGCACCAGGAGACATTGTGTAGCATTTCGCTGACACTAAACACGTAATGGAAAAGGTAGTCAAAATTACCTATTTAATTTGTGGCAGAAATCGTTTTCTTACACACAGAAAATTTAAAGCTTTTTTGGACGAACTGCATGCTGAGTATGGCGATCTGCTTTTACATGGTAATATTCAATGGTTAAATGCCGGAAAATGCCTCAAGAGATTTTTTACACTTCGAAAAGAAATTCGTCTTTTTCTCATAGAAGTGGGCACCTATAAAGATTTAATAGCAAGTTTCGTTGATGAAAATTTTCTATGTTCACTTGCTTTCCTAACGAAATTACAGATTATTTAAATGTTTTGAATAAATCCTTACAAGGAAAAGATCAAAATGTGTGCTGTTTTTTTAATCATGTTACTGTGTTCAGAAACAAACTACAATTGTTGAAGTCAAATTTGCAGGAAAACAATTCATTTTGAAACTTGTAGAGAGTTCTACAAAGAAATGAAGCAACTTAATAAAACAGTTAATTTTGAAAAATTTGTTCCTAAATTAGATATCCTAATACAAGATTTTCTCAATTTGATGACCTTAAGCAAAGTTTAAATTTATTCAGTAATACATTAAATATTTATATTAGCACCGTAGATCCTAAATATCAAATGGAATTATGTGACCTTCGGGCTGACCCAATTATGGCATCTAATAGCGAAACTGGAATAGAACTGTTCAAACTTTTGCCTAAAGAAAAATATCCAAAAATGAAAGATTTTGGACTCCAAATAATTTCTATGTTCGGAAGTACATATATCTATGAGCGCACATTTTCTGATATGAAATATATAAAATCAAGATACAGAAACTGCTTAAAAGACTCTACACTTGAACATATACTTTGGCTCCCAACAACAAATATCGATATGAACGTAAAAGAAATTATTGCCCAACAACTACAGCACAATGCTCCCATTAAATTTATTAAATGTTTGATAAGGTTTAGGAAATTTATATTGGTTTATTATTACTTATTTTCCGTATAAATAAAATATTTTCTGAGGTTTTTGAGGTTTATTATTACTTATCATTTTTCATATAAATAAAATAATTTTTTGGAGTTTTTGAGTTTTATTATTACTCATTATTTTTTGTATAAACAAAATAAGTTTTTGAGGTGACATGAACTGACTTTTCAATTACCTATCCC
This sequence comes from Ryuthela nishihirai, assembly GCA_038380435.1. NCBI lineage: Eukaryota > Metazoa > Arthropoda > Arachnida > Araneae > Heptathelidae > Ryuthela > Ryuthela nishihirai. Next base: position 23,068,919 of record JAWZYU010000010.1, read on the forward strand.
ATCCTATTCTTTTTTTTGGCCTGCAAAATATTGGGAAAAGAAAAAATGGCCCATGGTCTGAGAGAAGTTGGACAGCACTGATATAGAAGATGGCAACTAAACTGATTAAATGTAATGTAAAGCCATAATGGCTGATGCTTACCTACCTAACCAAAATGGAGCTTGTTAATACAGTACTATTAACAACATATTCCCAACTTAGGATGAGCACTTTGAGAATTTACTCAAACTGGTATGGTGAAAGAATGCCCATTTTCATTGAGAAATATTTATTTATAACTGTAACAACAGATATCTAAATGAATTAAACAATTTCATCAGTGTCTTACATTCTGTAGAATTGTCTGTCAGTCTGAATTTGGCAACCTTCTAAGATTTTGAAACTAAATCTTGTGTGATGGTTTTCAAGATAAAGAATATATTTATTTTTGTTTGATCCCCCAAACTTTCTTTATCCTCTCAAAAAATTAGTGAACAAATTTTCAAAACTGAGTGAACATCTCAAAGAAGGAGAGAACTCCTAAACAACAGTAAGAGCTAGGATAAATAAAACCAAATTTGGTATATAGCTCCTTTTTAATTTAAAACCAAGTTTTGGCTTTTCAAACTTTCTCTCTCTGAAAAGGCAGGAAAATCTCCAAACAAGAAGTTTAGACCAATTTTAGTATAGCTTCCTCTTGTCACCAATTAAAATAATATGTTCCTACCTCTCAAACTTTCCCACTCAAAAAAGGGGAAAGAACTCCTTAAATGGTGAGCTATAACTACCAAATTCTGTACATAGCTTATCACACTGGATTCTTGATTAAACAGGGTTGATTACACTGGGCAATAAATTTTCATAAAAGTCATGCCTCTGAGATAAAAGTAGCCATTTCTTAAAAATTTCAAGGTGATGAACATGGATATGACAATGAAAATGGAAAATTGGCTACGATTTCTGAGAAACCTGCAATAGTTTCTTATATAATAGAGTAATACGTACATAATGACATGTATCGGTAAAACTCCGCTTCTACTTCCAATGTTGCTTTGCCTGTCACATGTACAGCTGCTCAGGATCATCTCTGGCAAGCATCCAACAGTAGTCAGCCAACATTGAAGTGGACCAGTTTCCCTGGTATCATTTCTCCATCGTTGCAATGTCCTGGTGGAAATGTTCACCATGCTCATCACTAACCATGCCGCAGTTGTTGGGGAAGAAATCTAAGTGGGAATGGAGAAAGTGGATCTTTAAGGACATATTGCAGCCAAATTTCTGATACAGAGACAACATGTCCTTAACCAGTCTCTTGTAGTTGTCTGCCCTGATATTCCTGAAGAATTTAGTTGACACCAGACGAAACATGTCCCAAGTCTTTTTCTCGTCACCCTGATGCACATTGTTGAACATCTGGTCTCTGAACAGCTCAAGGATCTGAGACCCACAAAAATTCCCTCTTTAATTTTTGCTTCACTGAAATGAGGGAATTTTCCAGCCAAGTACTTGAAAGCTGTTGCAGTTCGGTCCATGGCTTTTATGAAGTTTTTCATCACACCGAGCTTGAAATGTAGGCTATGGTAGCAAGATTTTGTGCATTTCTGCCAATGCTGGGTGTTCCACATTCTTCTCTCCGACCTTCAGAGATTTCCTCCGAGGCCAGTTTCTCTTCACCAGTGCAAAGTCTTTGCTCGGCTGTCCCATTCACATAAGAAACAGCAGTTATTCGTATATCACAGCTGCAGATCCATCAGCAGAGCCACTACATTCAAGTCACAACAGAGATGCCAACCATACTTGCTGTATTGAAGACAGTTCAACAACTGTTTTAGGTTGTAGTAGGTTTCTTTCATGTAGACAGTGTGTCCGACTGGAATGGATGGAAGTCTGTTTCCATTATACAGCAACACCGCCTTGAGACCCAATTCCAAGGAGTCTAAACATAGTCGCCATTCTTGAGGGTCATGTTTGATTACAAGGGCATTCATCAGGTCATCTACATCAGAGCAGAACACAAGGTCATCTTCCTTTCCGAAGTAAGGTGCAAACTGCTAACGACGAGTTCGAAACGAAGTCACTCAGACATTTTCCTTGAGAAGATTCCATTGTTTAAGTCTTGATCCAAGTAACTCTGCTTTAGCTTTGGACAGCTCCAGATCACGAACAAGCTCATTCATTTCTTCTTTGGTGAGAATGTGTGGTGCAGATGACACACCATGGCAGACGTATGGATCATCATTAGACACCGAATGCTACAGAGAACCCAACATTCTTTCACCTCCCTCCTCATTGTCTAAATCGATGGAAAATTCTTTTGGAGGTTCGGGAACAGGAAGGCTTTCGCTGTGCGGAACTGGTCAGAGAGCAGATTGTATATTCGGGTACGCTATTATCCACTTCTTTTTCCTTGTGATGCCTCCAGAAACAGGTAGAACCATGCAGAAGTAGCAGTCATTTGTGTGATTGCTTGGCTCTCTCCAAACCATAGGAACAGCAAACAGCATCACCACTTTTTTGCCTTTCAGCCACTTTGGAAGATTTCTTGCACACATACTGCAGCATATGTGTGGGGCCCAAGCCTTGTCCTGGTCCCCGATCTTGCATTCAAAATAAACCTCATGCGTCACTTTTACTATTGGAGTGATGGCCCTTTTCTGGCTTGCAAACGTCACTTCCCCGTAAATGTAACAAAGTGTATCTGCACTATTAATACAGTTATGAGGCATTACTACTGCTAGATTAAAACTGCAAGGATTCAACTGCAAGGTGTTGTACTTATGACTTGGGGGTAAATGGGAGTCGCTCAAAAGACTTGCTCACCCTATTAGACGTCGCTTACAGCTAACGATTGCATCATCTTTTGTCCGCGATCATGACTCAACTACATTGCATCAGACAATGATGCAATATCTCCAGGAGTTGTGTGTATGGCGGGGTGATGAGTTACAATGCAATATGTTGCAATCTGGAGTTTAAAATATAGTGTTGCGAAATGGTTACTTATGTACTCATTGCAGACTGAGTTGTTTATACATGACCATCTCTGTCTCTCCTAAACAAGAGCCAATCAACAAACTTTAATGTCATTTTCGTGTTCAGCACCTCGTAATTAGTAAAGATTGTCTATTTTAATTTCAAAGCCTTTTTATGTGTTGCCCAGTTATATGTTAAATTTGCAATGTGTGCAATGTGTTATCTACTATACATTTTAGAACTTAATCTACTTGAGAAGACCAAGCAATGCAAAGTAAACTGACTAGCATTCCATACCTTGGATTCCATTTTAAGGTTTAAGGTCTTTAGGTTCTTTAAATAAAATAAAAATCTTAGTGTTGCCAAGTTAAAATCTAGGGGATTAACAAAACACACATACACAAAAACAAAAACGTTTAGCGCATATACACTGAGTGATCATTGAATTGTTAACTACCTCATCCCATGTTGTCAATGGCATGCTAACTTCAAAGCTCTATAACTTTTAAAATAAATATTTTGAGAAAATATGACTAAGGGTAAATTAAATATCTCACTTAATTTTATTGGAATATTGATCTTCAACAATATGCTTTCAATATTTAAATAGATATGAAGGTTTAAACATTTCAGAGCACAATTGTGTTGTAAGAAATTTATCAAAAAAGTTAAACGAATATTATAGGAATTAGTTACCAGCACTTTTAAATATAATTATTTATATGGTTTGAAATTAAATAATCTTATTTAAGTTTAACTTCAAAAGTAAATCCTTTTGTCTAGCATTGCATTTATTAAACATTCACACTTCCATAACTCTTTATATATACATATAATTACTCTTTCCATAACTCTCATATTGTTGAAAATCAACATTTAGATAGAATTCAGATCTTTATTATACTTTTAGCCCCATTTTCCCATCAAACACTTATTTTTAAAGTTATACAGCTTCAAAGTTAGTATCCCAGTAACATAACTTGAGGTGAGGTAGGAATAATTCAATTATCACTCAGTATATAATGATTTATTTATACATTTCCTTTTTCATTTAAGATTTTGCATATATTCCAATACTTGTCAGAAACTGTATGGAATTAAAACACTGGAGACAAAGAATAAGAAATAATACACTTGTCATTCGTTAGCTACTCATATTTCAAAATCAGTACAAAATAAAAGTCTTTTCACTTTTTTGAGAAAAAAGGCTCACTGCACTAAAGTTTTAAATAGGCTGATCAATAAGACAATGTGGAACACAATAAACAGCAATAAAGCAATATAATATTCATGATGTAGCTACATCATTCTGCCATTACAAAATAGATATAACTTTGAATATATCAAAATACTAAAAAAAAAAAGACTCAAAATAGATATGACTTGATATGGTATCTATAATATTTGCAGATATACCAGATGGTTATATTTGCAGTTATACAGATGTGTTTCCCTACATCTACAGAGCACAAAACGAAAATGAATTCAGTGAAATATTATATCATGAAATTACAATTTTGCAACATATGGACTACAGTTATACATTTATCTATACAGTTTTTATGATTTGGGGGAAAATTGCATTTCTCATACTTTTTTTTCATTTAGTAAGTAAATACAAAAAATTTCAACTGGTTCTCTGAAGTGTATTTCCATCAGAAAAGAAGCTTCATGTATTAAAATTTGCAAATTTCCTGCTTTTACAGGAGTTGTATTATCTGAATGTACACTCTTACAAGTCGTGTCACTATCCTTGGTATACTTTCTGACTATATGGAGTATAAGAAAACAGCAATGGAAGAGTTACATATAGCTGATACCTTTTGAGAATTGCATGATGTGTAACAACAGATGTAATTCTGTTGATAGGTCAAACAAACAAAATTTGTTTGACCTATCAACAGAAAAACTAATAGGAAAGAGCAAATGGAAATCATTTTAAATGGCAAAGTTCAAATGGAAAAAATCATATACCTCATCAATTCCAGGATGTTCACCTTCCCATTTTTCTATCCTGTCAACTTTCTCAAAATAGCATGCATTGCAGCCAGTACCTGGTATTTATAATAAATTATTAAAACTATAAAAATACATTTTCCTGCAAATGAAAATTTATCACATAAAATTTATCCCAAAGTATAGAAAATTGCATAACTTGTTTAATGTTTCCCCTTCTGTGTTCAATTAACTATCTACTGGCCTGTGCTACAAATTCATGTTTAAAATTAATTGGTTTAATATTCAGAAAGAACACTCTTAACCTTCATAATAACCAGTGCTAAGCATTCATCATCACATCTCCAACTATTTACAGAAAGTTACATCCTACAGAGAATATTTTGCCACGATATAACATCAGAAATACAAAATCACTGTAAGCAAAGTTGAATGCCATAGTACTCAGTATGCTTAATTGTGCCAATTTATTTGTCAGTGAGTATCTCGATTTCTATGAGTGTTCATCATGCTTGCACTCCTGAAATCAATTTGCACCACATCATCACTGGTTGCAATTGAAACTGGGCATCCAGATCTAGCCTTGTTTCAAACTTTTGTCTGACCTTGCTCAATTTTTTACACCAGTCAAATGTCTAATTCAAATGTTGGTAAATTTCACTCAACTTGTTTTAATGCATTTTAAAATTAAAAGTTTTTTTCATCAATTTTACTAAATATTGGTGAAATAAAAATTTTAATCACTTTATAAACACTGTAGGTGATATACTAATCATGTGGTATTGGAAAAAAAAAACAATCAGCTCATTGACAACTACTGGACTTGCTGATAATCATTTACTGGTGTAGTGAAGCTCAGGTTAATTAGTCATACTTGTGTTGGCATGGATGATGCATTCTTCTTTGGATAGCCTCTTGGATAGCCTCTTTCTGCAACAGGTGAGTTGTACAATGGAGAAGTCTGGAATGTGTGCCATTCCTCCCAGGAGCCAACACTTTCACAGGTCCAGTATTGCTGTTTCCCACATCGGTGACAGTGAACTCTATTGTGCTGCAGTGTTATTAATAGGCATTATGCTGTGCAATGACAATGTATGTCCAAGTATTTTGCACTTTGCTCTCCTATTAGTGTGCTGAGCTGATTGATTTTTCTGGATACTAGGCATTGCTATGCATTTCATGCTGTTCACTTCGCACATCATCAGGCAGCTGTGGTAGAGAGTGGGGTGCATTGGAAATGTGATATGCTCAATCTGTAGATGCACATGTGGGATGCATGAGGTCCCAAAGGTCAAGTCCCTGAAGTGAAGTGATGAGGGCCAAGATTCGAGGTAAAAAAAACCATTTGCTTAACTGGCATTTCTAGCTAAATGTAAGAAATATAATTTAATCTCTAAGAGTATCAAACTTAAAAGGAAAGCTAAAGTATATCCCAGCCAGCTTAAACCCTTCTAGGGTACCTGTCAATTATACAGGGTGTCCCTGAGTTCATGGCCCAAACGTGAGGGGATGGTAGTACACACCGAACCCACCAATATTCGTCATAGAATATGCGGCCGCAAATACAGACCTGTGCCATTAGGGGATGCAGACAAGGCGGCATGGCTTAAAAGTGCTGGATCGGCCAAACCCATGAATTCTCAGCGTCGACCAGACACGAGATGGGGCAGTTTAGAATGCAGGGAAAGCCGATATGCATCTGATGTATGGCATAGCCAAGGGCAATGGTAGAGAGGTGCAAAGACTACCGTGAGCAATATCCTATGTGCCGTGTGTCCGATTATAAAATGTTTGTGTGACTATACCGCCAGTTGTCTGAGGCAGGCACCTTCCAGGTCAGTCGACATGATGCCAGACGAGCATGGACGGTCAGAACACCAGCTATGAGCGAGGACATCTTGCTTATGGTGACAGATAACCCAGGTACAAGCACACAATCTGCCGCCCAGAGCCTGGTTGTGCATCAGAACAGTGTCTGGTGAGTACTGCATGAAGAAGGGCTACACCCCTATCACTTGCAGCAAGTGCAGGCATTGACAGCTGTTGATTATCCCCTGCGCATGGATTTTGCTCTATGGTTTCTGCAGCAAAGTGCTGCACATCCCGATTTCCCCACGATTGTGCTCTTTACAGATGAATCAACATTCTCAAGTGAAGGCGTAGTGAATGTCCATAATGTGCATTTCTGGGTGGCCTAGAACCCCCATAGTACACGTCCAAATTCGAACCAGCAACAGTTCGCTGTCAATGTCTGGGTGGGGATCGTGCATGACTACTTAATTTGACCCTACCTACTGCCGGACCACCTTGATGGGTGAACGTAACGTATTTTTCTGCAACAGGTTTTGCCAGAATTGCTTCAGGATGTTCCAGCACAATGGGGCACCCACCCAATTCAGCATGGACATCTGTCGGCATCTTCATACCACATTTGGGAACCAATGGATTGGGCGAGGTGGTTCCATCCTGTGGCCCCCCAGATTGCCAGATCTTTCTTATATAGATTTCTTTCTGTGGGGACATTTGAAGAGTGTCGTGTACAAGACATCCATGCAGTCTGCGGAGGATCTGGTAGCCCGACTGTCCGTCGCAGCCACCGATATGTGTGACAAGCCCGGTGTTTACGAGCAGGTATGCCAATCACTACTCTGCCATTGTGCCACCTGTATGAACGTTGGTGGGCGGACGTTTGAGCATTTGTTGTAATGATCTCCAATAAATGTCACTCTGGAAACATCTGTGTCTGTCCTTCATTTCCGACTTCTCACTGCATTTGCGGCCACATATTCTATGACGAATAATGGTGGGTTCAGTGTGTACTACCATCTCCTCATGTTTGGGCCATGAATTCAGGGACACCCTGTATACATTGAGAGAATCCAAAATGGCGGGGGGGGGGGGGGGCTGTGATGCCCCATCGTTCACTTTTGCCTTACCTTAACCAGTTTTGTTTAATTTACATTATATTTATCATTTTGGGGATTTTTATTTCCTTTTTGGCATCACAGCGCTCGTTTCCAAGAGTTAGGAGTTGTGCATGCTCAACTCCGATCTTCCGACTGTCACCCGCTAAAGCGCGTGCACAAGGACAAGTCCCCTCTTGCGTCATAGCTTGCGTCGCTCGTCATTTTATGTAAATGTCTTTCCCGGTGTGCAACATGACACGCGTCCGGCTCTTGTAAAAGTCTGATGACATGTGGTCACAGAAGCACAGAATGCGTTGTAGCACTTAGAGAAGCACTTGTAGTAGCACTTAGCAAAGCACATAGTGCATTGAAGCACTATGTGCTTCAATGCACTATGTGCTTCGCTAAGACTATGTGCATGCTTATGCTCTGACAACTCACTATGCTATGGCATAGTGAGTTGTCAGAGCATAAGCATGTAGCACGGAAGAGTGCTGAGTTGATGTATCTTCTTCATTGAAGTTTTGGTGAGTTGATTTTTGGAAATAAATTTGTTTGTTACTTAAACCTTTTGAGTCTTTACTAATTTTTTCTCTTGAGCAACGTGAATTTAAGTTTTGATAATATTTAGATCTTAAATTTGACAATCATTTTTGGATTCTTACTCATTAACGCTCACTGGTATTATGAACCCTAATTTAACTTATTCTATTTTTTGGCAAATTGTTAATTATTGCCTGGCATCCGTCTCAGCTATCCAGAGCATAAAACTAATTGGATCAGAAAAAGGGTCCAAACTTAAAAGTATTTTGCATTTCTTTGGAGCATTACAGGGCCCCAAGATGTCTATGTTTTAGTACAACATGCAAAACATTGATTTTTTTTTTTAACAGAAATTGCTGTTTGAAAATTTTCTTAAACATGTTTAATAAAAAAAAATATGCAATTCAAGCTTGAAAAATAACTTCCTTTTTAAATTTGATGCATATTTTATTAAGCTACAATATAAATAATTTGTTAAAGCTATTTGATTACCATTTTCTCAGATGCAATTTATGGTACTGCTGATTTGTTTGCTAACATTACTCTGTGCTAAAGCAATCCCTAGATTTAAGCTTGCAAGTTTGATTTGAACTATTATCAACAAATGTTTTCCCAAAGTTTCTAAATTCTTCTGAAAATTAACCAAAAACTGTTTGTTTAAAATAGAAATATTTTGGAAATAATTACGAAGTATGTACCTCTATTTTTTTCCTTTTTATTCACTTTATGCTCTTTTTCTGCCCTAAAACTATTTCAATATGCCTAGAATTGCTTTTATCATTCATCCCAGCATTCAACAATGCTCTCCTGCTACTAAACACAAAACCATAACTAAACATAACTTGAAATAAAGAGTTGAAAAAAATTGGTTGTCCTGACTGAATACCAGTCAGGACAACCAATTTTTTTTTCTTCTTCTTCTTCAAATCTTTATTTCAAGTGTTTTTTGTTTACAGGACATTTTCCTGTGATAATTTATTACTTAACATAACTTGTTTGTGCAAAAAACTAGGTCATGGAGAAGTAAGATTCAGATGGCAATAATTAGTAGCAAATGTTGGCACATATACATGGTGTGCTGTGTGTAGCGTCATCAATATTGGATAACTTTTCAATTCACTTAGTATATATTTATACTTTTCCAATTAAATCTTAGTTTTTATTCTATATATATATATTACAATTTCCTTAGATTTATATGTATTGACCTTTCAGAGTTATGCTACATTGCTAGTTATGAAAATGGCCAGCTTGCAACTTGTTTAATTTTTACTTCTACTAATTATCGATTTTATTCCCATAGATCTTTCAGCATTATGCTGCATCACTGGTCATAGGTTGGGTTGTTTTACCTCTGAGTAGCACTTTTTTGCACACCATGGGTAAATGGCCAAGTCACAAGGACCTCGAAGGCTCAGAGACAGATTGGGGGAAAGGACCCACTGGAACAGCTGTTGGGAGACAGATAGTAACCTCCCGTCATGGCCATCCAGTGTGTTCTTTAATGTGCACAGGGTATGGCTCTCCCGCACACAGGGCCACACTTAATGTCCCATCTGACAGATTGCGGCCTTTCCAAGCCCATCAGTGTCCCCTACTGATCCTGGGCAGGACAGAGAGTTTTGCAGAGATAAGTCTCAATGCTGACCCAGCTGGGACTCGAACCTGGGAACTACAGATTACGAGCCTGGCATACTACTGACTGAGCCATGCCTGCCCCCTCACTGGTCATGACAATGGCTGGTTTACAATTTGTTGCATTTTTTACTTCTACTGATTTATTGGTTTTATAATAAAAGTTTAATAAAACACGATAAAGCTGTTACATTTAGATAGCACAGAGTATCAAATCCTAATCATGTGAAGTACATAGTATATTATACGGAAGTTGGAACCATAATAACTAAGACACATTATTCACATGATTAGGATTTGATACTCTGTGCTATCTAAATTTAACAGCTTTATCGTGTTTTATTAAACTTTTATTCTAGTTAGCTGTGTTTAAATCATACATAATATTGGTTTCACTCCCATATATTTATGTAATTATTGATCTTTCAAAGTTATGATGATGGCTGGTTTACACATTTTTGCTGCAGATATTGTTTTTAATATCGCATTAGGTTATATGTCAATTTTTTTTTAGTTTTCTTTTTCTAGTAAAAAAAACATGTTTTATCGTTTTCTGATAATAAACAAGGTTTTGGATATGGAAACAAAAAGTCTTGGCATGAAAATCAGTCATCCTATGTTGGGAGGACAAATTCATCAAGGGTGTTATAACCCTCTTCCCCCAGTAATTTTTTTTTACAATTATTAGTTTGAATTTATATTGAATAACTTTAAAATAGTTCACTACCTTCCCTCGCTTCAATGTCTTGGCTGTGAGACTGAGGATATATAATCTTGGTCCACCAACTTTTTGCACTTTGCCAAGATTCCCAAAAAGGAACACCCAAAGAAAAATTGCATAATGTTAAAAGTAAATCCAAGAAATTTTTTCCTCCACTTCATAAATGGGACAAAAAAAATCATGAATGTGAGCAGTCTTAGTCACTTGTACAACACTGGACCGTGTTTCACAATATACCACACTGAAAACAATTATAAAAAAAATACCCCCTCAAGCAGCTGCTTGCCACAGAGGTTTGACAGGAGTCTGTCAGTTTATATGCCATAGTAGAAGGTCTGAGAGGATGGCAGGACCTCAGCAGAAAAACAACACAAACATCCATGCCTTACCTGGAGCTCGAACCCAGGTCCCTTAGATCAGTAGCCAAGCACGCTAACCACTCGGCCACAGGACGGCTCATACTGAAAACAATTATAATCATAAAAAGATAAAAAAAAAAACAATGTTTTACATAAATATTGTAATATTAAGGAAGAAATTGCCTTTCAATTAATATATAATTTAATTGCTTTCATTGGTCAGGTTATTTAAAATTAATATATCGTTACGCTTCCTCGTATCATTAACACAGGATTAACACTGCAGTCTTTCACTATATCACTGTGAAAATGTCATTAAAATTAATATCTTTGTAAATTTGTTTAAAATTTTTATTTATACAAAATTTGAAATTAAATTCTGTTTAATTTGGTATATAAATGGCCTATTTCTGTTGATTAATTATTTGTTAAAAATTTCTAAAATTGACCTGTTTATTTGACTCAGCACAGTTTGCAAAAAGTCTGGACTTTTTCAAAGTATAGTACATATTATGTATTTTGAAGGCTAAAAAGATTAATCTCTTACTCTAATTTAATTTTTAAACAAACATGGAAGCTTAAGGAAATAGTTTATAAATCCATATAAACCTAGCTATAAAAATTAAATGTCTTAGTTTAAACTTCATGTTGCATGTATCTTGATATATAAACACTCCTCTTTTTTTTAATTTAGATTTGGTTGTTTTACTTCTGTGCAGCACTTTTTTGCACACAGTGGGCTAAATGGCCAGGTCACAATATCCCAAGGGTTCAGAGAAGGTTGGGGGACACTGGATGGTGTTCCCCAACTCTGATTCTTCAACCTTCTCTGATCCTATAAAAATTAAATTTTTATAGCGAGTTTTATATGGATTTATAAATTATTTTCTTACACTTCCAAGCATGTTTAAATAATTAAATTAAATTGAGAGAGTAATCTTTTTAACTGTTGGGAGACCACTGGACAGCTGTTGCAAGACAGATGGTAATCACCCATCAAGGCCATCCAGTATGTTCTTTAACATACACAGGGTATGGCTCTCCTGCACACAGGTCCACAGCTTAATGTCTCATCCGACAGACGGCGACCTTTCCAAGCAGTTAGGAAGCCAAGTACTCTTTCAATAAGAATACTTTATGTGTTCACATTGATGTAGTGAATCACATATGTTTTCAGCACAGTCAGTTAAACCTGATTTCAAACACAGAAGGGCATATCTTTGTATGACAAGACCTGCAAAAGCTAGAGATAATTTCTAGTATTCTTCTCTTTGCTCACTGTTCGAATGAACAGAAAACATGACAACGTGGCATTGTGTATACTTCAAAGTTCTGAAGTTTTGCATAGGAAACTTATCAAAATTACAATTTTGAATTCTGAAATTACTTTTAATTTTAATTTTAAATTTTAGAACTGATTAGCCGGGCCATTTTATATCAATAAAATTATTCTATGGGTGACAAAAATTCTCTTGGAGTAAATTTTGCTCTTGGGTCACATGTGTGCAATAGCCTAGCTTGGAGGAAGAATTCAAAATTAATATATTTTTGTGAATGCTAAACAGAGTACCTATACCAGTTATTTGAAAATCTTGTCAAGGATATGAATTACTGAGATAACATTACACCATATTACAAGGGATGATCAAAAAAATAAAGTTATCCAGGCTTAGTTTTTTATTACACTGTTCAAAGTGGAAATTGCAACACCATGAAGGAAGTGACATATAATGAGAAACTGACAGGATGGAAGCTATGAGGGTAGATATGCAACTACTCAAAAACGTGAGAATGCAAGTTATGTGCATTAATTTCAGATTCATCAGTACATAGTAGGCCCACCTCGGTGGTTATATAAGCCTGTAGATATCTCGGCATTCCATAAATCAGATGGTTAATGGTATCCTGAGGTACCATTAACCTCTTTTTGAATGCTGCTTGGAATCACAACATTCCAAACAGCATCCGTTTTGCCATGCACTGTACCAGGTTTGCTGTTTGAGATAACTGGTGAAGGCGGCAACCTATAAGGTTCCACACATGCTCAATGGATAAGTCCAGGGAGTATGGTGGCCGTGGGAGAATGTCCACACCTTGGAGATTGCCCATTGTTGCATGTGCAGTGTATGGGGTGGTGGTGTCCTGCTGCAGAATGTCCAAGCATGGTGGTAAGAGTCATGCCACGAGATTAACAATGCCATTGATGTAATGTCTCGCTGTTAGCATGCCAGAAACATGGAGCAGAGGTGCCAGAAACATGGAGCAGAGGTGTCCGGCTGCCATGTTATGCTACCCCATACCATTGTATCACGGTGGGGAGCCATATGGCAGCTAATGGAATAGGCTTTCTCGTGTCATTAACAATGAAGCCTTGTGGACAAATAGCCATCTGGCATGCCGAAACAGAATCGGGACTCGTCTGTGAACAACACTCTCTTCCATTCCATAGTCCAATGTTGCCTTGCTCGACACCAGTATAGACAGAGCTGGGTGGAATATGGCTGCAATGTATCCCTGCAATGGCAGAATCCAGGCTGGACATCTAGCACTTATTCCTACATCATGCAAACATTGTCTAATGGCTTGCATGGAGACCACAGTACCAATAGAGGTCTGCAAATCACTCTCCAGCACAGTCACTGTTGTGAAAGGGTTGTGAATGACCCTCCTACAGAGCATGTGATTTTCATGTCCTGGTGGTGTGGTGTGCTGGTCCTGTACTGTCCGTTAGTGCTCCATGATATTGCATGAGATGCACCATTGCACTGTGATCACATTGTGCCCCATGCATGTGGTGTTCATTCGAAGGCTCAATCCAAGCTCACATATCGACAATTCGCTTCCTTCTCAGAAGGTATCTCCACTGGTGTCTCCAAAGCATGTTCCAAACATTTTTGCAGCATGCACTCCAACCTCACTGTTGGTCATGCTATGATACGAGCTCGTGGGTGCGCAGTAGTTATCCACAGCTCAGGTGGGTGCCATATGTCCATTAGCTGTGGAACTACAATCATTTGCATATTTCCAATGGCCGATTGCCTCCTGCAATTTACATATCTCTACTTCCATTCCTTCTTGGTGTTGTGATTTTCACTTTAAGCAATATATATCAATTTTTATCATTCTTTTGCAATAACACTGATGCTTGAATGCTGTAAATGGAATAGGTGCAAATCCGTTAGTACTGATTTGATTTTTTTTTTCATAGCATATGGTAACATGGCTAGAAACCTGGTCACGTGAAGATATATGTCACAGTATTCATTCCCCATAGGTGATGGCACAACATGTCAGGAAGTGGTGTAAAGAGCTCAACAATCAAAGATTATGCATTCATGATGCCATCACTACAACGATGGGTTAAGCATGCCCAAAACTAATCTGAACACTGCACAAGCTGAAAAGTGGCTGTGGAAAACAAATTATCAAGAGATGTTCTGTAAAACATTTCATACAGAACAGCCCATAATATCATGCAATAAGAATTGGTATAATATCCAGTTGTTCTCATTGGATCATATTTATTCTGATCATTCATATACCAGTTCAGTGACAGTTGGAAAGCTCAATATTTCACAGCATATATCTCACATCTTCAGTAGTAAGCAATGAAATGTGAGCCCAATAGCAAATCACTCCACATGTGCACATCTGAACCCTTGACATTCATGGGGGCCTCAAAATAGTCAAAAGTGTTGTTTTTTTTTCAACATTTTATTTAGTTAAATATGTTACAATGGTATACTCTACTACTTATGTATACATCATGTTTTTACTTAGGTTAATACCAAATATAATGTGACGTTTGTTAAATTCACTACAAAGAAAAAAATTTTTGGTTATTTTTTCTTATATGCAAGTTTACATTAATACACATTAAATTTTCTATTTATGCACTTCGGTGTTTCAATTTATTGAATCTGCTGCATACATTTTTTTCTATTTGTAAGTCAAAATTTTAAAAAGATTGAAATTAATAATTGTTATAATTATTATTTTTACATAAAGTTGTTTTTATAAAAAAAAAAACATACCCAAAATAAGACCTATTGCACATCTGTGATCTAAATAGGCTCCTTTCATCAAAGTTCCGGTTGTATCATTTACTACAGCAACTACTTCAACTTTAACATCCTAAGATAATTGAACAAAGAATAGATAATTGAAAGAAAATAACTGAATTGATAGTTGAACAAATACATGAAAAATCTCAATTTATTCAACTGTATACTCAGAATATACTTGCTATCTTCATGCCATGCCCGTCATTGTTTCTTGAGGTTGAGAGCAGCTAGGACAATACTTTCATGACACACAGAGAATTGTGTACTATTGGTAGAAAGTTCATAACGTCAATTAGAGATCTTTATCAGAGGCAGGTAACTCAGTAGTCAGAGTGCCTGATAGGTAGACTGGTGGGATACAAACCTATCAGGTAGTCGTAGGTTTGTATCCCACCCAGCTCAAGATAATTTTTCCCCTAAAACTGATTGACGTTAAATTCAGAGTGATATCTTCCTTGATAGTTGAACAAATACATCAACAAAATCTCTTCAATTTATCCTTCTTCCTAGACAACTTCGTGTTATTAACCTCATAAAGGCAAAAAAAGTTTTTTCCGGTACAATACCATTACATAAAATTTTATTTCAAATGCCTATAGGATTTGAAATGCCTTTATAATTCAAATAAACTATCAAATTTATTTTATAACTCTAAGGGCAAATTTTTGAGCAAAATATCATGTTTTTCCAAGGGTGTTTTTTTTCATATATATATATGATATTATGGCTAAAAGGTCATTTTCAGATTCAAGAAAAATCATATGAAGCCTGTGGAAACAGCCCCGGTACTACAGGCATTACCCTACTAAACATGCTTACTTAATGAATGTATTCCTGACAGAAGAGTCTCCCATCAAGGCCATCCAGTGAGTTCTTTAATGTGCATAGAGTATGCCTCTCCTGCACATGGTGCCAGGGCTTAACATCCCATCCAACAAACAGTAGCATTTCCAAGCCCATCAGTGTCCCCCTTTGTGACTGAGGGCAGAGTGAGGTTCAGCAGATATAGATCTCAATGCTGGCACAAGTGGGGCTTGAACCTGCGAACTGCAGATTACAAGCCTGGCCCACTACACACTGAATAAACCCCCATCCCCTGTCCCCATGCATAGCATTGCTGTGGGTGAAATACTGTGATGTTCATCTTCGAAACCAAACATACACATTGAAAGTCTGTGAGGACTTGTGATAGTGATAAGTGTGTTCACAATATTAGTTGGTTAAGCAATTAAATTCTTGTTCTTTATTGAACTTTATGTTTTACACGTCTACATAAATGTATAAAAATAGTAAACAGAATATTACATTCAAAATACAATGTCAAACAATGAGAGGATGCTTAATAAAGGCTACTATTTTAATAACTTCAAGAAGTGTAAAATGGGTGTTTTTAGCATTCAACAAAATAGTTTTTTTTTCTTCTCTTCTATACATCTAAACAGATTTCTATTCCTGCTGTAATGATGATTAGATAGGCATGGTGTAGCATTAGTATTTAGAAAGAATGCTACTGATGCTTTATTTGAATATAACTACAATAGTGGAGCATTTTTCTTGTAGCTAAATTTAAAACCTGATCAAAAATTAAGTGTAATATATAACTCTGACAGAGGATTTTGATGAGACAAAGAAAGTAAACTCTTATGGATGATATGGAACAGATGTAATTTTCTTTCTGGAACTAAAGTGCCTTAACACTATGCCTTAACTGGCATAGTGGTTAGGCAGCTAGCGACTGTTCCAGCAAGGCAAACTTTGTGTGTTGTGTTAGCTCTAAGGCAGTGGTCAGCAGTGACTTCGGTCTTAGTAGGGCATGTCCTTGTATGAGAAGGCCTGTATTAAGCTAGGAGTAGCTTCCAGGATTCTTCTCTGTCCTATATGTTGCAAATCAAAAAAAAAAGTCTTTCATATCAAAGTTGGTATTGATTAATACACTGGTTTCCATAAATTAAGGAAAATCCCTATGTTAAGTCAATGGAAAGCTAATGTCAAAGCTCTATAACTTCTAAAATAAGTTTTTTGTTTTGAAAAATGTGATTGCAGATAAAGTTCTCAATCAAATAAATCAATATGTCGATTTTCAACAATATTGGTTCAGTATTTAATGAGTTATGGAAGTCTGAATATTTAGTGATGACAATGCCAGCCACAAAAATTGACTTCAGAAGTTAATTAAGACTTAGTAATAAGTATTGTACCAAAATGTTTAATAAAATAAGTTTGTATTCAATATTCTTCAGTTTTGCATAAGTTTCTTAAGACTGGCATTGCTGCTGTTAAATATTCAAACTTCCATAACTCATTAAATACTGAACCAATATTGTTGAAAATCGAGATATTAATTTATTTTATTGATATCTTTATCTGCAATCACATTTTTCAAACCAAAAAACTTATTTTAGAAGTTATAGATCTTTGACGTTAGCTTCCCATTGACTTAACATAGGGATTTTCCTTAATTTATGGAAACCAGTGTATTTGGGCTCCAGCTATAACATTTTTTGGTCCTGTATATTGTAATAGCAATGGAGAATATATCGCACTGGTAAATAAACTTTCTATTTTAAGAATAAGAAATAGCTAACATTTACAACACTTATAGTAATGTAAGATAAATGGCAAAGAGAAGCAGAAAATTTAATTTTTAGCCATTTGGCTGTTCCCAAGACTTCTGCATAATATGTCAAGCATATTAACTGCTGAAATACCTCATCCATTTAAAATACATCACTACTAAATATTGAAATGTTTCAAGAGATATAAATTAAGACAATAAAGAAATTAAAAGCCTATATAACACTAACTTGGGAATAAGTACTAAATACATAAATAAGTACTTGGTAATAAGTACTAATAAAAAGGTTGTATTTGGGAAAAAAATAAAGACAATTTTCATTAATAATTACTCCTCTTCTGCTGATAGCATCCCTTAGCATCTTCACAGCATCCTTGCCAACTACACCAGGGCAATTAAAGCTTTTTGTCCATGTAACAAGGATTCCTATGTCAAGAGCCTTTTGCACCATAGGAAAAGAAAAACAGAAACCTGAAATAAAATTACATATTTAAAATGTTGAATTTTGAGACAATAAGGTAATAAAATTCAAATATTAAAATTGCTAATAAAAGGGGAAATTTTAATTGATTAAAAAAATTAAGATTGTACATTGAACATACATAACTATTTGGTGAACTTTCATGAATTTTATTCTTAAACTTGCATTAAATAATATTAAATAAGTGTTGATATATATATATATGTTAAATATATTAAATAATAATTAATAATTTAAATAATATTAAATAAGTGTTGATATTTTTATGTGAAATAAAAGTTGTCTGATATCAATTCAGGATTGCCATCTAATAATTGCTCATGTCAAACATTGTGCAATCATGTTGATATTGCCCATGATAGCCAACAAGGATTTGAATAATACTTTGCTCAATAGCAGTTTAATAAAATACTCATTGCAGTTTAATATGCATCAAATTGAAAAAAAGAAAATATTATTTTTGAAGCTAACATTATGTATTTTATAAGATGTACATAAGAAAATTTTCAAATGGCAATTTTTATTTTTTTAAAAATCGATTTTTTTTTATTGTACTAAAAATGAACATGCACATCTTGGGCCTCTCATTTCAAATTCTGTCATGGATTTTATTCTTAAACTTATAATAAATAATATTTAATAGAGCTATAATTGCATAGTTCAAAAGTCTTAACAAATTTCGAAACATTAATTTTAATATTTTTTTTTTATTTCATAAATTTCAGAATTAAGTTATGTTTATAATTTTTAAACTACAATGAGTATTTGGTTAAACTACTAATAGGCAAAGTATTATTCAAATCATTGTTAGCAATCATGAACATGTGAGGTTCACCCATTCACTTTTTCTTAACCAGTTTTTACTTTATTTACATTATATTTATTATTATTGGGATTTATCTTCAGTTGGCATCATCATCATCACTTTTCCTTGCCAAAGACCGCAAAAGGAGTTACACATGCACAACTCCAATTTTTGATCGACAGCCGCTAATGCACATGAGACATGCCCCATCTTGCACCAAAGCTAGTGTGATCATATTATGCAAATGTTCTTTCCCAGTGTGCAACACACACATCAGTTGCACACCATGTGTATAATAAGTGACATTAGGTCGCAGAGTAAGCAGTTTTGTGTTTAGTTATCAGAATGTGAGTTAGAAGGTAAAGTCAAGTGTAGATGGAGATGTTTTGAGTGAGCTCTTAGTTGCTCAGATATTTTGATGCAGAAAAAGTTTCACTTGGTGAGTCTTGATTTTTTGGAAATAAACTTTATTTGTTTTATGAAATAGTTTTGACTTTTCCATTTTTTTTCTCTTGAGCAGGATTGATTCTGATTAGTTTAAACTTTAATAATTTACAATCTTTTTCAATTTATTTTTTATTGACTAAGTAATGCATAATATACTTAGCAAACCCTTATTTAACTTTATTTGGCAAGATTAATTGCCTAGTGCCCAAAGTTATCTGGAAATTTAATATAATTTGGATCAGTTACAAGGTCCAAAGTGAAGAATTTAACATACTTTTAGAGCATTACAAATAGCAACATGATTATAGAACATTTGAAGCAGGTATTGGATGGGAATCCTGAACTGATATCAGATAACACTTATTTAATATAAGTTTAAGAATAAAATCTATGAAAGTTCACCACTCCTCTCCTGTGTCACTCTGTGCTACAGCCAGTCTTGAAGTTCTGGCTATGAAGGCTTATTTTTCTTAGTTATAGTTCAAATTTTTGTTATTTAGAAATAAATAGTTTTTCTATTCATATGCATTATAATCATTTCTATCATTTAGTTTTTTTTTTGCAAATAAATTTTTATTTGCGTTGCCATATTCATTTTTTTACTATGTGAATCTAAAAAATGTCCTATTAATATTAGTCATCTTTTTCATAAAATATTTATTTTCAGAAAATCTAGAATTAAATTCTAATTAATTTCTAGAAATTAATCCTAATTAACAGAAAACCTAATTAACAGAAAATCTAGAATTAATCCTAATTAATTGGCATATAAACATGCCATAATTTCTTTCATTAGTTATTTGGCAATACAACAGATGATATCCAAAGTGTGGGGCAATCCAACTTCAACACTATTAATTTTGATTACTGTTTAATCTGATAAATTTATTTTAACTTTTTGTTAGTGTTATGAACTTTTAAATCCATTTTTTAAATGAGCTAAAAATTAATATTTAATTTATTTTGATAATTTTAACTCTTTAATCAGTGTTTAGTAATTGCTCTCAAATTGGCCTTAGCATTTGTAATGATTTTACTAAGAATTTTTAGTTCCTATGAACAATTCTGGTATTTCTTTCTCTAAATTGCACTCAGATTTTAATTTTTTATAAAAGCACATTGAGATTTTAATCTCACCTTTAGTTATAACTAATTTATTCTTCATACAGGTTATTTTACAAAATACAAAAAAAGTATAATGCAAACATTTTTGTGCAATGAAGTATTTTTTCTGCTAACACATTACCTTTTAAAAACATATTGCCTAAATCGTATGTGAGCACTGTGTTACAGCAATCATAAAATATTAACTTTCTTTTGGGAATATATTCTTCTATGAGAAAGTCTGTACAAAGTTATAGTAGCATCTTGATGTATCTGTCCAATGTGTTACTTAAAAGAGCCATATGGAAAACTTACAGTCTAAGTCTTACATCTTCAGATGCAGACATGACTAAGGTAATCAAGCTTAACAACCAACAACTGATGGTTACCAGAATGTAGGAATTTGTACACAGAAATAATTCCAACAAAAAAAAATTAGAATGCACTCACTCAAGTTCTAAATATTCATTTGTATCAATTGAGTTAAATTATTTCTCAAATAACAGAAGCACTGATAACTTACTGTTGTTTTTACATGTATTTATCTTCTGTTGTGAGAAATTAAATTTATTTCATGCACTGCTAATAATAAAGGTAACTGGCTTAACCCTTCCAGGGTTTAACGCAATGTGGAGGTTGACAGAATCCAAAATGACAGGCCCAAGATGTCTATTTTTATTTTTAGTGCAACAAAAAAACACCTTTTTTTAAAAATAAAAATTTCCATTTTAAATTTTCTTACTTTTATTCTATTTTTTATTGAAATACGTAACATAAGCTTGAAAAATAATATTTTCTTTTTTCCATTTCATGCATATTTTATTAAACTACAATATAAATATAGATGACAATCACAGTGTTACCTGTTGACTTTTTAAGTCAATATATTAATAAATAAATAAATAAATAAATAAATAAATAAATAAATAAATAAATTTTGTGGAAAAAAATTTGCTGAGTTACGGGATATCTCTCCAGAAACATGATACTCAAACATAGAATACTCTGGCATGTTTTTGGAGAGATGCAGGTTCAAGTCCCATATGTCAGTGAAATTTTTACCACAATATAAATGATTTGTTAAAACATTCAATATAAAAACTCATCCTGCCATGTGAATTAAAGCCATCTGATTGCCATTTCTTAGAAATGCTATACAATATTGCCAATTTGTTTGTTAACATTACTCTATGCTGAACAACCCTCTGATTTAAGCTCACAAGTTTGATTTGAATTATTATCAACAAATTTCCCTCTAAAGTTTCGAAAATCTCCTGAAAATTAACAAAAAACTGCTATATTTAATTAAAAATGGAAGATTTTGGATGTAATTACAATTACATACCTCTGTTTTACAGTCTTTTCTGCTTTAAACCTATTTCACTATTCCTAGAATTATTTTTATCATTGTATCATTTATCCCAGCATTCTATCCATTGTTCCCACTCCTCACATCAAAACTATAACTAAAAAAGAAGCCTTCATAGGCAGAGCTTCTTCAAGACAAATGCAGTGAACAGCATCATAGGAGGGGAAGTCGCAGGTGTTCTAATTGCTTGCTCACCTGTGTGAGAGTGGAGAGATCCATCTGCTAAATGGCTGCATAGTACTTGTTTGCATGGTTGATTTAAGTACAAATACTTCATCCCCATGCTTTTGGGTTTTCGTCCCCACACATTTCCCTTTGCAAAATTAGTATTTTACTTCCATTTTTTTATATTAAAACCTTAGTTTTCATTTCTGTAGATTTATTTGGTAATTATTGATCTTTTGCTCAGTTGATCTATCTATAGATTAATCATCAATATTTTGGAATTATGCTACATTAGATGGCCAGCTTAGAAGTTGTTGGGAATATTTTATTAAACATTGTATTAAGTTATATTTCAAATTTTCTTTTATTTTTGCTTCATTTCCAATAAAAAACGTTGATCTTGTATCGTTTCATGAAAATGAGCGAGGTTCAAACACATAAACCAAAAAAGGACTTCTCTGACATGGAAATCAGTCTTCATATGAGAGGGAGGGGGCGGCTCAGTCAGTAACACACCATGCTTGTAATCTGCAGTTCCCAGATTCTAGTCCCAGCTGGGTCAGCATTGAGATTTATCTCCACAAAACTCCCCGCCCTGCCCTCAGTCAGTAGGGGACACTGATGGGCTTGGAAAGACTGCTGTCCATCAGACAGTATGCTAAGCCTTGGCCCTGTGTTCAGGAGTGCCATACCCTGTGCATGTTAAAGAACACACTAGATGGCCTTGACAGGAGACTACCATCTGTCTCCCAACAGCTGTTCCAGTGTGTCCCCTTCCTCCAACCTTCTCTGAGCCTTCAGGGTCCTTATGACCTGGCCATTTAGCCCATTGTGTGCAAAAAAGTGCTATTCAGATGCAAAACAACCAACCAATCAATCATATGAGAGGGCAATTTCAGCAAGTGTTTTCAACCCCCTCAACACTGAGAGGGAGGCCAAAATTTTATTTTTTTTAATTATAAGTTTTTAAGCTTATATTGAATGTTTTAAAAAGATTTTGCCCCCCCCCCCCCCACCTCAACATCTTGGCTGGGCCACTCTGATGATGATATAGACAATCTTTTTTTTTTCTCTGGTGCACTAACTTTTCAGCATTAGCCAAAATTCCAAAAATTTAACACCCAAGAAAAAATCAGTCAAGAAAGTGTTCCTCCATTTCATAAATAGGACAGAAAATCCCATTAATGTGAGCAGTCCAAGTCGCCTCACATAACGTTGGCCTATGTTTTAAAATATACCATACTGAAAAGAATCATTAAAAGAAATAAAAGTCATGTTTCAGATAAATATTATAGTATTTGGAAAGAAATTTTCTTTCAGTTAATATAGAATTTAACTGTTTTTATTCTTCAGGTTTTCTAAAATTGAGCCTTAATTGCATTGTCTGATATATTTTTTCACTATACCATATCAATGTTTATAAATTTGTTTAAACTGTTTATTTTCATAAAATTCAGAATTAAATTATGTTTAATTTGGTATTATAACATGACCTATTTTGGTTGAGTTTTTTTTTTTTGTTTTCAATTTTAAAATTGACTTGTTCATATGACCTCAGCATGTTTGGCAAAATGCCTGGAAGTTTCTTGAAGTATGGTACTGAGAAAAAAATTACAAAAAAAAAAGAGTAATTTTCTTGCTTCAAGTAAATATTTTTTTTTTTTATTCAGAAATAAATAGCC
This sequence comes from Ryuthela nishihirai, assembly GCA_038380435.1. Taxonomy (NCBI): domain Eukaryota; kingdom Metazoa; phylum Arthropoda; class Arachnida; order Araneae; family Heptathelidae; genus Ryuthela; species Ryuthela nishihirai. Next base: position 23,092,684 of record JAWZYU010000010.1, read on the forward strand.
TTTCTATTTATGTGCATTATAATCATTTCTCTCTATTAGTTTTTTATATAAATTTTTATTTGCATTGCCAGATGAATTTTTTACTACATGCCTCAATAAAAGCCTTATTAAAAAAAATTTTGTAAAATATTTTATTTTTCAGACAATTGAGAATTAAATGCAGATTACTTTGGCATATAGCATGCCATAATTCCTTTCAGTAGTTAATTTGACAAAAAAATTAAAAATTCGTTTTTGGCTGATCATACTAAAAAAAAATAGCTGGGTCTCTGAGTGTAAACCAGTTTTTCAGGCTGGACACTAGAAGGGTTAATAAAACATATCATTTCTCTAAAGTTTAGACCTAATGTTATCATCACTTTAGGAATACTGTTTTCACATGTTGCTTTAAAGCTTTTAAAAGAAAATTTTAAGCTTTAACAAAAAAATATTCATTTGTATGAATTTAGAGTTAAGCATCTTCATCCTGTTACTTAAATGGTTTAATAGTGATTAAATATTTGTAAATCAATGATGAGTTGTGGATTCATTTGCATAAATATTTCTCAAATGATAGACATATTGAAAGTTTATTGGTTTTTTACTTTTGTTGTTGTTATGCACTGGGAGATAGATATATATTACATGCAATACAGTATATTATATATATTAAGTATTTTTACACTATATAAATAAATAAAAATAGAAGCATAAACTTCAAAACAAATTTTTATGTAAAACTGTTACTGCACTCACCAAGAGGAAGTAGTTTCCCAAGTAACTGCTTTTCATTCATAAAATCAAAAATGCATAATGCAAGGAAATCAAATAACTGGAATTAAAAGATCATATAGAGAGTAAAACTTCTATAGAACATTTTCTGTGAGCAGTTAATTTTCTCAAACATATATAGAAAAATTTCATTAGAACAAATGAGATTGGTAGTTATTATTCATATATAAAACATATTTTATGTATGAATTTTAGTGGTATGAATGAAAAAGTTTCCATATATTTTCATGGAATAATAAGATGTACAGTATGCAGAGAAAACAGCAGAATTTTCCTTAGATGTAAGATAAGCTCACCAGACAAAAAATTAGTCCTCTCCCACTGTAAGAGGGTTATGTCTGTTCAACAGCAACAGAGGTAATACACACCACTAATAAACACGCCTACAAATAGCTGTGCCATGCGCTACAGGGTTCATATAATGATAAGAAGTGGTTGTGTGCCACGTGTGTGTTAGTCACTCTGTGAAACATGGGTTGTGCCAAAGATGTGAATGAGTGGCACAAAGGTGTTATTGCATTTGGTCAAACCAAAGAGCATAGTGTAGCCTTTGTAGAAGTTGCTGCCTTTGCAGGTGTATAGAAACGTACTGTCCAAAGTACTTCCAGCAGTGGTGTACATCGCAGTCCACCACTAATCGACGCCACAACTGTGGCAGAAAGACTATGTTCACCAATAGGGACGGCCGCAGTGTGTCACACATTGTTAGGGCAAACCACTTTGCAACGAGGCAGGAATTGCTCCAGTCAGTCAATGCAGGCCTACAACAAGCTGTTTCCGAACGAACACTCCGAAGGGAACTGCATGCCATGGCGAAGAACACTCTATAGGTCACCTACAATGACTACATAAATATATAACACTTTGTTTTTAGTGTATTAAAATTGCTCTTCTAATAACTAAACTAGTTTCAGCTTGATGGAGTGACCACCCATACTGCAAACACAACAATGGCTTTCTTGCAGGACTTCTTTGGTGAGTGCATTTCAGGAATGGCCTTTGGATACCATGATCCCCAAGACCTCACTCACACCACCTGACTTTCCTTCTGTTATGATATCTTTAGAGTCTAGCACAATAACCATGAAGTTTAGAGGAACTGAAACATATTGAAAAGATTGTTGCTGGCACTGAAAATTCTTCAAAAAGTTGCAAGAAACACTGTAAAAAAGGGTGGAGGCTTATCTTCTAAAAGGTGGTGAACATTTTTCAACATCTGCTGTATTTATACTGACACTTGTTTATTACATCTATATCCCTGGTAACTTTGAAATATATGGCTTGTATATTATGTTAACCACTTACTTTTTCTCCCTCACCTAGTCGTAATGGTTCTGGCACAGTATAATATTTAACCTCAGCATCTACAGGTGTGCCTGGTTCCAATTTTAACAAGATAACACGGAAATTAGTACCACCAAGATCCAAAGCTAAAAATTCTCCTTGTTCTGCAAAAATCCCATAATAAGCAATACTTTAAATATGTTACATTAAAACTAAAATCATTAAAAATATATTATGAAATCATTATATAGTATAAGTTTGCAATGACTTTATAGAAAAATTCCATTCTAATTATGCTAATCATTACATATGAACAATATGAAAAAAGGAAAAATATGAAATAAGAGGAGTAAAAAAAAAATAGCTATAATTTTGAAATGTTAACAGAATCGTATTTTAACAAATATAATTATTTCTGTTGTCACAAAATTAAAATAATTTTTTTCACAAAAACTATTATTGATTTATAGACATTTAAATGTGAATGCTGATATTATCAATTAGTGTTTAAATTGTTAATAATGCTAAATAGCATGATGTGACTTCATTTATTTCTATCTTACTCAGAGCACTAAAAAGAAATAGTTGCCACCCAAGATCATAAATAGCAACAAAACGAGATGCCCAAAATTCACGGGAAGAGTGATAGTCATTATTAGTGGCAAAAAGACTGAGCTGGCTTTAGTTCAACAGGTTAGGTGCCAAGTTTCTCGAGATATGTGGGTTTGGATCCTGTATGCCAGTGAAATTTTTTCCACAAAAACATTTATTGATTTATAGACATTTAAACGTCAACAGGTAACACTGAGATTATCAATTATTGGTTAGGGTTTTATAGCACATTAGCATCTAAGGCTATAATGTGAGAAACATAAGATTAAAAAGGCTACAAGACATAGACCCTCAACCAAAAGTTAAAAACTACAAAGGAAAAGATACAAAGGTCATAAAAGGGTAAATCAACTAAAAAAATATATATACATAAACAGTAACATAAGTATAAACATCATGTAAAAGTAACCCAGTTGTAAAAAGCCTAGGTGAAATATATAAGATAAATTTAGATTAAAGTCAAGTAAAATAACCTATATAATGTAAAAAAGCAAAAATAGTTGGTAAAAGTGAACCATCAGATAAAAGATGTCTGAGTGCAAGAGGCTTGGACCTAAAATCACTGAAGGTAAAATGAACATGGTGTTCAAAAGTAAGAGCAGGACAATCTGTTAAAATATATTTTATGGATAAAACAATATCACAAAACTCACACTTAGATTTGTCATCCACCCATAGAAGAAATGAATAAGTAAGAAACAAATGACCTAAGTGCAACCGAGCAAGTACAACTTCCTCCTTGCGATTCCTGCAGAAACATAATTTGCCATGGTTTGATAATAGGTTTGATCTCAAAGAGCTTGTTCATAATCTACTCTGCCCAAGATCTCTACCACTGTGCCAGGAACTTGATGGTAAAACACTGCTGAAAATCCAAATAAGGAACCAGCAATAGAGAGCTGGACAAGGGTGTGGCTGACCTGGCAGCAGCATCTGTGAAGTCATCGTCCCTGATACCAACATGACTAGGCATCCAAAAGAAAAGGATGTTCATAGTGGCTGTCAGATGATAGGACTGCTGTGGATCTCAGAAAGAACAGGGTATGGCCAATGCCTCACTGAGATCAAAGCCTGTAGCGAGCTAAGAGAGTGTGTAAAGCACACACAGACAACGATGCTTAGTTGCCACATGGTTCCAAGGCAAGGCTGATAGAGCACAACTCTGCAGTGAAGATAGAACACTGCTGTGGGATCTGGTGAGCAATGATTACATGACAGCAGGCCATGGCTGATGCCACTGACATGCCAGACTTTGAGCCATATGAAGACAGGCAAGAAGTCTGGGTATTCAGCACAGTGGCTGACAAAGAATTGCTGGTACACATAGTCTGGTGTAAAGGCATTCCTCATCCTGCAAGGAGAAAAGTCACAGGAAGGGAAAACAGCAAGATGATACTATCAACACTGGTGTTAACATCTCTGAGGTAGCCTCAGATACACAAACCAAAAGGACAAATGCAGTCGGGCAATTAGTGTAAAGCATCTCCCACTTGGGACTGCAAATGCAGTCCCCCAGCACTTAGTTAGGATGCAAACAGTGCATTGGGCTCCAACATTTGAGGGAACACAATAATTTTATTGAATTTTATTACTCTTCAACAAATGTTGTGAAAATAAAGAATATTAGGGCACCAAAAAATATACTCATTAAGGTCCCAAAAAATTCTGTTCTGGCTCTGATGAAATAGAGAATTAGACTAAAAATAAAATGTACTTTATTTTTTACACTCTTTTTGCATTTTCTTTGCTATATATTATATGAGGTGTTGGGTTGGGTTGGGTTGTTTTACCTCTGAGCGGCACTTTTTTGCACACCATGGGCTAAATGGCCAGGTCACAAGGACCCCGAAGGCTCAGAGAAGGTTGGGGGAGGGGACCCACTGGAACAGCTGTTGGGAGACAGATGGTAGCCTCTCGTCAAGGCCATCCAGCGTGTTCTTTAACGTGCACAGGGTATGGCTCTCCCGCACACGGGGCCACGGCTTAACGTCCCATCCGACGGACGGCTACCTTTCCAAGCCCATCGGTGTCCCCTACTGACCGTGGGCAGGGCGGGGAATTTTGCGGAGATAAATCTCAACGCTGACCCAGCTGGGACTCGAACCTGGGAACTACAGATTACGAGTCTGGCGCGCTACCGACTGAGCCACCCCCGCCCCTTATTTGAGGTGATTACAAATGGGTGTAATGTTGGGTAGTTTTATCTCTGTGCAGCATCTTGTTGTACACAATAGCAGCCAGGTCACAAGGACTCCAAGGGATCACAGAAAGTGAAGAAATGGATCTAAGGACAACTGTTTGAACAAGATGGTAACCTTCTGAAAAGGCTATTCAGAGTGGCATGCTTCCCTGTAAAGGTATCCAAAGTGTTCTTTGGCATGCACAGGGCATAACTCTGTACATGCCAGAAAAAGCATTGAAGGCACTGCTTACCTTTCTCTGGCAAAACAACACATTTTTAAACTCTTGAAAATTTTAAACCATTATAAAAATTAAAAATGATATTAATACATTTAATTTTCACCATTAAAATACATTTTGACAGCTCAGTTGCACTTTATATTATTCATGTTCTACCATGCTTCCAACAAAGCCTAGAAGCAAACTTGAACTTGTTTATCAAGAACCTATATGGCTAAAGAGGAAAGAGTAAGGCAAAGAGGAGAAAAGAGGGAAAAATTATGTCCACAATGGCAGTAAAATAAGAAAAATCACCAAAATCTGCTGAGAATATTTTGGCCAATAAAAGAATAGAATGGGGAGAGTTCAACTAATTGTTTTTGGATGATGGTTGGTTGATTGCTGTTTCATGGCACAAGAGAAACAATGGCTATGCTGCACCAAATGAGCTAAATAAAAGAGAGAGGACCACAACCAAAGTTAAATGCAACACACAAAGAAGAGTAAAGGAACAAAATAAGACACTACAATAAAGAAAAGTGCATAACAGGATACAATGAGTATAAAACCAAAGTTAAAACTAGAACAAAAGACAAAAATTAACAATGGGTGCACACGACTTATTTAAAAGCATAAGCAAGTGTAAATTCCAAAAAATCAAAGTAAAAATACTATAAACATATAAAATAACAAGTAAAACACACCAAGGAAAACATAAAATGGATGTTAAAGCAGTGGTAGGCAGTCTATGTAAGCACTAAAAGCACTGCTTTCCTTGTTATAATTTCAAAAATTTGAAAACAGGGGTTAAAAAATATCTATTTTCCCATATGCACTCTAAAATGTAGAAAATAAAACTAAAGCATATCAATGATGCAATCAGTCACTGATGAATTCGTATTCTCTTCAAAGGATGATAGGGCACCAGCAATCTTGTTGAGTAGGTATATCAGCATCCCCCCCCCCCCATCTTCCTTTGAAGTGAATATGAATTCTGTGACTGATTGCATCATTGATATGCTTTAGTTTTATTTTCTACATTTAGGGTGCATATGGGAAGATAGGTTTTTAATTTTTTTTTTTATTTATATTTTTTGCCACTAAAAACACCTACTTTCAGAAACTTTCATTCAACGACTTATGACTCATAATTATTGACCACATTTTTCCTTCCCCTGCTTTTGGAATCATATTTAGGAAAGTCCATGACATTGGAGGCGTCCATGTCATAAGTCTTCATTTGTTACATAGCTTGTTACTTTCAGTAATAGCAGAACATTCATTTTCATATTTCCACTGTTTAGGGGAGGAAGAAAGTGATGGACTTTTAGCATTCCCTATCTCACAAACTTTCATTTGACACAGCATGTTACTTTCTGCCATCACTTATGACACTCCCAGCATCATAAGTTTTATTGACACATATATCATTAAATTTGTCATTGCATTTGAAAGATGTGGTGGAACAACTGCCTTAACAAATGACAAACTGACAAATGTCGAGCAAAAAGCAATAAGAAGATAGTTAAAAACAAGTCATTAGATAAGAGAAGTCTGAGTGTAAGGGGCTCGTACATAAAATCATGAAACCTAAAATAAAAATTATGTTTGAGGTTAAAAGTAGTACAATCAAATAAAATATATGCAATAGTTAAAATGGTGTCATAAAACTCAAACTTAGGTTCATCATCCCCTGTAGAAGAAATGAAAGTATAAAAAACAAATGTTTAAGCAGAGCCAAGCAAATATAACTTCCTTTTTGCGATTCCTGTGGGAACATGACTACCACAGTTTGACAATATCTTAGATGATGATGCTACAATTATAATACACATGTAACCATGAATATTAAAACCATAAAATAAAAATATTATTAGGGCATGGATTCTTTTTATCCCCACTCCACCCCATTTCATTGCTTGCTTAGCTCCTGAGCTCACCGACTGTCACTAACAATTAGTGATCCATAGTAACCACATGAAATTTTCCACATGCCAGAAAGCGATTATAAAAGCGTTCCCTCAAAATATGTAGTATTTACTGATGTTGCATTTATAGTTTCTGTATAATACTGAAAATCATTATAATCATTTGCACAGCCGTATCCAGGGTTCATGGCACCTATGGCAAAAAACCCCCAGAAAAGTCTTTTATAGTTAAAATATTGACTTTTAAAAATGCATGTTTTCTTATAGAAGGAAAAGATGTGATATTACAAAAAAAAAATAGTTATCTACAGATTTAAAAAGACTGTTCTTACATCTATAAAACAAATCATTGCACTAAAAAAAGGCTATGCATTTATTTTCTTAAGTTAATTTTACTTACATTTATATTGGCAAAATCATTAACAACATCAACATTTTGTTTCTTGAAATAAAACACTTTCAATGAATAAAAATTATACAATAAGGACTTTTTTTCTCTCAGCTCATTTTCAAAATCAGGGAAATAAACTAATATTTTCACTTTGTCATCTGTCTATAAATATCTAACTTTTCGTTTTTAGAGATAAATTAAAAATTCTTTTCCTGTTAGATATGTGTTGATGAAATATTATTACAATTTACATTTTCTGAATCTTCCAATAGCTATAATTCAAATTTTCACTCTAATGGTGGTAAGCCGTCCCGTGGCCGAGTGGTTAGCGCGCTTGGCTACTGACCTAAGGGACCTGGGTTCGAGCCCCGGGTAAGGCATGGATGTATGTGTCGTTTTTCTGCTGAGGTCCTGCCATCCTCTCAGACCTTCTACTGTGGCAAATAAACTGACAGGCTCCTGTCAGACCTCTGTGGCAAGCAGCTGCTTGAGGGGGTATTTATTTATTTTATTTATGGTGGTAAAAGTTGAAATCAGCAAAATTTTAAATGAATATTGCGAGCCAGGCCCACATACAAAATAAAATTGGGGGGGGGGGGGGGCAAGAAAATCAATCAAGCAGGGAAAATGTAAAAATGTAGGCCAAGATACTGGATTTCTGTTTCAGTATAACATTTTCTCCTACGTTTCAGAGGTCTGTAAAAAATTCTTGAAAATTAGATGAAATAATATAAGTTTATAAATTTTCACCTCTATTACCTTTACTAACATTCTCAATGAGAGGGATGGACCCCTCCCTAGATACAGCCCTGTTGTGATATATTTATGCTGGAAATTTTGTGGTGAAATATGAAGGTCATAAAGTTTGCATTGACAACTTGATGATTGATGATCAGAAAAATGAAACTTTTCCATTTTATGAGATAAATGAGAAATTCTCTTTGTTATATAGGCCAGTGGTTCTCAAAGGGTGTGCCATGAAATTTCAGACAATGCTGCTGAGAAAAGGAAATTTATAAACCATTTTATTGCTCCTTTCCGCCACTGATTTTTCATTTAACTTTTTCTATTTAATCAAAAACTTATCCATATTAAATCTTAATGTTAAAACCAAAAATAATACAAACATGCCCATAACATGTGTGGTGTGCACACTAAGTTCAATAAAAAAAAATAAATACCCCCTCAAGCAGCTGCTTGCCACAGAGGTCTGACAGGAGCCTGTCAGTTTATATACCAAAGTAGAAGATCTGAGAGGATGGCAGGACCTCAGCAGAAAAACATAATTTGAACAAAATAGCTCTGCATTTACAAATGACTCCACAGAAATGACCATTATTGATGGAAAACTGTGCATGTATGAGTCTCCCCTAGTGTTACCAATTTAAATTTTCAATGTGCTGCAAGTATCCACTGTGAAAAATAGCGTGCCATGAGATTTGTTTGGGTTGTTTTACCACTGAGCGGCACTTTTTTGCACACCATGGGCTAAATGGCCAGGTCACAAGGACCCCGAAGGCTCAGAGAAGGTTTTGGAGAGGGGACCCACTGGAACAGCTGTTGGGAGACAGATGGTAGCCTCCCGTCAAGGCCATCCAGCGTGTTCTTTAACGTGCACAGGGTATGGCTCTCCCGCACACGGGGCCACGGCTTAACGTCCCATCCGACGGACGGCGGCCTTTCCAAGCCCATCGGTGTCCCCTACTGACCGTGGGCAGAGCGGGGAACGTGCCATGAGAAAAGAATGTTTTAGAATCAGTGGTATAGGCTTATATATATATTACAATTTATATTTTCCCAATCATCTGTTAGTAAAATTTGTTATTGTTAAACGATACAGCATTTGGGAAATGAAAAATTAATTTTCTTCAAACACAGGCATCCTATGATATCAAAGATGATAGGTAATTCTTCTTGTTCATATATATTTATGCACATAAATACCATATTTCATATATATTTATGATGGCAATATCTGAAAAGTTTACATCTATATGTGAAAATGTTATTTGGCATCCATGGTTGGTGCCATATTGACCATAACCTAAATACAACTCTGATTATATTTGTAATAGCTCAGTATAAAATATATTCACTTTGACAAGTTGGGAGTGTTATTTAGGGGGTGGTGAATGACACTTTTAGCTTATGCCCCTGCATCAGTGGCATGGTATCATTGGTTGCTATTGGATTAAAAAACATTTAGATATCTGAAAAATGTTAATAATTTTCCAGGCATTTAAAGAATATATAATATACATATACATTAATTTTGACTCATTTTTGAAAGTATTACATTCTTTTAATGGATACAAACCAAAACATGGAACAAAATGAGAGATATATAATTTACTTATAAACACTACAATGTATTGGAAACATGACTAAGTCTCCCTCCAGGGTTTTTACTACTATTTTTCTACAGCAAATTACATTTCTACAGCAATGTCATATCTGTTTTGACAAATTAGTAATGCTGATTTGTTGTTACTATCAGACATCAGATAGAAAGGATTACATTTAGTTTCTTATAAACAATGACAATGAGATGTTGGAAAGAATAATATTAAAACTTGGGTAAAATACAATGTTCAAAGAATCTTTCCAGGGTATTAAGGTATCTCATTAAAATCTGGAATTTCCAGTATATCCAGTTAGCAGTAATAACATTGCTTTTGTGCAATATATAAATGAAAACACTGAGCATTGTGTGCAATGTATCCTTTAAAAACATCATGTAATGTAAAAAGTGTATTTTTTCCCCCACACTGTGTACAAAAATCTTTCTTTTAGCAATTGGCAACCTTGCTCAATACTGTAATTTCTGATGATTCAAAAGACAAAAGTTTTTACTATTATTCTGAGGGTTATTCAGTCGATTCACCTCCCAGTGTCACTTTTTTTAAGCACACAATAGGCTAAGCCCCAAGAGCTTAGAGATGGGGGATTCACTGGAGAGCTGTTAGTAGACAGATAACAGCCTCCCATCAAGGCAAATCCAATCGTGTTCTTTAACAAGCTGTAATATTCCAAAGATTATTAACTTTTTGAGTTGGACCTTTTATCTGATCCAAATTTATTCAAAATTCTGGATAACTTATCGGGCACCAGGCAATATTAACTTACCAAATAAAGTTGAAATAGGGTTTGTTTTGCATATCTAACATTGCTTATTCAAAAAGGATTGTCAACTTTAATTGAAGTTTAAATCTAATCCAAAAAACAATTAACGTTGCTCAAGAGGAAAATAACAAAAATTTAAAAGTTTCTAAAATACAAAGTTTATTTCCAAAAAATTCAAGCTCACCAATTCAGTTGATGAATACAAAAGTTGGAGTACTAACAACTCACATCTACCTAAATCTCTACTAACAACTCCTTCTAGCTACACATGCTGATTCAACATACTCCACATACTACTTCAGTATACTGCAGTTCCTACTAACAATCCAATTCTGACTCTGTGACCAAACGTCACTTTGTTAACGTATGATGTACAAATCCAGCACATCTGTTGCACGCTGGGAAAACATTTGCTTAATCTGGCGATTGCTCTAGCTATGATGCAAGAGGGGTCGTGTCCTACACACACACACATGAGTGGCTGACAATCAAAAGATCTGTGTTGTGCATGCCCAACTCCTTCTACAGCTCAGAAGTAAGAACTATGATCAGTCCAAAAACGAAATAATACCCAAAATGATAAATATAATGTAAATAAAGTAAAAAGTGAATTGGTGGACCATCACAACACACAGGGTCAAGTTATGAAAAATTTTAAAGTTATCTTGTGCACAGGGTCACAGCTTAGTATCAGATGGTTGCTGTTGAGTAAATTTTTTACCTTCAAGTGGTATTTTTATGCACACAATGGCCAGGTCACATGCCATTGCGACCTGACCATTGTGCCAGAAGAAGACTTGGGGAAAGCTTGGGGAAAGGAGACTACTAGATAGCTATTAGGAGACAGTAGCCTCTCATTAAGGTATCCAGCACGTTCTTTAATATGCACAGGGTATGGCACTCCTGCACATGGTGCAGGAGTGCCATACTCTGTGCAAATTCTCCATGTCTTAACATACAATGGACAATGGCCTTTCCAAGCCCATGAATGTTCCCTTTCTGACTGAGGATTGGGTCTACAGGGGTGGGGGCTAACAGAGATAAATCTCAACATGGGCACAATTGGGACTTGAACCTGGGCCTGGCACATTTCAATCAAGCCACTCCCACCACCCATCTGATGGAAAGAGGCATTTCGAAGAATCTAAGTATCCTTTTTCATTGAGGAGAGAATATGGGTTAGCAAAGAAAAATGTTTTTCATAAAATTCAGAATTGTTTAATTTCATATATACAGGGTGAATCTGAAAAAGTGGGCAAAACTTTACAGGGTGGTAGAACTCAGCTATACGAGCAATATTCGTCATAGAATGTATGGTCGGAATGCAAACGGCGAGTCGCTAGGTGGCGTTGGAAATTTTATAAAAGGGTCGGTCCTCGCACCCAACGGCATTTCTACCGTGGATTGCCGAGAGGATGGCTGGTTATACTAACCACAAAACGGCTCTTTTGAGCAATTTCTTTGAGCATGTACCTCAATTACATTCCTGTTAATAAAATGTTTTCTGAAGTATCTCCTCTCCTTCTTCTGTTCCTTCTTTAAATGTGACAGTGGAAAACCACCTTTTAACTTCTCACCGCTTGCGTTCCGACCATACATTCTATGACGAATATTGCTCGTATAGCTGCATTCTACCACCCCGTAAAGTTTTGCCCACTTTTTCAGATTCACCCTGTATAATAACATGATCTATTTTGGTTAATTGGTATCGTTTTTTAAATTCTAAATTTGTTCATATAACTCAACAAAACTGGCAAAAAGCCTGAACTTTTCTCAAAGTATGGTACTGAGAAAAAAATTACAAAAAAGGAGAATCTTTTTGCTTTAAATTTTTTCCCTTTTTTTTTGCAATTCAGAAATAGCCTTACTATACTTGTGCATTATAATTATTTCCATTAGTTTTTTTAAATAAATTCTTATTTGCATTGCCAGATGTATTTTTACTACATGCTTCTACTCTATAATAGTCTTTATTAAAATGAAACTACAAGTCTTTTTTATAAAATATTTTATTTTCTGAAAATCCAGAATTAAATGCCGATTAATTTGGCATATAACATCCCAAAATTCCATTCATTAGTAATTTTTTAGGCAGATCATAGTGAAGAAATAGTGGATCTCTGGATGTAAAGGAACCTGGATCCTGGATTCCTTCTATATATTAATATAATGTTCTAAATACTTTTCAACAATTAGTTGGTCATGTACAATTGGTATTTTATTGGTATATAATTAGTTGGTCATGTACATGTGGTATTGATATACATGCAATCAGCATGACTGAAATGATCAATAAACAACAAAAAACAAGATAAAACAAACTTCATTAAAATTTGTTACATAGTGTATTTCATTGAGTGACCTCTGAAATTATAAATATTTTTCAGATTTTAATTTCTATTTAAAAAGGATTTTTTCATTCTATCTTGTCTTATTACATAATTTTATTGAGACACATTCATGTGAAGGTATAATTAAGTCTTTAGGTATCTGCATATTTAGAAAAAAAAAATTTTCCTATAATTCTTACCACTTCCATCAGTGAGCTCTGGAATGAATGTGTTTTCCATCTGTAGTGAGGATGGTTGTTGTGGACATTGTGCTAGACCCAAGGCCATTTCAGACTCAAATACATCTCTCACTTGTTTAATTTTTTCTTCAGTGAAAATAAAAGGATTTAGCACTTCATTCACCTAAAAATAAACAATGCAAAAAATCTTAGTTATGCATAATATATTTACTAAGAATTTAATCACTGTTTAAGTAACAGCATCAAGATGGGTGTAGAGGGAAAATTGTCTTGAGCCAGGTGGGATCTGAACCCATGACCTCTTGATGACATGTCAGGTGCGTGCTACCAGCTGCTGATCAATCTCCTATACTGCATATGTTATGCTACACACTAAAGTGTAAATCATTGTATTTTGAGTGCATTTGGGGATTATTCTTAAGAACCATCCCAGGAATGTGCACATACCTGGGAAGAGTAGGGTCCCCAAATTCACACAAAAAGGCAGTGATTGACCCAATGGTGTAAAAACATAAATCTGCTGTAGAGAAGAGATTAATCAGCAGCCAGTAGCTCAATGGTCAGGACACCTGACATGTAATCAGAAGGTCATGTGTTCAGATCACATATGCTCAAGATATATTTTCCTTTACACCCATCTTCATCTTGTTACTTAAACAGCTTAATAGTGATTAAATACTTATTAAAAAAAAAAAGGGGATGAGCTGTGGATTCATTTGTTTAAATGTAAAATATAAATTAAGAAAATTATTCATACTAAATATAGTCTCTTTTAGATACTTGCTACCTCACTGTTTAGTGAGATTGGTAGATTAATGAGGTTGGGAGTTTGGAAACTATTGCCCATTGATAAATCTATTAAATCAAAAACAATATTCTGTAGATCACAGATTTATGTAATGATAAAATAGTAAATTAGGCTTGTCAATGAATTTCTCATATGCAGCACTAAACTAATGGTTATTATAAAAATGCCATTTGAATGCAAGAGATTTTTTGTGTTCTCTATGCACAATTTTTTGTGTTCTCTATTGTAATTAGTCAAGCTTCATAATTAGTCTGTCAATTGGAGTTTCTTCTTAGTCGATATCAGAAGAGATCTTGATCAGTGGTTCAATCTTAGAATACTTATTACCAGAATGCCGTGCAAACCCAAATTATGGGTTTGCATTGTAAGCTTTCCAATCTCTATGGCTTTTTGCATGTCCAGACAGTTGTTCCTTCAAATGCAAGGATCAAATTTAATGTGCTGTGTGTCAAATGAAAGCTTTTGATACAGGGGGCATCATGGGCTACAAAACATTTTGTTCTCTTCAGAATGAACATTCTCTTCAGAACACAAGGGCCAATAATAGCTAGCTATGCATCAAATTAGTGTCACAGATTATAAACAATTTATCCCTATTCAAATAAAAAAAAAGAGGATTGGGTTGCTTTACCTCTGAGTGGCCCTTTTTGGATACAATGAGCTAAATGGCCAAGTCATAAGGACCTCAAGCACTCAGGGGACCCACTGGATAGTTGTTAGGAGTCTGATGGAAAACCTCCCATCAAGCATGTTCATTAATGTGCACAGGGTATGGCTATACTGAACATGGCCCACAGCTTAGTTTCATCTGATGAACATCAGTCTTTCCCACCAAGAGGGTGGGGGGTTTATGGAATATAAACCTCAATTCTAGCACAGTTGGGACTCAACCTGGGAACTAAACATTATGAGTTTGGTGTGCTACTGACTCTAATACCCGCCACCCCAAAGAGGGGAGGGGGTTAATATGTGAAGGATTGATATACTATATCTTTTGAACATAACAAGTTGCATTCAAATGAAAGCTTGTGATATGGGAAATATTGTAAAGCTATTAAAAAAAAAGATACATGTTATTTATCCCCCCCCCCCCACACACACACACACAAAAAAAAAATGGGAAATTGAAAATAGTTCTATCTTACAAATGTGAAATTAAAGCTCGTGTAGGGACTGTCTTAAACTACTTTTTTGTTCCCCCTTCACCATTAACAATAACTTTAATCTACTTTTGATTCTTAAGGGTTTCATTAAAGTTGCAATTATTAAATTTTTCTAACTTTATTACATAAATGTTGAAATACTTTTTGTTTCATGGCCCAATTCACTCATCAGTGCAAATACCTCACTGAAATTACATATAATTATAATAATATACTAAATTTAAATACTTATATTGAGTGTATTTATGCATTCATTTTGGATTTTTCAACATTTTTATTTTTTTGAGATCCCATGTTTTTTCAGGTCACTAAGAAAAAGTTTGAAAAACCTTGGGTTAAAGGATTTAATTCTTCATATATGAATCAAACAAAAGATGGGTAAGGGAAAACTGCATTAACTTGTACTTATCCCTCAATTACAAACTAAATATTATTCCCAAAACACTATTTCAACAATTATGGAGTACATTGGAGATTTTCAATTGTGGGGTGCTAGAAGTTCTGGCAATTTCTTAATGTACTATACCCTTGAATCTTAAATTTGAAAATTATCTTCACTTATGGGGGGGAAGGGGTTGTTTATTCACAGTTCACAAAATGTCATTTCATAGTAAATTATTTTGAAATAAGATTCTTTGAATTAACCAACTTAAATTTTCTTTTAGACCCCCCATAATTCTTTCATATATTTTAAAGAGAATTTTTTTTTTTTCAATTTCTTTACTTTTATACTCTACTTTTACAGAATGGTATATAGTTGTTTAAATTTTTAACATATTTGCATAGATGAGTAAAAAAACTCCACATATCTCCAACACTATTAATAAGATTTCACATATAACAAACTATTTTATATTGGTTACATAAGCTCTAAAGTTATTTTTCAAAAATAATTGACACTGGTGATAAATATATTAAGGAAAAAAAGAGAGAAATGTATGAAAAGTGTAATCTGGAAAGGGCAGAACAATAGAAATGGTGAGGTGGTCAGCAACTAAGAATGTTCAAGAATTTCTGTAGATAATTTTTTTTTTCAACTTGCATCAGAAAACGTTTTGCTAGAAAATTAACCTTTTTTCCCTATTGCACACATAGGAATCATGAACAACCATCTCATTGTTATTCTTTAAAGATAAATTTCATCAATTAATTCCTTTATTACATCAATTACTAGAACAATATCTAATTTTGTACGACCAAGTTATTTTAAAGTGTGCAAATAAGCTTAAACATTGCAAAATCCCCTTCATTTCACAATTTCTCAAACTAATATATCATTTCCAATGCTCTCACTTCCACTGCAAAAATTTGGCTTCTCACATTTATACATATAAACTTCAAAACATAGAGACTGCATGATGAAACCATTGATTTATAGTTCACTGAAGCATCAGGAGTATATTCACAATATCTAAATATTCAGCAATAATGTAATTTTACAAAAACTTCTAAATTTCTGAATGTAGAAGTCCCTTTCCAATGGAGATGTCCTTTTTCGAATTAGCAATGTACTTTTTCTATATTATCTCAAAAACCAGAAAACATTTACTGTGAAACAGCAAACATATCAAAAATAAAAACTGTAATAATTATTCCTAAATATAACAGATTTAAGAATAAACAGTGTCAACAACAGAAAAGGGGTGGGGGGAAGGGAATCTCTTCTGAAAAAGTCTTAGTGGCCAAGTAACTAATGTTTGGCTTTATTGTGACCCAGGCAAAAATCATAGTTAAAGCGTAGATGCTTGCATTTGTTTCTAAAGAACTCTTACTGTATTAAAGGCACATAGCCAAAAATATTTTTGGTGTTAGGATTAAACTAAATTTGGGATGAGATGAAAAATGGATAAAAAGGTAAAACAAAAAAAAAGTGGATAAAGGTATCTGGCTAGTAAAGTAACTGTGTGAATTAGAATAAGTAAATCAAAAGCAAATTAATACACACCAAAATATCGCTTATATGTTAATCTTCTAATTTTTTTTCTTGAGGGCTATGTTCAAAAAAGAATGTACAGGCTTCTATTTATGTGCTTGTTGGGTTACCTATAGGCTCCCATTTATTCTCTGTGGCAAATGATCACCTCAGGATATACATATTTATTTAAAATCAAATTATAAATGTAAAAGAAGAAATTAAATATTGAAATAGTTCAAAATGATTATTCACAGTATATATATATATCTGTGGTTGTTCAAAATTAAAGCATTTTTTTTTAGCATTTTTGGTATAATCTATTAATCTATATTAAGTTTTAAATCAAATGCCACAATATTAATTAAAAGCATAAAACAATGGATTCAGTGTCAAAGGCAAATTGGTGGTTGATTGACAAGTCATCAGTAGTCAAGCAACCCATGACATACGAGAAATAGCACAATCTGAATTCTGCAGTCTATTTTCTGGCTGGCTTCCACATGCACACTTCATTGATTAAATATTCTAAATGTTAGTGTCAAATACTAAAGTATAATAATAAGAAAAGTAATATATTAAGTCAAGTTTCATCTTAATATGTGCACCAGTAATAAGGGAAAATGAGTACATCCCCACACTTCCAGGTTTAGTCATTGTTACTTTAAAAACACTTGTAAATGGTATATTATTATTAGGCCCTTAATTTAATTTACTAGCACAACTTTGAATTAGTGACACACCTGCCAATCTTTCAGAAATGATCTTCCAAATAAAAGAAAATTTTCGGTGTTAAAGTATGATGATGAGTATTTTCCATACATTTGCAATGCAGCTGCATTTAGTTGGTTCTATTTAAAAGCAGCAATTCCCAACATGGGGAATGTTAGAAATCTGTGTTGGCATTTTCTAGGATATCTCAGAGGAAGTATATTTAAACAGATTATTAAATATCCAGATCAACATAATTATGCACATTTTGTTTTGACAGAAAAATCTATAAAATTCGCGAGTCCAAATACTCATTGAGTTGTATACATATGTAGTAAATATTTTCTCAAAGCCCAAAAAGGTTGGGAAATCACAGATTTAAAATGTAGAGTATGAAAATTAAAAATCTATAACGATTTAATTTCCGGAATATAAACTTGATTCAATTTAGGAAAAAAAAATCGTTGGTTAATTTGCAGTTTGAGTTACTGGAAAAGGACGTAGCCTAAACTGAAATCCATAATTTCCACAGTAACGCAAAACTGCAAAATAACCGAAAAATCAAAACTAGTTTAAGGATATCCATTCTTGAATACATCCCATACACAATCCTCACCACCCTAATCTGCACTTAATTAGATTTCTCCCCACTATCCCCAATTCTTAAACTCGGAAGTTAGATAAGTGAAAATGCAAACTCAGAAATAGAGCATTTCACCACGTACGTATGAAAACTCGAACTATGGTCACCGCTTCGCTTTATATAATAAATTTCCAATAAACATAGTAAGCGAAACAAAAAATATCTCATTAAAAAGCTGCGAAACAGTTGTAACCAACCTTGGTTTCTTTACTTAAACTGGAAACGTGAAATTTCACACATGCACTATCAAATATGCCTGCCATTTCTCTTAAGCACCAACGAGTACTGTAAGCACTGTAAGGACGGCCTTTTAGCCCAATATTAATTAGCTTATCCAAGTGGAAAATTATTGCATCTAATTTTAAAGTAATCTTGTGGATGTACACATAACTGGATGGCACACTGCTTCACTATATAATAAGCAAAAACTATCATGAGCCGAACTTAATACAAATTTAATCACATAACATACATTAAACTAACTAGGAATATGAACAACCAACTTAGTCATTAGAGTGGGCGTGGTTAATCATATGGGAAAAATGAAAACCACTAGTTTCGCCCCTTTCGGTTTCACTGATATTAAACCTCACCAGCGTAGTTCGCAAAGTTTAATCAATAACGAAAGCATGAGTTAGTTAACTTAAAAATTTAGTTTTATCGTGAGTGGGATTCGAACCCACTTCTCCTTGTAACTTCCAGGCCTACTAATCGCTACACCAAAAGCGGCTACTCTTTTCTTCAGCTAATATGACTCTCACGCATATAAATGAAAAACGGATAACCAAATTGTCTAGAAAATTGAATTTAATACTTCACTTACACTCACAACGTTAAACCTTTAATTCAGTAGTAAGGTATCACAGGAGATGCCCTGTATGCATGATGGAATTTAATATACAGTCCTCACGCTCACAGTGTTAAATCAATAATTCATAGTATGTATACAGGATATATATATATCTCCTGTGATACTTTACTACAGAATTATTGATTTAACGCTATGAATGTGAGCAACGAATATCAAATTCCATCAAATAATGATTTGCTAATAAGGATATTTTAGCAATAGTATGGGGTTAAGTCCCGTTATTACTCCATAAGTCTTGTTATTACCACAGTTCGCCATCCTTTGACCAAGTGTTTAGGGTGCTTGGCTACTGATCTAAGGGACCTGGGTTCGAGCCCCGGGTTAAGGCAAAGAACGTATAAGGAAAAAAAGTTCAGCTTTGACAAAGCGTAAGTGGCGACCTCAAGTGGTGTTTCGTTTCGTATCGTGCATTGGTTTAAACTGGGAAGCAAACAATAAGGGGCTAAGGAATTATGCATCAAAAAATTTATATTTTAAAAAAGGAAAAAAAGTAACTGCACTTTGTATTTGAAAAAAATAATATCATGATTTTAATAAAGGTTTATTTTCTCCATTGGAATTATTTTTCGTTGAACCAACAATTATAAATTGAACGGATAGAGAAGATTTGAAATTAGCCTGAAGTTAATTTATAAAATAAATTATTAAAATTAAGAGCTCTGT
This sequence comes from Ryuthela nishihirai, assembly GCA_038380435.1. NCBI lineage: Eukaryota > Metazoa > Arthropoda > Arachnida > Araneae > Heptathelidae > Ryuthela > Ryuthela nishihirai. The sequence continues at coordinate 23,112,494 of JAWZYU010000010.1, forward strand.
TGCTTGCATAGAAACAGGGAACAGAATTGATATTAATATACTCTACAAGGATATCAATGGAAAATTGTTACATAGGAAAAGCGAAGAGAATGGAAGTTGACAGTAACATGTAATTACAAAAACGTTCGTCCCCTGTAATGTTCGTTTCACCTCTTCGCAAAATGCACGATACTCGATTTTACATTAATCTCAATGGAAGCCTAACTTCTTCTCCCTCTACTTCCTGTGGTTAAGGCATGGATGTATGTGTCGTTTTTCTGCTGAGGTCCTGCAATCCTCTCAGACCTTCTACTATGGCATATAAACTGACAGGCCCGGTCAGACCTCTGTGGCAAGTAGCTGCTTGAGGGGTTATTTATTTTTTATTAATTTAAGTCTCGTTATTTACTCCTACAAGGTATATCCTGTGATACTTTATATAATTTACGCCATAGTAGAAGGTCTGAGAGGATGGTGGGTACTCACTGTATCCCATTGGGCTTGATCTATTCCTTTTCATCGATTCCGTGTTAATTCCTTTTTGTAAGGATCTTCATTTTTGGTATGGTAATCAGGTTGGGTTGTTTTACCTCTGAGCGCACTTTTTTTGCACACTATGGGCTAAATGGCCAGGTCGCAAGTACCCCGAAGGCTCACAAGAAGGTTGGGGAAAGGGATCCACTGGAACTGTTTTCAACCACTACCGACTGAGCCATCCCGCCCCCTGTAATCAGGGGTAGCAAGTGACTATTATATATCTCAACACTGGAACAGCTGTTGAGAAACAGATGGTAGCCTTCCGTCAAGGTCATCAAGTGTGTTCTTTAATATGCAAAGGATATAGCTCTCCTACACACGAGGCCATGACTTAACATCCCATCCGACGGACATCCAACATCCTTTTCCAAGCCCATTGGTGTCCCCTACTGACCACGGCAGGGAGTTTTGTGGAGATTAATCTCAATGCTGTCCAGCTGCTACCGACTGAGCCACCCCTGCCCCCAGTAATCAGGGGTAGCAAGTGACTTTTATAGTAGTAATAATTAAATTAAACTTGATACAAACCATTAGCTAGTTTTTCCATTGCAACTTCAAAAAAAATTACTAATTGCTGAAAAAATTTTAGCATTGCGTGATAGCAATTCGACACTATTCTACCTAATTTAACGAGATATATAGAAGACATTCTAGTCCAGAGGTTGGGAACCTTTTTTTTTGGGTAACCCCTAAAGTGAAACAACAAATTTTGAGAGCGGCAAATTGTATTCTTTATTGGGTCAAGAGCCATAACAGGAAAAATAAACTGCAGATTATTTTATGAGCAAAAATAAAACCATAATGTATAATTTAGAAATATATATATTGAAGTGTATAAAATAAAACTACTGAAGAAGATATTAAAAATCTGCCATTAATCAGTTTGACTTTGGAGTCTGAGTGTTCTCAACCAACTTAATCAAGCTTGGAGTATATTTAGAATATCTGAAATGAATTAGTGCTTTTAAACCATCATTTATCAACCTGCTCTAGTGCTTTTTCTTAGTGAAAACCATTAGGAAATTTTCAGTTGAATATTGAATCAAAAAGCTTCAAGAGGCATTTTTTTAGAATGCTCAGAACCGCATGAACAAAATATATCTTATTTTTGCGACATTCACTACTATCTGTAACTATCTAACTACAAGAGATAATGAGACCATTGAAAAAACCATACCGAAGCTCAAAATTTTCTGTATCATTTGTGATGAGGAACACTTCTTTAAGAAAATTCTTTCGGAATATTAGGAGTCAACCTTTATATTTACCCAGAGATTTCACTTTTGTTCTCAATTTTTCGGGGATAAAATAAAACCAAACCACTAAATCTTTTTTGCAAACTTTGGTATTATATAATTTGGGTGGTTTAATTTCTCCTGAATGATAAACTCATCTAGAACTTGAAAAAATATGAAAAAAGTAATTTTCAGTTTTATTTTAAGTAAAAGTGTTAAATTTCGAAATACGGAAACATTTTTGCTTAATATCTCTTTGCTCTACCTTAACTACAGTAAGTATCGTTCAGTTCAAGTTGTAAACTTAGTGAAGAGCCACTAAGAAAAAGACAATTTCTTAAAGAGCTGCAGGAAAAAGTATGATCTTAAGAGTGAAAACATATTTCTAATGACTAATGCAATGAACTGAAAACAAACTATTGTATATTCTTAAGGAATCAAGAAAATATCTTGATTTAAAAAGGAAATACACATTTTTAATGACTACTATGAACTGGTAAATGCGTTTTGTTACCACTTACAAAATTTTTGTGAAAACGTTTGAAAGAAAAATGGACTAGTCATTATATTGATTGTGTTATGATTTGCGGGTTGGACGGGCCTGGTTAGATGTTTCTTCCCCTTTTAGAGTTACAAAATTGTTAAAAGAGCCTTTTCAGACCTCAGTTTCACTTAAAATGTTTGAATTTAGAAACACGAAAGGAACACGGGCAATCTTGTCTTGTTTTCAAATTGTAAAAATTACGTGAAATATTCTGGTGGAAAATGTTGAAAAAATGTTTTTGATTCCAGCTTCAGTAAAATGGGTTAAATTGAAAAAAAAAGTTGCATTTGCTGTACTTGTTATAAATATAGTCAAATATTTTTAGTTTGTTTCAACTTTAACAATCGAAAACCTTTAAGAATTTCGAATTTGCTCTCTGTTTTAATGCAGAGTAAAACCACATTTTCGAGTGAACCATCTGAAGCAAACGTATCTCTTAAAATAGAACGACCGATAGTCAACGGAAGAAATCACAAGAATTCAAATTCCCAATTTAGGGAATTTTGGATTTAAGTGAGATTCTGCATTCCAAAATTATTTCTAAAGCAAGCTCAAATGTAAAATTTTACTTTAATTAGAATACAGCACACAGTTTTCTAAAGAAATTTTTAAATTTTTACATTTAATTCCTCTTACTGAAATAAGAGTTTAGAAATAGCTATTTTCAGCAGTTTTTACAAGTTTTCCATATTTTACAATTGGGATGATGTTTTTTTTTAATTAAATCACTGGATTTTAATAAAACAAGATCTAGCACTGTATTAAAGTATCTAAAAGCTCCATGCGCAAAATATTCGAGAGGTTCCCAGAACAAGAGATGTGTACGTAAATGGTAGATTATACTGATTGTGAAATATTTTACTCATGAAGGATTCGGAAAAAAATCATGCTTTGACACTTTTAAGGTCCCCATTACAGTTGAGTTCCTCGTTCGCCTGTGGGGTAATTTGCCACTGGCAAAATCAGTGGATGAATAAATAAATAAATTATTTCTCAAGCAGCTGCTTCCCACACTGAGACTGCCAGTTTAATATGCCATAGAGATCATTTGTGAGGAAGGCGAGACTTCAGCCGAAAGACAACATAGAATCATTCGTACCTTATCAGGGCTCAAACTCGGGCCTCCTTTGATCAGTAGCCATCACACTAACTACTCGGCCAATGGGACAGTGGAATTCATAGAATATTAAAAAAACTTGTGCTTCGGGTTTGCCCCCAACCTCGTAGATCAAAAGGTATAAAAATCAGAATAGGCATATAGCAAGAAACGTTTTAGGGGAGAAGATAAAATAAACAAAAAAAGTGGAAAATATAAGCATTTTTTTTTTAATTGTAGTAAAGTGGTAGTGTGTTTGGCTACTGATAAAAGGGATCTTAATTCGAGGCACCTAAGATATGAAGGTTTCTTTTTCTTTCTGCTGAGGTCCCAACATTCACACAGACCTTTAACTATGGATTATAAACTAATGGGTTCCTGTCATATTTCTGTGACAAGCAGGTGCTTCAGAGGTATTTTTTTTAGTAAAACTTAAAGTACATGCAATAGAATAACAAAGAATATAAAAAATAATCATTTCAGACAAAAATTCATTTGAAATTTAATCTCAAATTTTCGGTTAAGTCCAGAGTTAGAAAACCGAACGCACTAAGGGGTATTTTGAGCTGGTATATTTAAAGATTTGTGGCTAATGAATTATTGTTTTGTCATTCTGAATTACTTTTGGCCTACAGAGTGCAAGAAAGGTTCTTCATAAAAAATGTGTATATATATTGTTTTCCTAATGTTGATTTGCGTAAGACTTCTAAGGGGGGGAAATCTAGACAGTAAAAAGGATGTGGCAATTATCAAAAATTTCGTGAAAGCTCGGAAAATTATCCAATATAAAAGAAATTCAATCTTTAGCAGATGCGGTCCTTCATTTCAACTTTGTTGTTGGGTATGGTTATAAAAAAAGGACAACCGCAAATAGAGGATAAAAAAATATGGTGACCATTTGTTTTCTAGGGAAAATATAGGACACTTTTTGAAAAACATATTTGATGGCATTTTTTAAAACTATTATTATCTGTTCGTAAATTTTTATCATGATATTATTAATTTTACACTATGTGAGAGTAATAGAGATAGGCTACCTACATGAAATAAAGAAATCAATTGATTTCTTGCAGGCAACTCCTATCAGCAAGTCATCCTCAAAATGTGGTAAATATCCTAAAAAGCTCTAAAATAAAACAAACATTAATTTTATTTAAAATGCGAAAAATATTCGAAAACGTGAAAAGAACAAACATATCAGTAAAATATATTTTAATTTGTCAAAGATTCACACTGTCATAAGAATTATTTAATAATTTAACACAATTAAATAATTCCGAATTATAAATATTATATTTATATAATATTAAATTCCCAATCTTATCAATGTTGTCCCATGGCTGAGTGGTTAGCACGCTTGGCTACTGATCTAAGGGACCTAGGTTCGAACCCCAGATTAAGGTATGGACGTTTGTGTTGTTTTTCTGCTGAGGTCCTGCCATCTTCACAGACCCTCTACTAAGGCATATAAACTGACAGGTTCCTGTCAGACCTCTGTGGCAAGCAGCTGCTTGAGGGAGTATTTATTTTATTTTTATTATTTATGAGAGGGTGCAGAAAAATACAATATGAGAGAGTACAGAAAAAGACTGCCCTGAAACTATATTGGGGGGGGGGGGGCAATTTCTATTCTTTCCTCCGGCGCAAATAAAGCTAGCCAGAGTTCTGTTAACAGAAATAAAATTTCAGTCCCAAAAATAATACACGATACAAAATGTTAGACGTTTAGCAAAATCTGATTAGAATGTTCACAGTTTAGTATCCCATGATTAAAAGATCTATTGCTTTCATCCTGACAAAATAATTCAATAGTCAATATGTTTGCTGAAATATATAGCCACGTTATGATAAAGGTGAATGACTCGATGCGAGTAAAGCAAAATGTCTTAATAAATCTATTTTAAATAAATAATTGAACAAAAACTGTCAGAAATAATTCATATAACGATTTAAGTAAACATTTCTTTATACACCTGTGAAATGTAATCACTCTTCCTTTGATAAATCATTCGCAGCGAGCAAATGCACATCATTCTCAAAGCTTTCTTTCCCGCAATCATGTGATACCATGTGATATTCCCGCAATCATGTGATACCATGTGATATTCCCGCAATCATGTGAATCATGTGATATCATGTGATACCACCGAAACCACAACTTTTAAAGTTGGGTTACTCTCTATTTATTGTTTAAGAATAAACCGCAGCCGCATTAGAGACAGCTGGAAGATAGCACCGGTATAGTGATTTGTTTGAAGTGAATTTGCCGGTAAAACATAAAATGCAAGTTTTCATTCCCCATTTTTTAAAAAATTACATTGCCGTACGATGAATAACTCTTCTTTTCGACATCAAATTCTTCTGATTGTTGGATTCTTGGTGAGTTTTTCATGACATGATTTTTGAAAGGAAATGAGAAACGGAGTTAAGTAGTTAAAAAATGGTAGCGCGCCAGTCTCGTAATCTGTAGTTCCCAGGTTCGAGTCCCAGCTGTGTCAGTGTCGAGATTTATCTCCGCAAAATTCCCCGCCCTGCCCACGGTCAGTAGGGGACACCGATGGGCTTGGAAAGGCCGCTGTCCGTCGGATGGGACGTTAAACCGTGGCCCGTGTGCGGGAGAGACATACCCTGTGCACGTTAAAGAACACGCTGGATGGCCTTGACGGGAGGCTACCATCTGTCTCCCAACAGCTGTTCCAGTGGGTCCCCTCTCCCAACCTTCTCTGAGCCTTCGGGGTCCATGTGACCTGGCCATTTAGCCCATGGTGTGCAAAAAAGTGCCGCTCAGAGGTAAAACAACCCAACCTAAGTAGTTAAAACTCTAGTTTAGGAATTATAAGTCGATTATTGAGCAGATTAACCCCACGTATTTCGGGTCTTTAATTCAATTAAACTTCCTAAAATATATATAGTGAATGACACTGCTTATGAAAACTACCATTTGACATACAACCCATTGCGATCGACCCATATATATCTCGCTTTCTTTTTTCCCTTGTTGGAGGGAAGAGGGGAATAGGGGGAGAAAAAGGGGAAATTTAATTGTGACGCTCCTCATGTCTGAAGTTTTCAATTGAGATATACTCCTAAGCTTGGCAATTACTCATTTCCCCCCATTTGGGGTGGAAGGAAGAAAAGTACCCTTATGTTGCCCAAAGTTATAATAGGAAACTGCATACTGAATTCTGTTATCCTAACTTTTATTATTTAGGAGAAATTTTTTTCAGAGAGGAAAGTTAACAAATACATTCATTGCTTTCAGTTTGATTGGGTTGTTGTACCTCTGAGTGATACTTTTTTCCATACAGCCAGGTCACAAGGACAACAAGAGTTCAGAGAAAGTTGGGAGAAAGAAACTCGCTGGACAGCTGTTAAGAGACAAATACCTCCCATCAAGGCCATTCTTTAATGTGCACAGGGTATGGCTCTCCTATACATTCCACTTGATAAATGCAGCCTTTTCAAGCCTATTAGTATCCCCTTCTCTACAGGGTAGGGTGGGTGTTAGCAGAGATAAATATCAATGCTGGCACAGGGGGAACTCAAACTTGGGAAACTGCAGATTATGAGCCTGGTGCACTTGCAACTGAGCCAACCCTCACCTTTTTAAGTTATGATTAAAGGAAGCTATACTGAATTTGGTGATCTGTCTCACTGTTTAGGAGAAGTTCTTGATCAAATTGACAAAGAAACATCAAACTCTCTAAAGCATATAGTAGATTAAGTACTATTTGAGAATGTTGTTATTTTAAGAAAAGAATTTCTTAGGCAGCTCTATGCCATGAACATCTGGCACGCTGTCAGATTAAGTTGTCATAACAGTGAAAATTATCATGGAGAAAACAACAACATCCAATTTTTATTGGGATCCAAGCAGCTTGAAAGTACTAATCTTTAAAGCAGTATTATGGGGAGGTGATGAAACTTGGTCAGGAAGGTTGTGCTTCAGTTGATTTGAATGGTTTCACCCTTGAGCAAGTGTCTCAGTTTAATTATCTTGGAAGCTATATTACAGATATTGGTGATCTGCAGCATTATTATCTCATAACAGGGTAAATTGTCATGGAGAAAACAACATTAAAATTAATTTTTTATTTGGATCCAGGCTCCTTCAAGCAAAGCAATAATTTTTAAGACAGTATTATGGGGAGGTGATAAAATTTGTCTGGAAGGTTGTGTGCTTCAGTTGTTTTGAAGATTGCACCCTTGAACAAGTGTCTCAGTTTAATTATCTTTGGGTGCTATGTTGCAAATGCTGGTGATGAGCAGCATGAAATAAACAGAAGAATAGGAATTGTTGTAGGGGAATTTTAGGAATCTGTAGAGAGTGTGGAAAATAGGCATATAACCTGAAGGCTAAAATTAGGCTTTATATATAAATATGGTTTGGTTCTTTCTAGAGTTAGTTATAGTAGTGAAACTTTGATCTTTTGTGAACAAAATAACAGAAAACTTGATGCCTTTGATTCTAGATGCTTACATAGTATCTTGCACCTTAGGTGGTTTGATTTTGTAAGAAATAATGTTAGGCAGTGGAGTTAGCAACCACATCTGAGTAGTATATTTTGCAGATAGTCTGCATTAGTTTGGCCATGTTTCCTGTATGCATGACTATAGAGTAGCAAATAGGGTTATGAGCAGTTTGCTTAAAGGCCTCAGAAAAAGGGGAACACCTAGGATGCTTGGAAAGATTGTCAAACAGGACCTTGGTAGAATTGGCATACAGTGACCCAAGGCAGCAGCTGTAGCTCTGGATAGACATATTGGAGAAGTAAATTACAGTCTGGTTAGACCTACATACCCCTTTAGTGCTTGAGGCTTATGTGTGTACATATATATTACAAGGTAATATGTATATATTTACATCCAAATATTGACTTATTGGGGTCAAGAAATGTTGTTCCCTGAGACTTTTAAATCTGATTACATATTTGACTTTTATATATTGCACCTGCAGTACAACCTATAAGAAAGAACTTAGTTTTTTGTAACCAGCAGTAAAACTGCTGAAACTATATTCCAAACAATTAAAATATAAACTACAAGCAACTCTTCTGATTTTTTTCAAGACTATTTAAAACTTTATTTCTCAACAATTATTAGTTTTGAATTATGATTCATTTTAGCATATTGAAAGTGTGATATCAATTCATTTCTCATATTCTTTAATTTTGTATTTTTATGTTTTTTAGGCATTCAGTGTGATGTATATTCAAAGGAAGAAATGGTTCAAATTATAGCATAGTTTAGAACTGGCAGTCTGTTATGAACTATCTTATGATAGATGAAATTTCTGTAGAAAACTGTGCTGGTAAACAGTCAAACCTGCTAATTATGCATTGAAAAAACCTGTGGTAATATGGCATTTATAAGTAGTCATTGAAAGTTTTGTTTGATATGTTGTTATGTGCCATATTTTTTTGGAGAATATAATAACAATTTAGCGTGCTTGGCTACTGATCTAAGGGACCTGGGTTTGAGCCCTGGGTAAGGCATAGATGTATGTGTCATTTTGTTTTTGAGGTCCTGCCATCCTCACAAACCTTCTACTGTGGCATATAAACTGACAGGTTCTTGTCAGACCTCTGCGGCAAGCAGCTGCTTGAGAGGGTATTTATTTATTTTTTTTAATTGTTTTTAATAATAATCACTGGATGTTTATTTATAATAATGTTAACATATTATTAAAAATTCATATAAAACTATTCATTAATTTTATTCAATAAGTTGGATTTTAAGTTAGTTAATGTGGATGTATGGGTTTGATGATTTTGTTGAATATAAAAAATATTTAATAAAAAAAGTACCAAGAAAATATAGTTTAATGCCATAATATATCCTTAGAATGTAAACTTTGTCTTCTATTGAAATTTAATTTATGTGAAATGTTTCTTGTAGGATCTTCTAGCTGTTAGCATGATTATCACTCAGTTTCAAACATATGTTCATGGAATGGGAGTGTCACCCTTTATAAATGGATGTATCAGTAAGTATCACAAAAATATTGAGTGCAAAAGTAATATTTAACTATGTGGTTAGAGGCTCTTTTCTATAGAAAGCACAATTTATTGATTAAGCACTATATATTTTACTGGGTATAGATTTAGAAGAATGTTTAATTCTTGTTAAATTACAAAATGAGTGTTAAATTATTAACTTCAGCAGACGTTCAAAAATTATCTCTGATAGTTTTGAATGTACAGAAGAATTTGTTAATTGTAAATAGTATACTTGAAGGTTTTGATGGTTGCTGTTACTTTGTATTGTTGATTACTTATAGCATATGACTAATTGTTACATAGTTTTGTAACAATAATTTTCATAATAGGGATATGTATTAAAGAATAAAGTAGTGTAAATAATCATGAAGATAAAGTAATTGCAACCATGAAAAAACTTTAAAGTATGCTATTTACCAGCAGTACATAAATCTCAAGAGCCCAACAACATGGGTGACTAAAAATTTCATGCTGGCAAACTGAAAAATCACAATATTTTGGCAGTTTCCATAATTTGTGGATAGAAAAAAAAATGCACCTACCTGGCTTCTAAATTTTTGACTGTCTCCTAAGAATTAAAGAATCATTTCCATCTGTACCATTTACAATGAATAAATTTTTCTGTACACATGAAATGGCACATGAATGGCACTCAAAGCAGAGATGCTTTGAGTGCCTTCCAGTTGATTCTCTTCGTGATTGATTATTAAAAGATATGATAAAAAATTATAAATTATTATAAATAAAATTTTATATTGAAAACACAATCTATATTAGTGTATCAGTAACCTCAGTGTGATATTACAGTAAATCTTTCAGTTCCTGTTGCCACAAATTTTCTCAATTATGAATTCTCCAATTCTTACTTTGGCAGTAAGAATCTTCATTTCTTTCTGCCAAGGAACCAATTGAACCCTCAATAACTTTAAATTGCTTAGTCTATCATTCATAGTTGTTAGAGTGAAATGAAAAACACATATTGTAGCTACTTTGAGAAGTTGATTCTCATTATGATTAATTATCATTTCACATATTATAAATATTTATAAATGAAAATATATAATCCAATTATAAACAACCTACACTAGTATAGAAGTAGCCCAGTGTGATATTATAGTTATCATGAATAGAAAAAAATCATTTGATCCAGTCTCTGCCTTATTTACTCTTAGGATAAATACTACACAAAATATGATTGTAATGTTTAAGACAGTAAAATACTGAAATTCTGCTAGTGATTTTAGAGACTGATATAAATGCTATTCATGATTTGATTCCTTTGTTAACATACATTGCTGGTTTTCATGCTCATTAAGTTTAAAAAAGATTGAAATGTAGATCATGTAAATCAAATCTTGTACTTGACATGTTAAATGAAGATTCATCAAATGAATTTATTGAAAACTAGATGGATGGTTTAACTTATCCACATCCTGATGTTCTTAATATTGTTTTGTATAATTATCTTGTCATTCAGACGCTTGTTCTCCACTGTTTGAAAAGCAATTTTTGTATGCATTGAACCACAGATATTTGGCTATAGATGCTATAATGAATATAATCAATGAAAAAGAAATTTATTTGGCCAAAGATATTTGTGCAGAAGGCCACATTTCAGAATTTGTTCTTAAACATATAGTATTGGTTTCTACAAATATATTTAAAAAAAATTATTGTAGAGGAAAAGAAAAACGATAAATTAATCTAACGTGGCAAAAAAAGAAAAATGCAAACTATTGTAAAAGAGAATCAATTAAATATGCTAAAATGATAAATTTGCAGTAAGAGTTGTAAAACGTTTTATGTAACCTAGTGTGAAAATTTATGTGGTGGTACGAATCAAGGATTTATGCATGATTTATTTTCTGATTATTGTCTGTCATTTCAAAATATAGTGACAATATTTAGTAATATACTTTTCACTGAACTGACCAAGATGTGATTCAAAAAAGCTGTTCTCTTTGATAACTGAGATTGAATGATAATTGATAATTGAATGAAGTTGCAATAATAAAAATATTTTAATATTTATTTTTTTCATTGCATTCTTAGTGTTTTATTTCATGGGAATAGTAATGATAATATAAAAAATTATTTAATAATTTGATTACTACCCAATTGATAAACCTTTTCATTTTTGTTCATATATAAATATATATAAGTTTCATTTTTAATTTTTTTTAGAATTTAAAATATTTAAATGTGATTGAGAAATTTAGTATTTAAAAAAATATTTACTCAGAATGGAAATATATTAAAATTGATGGTTTTCACATGCTTTGGTTGCACAAATTGATACTCTTAATTTTCGTTTAAAGTCAATTTCAAACTCTGTTTCTAATAATTTTCATCAGAAAAGTGACCATAAAATCTAGAGAGTCAGTTACTTACTAGAAATATTCATATTGTATTCTCAATAGTATGAATATAAAAGTGCAAATAATATTCAGTAATGCTAAAAACTGAAATAGGATAAGAAAAAAATCTGTGCAGTGAACAAAACTGAAATGAGAAAAATATGTGTGGCGAAGAGCGAGCTTAGGACTACCTGTGGTGCTACCATAGCTTGATCCATTGGCCTTCCATTATAGGAGATTTATTAGCCCCCCTATAGAAAATAAGCTGCATGAAGAATAATGTGTATATATATATGCATGATAATTATTATGATTGATTCATTTTTAATTTAAAAGTTTATTGCTTATATAATGAAACTTTGAAACATTCACAAAAATTCTTGTAATTGATAAGAAAGTTACAGTTGTGAATAACGAGACACTCATGGGAACACTGGTGTTATGTATGTATGTGTGTGTGTATGTATGTATGTGTGTGTGTGTGTATGTTTGTTTGTTTGTTTTGAATATAGATAATGACTAATATATACCTAGATATATCTAAGATTGAAACCTAGATCCCTTTGTTCTACAGACAGGTACATTATTCCAGGGAACAATTCCAGGGATGAGGTGATTAGCACACTTCTAATAGTGGTGAATTAAAATCCTCTGAGTCCCATGGGCACTGACTTTGGAGTCCTTTCCTCATAATGATATAAAAGAACTATGATATCATGCTGAAAAAGGATTTTTTATTATTATAATTACATACTGTAATGGCCCACCATTATAATAGGGAATGCATATGTACTTAATTGTAATGACGCCCTTTGGGGTTACCCTATTGGCATTGTGAATTAAGTCATTGCCTCTCAGCAGCACTTTCCAACTTCCATTGGGGTTCTCAATTCAATCCCAGCTTAGGAAAGCCTCATCTTGGCATGATATGTTCTCCTCTCCGATCTTTCTAAGTCTGATTTGATTGATAAGCAGTGATGTTTGGAGATTCAAAGGGATTTCTCTCATACAGCCGGTATTAAAAAGTGAAATTCAGATGTTGGTTCCCTGTTCTGTGCCTAGATATGGTAGCACGAGATGGTAGCATGAATCAAGATGGTGAAGAAAATGAAGAGGATTGTTAAAGTAGGCTGATAGGTGGCAGTAGAAGTAAATTAGCTCACCATTGAGATGAAAGAGGTTTGTAGTCACAAACATGTGACCGGAATGAAAAAATAGTAGAGTTATGGTTTTCTCTTGGCTCCCTTCCACCTCATGCTTGTGTAGTGTGGCCTTTCCCATGATTTAATGAAGTATCCCAAGATTAAGAGTCTACAAATATGAAGTTGCTTGATCAGTAGAGGTTGGGTTGTTTTACTTCTGAGTGGCACTTTTTTACACACAATTGGCTAAATGGCCAGGTCACAAGGACCCCAAAGGCTCAGTGAAGGTTGGGGGAGGGGATCCACTGGAACATCTGTTGGGAGACAGATGATAGTTTCTGGTCAAGGCCATCCAACATGTTCTTTAACTTGCACAGGGTATGGCTCTCTCTCCCTCACACAGGGCCACGGCTTAGCATCTTGTCTTATGGACGATGGCCTTTCCACGCCCATTGGTGTCCCTTACTGACCGAGGGCAGGGTGGGGAGTTTTGTGGAGATAAATCTCAATGTTGGCCCAACTGGGACTGAAACCTGGGAACTGCAGATTACAAGTCTGGTGCACTACCTACTGAGATACCCTCTGTCTTGAGTAGTAGAGGTGTAGTATTCGTGATATATATATATGTGGAAGATTTATAGGATGTTTAGCTGGATAATGAAGTATAACAAAGAAGTAAGATGGAAGAAATTGTAGAGAGAAGGAAGCAATTTGGGCAAGTGTGTCCCAATACCTTTATATAAAGAAAAGTTAATTCCAAATGTCAAATATTGAACAGTGTGGAAGCTTAATGTTAGAATTTATAATGAAATATACCAATACTTCAATAAGCACTATAAATACTATAAATATTACTCACGAAATGATGTGCTGAAAAAATTTGGTTTTGCCATGAGTGGGATTCGAACCCACGTCTCCAGGAAACATGCCTGTTATGCTAACCACTACACCATCAATGGCTAACCTTCTTTCAGCTTATGTGACCTTATAAACCTTCCGGATTTAATTTATTTGACTTGCACTAGTGGCACCATCTATCCAGGAAGTGGACAACTCTATTGCCTCATTAGAGATGGAATTAATATTTGTCATTCACGTTCAGGGCATTAAATCAATAAATCAGTAGTAAATAATCACAGGATAAGTCCTGTAGACATGGAACTCATGAAATGATGAGCTGAAAAAATTTGGTTTTGCCATGAGTGGGATTCGAACCCACGTTTCCAGGAAACATGCCTGTTATGCTAACCACTACACCATCAATGGCTAACCTTTTCTCAGCTTATGTAAGCTGAGAGTCACAGGAACAAAGGACTACATCCACTTTAGGACCAAAGGACTACATCCACTTTAGAGTTGTAGCAGCATATTCCATTCCAGGATGATCCAACTCTGACATTCCAACTCTGATCTGAATTTGACTAAGAACTTTGAATGGTACAACTGAGATTTGACTTTACAGTATTCATGGTGCTTACTGAAATATTAACTTAAAACTTGCTGTGTGTTAAATATTAGAAAATATACCAAATTTATATAATGTGTTACTACATTTTTTAGGTTCTATTTATGGTGCTGTTCAGTTGGCTTCTAGCCCACTCGTGGTATGTACATATCTATTATGTTTATATAAAATGCATTTTGCCTTGATTGTTGATTTTTAATAATAACGAACAAACAAAATATTAGAAAATTATTTTGCATTGGTATATCTACATAATTGCAAAATCTGCAGAAATCTAAGACAGTTGAGATTCAACTGCATTGTATAATATTGTGCTCCAAATGTGTGTATCTGAACAATTATAGCTATAACATGCCATAATTCTAGAAGTACCAGTTGTTAATTTTTTGACAGCCAAGATATCTCTTAAACTGCAACTGTCAATTTGTTGACAGTTGCGCTTCTAGAATCCTCTCTCTGGAGGAAAATACAGGGTGGTTATAAAACAAGTTTCCCTATTCTGGAACCTCTGGAGCAGTGATGAATGGAGATAGAATAATGAGAACATGTGGAAGCTATTTAGTGAAGAAAGAAAAATAGTTAGTTCCAAATGTCATCACCAGGGGGAAAATAGGTGCTACAAACAGAAGAAAGGAATAGGTGAGAAAACTATGCTTATTGGTTTCATGCACATCTGTTACAGAAACAGTTCAACATGCTCTCTATCAGTTCAGAGGATGTGCTGTAAGCGAAGGACTGCTTGGGCCACCATTACTTGGAGCATGTTGTTGTGGTTGTTGGTCACTTCCCAGTGTAATACTGGCCTTCAGA
Source organism: Ryuthela nishihirai (assembly GCA_038380435.1). Classification (NCBI taxonomy): domain Eukaryota; kingdom Metazoa; phylum Arthropoda; class Arachnida; order Araneae; family Heptathelidae; genus Ryuthela; species Ryuthela nishihirai. The sequence continues at coordinate 23,127,658 of JAWZYU010000010.1, forward strand.
TCAGCAAGTGACCACATGCCACCATAATAAACCCAATCCTTGAGATAGCCCCAGAGTCAGAAATCATAAGGGTTCAGGTCCAGTCAGTGTGGTGGCCAGGCCTGAGGAAAGTTTCAAGCAACTAAGTGCTAATCACTGAACATAGTATGCAGCTACTGTTTTACCTGCCAACTAGCATGTGGGAGTCATAATGGCAATGGAGGATACAGAATTTTGAAAGCTACTGTGCTTTTACAGGTGCCTAGCCAGGATATCCCAAGTTTGAGGGTGGGGGTGGCTGAGTTGGTAGTGCACCAGCCTCATAATCTGTAGTTCCCAGGTTCGAGTCCCAGCTTGGTCAGCATTGATATTTATCTCTGCAAAACTCCCTGCCCTTCCCACAGTCAGTTTGTGACACTGATGGCTTGGAAAGGCCGCCGTCTGTTGGATGGGACATTAAGCCATGGCCCCATGTGTGGGAGAGTCATACCTTGTGCACATTAAAGAACACGCTGGATGGCCTTGACGGGGGGCTACCATCTGTCTCCCAACAGCCATTCCAGTGGGTTCCCTCCTCCAACCTTTTCTGAGCCTTTGGGGTCCTTGTGACCTGGCCATTTAGCCCATTGTGTGCAAAAAAGTGCCACTCAGAAGTAAAACGAACAGCCAAACAAGTTTGAGGCTGATGGAAGGATTTTTTCACACGTTCCTAATTACTGTACTTTTTGTGTAATTTGCTGTAGTATAGCCTTATAGTGAATTCAAACATAGTGAATTCAAACATAGTAATGTGTTGATGTTTTGTATGGATTGGAAATTATTCTTGAACAATTGAAGATTTTCTACAAGTATTATAATCTTGGGTATAAATAATTTTAAATTAAGAGCTTGAAGGAAACAGTTTTTAGTGCAAAAATGGCAACATCTAAAATGACCACTTATTCCTGTCAAAAATGTTTATTATTGACCTTTCTATTCTGGTACACTGAGTAAATGTTTTCCTCTGTGGTGATGTAGTTGTTTTTATATCAAAAGTAGCTGAGGTTAATATAGTACATCATTAAAGTTATATCTATTATGGCAAACTGTTGACATTTTAAAGTGTTAACTGTTTGATATCTTATACACACACATATATATATAGCACTGTATTTAAGTTAATGGTTGTAAAACTGTTTTGCCTGAGGGGATATGAACCTAAAAGTAAACAGAGCAACTGACATGAGGTACTCATGGATTAGTAACTTACCTGTTTCAAGACAATTGTTCATGATAAATTTTTCATTGATAATATTGGATGAGCATGGGAGACTATGAGAATGCTCATATAACACAGCAGCCTTTAATGCATATTTCTACTGAGCATATGTGTTCTAACCAACTATTAAAGCAAGAATTATATTTGTGAGATTGGGCAATAAACTGGATATCAAGATAAATTTATAGAGTCCATAAAAGAATAAAATAAGAGGCAAAAACATTCACAGTGTATCTCAGCACAATTTCAGGGATAAAGTACCATAACTTTCCTTGGTCTGATGAATACAATTAGATTTATATTAAATTTAATATTTTAAAAATTAAATTTAATATAATATTTTTCATGGCTGAGTGGTTAGTGTGTTTGTTTTGATCAAGGGACCTGGGTTTGAGCCCCAGCAAAAGCATGGACGTTTCATTTTGTGTTTCTGCTGAGGTCTTGCCTTCCTCACAGATCTTCTCTATGACTTATAAAAATTGACAGGCTCCTGTTAGACCTCTATGGCAAGCAGTTGCTTGAAAGATATTATTATATATTAGTTCCACAGCTATTCCTGGTCTTATGCACACCATTTTCACTGTATTAAAGAAATACAATCTCAAACTACCTATTTCAATCAAAAATAATATTAAAAATCACTAATTCGAAATGAAGGAGATAGGACAATCCATTAGGTGGAATTTATACAATAAAATTAGACAATTCAGAACAAATATTGCACAATAAAGATATAGAAAGAAATTTCCATACATTGGATAGGAGAAATAAAGAACATGAGTTAAATGCAAGAAACTGTCAAATTGCTTTGACGAAGTTTAGCAAAATAGCCTCCCTTTAACTTCAGTCAACTGTACAATTATTGCCTTTTCACTGACCTGATTTCAATTGAATTATCTAAAAAAATCTAATATTAAATTTTAAAGGATTTTTTTGTAATACAGAAGCAACACTTCTCCTTCCGCAAAGAATATCCTATTGTATAATTGATTTATGTGAACAAGGCTAGAGAACCACCTTTATATTAACTCACTATATTCGGTACCCACAACACCTAATGTTGTTGATATAGTGAGAATAAAATGTGTGTGACAGACACCTTTTTAATATTTTTAATATTTAAGTTTTAATGATACTTCAGCTAAACGTAAATGTTTTTTTCTGATCTACTGCATGGAAATTCTTGACTAGCAACTGAAAACATTTTTGTGCTTCAAGAAAAAGAGCTTACTAATTTACCTGATGATTACTTCAACATCATCTTTTTTTATCTTGCATCCATCAATGGAAAATTCTCTACTTAAAAATGAAAACATACATTTCTAATGAGTAATGAATTGGGATACAAAGATCTTTATATTTAAGGAATTAAGCAAATATCTTGATTAAAAAGCAAAAATATACATTTTTAATGGGTACTATGAATTGTCAAAATCGTTTAGTTATGTACCTAAATATCTTTGGTCAAAACAATAGAAGAAATGAGCCAGATTAAGTATATTGATTATTTGTTTTATGAGCCACAAATTCTTTTGCAATGAGCCACCCATTTGAATGGGCCTGTTCTAGAGCAATAAGGTGTGCCGTTTCCATTGTAGTTTACAATGTGTTTTAACCTATACTCTTAACTATCACATTAAAATTGAGACCTTAGTTCTACTGTTAGATTATTGCAAAACATTTTAGGACTTTTTTGTTACTTTTATAATGATATTGTGGAATTTGAATATTCTCTAATTCATTGCATTTATTCAAGGTTTTAAGAATATAATTTTTTCCATGTATATTAAATTTTGATGAGCAGAAGAAGCCACATGATGCCTCTATTGATCAGATTCTTTTATATTCCTTGTTAGTAGAAAGCTCGATTGGCATTTTGTAGCTCAGTAGTCAGAAAAACTAATATGTTACTGGGAAATTGAAGGTCCTCATCACATTTGACCCAAGAAAATATTTCCATTGAAAAATTATTCTTCTACAATGCTTGATTGCCTTAAATTGTTAATGATTAATTTATAATACTGCATTTTTGATGTTTGAAATACTTTAATTTAGGGAAACTGGAGTGATATTCAAGGTAGAAAATTGATTCTTCAGATATGTCTACTAGTTACAGCTGCAAGCTACTTTCTATTAGGTTCTTCTAATATGCTTTTATTTATATTTTTGGCAAGGATTCTTTCAGGTAAATAATTTTTTAAATAACTTATTAAACATAAAAGTTTGTTTTTTTACAAGATGTCTAATAATATTCTTGATGTATCATTTATTATACATATTGATATGAATTCAAACAGATGAAAGCTTAGTGTGAGTTGAAAAATAACAACTAGTAACAATAAATCTAAAATAATGTGATTTAATACAAAAGTATGGATAAAAGCATGTACATAAACTAAAGATACCCATGTTTATCTTATGTGTGAACAAACTTTCAATCGAACGAGAATTATATATGTGAATACTTGCAATATCTCAACAATAACCTTACCAATTCCTAAATAACTAAATAGTTATACATCATATGACTTCTTTCTAAGGTTTTAGACTTCAAGCATTCTAAAACTGCAGCTCAGTATATTTGTGTAATCTCCCTCGAACACACCAAGTAAAATCATTTCTTCCCTAAACTTTGGTGCACAGACAAAAACAATTACATGTTTCTTCATACTATATTTCTCCTTAATTCCAACAAATTATTCTTTCTTGAAGTCAAGTTTGTTCGATCTCGTTGGTAACATAACTTTCATGCTGAAGCATACGTGATCGTCCATGACATGTTTTTCATAAATTCATTATAGCATGTTCATCTGTCATAACAATATGTATTAAAATATGAGGCATTAAGCCATACCTTTTACACATTAAAGAACATGCTAGATTGCTTTGATAGGAGGTTACTATCTGTATCCTAAGAGCTGTCCATTGGGTCCTCTCCCCTCTCCCTTAACCTTCTTGAAGTCTTTTTGACCTGGCACTTAACCCATTGTGTGCAAAAAGTGCCAGTTAGCTATTTGAGGCACAAAACAACCTAAAACCACTTCCAAAGCTCCATAATTTTGGAAATAGGTTTTTTTTATGAAAAAATCCTCCTCCACCTCCTCCCTCCCTCCCTCCCTCCCTCCCCCTCCCTCCCTGGGCTACGGAGGTTCAACCAGCCCATGAAATTTAGTTCTCCAAGCAAGTCTGTCCTGAGCTACATCTACTGCATCTGGCCACTGCACCACCAATTCTAACAAGGCCTGTTTGACATTGTCTGCCCACCACATCCTAGGTCTCCCCTTCTTTCTGAGGCCTTTATGCACACCGTTCATAACCCTATTCGCCAATCTATAATTATTCATACGGGCAACATGGCCAAACCAACGGAGTCTCTCTCTCTCTGCACAATATGCTGCTTAAAGGAGGTTGCAAAGTCCTTTGCCTAACCTCATCATTAGTTACAAAGTTGAATCACCTAATGCCCAAGATACTGCGTAAGCATCTGGAATCAAAAGCATCTAGTTTCCTGTTATCTTGTTTACAAAGTGTCCACGTTTCACTACCATAACTAACCCTAGAAAGAACCAAACTGTTATACAGTCTAATTTTAGTCTTTAGGTGTATACATCTATTTCTCCACACACTCCATAGATTCTTAAAAGTCCCGGCAGCAATCCCTATTCGTCTGTTAATCTCATGCCGCACATCACCATTATCTGTAACATAGCTCCCAAGATAATTAAACTGTGACACCTGCTCAAGACTGCAACCATTCAGATTAACTGAATCACAGCCTGCATGACAAATTTTCATCACTTTAATTTTCTCTCTGTTTATAACCAAATCTACTCTACTACCAGTCTCATCAACAGCTCGAATGAAAGAGTTCATATCATCAACATCATTTGCCAAAAGGACTAAATCATCAGCATAATCTAAATCAGAAATTTTCTTATCTCTAGCCCATTTAAGGCCAAAATCTTTCCCTTGAAGTGAATTTCGCATAACATAATCAATAACCAAACAAAAGAGAAAATAAGACAAAATGCACCCTTGTCGAACACCAGAAGGAATGCTAAACCAATTGCTACAAGCTTTACGAACTCTCACACATGACTCAGTGTTATTATAGAGAGCTTTCATTATGTTAACTAACTTGTCTGGTATACCATATGATTTCACAATCAACCACAAATTATGACGATCAGCAGATTCGAAAGCCTTTTTGAAATCAACGAAAGCTAGCAACCAAAAGTTTCTGAAACTCTAAACATTTCTCAAGAATCTGACTAAGTGAAAACATCTGATCCACACATCCCCTACCACTTCTGAATCCATGTTGCTCATCACGCAATTGAGTGTCAACCAGATTCTTTATTTCTATTAAGCACAATCATGGAAAGAACTTTCTCTGGAACAGAGAGTAGGCTGATACCCCTATAGTTATCACAAGAACTGCGATCACCTTTTTTGAAAATAGGGATAACAATAGCTCTGGTAAAATCCTTAGGAACCATGCCTTTATCATAAAAGATATTCAGAATTTTAGTCATCCAAGTGGTAACCAAAACATTCCCAGCTCTAAGCATTTCCGTAATAATTTCATCTACCCCTGGAGATTTATGAAGTTTAAGTTTAGAAATAGCCAAAATAACTTCAGATTGTGTTATAGGGCCAACGTTAAAGCCACCAATGCATCTATCATCATTAGAAACAATGGGAGTAGAACTAACCACATTGTTTAGAACATCACTGAAATGCTCAGCCCACCTAGCCATGACAGAATCAACCCCTTCTATAACTTTACCTTGTTTATCCTTAATCCCTGTATACCTGTTCGTTTTCTACCACACAAAACATTAACTATCTGGTACAGCTCTCTGCTGTTGTGCTGTCTACCTGCTTCCTCGGCTTTGTCAGCCAAGCCATAAAGCCAAAGATTCTTCTCAGTGGCTAACTGATCCTTTACACGTTTATTAAGCTCTCTGTAATCCTTTCTATTAGGACTAGTAGGGTACTGATTAAGGACATTCCTGCAGTTCCTTCTTTCTGAAATGAGCTCAAGTGCCTTATCACTCAAATAATTCTGCCTTTGCTCCTTTTTTCCTAAAAGAGTACTGTTAGTTTCCAAAAATGGCTGTTTAAAACGGCCCCATTCTTCTTCAACTTCAGTAGTAAGCAAACAATGACTGTCATAATGACTAAGTAACCTATCATGGTAAGCTTTAGCTATAACAGGGTCTTTCAGAGCTTCAGTATTAAAGGTAAATTTTTTAACTTTAGCACAACACTTTTTAAGTTTAAGTTGCAAGACACTTTTAACAAGGTAATGGTCAGATCCAATTTCAGCTCCCCAATATGCCCTGGTATTCCTAACAGAACTAGCCGATTTGCTGTTAATTAATACATAATCAATCATATTCTTATGCAGCCCATCAGGTGAAACCCATGTGTATTTATGTATGTCGTGGTGTTTGTAATATGTGTTAGTTATTCTGAATCCATTGAGTTTACTTACCTGCAGGAGATGCTGCCCATTGCCATTGCAGCCCAATCAAAAGGGCCTATTACTCCTCCCCAGAGATCAGAGTCAGTACCAACTTTGGCATTGAAGTCACCTAAAACAAGGGTAATATCTCCTTGACAGAATTCAAAATATCCTGAAGTTGTCCATAGAACCTATCCTTCTCATCCTCATTGGCATCCTCATTGGGGACATAACAGCAGATAACATTCAAGTCTTTAATTCTTGTCTGAAATTTTGCTGTAAGAAACCTTTTATTAATGCACTCATATACTAGAAGAGCATCACTAGCGTGTCTGCTGAGAAGCAGACCCACGCCTTGGTGATGCTTATTGTTGTCCCTCCCTGAAAAGAGAAATTTAAGATTATTTTTAAAAATCTGACCTTTATCTGTCCATCTGGTCTCTTGCAAGCCAAGAATATCTAAATTATAATGGTGGAATTCTTGTGTGAGGACATCAAGAGAAAAAGCTCTGTGCAGAGTCCTCACATTCCAACTACCTATGGAGAGAAAATGGTTAGTGGGATGTTTAAAGAAACTATGTTTATTGAGAGAGGGAATGCTGACAATATCAAACAGCCCCCTAATCGCAGACATGGGGCAAAGACCCATTCCCCCACCACTGAAGGCTGAAGCCATCTACACTGGAAGACTTCCCCCAATGTAGAATTTGATGATGCCAGTAGAAGCAAAGAGTTCAGGTGCCTGCAATGACCTCGTCTCAGGATTATCTACCAGCTGATAAACATATCCTGTGAATCTGTTCACTTGGGGCTGTCAACCCACAAACAAACAGAAAACACAGCGGAAGATTATCCCTCCACAGAAGCCCACCAGTGCAGCAAAATCAGGATCCATAATCTAGCTCAGAGCCATATATCTGTCCAGTGGGTTTATATGGTCAGCACTAGGACCCTGTGTGGTTGACCACTCCTCAGCAGGGTAGGAAAAAAAGAAAAGTAGCCATAGTTGTCCAGATCAGTAGGCCACACTAATCTGGCAGCCTCCCCTTCCATTAACTTCCACAAGAGAGTATCTCTTTTGAAAGGTAGTAATGGTCTGCACAATGAGAAGGCGGGGTCGGACATTAGGTGCTAGGCCTGGCCAGTTCTGTGCATCATCGCAGGAGATTGGTGCATAGCTCTCCTTCCAGTGACTACCTATCTACCATTTATACTGGAGATAAATTGAAGATCTCACTGAAATCTCAATAGAAATCTATTTTTTGTGATATTCATTTAATTGAAGAATTATGACTGCTGAAACATTTAACTGTAACTTTTGCTACCCATGAAAATTTACTTCTAAAGATTGTTTTTATCTTACTGTTATAACAAATTGTCCACTAACTTAAATGTAGTATTTAAAGTTTGTGTAATTATTTTTTTTCAGTTTTCATCAATTTTTGGGAGAAAATGTTTAGGAATAATGTGACAGATGTATCTGCTGTTAAATGTTCTGGCTTCAATATTCAAATATTAAATGAATATTGTTGAAAATTAAGATTTAGAGAGATCTGAGTGATATCTTCAATTTATTTCTAGTGACATTTTTCTGTAAAATGCTTATTTAGTTAGGGAGTTTTGAATGTGGCTTTCCCTTCACATAACACAGTCATGCCTGGTTACTTTTTGTAATGTACAGTGTATATAAGCAAAATTTTATTTAAAAGCAAATAAAATAATTATCTTTATGAAATGTTGTATTTTATACGATAAGAATGCTGATTAATTTTTTATCCTCCTTATTTGCAATAAATGTAATCTATGTACAGTCATCATGGTGGCCAACTGGTTAGCATGCTTGGCTACAGAGCAAAGGGACTTTGGTTTGAGCCCCAGGTAAGGCATGGATATTTGTCTTGTCTTCCTACTGAGGTCTTGGCTACCTCCAGATCTTTTCTGTGGCATATTTTACTGACAGACTCCTGTCAGATCTCTGTGCCAAATAGCTGCTTGAAGAGGAATTTAATTAAAAAAATGTATAAAGTTTTTTAGTTCCAGTAGAATTGTGCAGTTTGTCTATCTTTGTGAAAGAAAATGTTCTTCAGGCACCCACTTGCTGCAGAGGTATGAAGAATCCTACCTTCATTCATTACCTGGAATTTTAGTCCATTTTTTTCAGTTATTGTCAAGCATATTAATTTCTCAATCATTAAGACAAAATTTGGAAAAACCATCTTGCACAACAGAATTCAACATTTTTGTATTAAGTTCAAAATTACACAGGGAATATTTGAAATTAAGATTATGAGTTATACTTAGGCAGCCATTATCTATGGTTTATTAAGAGCTTCTCAGTGTAATCTGTGAGGGAGGTGTGACCTCAACCAATGACTAATCAAGTATATGAACCAAGTTGCCTATTTGACAAGTATAATATCCTTTACAGTTATAGACAGGTGTAATGTCCTTCACAGTAATAGACAGGTGTAATATCTTTCACAATAATAGACAAGCGTAATATCCTTCACATCTCATAGGTGTAATATCCTTCACAACAACACACAGGTGTAATATCCTTCACAACAACACATAGGTGTAATATTCTTCACAAATCCTTCACAATAACATACAGGTGTAATATCCTTCAAAAATCCTTCCAATAACTCACAGGTGTAATATCCTTCACAATAATAGACAAGTGTAATATTCTTTGCAAATAAGTAGCTTTTAAGTTTGTTGATTGTATCAACAAACTGAAACCTATTTTTTATGCACTGGATGATCTGAAACTAGTTTAGGAGGAGAATATTATTCATTTAAAAAATCATGAGATGCTCTCTACCATTTAGTATTGGGTGTTTGGATTCACAGATGACAATCATTTCAAGCACAAGTGTCCTGTTTTCTACACAATTGGTGTCTCTGTTTTCTCATACAAATACCTAATTGTGTGCAATGTAAACGAATACTTTTGGGTCATTGAATACTTGATAATGCTAGTAAAATCACTTTTCACTACTACCTATCATGATTAGCATTTCTCATCCAAGTTACATTGATGATTTTGCAGATCATGACCTGTTTGAGCTCCACCAAATCTTTCCTGCATCTCTCTCTGGATCCATACATGGGGCTTTCTCTTCCTCTGGTTCCAGTTACCAAACTTCTTGCAACTTCTTTCATTACCAGTTCCTTTTTCATTGATTGGCTTTGCCACCTTGCTGGTACTTCCTGTGATGTGCTTACCAATCTGGTATTTTCAGCTACTGTTTACAACAGTCTCTGGTCCCTTATGTATTAAAAAGCTTCATAAAATATGAAATGTGCTCAATTTCTGAATGTCAATTTCTCCATTCATAAGAGTTTCAGATTCGAAAACTATAAATCAAATCCAAAAAATAATACCAAGCATGCATAAATAATAATAATGATAATGTAAAATAAAATGTAATAAATTCCACATTTTCAATAATTAAAAATTTGAATCAAAATTAGCTTCCATAAATTAATAAAAATAGTGCTAGTTGGTGAGACATTACAATCACCTTATAATTTGCATAAAACATCAGTAAACATGTAGGGGGACAATTATGTAAACATGTTTCATACTGTCAGTCATTAAAATTAAATTATGAAAGTTTTTTTGTCAAAAATAGATTAGTCAGTTTAGTAGATACCTCAGGAAGAAGCAGACAAAAATCAAATTTTGGTAGCAAAATGGCAATGTAGGAGAATAAGTGTTGAATTTCAACAATAAAGGTTAATATTTTTTTTAATATGTAGTGGTTTAAGAATATAACTACATATTAGCTTGCATTGTATAGGGGTATTATGGAGAATGAGCTAGTTTAGGTTTTTTTTAGTGACACGAAAAATATTATCCAGAGTTATTGGAATGCCATGATCATAAAATTTAAAAACTATGGTGTGTATACAAGATAACCCATGGTTTCTGTTCCTTTTATTACCAGTGCATTACAGCCATTGTAGCTTATACACCATAAAACCCCAACCAACTTTTTACCTCCCCAGAGAAACAGACTTTTTTCTGATATAAAGGTGTCAATCATTATGTTAATAATTAATATAATTTATTGAAAATCATGTTCAACCACATAGTGAAAATTCAGGCACATATCCAGAAATATTTTCAGGATGGGAGTTAGAAAAAGTTATATTTGCACGATAATAATTTGAAGCTAGTCAAATTCATAATTACATATAATAGAACGATAATTTCGTTAAAAACAAATTGATACCGGCAAAAATTCATTTCTTAAATGTTATATTCTTAATTTTTCACAATCCTAGAATTTTAGAATGGGAAGGCATAGCTACCATGGATTACACCCTTGTCAATGCTTGGTGAAGAAGATGGTGGAAAAAGTTTCATGGATCTGAAACATTCCATAGATACAATGATTTTATTAATTTTTTAATTTGTATAATTAAATCCATATAAGAATATGATATTGAAAACCAATGGTCTGTTAAATGTGAAGTGCTTAAAATTAGTTTATTTTACTGTGATATTTTTAGAAATGAAAATTAAAATGTCAGCAGTGTAAAAATCTTATAGGTTAGGATCTCTATAATTGTTGATAGTTTAAAAATTTGTTTTTAATACTTTGCACAGAAATGGATGAAATCACTAAAGAGGAGGAGATTTTTTTCCCATAGGAATCTAAATAGTGTCATTGGGTGAAGCTATAAACTTAAACCTTTGCACAGAAAAGTACCAGGTTCTTTGAAAGATGGTAAATGCAATCCAGAATAATCATGAAATTTAGGTGGACTTAAAGCACTGCTTTTTGTCCACCTATCTTTCACTAGTGGCCACAAATAATGAACAAATACTAAAATTTCATATAAGTGGTGAATGCCAAGCTTTTTATGTGTACTAATGCATAATGCCAATAAATGATTAACTTATTATTCTGTGTTGCCTTGAAGAAGACACCACATATTAATGTACAGAAAGCTCTCTGCATAGAATTAGAATGCAAAAGTTATTTATATGAATTTATTGTATTTTATTATGAATGCTTTGGGTTTAGTATTTAATCCTGACTGAACTTTTTGCTGCATATTTGCAGCAAAAAGTTCCTACTCCTTGGTGCTCTGAACAAGGTACTGAAAAATTTTGCAATTATCAGTGACCTTTTATTGTTTAATTTATCCCTTTTTAACTCCTCTAAGCTTTATAAATTTTAAAGAATCTGGTTTGAAAAGTATGAATTTGAATGCTTATGTATTATTCTAAAATGTTATAGTATTATGCAATTCCTTAATTTTAATATAATTTTATCTTTTAGGTGTTTTTAAACACAGTCAAATGTTATGTAGAGCATACCTAGCAGATAATAGTTCAGAAAGTGAAAAAGCGCATATACTTGGCTATTTTAATTCAGCATCTAGTTTTGGTTTTATCATTGGTCCAACAATTGGAGGACATCTGGCAGAAACATCAAATGGTTTTTTTTGGATCTGTGTGATATCATCATTTGCTTTCTTAGTTAGCTTTTGTAAGTGTAACAGTTTTTTTTAATAATTTGTAATTGGATGATTATGATACATAAATTTTTTTGTATAGATATTTAATTTTATATAATATCATATAAAATGATAGATTATACATGTATTAATAATTATTAATATTATTAGTAATTATTTGAACTATTTCTAACAAAAATTTGCATTAGTTGTCATTTTTATCTTCTTTAAAAAAAGACAATCTTTTCACTTTGTTTTCTGTCTGTAAACATCAAATAGTTTTGTTTTCAGTGATAAATTAAAAATTTGCTTTAGGTTGGATAGGTATTAAAGAAAAATTATGGAATGCACTTTCCAAATCTCCCAAAAGTTTAATTTGCTCTCTCCAACACTGAAAAAAGTTAAAAATTGCAAAATTTAGAAAGAATATTGCAACTAATGTATTTATGATAAAAATTTTGTTGGTGAAATGTGAAGGTCTTGAGGTTTCCATTGGCAGCAATGAGTTGATCCCTTACCCCCCCCCCCCCCCCGGGGGGGGGGGGGGGGGGGGGGGGGCTAGGTCGGTAGCGCGTCAGGCTCGTAATCTGTAGTTCCCAGGTTCGAGTCCCAGCTGGGTCAGCGTTGAGATTTATCTCCGTAAAATTCCCCGCCCTGCCCACGGTCAGTAGGGGACACCGATGGGCTTGGAAAGGCCACCGTCCGTCGGATGGGACGTTAAGCCGTGGCCCTGTGTGCGGGAGAGCCATACCCTGTGCATGTTAAAGAACACACTGGATGGCCTTGACAGGAGGCTACCATCTGTCTCCCAACAGCTGTACTAGTGGGTCCCCCTCCCAACCTTCTCTGAGCCTTCGGGGTCCATGTGACCTGGCCATTTAGCCCGTTGTGTGCAAAAAAGTGCCGCTCAGAGGTAAAACAACCCAACCCCTACCCCCAGGTGGTTGGAAAAATGCAGCTTTTTTGTTTTAAGAGCTACAGGTACAGGAAAGAAAAATGGAAACATGTTATCTCAATAGAAAATCAGATTTAGAGCTCAATAACTTCTTCAATGCAATTTTTAATGAAAAATATGTCTAAAGATAAAGAACTCAGTCAAATATATCTAAATCTCAATTTTAAACAATATTTGTTAGTATTCAAAGAGTTATTGATATTAAAATATTTTTCAGGCTACAAAAAACAATTTTCTGTAGCCTGTTAAAACTGCCTAAGAATTTACATCATTAGAGGTCACTAAATATGAAAAAGGTGAAACTTTTAACAATCCCATGGCCGAGTGGTTAGCGCGCTTGGCTACTGACTTAAGGGACCTGGGTTCGAGCCCCGGGTAAGGCATGGATGTTTGTGCTGTTTTTCTGCCGAGGTCCTGCCATCCTCTCAGATCTTCTACTGTGGCATATAAACTGACAGTCTCCTGTCAGACCTCTGTGGCAAGCAGCTGCTTGAGGGGGTATTTATTTATTTTTATTTATCTGTTTCTGGTAGAAATTTGAAATTTTGGTTGTAGAATGTCAAGAGATGTTCCACTGACAGCAACAATCTTCCCCTTCTCTCAGAGGGGTGTAAGGAAAGCAACTTTTTAATTTTGTTTTTAATTTTTATTATAAGTTCTGATAAAAGAGTAGTTTTCATTTGCCCTAGCATCCATTAATTAGAAATGAAACTTTTAAAGAGTGATAATATAGGTAAAGGAAAAACTTCATTCTCTCAAAAACAAAATACCCATATTTTTCAAAGGTGATATGTGTTCTTCTAGTTTTATGTAATATTTAAAATGCTAAGTTTATATTGGAGTGAATGCAGTGATAGAAATTTAATTTCACCAGCTTTAATGAATGCTATTTTCTCATTGAAATTAAATGTAGCTCATTTGCTTCAATATTTGGGCTTCGAATGGCTGGGGTAAGAAAGCTAAAAACAATTCTTTTAACCACTATTCATTAATGTTTCAGGTGACCTAAATATATATTTCTGTCATTGAGCAAATATGTTCCAATGACGTTACTAATGTGACACTTCAGTCATCACCATTTTCAGTATCTATTTCTAGATAGAGAGAGAGATGTGATGTGTGGAGTATTAAAATATTTCAAGTAAAGTAATAATGTTAATTATATATATATACTGCTCATAAAAATTAGGGGATATTTCAAAATGAATATGAAGTGATAAAAATATCCCCTAATTTTTGTGAGCAGTATATATATTACATATACCACATTAAATGTGATTACAAATATAAAAGCACGGCATTTGCAGAATGTTTTTGGAAAAGGGCAAAACAAAAAAATATTTTCCATGGTGATGGACAAAAGCACATTTGGAAGTTCGCAGCTTATGCTTTTTGTTAATACACTGCTCAACCTTGAAACTGCCCCACCCATAAGGAGCAGTCTAATTTGTATGCAAATCAGATTGTGAGTACAGGGCATTGATATATGCTAATGATTGTTTCCATGACAAAGATGTCTGTAGGAGATCACAGGATGAATGCTGAGTACCTAAGACAAAACTTCAGGTGGTGTAGTTGTCTGTAGCAAGTTATTAAAGAGTGTTGGTGGCAAATACTGAATTATGAAGTGCAGACGATGGCACAATGTAGAGGTATGTTTAGCAGTATGATCTACCCACCTTATTGATGGATATGTGGGCCACATTGCAAGGACACCATAAAATGGAATCAAAGTTTGGTGGATCATAGTCATCACACAGGGTCAGGTATTGTCAGACATACAACAAAGCACGTGGATTGCCAGATTCATCTGTAGGTGGTAGCAGATCTAACTCAACTGTATCTACCATTTGATAAACTGTAACTGCTGCTATTTAAGTTACCATCATGACCAGGACTATTACCAGGAGAGTAGCAGATGCAAGGCTGTAGACTTGGTATCCATCACATAGACTGCCCTTGACTGCATGTCAATGTTGAGCTTATCTGAACTAATGTCTGGTTAGAGTTACTTGGAATGAGGACTAGCCACATGTCTTTAATGATGAGTCCTGGATCTATGTGATGCTGACAATCATTGCATTCCTGTCTGGAATTGACATGGGCAGAAGGTGGAGGCAGCAGTCGTCCATGAATGCCACAACATTGGTCCACAGGGTGTCCTTGTTTGGGAAGCCATCAATTACTATAGCATTTCACCTCTGGTATGTGAAATTGCCAGTGGTATTGCATGATCAAAATTTTCTCCAGGGTTAGTGCTTTTTAAAATGTTATTTTATGCCCTTCCAATGAGTAGAATAACTTGTTACACCATTGTTTTAAACAAGTAGTGGAAGTAACCGAAACAATGTTCCGGCAGCAAAATTAAATATCATTGAAGTTAAAAAAAAACCTCAAAAATTTGCTATTGTTTTCTTTTTCCTTCAGAAAAACTGAAGTTCTCTTGCTTCACTAGCAGTTAGCCACGATTTTACCTGATACCAATACACATTAAAAGACTGAGTTTTGTTCCTCTAATTTACAGAATATTATGTGGCATGCAGAGGCAGTTCCCCCCACCCTGAAAAAAAAAGTAATTTATGATGAATAATATAAGCACCAAAATTTAATATAATTTTTCACTTAACAGAATATAATTTTGATTGTTTCCCCCCATTTTTCCTAGTTTTTTGTAAGTATACCATTTATTTTTATTTATTAATATGAAAAAAAAAACGTATTTTCAATAGTAAGTTGCCCTTTTTTTCATTTCATTTTAAGCTATCCATATTGTAGTATGGTTATGATAACTTATATGCATGATCACAGCTGCACTTATTAATGAATGGCATAGCTTAAATATTTTTATCTTGAAACATCAGTATACTTTTTGCCCATCCCCACCATGAAAATATTTCTTCCAATACCCATGCTGGCCTCATCTTAAAGTGTTTACTGCAGTTTTTTCTGATCGCTTAACCCACTGGTTCTCAAACTGTGGGCCATAAGCAGCTTGGAAAGGGATTGTAAAGCTCTGATAGTTTCATTTTTAGTGATTTTTTTTTTATTATTATTTTTGAAATGCATAGACCCTACATTGTAGGGTTGTGTTGTTTTACCTCTGAGTGACACTTTTTTGCACACAATGGGCTAAACGGCCAGGTCACAATGACTTTGAGGGCTCAAAAAAGTTAGGGATGGGGAGTCACTGGATAGCTGTTGGGAGACAGATGGTAGCCTCCTGTCAAGGCCATCCACTGTGTTCTTTAACGTGCACAGGGTATGGCTCTTCCACACATGGGGCCAAAGCTTAATGTCCCATCCACTGGCTGGCAGCCTTTCCAAGCCCATTGGTGTCCCATACTGACAGTTGGCAGGGTGGACGAGATTTTGTGGAGACAAATCTCAACTCTGGCCCAGCTGGGACTTGAACCTGGGAACTGCAGATTATGAGTCTGACCCACTACAGATTGAGCCACCCCCCAGCTCCCATTGTAGGAAACAGGTCGCATAATTTTATCCATGATTCAAGGTCTTCTTTTCAACTACTTTTTTTCTGATATCTTTGATAGTTATAGTAATAGCTCCTGAAAAAATGAACATCTCTTGAAATAACTCTGGGTGCTGAAGACTTGACAGACAAATTGGCTACTATATATGGGTTTGCTATGACCAACCATAATTATTAGAACCCTATCATTTTGCATTCTTGAGATATTTATCTGTATATAATTTTTGATTTTAAAAAATATAGAGCTTTTTTTTATCTTGGTTACCAAAAACATTTTAGTGAAAGAAACTTCTATATCTATGTTACAATATAACCTTATTAGCTGTTTATTATGTAATATAGTCCTGATTTCAAGGATTTGATTTTATAAATACAAATGACTATGAGTTAAAGAGTTTTGTATGTATACTTATGATATATTTTTATTTATAGGTGTTGTATCTCTATTTGTCCCACCTGGAAACAAGCAAGAAAAAGTAACAGAGAAAGAGATTCATTCATTCCCTTTATTTCATCATGCCTGTTGGAGTAAGCATTGGGATATACTAGCAATTCGTTTTTTCCTTAGCTTTTCAACTCTTATGTACCGGAGCAACTTAGCTTTGGTATTAATGGAAGATCTTCATCTTACATCTATAGTCATTGGTTATGTTATATCATTTCAAGCTATAATAAGCAGTTTTTCTAGTTTTTTTGTAGGTTATGTTGCTTCATGTTATAAGAATAACACCAGACTCTTGATGCATGCTTCTGTACTTCAAGTAGGTGCTTTAGTGGGTTTAACGCTTGCATCAAACATATGGCTACTTTTATTCTTTTTTATTCCTTTATGTTTCAGCAATGCAATCTCAAGAGTATGTATAACTAGCATGACAGTAGATCGCTGTGATAAATCAGAGCTAGGAACTATGGTAGGCATAGGGCAAAGTATTGTCTCTGTTGCCCGCATGTTATCACCTCTAACAGCTGGAATGATGCAACAAATATCTCTACATGGTCCTGGTGTTGCTGGAATAGTTAGTTCTGTTGTAGGTTCCTCAGTGTTAATATTTGATATATATATTAGTGAACAATCTCATGTTAAAATAGAGTAGAACTATATTTCTTGTTAGTAATTAAAGTAATAATAAAATAATTATTCTAATATACTTTTGTTGAAGTGCATTTGAAATAACAATAAATTATTCTTGGGATATAAGAATCAGGATAATGTACACAACGATGACTGAAATGGAATGCAAAATTTTGGTTTTTGTACATTACCTGGGAATAACAGACTAAAATAAAGATTGCAACATTTAGCATTATGTGTCTGAATGAAAGTATCATTATTTGAAAGTTATTATGTAACAAGGAGCAAGCTCTGTAGTCATTTATTTCTTATTAACAAATTTGTATTATTCATCAAAATATTTAAGTGAAATGCCGCATATTTAACTGTTTGAATTAATAACACATAGCTATTTGAGTGAACAGCTGCATATTTGCCAACACATTATTTCATAATATTTGTGCTGATTTCATGAATTTTTATATGTTAATCATGCATTGAAATGGATGTAATGTTATAGTTCAGCCAAGAGCTCTGGCATAAGTTTTCAAAGTGGATTTGTAGGTAATTGGTCACCCTTATTGTGGGAGATTAATGTACTTAAAAATAATTAGATTATAATTGTTCACTTTGTTAAACTTAGGACTACAATTGTCAATAATAACAATAATTAGTACCTTTGCTTGCAGCATATAAATATTTTTTAATCAGTTAAAAATTTAATATGACTTGGAATGCCATTTATTAGTTTGTCATTTGAATGTCATTTAATCGATTAGTTTTAAGTATTGTTTAGTATTCTAAGTTATAAATTAATCCAGAAATTACATGCAATAGTTCTAGATTAAATATAGGAATCCAGATAGGCAATAATGAAGTTAGACCAAAAAAATACCTGGATAGAATTTAATACTGGGTATTCTTTATATGATAAATGCTGTTACTCTATGTTGGATACATTTCTTCACAGGCACCCTTATTAGATACATTTTTGTATTATATGGTGGATACTTTAGCTTATAATAGTTATTTATAGCAAAATATATACTTTAAATTAACATTCTCTATTTCCAGTACTATTGTATAATTAATTGTCAGATTACTAGCTATCATTCTGCTTACAACAGGCAAAGAATTGCAATGCAAAATAATTGTTCTGGATCTATGATGAACAATGCACAACCTGCATCTTACTCAATGACCCCCATATAATCTACAGAAGTATTTTAATAATATGTCTCTCAGTTATTATATTTATGTATGTGTTGCCTGAGCTTATATTTTTATTTTATAGTAATCTTCAAATTTATACTTAAAATTAAAACACTGTTCTTCTAAACTATATATCACTACAGTAGTCTACATTAAAAAACAAAAACGACCCCCCCCCACTTATTGATCTACATTATATGCATTGCGTTGCAAGGCTTTTAATTCTGTGGCTGCCTTGTGCCCACCATCTTTGCTTCTGTTCTTGCTGTTGGTAGCCCATTGGATGTTGTCTTGATGACTTCCTTTTCACTCTTTGCTGGTCCTACCACTTCATTTTTATCTGATGTTATATTTTTATGAAAGGTTGATGATCACTGTGCAAATTTATTCCACAGACTGTTACACCTTGGATTTTTATTAAATACATTTTACTACATACATTAAAATATTTACTATTTACATTAAAATATAAAAAACACAAATGCATTTCAGCTCATGGCACACCTTTTTTGGTGTACTACTTTTGTGTCATTACTGGTGACTTGAACTTCATCATGACATCTCTTCATTTTGATTGGACATTATGGGTTTTATTTATGTGATATAAGTGGTAGACTATTGGATGCGCTGCTGGTTCTCCTTTTCTTTCTGTTCATCTATTAAGAGCTTCCATGGATATGGGGGTGCTGTGCCATCATATTTGCAATTATTTTTATGTTTATAAATTAGTATCTGCTCCACTACATTTAACTGAAAGTCATTAGGTAGGGTTATCAATATATCGACTTTTTCTAAGTTTTCTGTTAATACATGTTATAATGCTGTTGTCTGCTTTTCGTAAAGTGATATCTCTTTATGTTATCGAGAGTGAATTTCTCCTGTTCTGGTTTTACCTATGTAGGGTTGTTCTCTGTCTTTGTTATAGAGTATACCACTTTGTAACTATAACTCTATAAGGAGGTATAGACTTCTCCAGGCATTTTTTTTTGCTGATCTCTATATTTTTTATGCTTTTAATTATAATATTGGGTGCTTTTGTTAGTACCTGTTTCTTTAATGGTTGCATACCAGTTTTTAAAATATTGAATAACCAAGAAATGTTAGATATTGCTAATGTATGTCTTCCATTTTGCTGTATTTGTTATGCTGCCATTGGTTGTGAGCCCAATCCATTGCTATTTTTACTTTTCTATCAATTTGATTTATTATATTTATAGGGTAACATGCTTTTTGTGTCTCTTTTATAATGTATTCATGCTCTTTTTGCTTAGCTTTTGTAATGGCATATCATAGATTTCTCATAAATGCCGTTCTGATACCTGATTTTTTGTGCTGAATTGGATGTTGGGAAGTATATGGTATAATTGATATTGGAGTGTTGGTTTATGATATATTTCTGTGCTACACCCATTTTTGATTTTGATTATGATATCCAGGGATGGAAGGGTTTTGTTATTTTCATGCTCTATTTTATATATATATTTTGACAACAACAACAGTTTATTCAACAAATGACATATATTTACTATTGCATTTGCTATTACATATATAAGTATATGATCTTGAAATGAAACAAAAAGAAACAAAATTTATATTATACTAAATATAAAAATAAAATATAAAAATTTATAGCACTAATATTACACAAAGAATATATAACTCATCAAGAGGGGACATCTCCATAGAACTAATGTAAGATTGTGCCTGCAGAAGTTTGCTTTTTTGCATGGCTGTTTGAACCTTAATTGAAAATGGCCAACAGATGGCACTTTCACATCTTTGACAGTTTCTTCTTTATTCTTTAACTAGAAAAGAATTGAACAATTAACAGATACACTATAATATTAATAAGAGATTGCATTACTATTGATTATCTGCCTCCAGCAATGCATTTTAAATACATTAAACTTTATAAATAATATTAGCAGCAGCAATTTCTAAGATAATGTTTATATTACATTTGTAAAGCATAGTATTGAATTTACTGCTTATTGCTTCATAACAATAATCTTATATTTGACAACCTACTAGCCTACAACTAAAAAAATCATAATATACCATAATATAAAACATAATATTTGATGATTTATATTTTAATTGCTTTGATATTTTATGTGATACCTTGAATATCAGCTTTTCTGCATTACATTTTGAGACCTCAAGTGAAATTTATTGCAAGAGGGTGTCCTTTACAGTTTTGGTTGCTCTCCCTTCTTGTCTTTATACATTCTTTGATATTATGTAACTCCCACTTGAGAAAGTATTCGCATGTGGAAACAGTGAAGAGTACGAAACACTTGTACATCTCCACAAAGCCCATTAAGGCTTATCTGCAGGGAATATAAACTATGTTTAAAAAGTGTGTAAGTTATGGTGTTTGTTTTGATGGTGGGATATATACTCTCCATTTCTTTTTACAGGTGCTGATATGGGCAAACCCATTGGTACACTTTTTATTTGCTTGTATATCATGACGTTAATTTAAAAAAATGTTTTCTGCTATAAGCATTAGGGCTTTAATAATCCCTTAGGTGTAGTTGTTTGCTGAGCCAAGCATGTATTCTAAATTATCTATATAATTTGAATTGCTTGCAGGACTGATGTATTCGGGTATAATTTGTAACAAAAGTGATGCTAATCTGTATTCTTACACATTTTGTGTTAACGTTTATGTAGTTGTTTTATAGGCAGGGTCTTCAATTCTTGTATGACTTGCAAATCATTTTTAGTTTTAATTCATTGCTATCTATGATTTGTTCCAGGAATTTTTGCATTCCCCTTTCCAGATTTATATTTGGGGATGCAAAAATTCCTGAGAATGCAAATCATCAAAAATCCTGCACAGTGATCATCAATCTTTCTTAAAAATATAACATCGGATAAAATTAAAGTGCTGTGCTCCACCAGCAGAGAGTGAAAAGACAGCCATCAGGGTAACACCCAACCGGCAGCAAAGGCCACAGAATTAGAAGCCTTACAATGCAATGCACATATAGCAGAGCAAAAGGTTGTATATATTTTTTTTTAATGTAGATTGAGACTACTGTAGTGATACACAGTTTAGAACAGTGTTTTAAATTAAGGTCTTATAGCTTAATTGTGTGAAAAATAATATTTAATTCAAATTTATACTTATCACTTTGTTACTTATTTGAAATATTTTATCTTTAGTTCTCATTAAAATAGTTTGCCATTTTTTTATACCCAAATTTAGTGTAGTGTGCTGGGCTCATAACATAATACTTCCATGTTTGTGTCCTTACTGTGTCTATGTTCCAATTTTTCTGCTCTTCCTTGAGTGAGAGAGGAGATACTGATTGGCTTGGAATCATCTTCAGTCATCATATGAACAGTGGTTCATTGAATTAATAGTTAAGCTGTTTCTCAGTGTAAGAGAGCTGTACACCGAAATGAACATTGTGGAATTTGGTAAATGGCCTTGAGAGGACGCTTCCATCTATCTCCTAACAGTTTATGAATGCATTCTCTTTCCCTAACTAGCTTTGAATCCTTAAGCCTCTTATTCTAAAAAAAAATACATACACAGGACTTTTATCATGAAGTATCTATTCATCATATGCAGTTAAAGGGCTAATGAATGCCAAGAAGCTGACAACACCAGTCTGGTTTCTGGGAAAAATTGTTTGGGTTCTTAGTAACGTTTTGGCTAAATGCAGATCTGGCACAAAAAGATGTAAATGAGATTCCAGCAAATACAACTCTGTATTTGCTGAGAACTGACCTATTCTTGTTAACAGATCTGAATATAAAAATATCCATTAATGAAACTAATGCCATTTTTCATAAACATTCTATTATTCTCCTAAGCAGAAAAATAATTTCTGTAGAAATGCTCAGTATGTCCTGTATTTTTTCCTGTCACTTCTTGTTGATGTTGTGGTAGTGCTAGTGTAGTAGTGTGTTGTTTAAGTAATTTTTAATACAATACGTCTCACTTTTCTAACATTTTTAAAATTCATATTCAAGTTAAATGAAAGGACTTTTAGTATATTTGCTTACCAAACCAGTTTGATTACCATTACATCCATTTGCTATTCAGCAAATAAAAATAGAAACATGTTTTGAACAAGATAGATGAATGAAAGTTAATTATAATTCACAGTTAATTATAATCTGATAATTCAATAATTCTGAGTTGGGTTTTTTACCTCCGAGTGGCACTTTTTGTACACAGTGGGCTAAATCGCCAGGTCAGAAGGACCTGGGAAGCTCAGAGAAGGTTAGAGGAAGGGACTCACTAGAACAACTGTTGGGAGAGCTTCCCATCAAGGTCTTCCAGCATGTTCTTTAACGTACAAAGCATATGGCTTAACATCCTATCCAATGGACAGTGATCTTTCCAAGCCCATTGGTGTCTACTTACCGTGGGCAGGGAGTTTAGCAGAGATTAAATCTTTGAAATTTATCTCTGCTAACTCCCACCATGCCCTCGGTGAGAAAAGGGAATCCTATAGGCTTGACCCGGCTGGGACTCGAACCCGGGAATTGCTGATTACCAGCCTGGCGTGCTATCGACTGAGCGACCCCCATTCACAATAATTCTGAATCTATATAGAAGTTTACATACTGTTATGTTTCTTACTATTAAAAACTTATTTTCATTATGCTGTGACAATGTGATCATTATACTTATCCTAAATCCCTTTTCTGTCGTTTACGTAGGATAATTGATGTTACACTGTATTACAATTCCTAAACGAAATTGATTTTGATTACATCAGAATGTTTGAATGTATATTATTTAATTATTTGTTTTCAGTTCGAAGTAGATAAACCAAAAGAGAAAATAAGCTTAGCAGATAAGCTGCGATGGGAAAAAAATTATTGTGATTATGTGTATGCATTTTGGATTATTGTAATTATGTATATGCATTATGTGTATGCACCTGGAATCTTTGGAACCGAATACTCACTATTGTACAATATTATTATAATAATTTTATATATTTTGAAAATTTTATAATTTATTCTGTAAATTGTTTAAGGTGGATGGCATTTACGTTACTTATATAGCTATATTGTATGGTTGATAAACTTTCTGTTAAGCGTGGTTAAAACTTCACTACTGTTCTCATGCTCAGATAGTAATAATGCTTTTTGCTTTCTTTTTTTAACGATCTCTATAAATTCTTTATTGCATCATAGTTCTTTACCTAATTCGCTGATTGAATGGTTTAAAATTATATAATTCGCATAGTAATACGTCACTGCCAGGTCCGAATTAAGTGAGCATGTCGCGCTCCCCTTTTGAGGATGTCGGTAAAGGTCATCATGGAAGCCAAAAAATATTAAAACAATAACACATTTTTTCAAATATATTTTTAATAATTTCACGCATTTTTAAGAACTTAAAAAAAATCTAATTTTTTGAATACCTCTAAAGCAAAGAAGAAAATGTTACACTGTAATGGAAATACAGTGTTTTGCATCTCCTCCCCCACCTACGAATTTTTTTTTTGGTTTGACTACATTCGATCCCCCTTATATTTTTTCTAGTTTCTATTTTTTCTCAGGTTTGAGATCCAATGTCTACATTGAAATTTATCTCTGCTAACTCCCACCCTGCCCTCGGTGAGAAAAGGGAATCCGATAGGCTTGGAAAGGCCATCGTCCTTCCATCAGATGGAATATTAAGCTGTTGGCCCTCCATGTATATCTCCGCAAAATTCCCCGCCCTGCCCACGGTCAGTAGCGGACACCGATGGGCTTGGAAAGGCCGCCATCCGTCGGATGGGACGTTAAGCCGTGGCCCCGTGTGCGGGAGAGCCATACTCTGTGCACGTTAAAGAACACGCAGGATGGCCTTGACGGGAGGCTACCATCTGTCTCTCAACAGCTGTTCCAGTGGGTCCCTTCTCCCAACCTTTTCTAAGCCTTCGGGGTCCATGTGACCTGGCCATTTAGCCCATGGTGTGCAAAAAAGTGCCGCTCAGAGGTAAAACAACCCAAAGCCCTCCATGCATACGAGAGCCATAATCTGTGCATATTAAAGAACACACTGGATGGCCTTGATGAGAGGCTTCCATCTGTTTTCTAACAGCTGTCTGGGTCCCATTCTCTTAACTTCTGTGATGCCTTGGGAGCCTTGTAATCTGGCCATTTAGCCCATTGTGTGCGAAAGAAAAGGGTGCTCATAAGCAGTGGTGAAAGTAGGCCGGTACGCCGTATCGGCAAGAAATTATTTACAGGTACAGCGTACCGGTAAAACATTTTTCAGTAGTGGCTCCGTTAATGATTTTCTTTACACATTAATTGCAGTTTCAACCGAGCATTAATTTTCAAAAGAGAATCGTTCCTTTTAAGAAAAATGCCTCGATTTTAATTATACTGCTATAGTTTAACCATTTAGATACCTGTTGCTTGAAAACCGTATACTTGAGGTTCCATTTCTGTCGACAGGGAGTGCCAAGGGGGAGTGCTAATCCAAATATCTGAAGTAGTGCTTTCTCTCTTTGAGCAATTAGTAAAAGTAGACTGGGAAAAGAGAACAGAACTAGACAGACAAAAGTGATTCCAACCAAAGCCGTCCCTCGGGGAGTCGTTAAGTATCCACGCACAATGCGCATCCGCCGTAGCTGTCTGGGTTCGGTCTTAATCCCTACCAGAAGCAGAAATGGGGAAAAAGGAATGACAAATCAAAGAAAGGATATGACCTAGACGTTGAAATGTAATCCTTTGTTTTTCTGCTGAGGTCCCGCCAGCCTCACAAACCTTCTACTATGGCATATAAACTGACAGATTGCTGTTAGACTCTGCGGCAAGCAGCGACTTCTGGTATAAATATATTTTTGCAAATAATTTATATATTGCTGAATTGAAAATCCTAACATTTCTGAGCATAACGGAAGGCAATTTGATGGAGGCGACGGGGCACATACTTCCCCAAATTTAACGAATGAGTTTGAAATATGGGAGAGGGTCCCATAAAAGTTGGCCATTATTTTTCTTAAATATAATTTTCGATTAGCACAATAAATAGAGCTGCCACCTTTTGAGATTTAAATATCCAGAGATCATAAAGTTGGCTTTAAGTAAATTCCGCTCGCCCCCCCCCCCAAAAAAAACCTAATGATGCAATGAATATATTTATTTAAAATAATCAACGCAATCGTTGTTTCAAAATTTTATTAATTAATAAAAAATATATTTTTTTTAAATTCAGATTCCTACATTCAATTATCTTTACAATCTTTTTAAAAACTTTTCGTTCCGGCTTCTGAATATATTCTAAAAATTTTGCACAATTCACATTATAATCGGTTTTCGTGCATAATTCTGCTTTCACTCGAATCTGTTCGTTTTTTTTTTTAAAATTGAAATATAGGGTCTTTTTTAGTTTCGGCTCAATCCCTGGATTCGAGTTCCTGATAATGCATGGATGCTTGTATTGTTTTTCTACTAAGTTACCCCTCATACAAGAAAAAAAAAAAGGAATTGGGCCTTTTTTCCTTTTGGCTTTCATAATAGATTAAAAAAAAAAATGTGTTTAGCATTGGTTTTTAAGGGAAGTGCTAATTTTTGAAGCTGGTTTCTCTAGTCATTTTAGCGAGTTGAGCTTGGTTGAACACGGTAATCGTGTGTACAATCTACGGTTTTGCCCATTTCATTACCTGCGTAGGCCGTGGTAGTAAAAATGGCGGCAACTCTTTGATCATTTCAAAACCGTAATTGCAGAAAACAGAAATTTGCTTTCAAAAACCGGAATCTTGAGATAGATTTCAAAACGTGGAGTCTCCGGATGAAAACTGGAAAGGTGGCATCCCTAACTGTACGCGAAGAATTTATAACTTTCTTTTTTCTTCATAAGTTACATAGAGAACAGAGAAGGGCATTTGAAGCTACTTCTAGATTATACAGGCTTTCTTGTACAAGAATAGCACAGAACAAACAACCATGCCACCAGTACAGGATTCGAACCTGGATCACCATAGAGAATATTTGTGAGTGTGGGAGGGGGGAACTCAGTAGAAAAACAACACAAGCATCCATATATGGGACCTGGGTTCAGGACCCTATAGTTATGAATTTTCTTTCTCGCATTGTCTTACTGCTGAGATCTTGTCTTCATAACTGGTCTTCTGACATCTTAAATTGACATGCTCTTATGAGCCCTGTGAGAAAACAGCTATTTGAGGGGTGTAAAAAAATTAACTAAGAATTTAATTCACTAGTGCTTTTTCACTTTTTTCCTTGGAATTTAATCTTCGGTGTCGCAAGTTATAGCATTGGTATACATACTAGATACATCAAGCCGTTTTGGATCCCGACATGTCGGAAACATAATAATCAAATAACAAAATAAAATTGTTTTTCGACTTCTGATAAAGATTATTATCAACTTTTCATTTACACCAAACAATAATTTTGTATTAAAAATAATGCTAAAGCATGATTTTGGTGCTCAAGAGTGCTTAGCAAAATCGTCTCGCATCATTTTTTGACAGAAATCACGCTTTTCTTACCGCATTTTTGATTCGCGAACCCTGCAGTTTTGCATTACATCAGGATATCACAGAAGTGAAATTTCCGTACTTCTAATAATCATTGACTAAACTTTATGAATTTTAAAGGTTACTTTGAATCTTCAATAGATGTTATTCTAAAAAAATGCTATATTTGACATTTGGTTTTATATTATGCAAGTTGAGTGATCATAATTACAATATCAGTCAAAAGTTTATTTTTCCTTCTAAAAATAGGGCGGGGATGGCTCAGTCGGTAGCGCGCCAGACTCGTAATCTGTAGTTCCCAGGTTCGAGTCCCAGCTGGGTCAGCGTTGAGATTTATCTCCGCAACTGCCCACGGTCAGTAGGGGACACCGATGGGCTTGAAAAGGCCGCCGTCCGTCGGATGGGACGTTAAGCCGTGGCCCCGTGTGCGGAAGAGCCATACCCTGTGCACGTTAAAGAACACACTGGATGGCCTTGACGGGAGACAACCATCTGTCTCCCAACAGCTGTTCCAGTGGGTCCCCTCCCCCAATCCTTCTCTGAGCCTTCGGGGTCCATGTGACCTGGCCATTTAGCCCATGGTGTGCAAAAAAGTGCCGCTCAGAGGTAAAACAACCCAACCTAAAAAATTGCATTAAGTTCTAAAATAATTTTAAAAACATCTACATATTATATTTTTTGAATAAGGCTGAAATACAAGAATAGAACGCAATTCGGAAACATTTAGGTATATTAATATTTTTTCACATTAAAATTGCATAAATCATTCACTATTTGCAGAAAATATGCAATGAAAGACAAAATACAGGGATACTGTACTTTCACAGCCACAGTCATTATTACCCCTGTAATATGGCTTCACTGGAGTGTTCGCCTGCGTGTGATTTTCCACACATAGCTGTACTTTGAAGCGTACCGGAAAGAAGTGAAATCTACTTTCACCACTGCTCATAAGTAAAGCAATCCCTTTCTATATTCAATGCCACAAAGATCCCAAAGTGCTTATAGCCTCTTGAACGTGAGCAACTTGGAGCCCTTTTGACAATGATGAACACTAACAACAATATTTTATCGAGTTGATTCGAGACGATACTGTAGCTGTCAAAAAAATATTTACTTTTACTGCAGCCTTGTAACACCAAAATGGCAACGTTTGTAAAATAACCATGCTACTTAATTTGCTGTCTATAATTTCATTAAACCTAAGTACTTTTTTAGCAAGAATGCATACTACTAATTTTTTACTTGTGAAAGCCAATCTTTAGATCAGGTGAAATGTTAAGCCGTTGGCTCGTGGGTAAGAGAGCCATACCCTGTGCACATTAAAAAACACACTGGATGACCTTGATGAGGGCTTCCATCTGGAATAATATACAGAAATAAAAGGCATAAATAGTAAAGTAAATGAACTGACTGATATTGAGTGAATTGATTTATAATGAAATAAATGAACTTAAAAAAAAAGGAAATTTTTTTCAATATGAAATTATTGTAATTTATATATGTATTATTTAATACCTTGACAAACTGTGATCATTATATCAGTTCCTCTTAGAGTAGTTTAAAGTGAATGCAAAGAATGTTAATAAAACTATATTTTTAGTCTACTGTTGTATATAGAGGTAATGTTTGAAACCAAATATCTCGCACATTATGAAAGTATTTATTGTGTTTTTGAATAAAAATAATTTTAGAATATATGAATGAAGTTAATGGTTTAATCGTTTTATACATTAATAAGATAAAATTCTAGGTTTGTTTAAAAATAATTTGGATTGGGATCCTCATTAATAACTGTTGCATGCTCTCTCTCTCTAACTCACCCATCTCTATGAGAGCAGTGCCACAGTATTTCATAATATTTGGGGAGGAGAGGGCTTAACGCTGACCTTGACCTAATAAAAATAATAAATACCCCCTCAAGCAGCTGCTTGCCACAGAGGTCTGACAGGAGCCTGTCAGTTTATATGCCAAAGTAGAAGATCTGAGAGGATGGCAGGACCTCAGCAGAAAAACGACACATACAACCATGCCTTATCCGGGGCTCGAACCCAGGTCCCTTAGATCAGTAGCCAAGCGCGCTAACCACTCGGCCGTGGAGTACTAATTTATGCTTTTTATACACTCTTTACAACCAATTACTTAATTTTTTCGTATTTCTGCAGTTGAAGAGTATGAATTCACTCTTAGATCAATATCAAATTTAATGGAGAAATGTCGGACCTATTACCTTTCCTTAATCTCAGAACCTTCTACCTCCCCCTCCCCCGACATCCTGATAAACGTGTCAGTCCCCTGAAGGTATTAGTTAATAGAGGGAATCTTGATGGACGACCGGTAGCTGAGCAATCAAAGCACCTTACTATCTGGAGGTCGTGGGTTCTTGTATCCCATCTGGCTCAAGGCAATTTCTCCTCTAACTTTGATATCGATGCTAAGAGTGACTTTTTTCCTCTTTACAAGTAACTTAAAGAATTCATAGTTAAGCTGTTGAGTTCATCAATATCATATACCAGGTGATCCAAAAGTAACAGAAAAAGTAAAAATGCAATAATTCGAAAAGTATAGACAGTAGCAAGATGCGGTTTTCACAGAAATACACACACAGAAAGACATGGGATTTTTTTTAATAACGAAAATTTTTATTGCCAGAATAGTTACATTTGTCACCGACAGGTGGCGCTGTATCGGTCCCGGAGCTGCTGCCTGTCGCTATTTAAACAGATCCGCAGGCCGCCGCTCCTCAACTTTCCGACCCATTTCTGCTGGAGTGCCGCAGGGATCGATTCTGGCTCCTACCTTGTTCAATGTCTATGTTTCTGACACTCCAAGAATTGATAGAGTTTTTTGCGCTATGTATGCCGACGACACTGCATTTTTATCCTCATCACTTTCTCTCTCACTTGCAAGAGATCGTCTCCAAACTATGTTGGACTCCTATGAGGACTGGTGCACCTCATGGAGAGTTCAAATTAACACCAACAAATGTATGACAGTCATTACCTCTCGCAAGAGAAACCCCCATCTTGACAATTTCCTCTTATTTGACAAGCAAATTGCGTGGAGTGATAAACTCATTATACAATAATATAATAACAATAAGAT
The DNA here is from genome assembly GCA_038380435.1 of Ryuthela nishihirai. Lineage (NCBI taxonomy): Eukaryota > Metazoa > Arthropoda > Arachnida > Araneae > Heptathelidae > Ryuthela > Ryuthela nishihirai. The sequence continues at coordinate 23,158,124 of JAWZYU010000010.1, forward strand.
AAACAAACTTATCTTGTCCTCACTATTCACAAAAACCTCATTTGGACCCCACACGTTGAAAAAGCCATTCACAAAGCCCGAATTGTCAAACTCAAATTGCTCCCACTGATTGGCAGGAAGTCGAAATTATCTCCCAGACTCAAAATTCTCCTCTATACACAAATCATTCGACCTATTCTTCTATATGCAGCCCCAATCTGGGGCACCTGCTCTCCTACCTGTATCAACTAACTACAAAAATTTCAAAATTCTATTATCCGATCAGCTGTAGCAGCTCCCTGGTGGGGCGGGGGTGGCTCAGTCGGTAGCGCGCCAGGCTCGTAATCTGTAGTTCCCAGGTTCGAGTCCCAGTTGGGTCAGCGTTGAGATTTATCTCCGCAAAAATTCCCCGCCCTGCCCACGGTCAGTAGGGGACACCGATGGGCTTGGAAAGGCCGCCGTCCGTCGGATGGGACGTTAAGCCGTGGCCCCGTGTGCGGGAGAGCCATACCCTGTGCACGTTAAAGAACACGCTGGATGGCCTAGACGGGAGGCTACCATCTGTCTCCCAACAGCTGTTCCAGTGGGTCCCCTCCCCCAACCTTCTCTGAGCCTTCGGGGTCCATGTGACCTGGCCATTTAGCCCATGGTGTGCAAAAAAGTGCCGCTCAGAGGTAAACAACCCAACCCAGCTCCCTGGTTCGTACGCAACTCCATTCTCCAGCGAGATCTACAAATTCCTGACATCTCTGAGATTATCCACAACATGGCTAAAAAATTCCACGCTGACGCAAATTCTCATCCCAACCAACTGGTTCATTTTGCCCTCGATTATGAAATTCATTCCAATATGCGACGTAGACGCCCCAAATCCCTTCTTTCCTGGTCTCCCTTTTTTTTTCCCCATCTTCTGTCTTGACATAACTATCAATTTACGTATCTCCGTTATCATATGACGAGGCCCTCCCAAGACCTGCATTACTAATCCAGCTCCGGGGTCGGCCACTTTCCTGGGTTGAAAAAGGATCCTCCTCTTACTTCCCCCCATGTGAAACACTTTCATTTGACAGAAATGTCTCGGCACTGCGCCGAAGTATTTAATCTAAATTTTCATCACTGTTAATTTAAGTCGAAGAAGATATGGGTTCCCACCCGGTGCTCCATACTGCCATTAATGATCTTTGATCTTCTGCCGCTCCTCAAACGGTGCGAGACTGCGAAAATTGATCAATCTGACTTTGCTGTGAGGTACGTAAATTTCAGATGTAGTGAATACTGAAGTTAAACTTTCAGCTTTTAACGTTTATTACCGAAGTTAAACGTTCTGTCAAGGTGAGGGATGTTATCGTTAGGAGATAAAGCACTTTTAGTTAAGCTGTATTATCAGAACTCCGAATGTGCAAGTGCGGCTTTGCGCACCTATCGTTCGATTCGGGTATTAGAAGTGGAAAGGGACCGATGTCTTGTTCCTCATTGATAGCTATGATGAAAAGGTTTGAGGACACTGGCAGTTTGGAAGTACGTGCAAGAAGCGGGAGATCCCTCCAAAAAACTATTGCAGTGTGTACGAGGTCGAACATGAGGCCGATACACAATCGGCAGCTTCCGCACATGGGGAATGCAGTGCGCGTGAAATTTCCAGACGAACTGGCATTTCGTATGGGACTGTGTGGCGATCACTCAGGATCAGTGATCATCCTCGAGAGGTATCCTTACAAAATCCAACACGTACAGGAACTGAAACCAACCAATTTCGAGAGACGTCATGAATTTGCAAATTGGGTTTTTCAACAGGTGGAAAAAAATGCGGATTGGCTGTCAAACGTCCTGTGGACTGACGAGGTGCACTTTTCGCTTAATGGAAGTGTAAATGCACATAACTGCCGCATCTGGGCGAGAGAGAACCCACAAGCGATTGTGGAAACCTCTTTGCATCAGCGAAAGGTGACAGCATGGTGCAGATTCACTGTGTCATTCATTATAGGAAAGAATCTTTGAATTATGACCTTCCCTTCCATGACACTCGGTGCATCTTTGAATTATGACCCTCCCTTCCATGACACTCGGTGCATCTTTGAATTATGACCTTCCCCTCCATGACACTCGGTGCATCTTTGAATTGAGTCCCTCCATTTTCTTGAAGTCCACAGCAGTACATTTCGAACTGTCACAGGCGAGCGTTATGCAGCGCTTTTAGGAGACAGCATCATTCCCTCCTTGCAAGAGAGGCAAGCACTCCATAGTGTAACATTGATGCAGGATGGAGCGTCTTTGCACATCACAGGTCCTGTCCAACACCTGCTGCGATCGACATTTGGCGATGACCGTGCCCTGAGTCGCTCTTTCCCGCACGAATGGCCACCAAGGTCTCCAGACCTTACACCTTGTGACTTGGTTATGGGGCTACTTGAAGTCACTGGTGTACAGAGGTCGGTGGCCTCTGTACACCAGTGAGTCACTGGTGTACCGACGCCATTGGCCAGTTGAAAGAAGCTATTCGCCATCATGTGACAGGAATTACAGTTGAAACCCTCTTCGATGCTGTGCAGAGTGTTGTGCCACGTCTGACGGCCATTCTCATGAATAACGGCCGTCACATTGAACATTTGTAATCCTAGGTGCGTTGCGAACTGTGCTGCGCCACTGTACAAGGTTCAAGGTGTTGTAAATATGGCGAAATTAGCCTCCAAAGAAGGGGCTACATACACCAGTTACAACGGAATAGAGATAGTGGATGCAGAAGAATCTGCATCTTAGCTATCCCTAAAAAAAAACGGCTATTCAGGACAATGTAAAATACAGAACATTAGACCTTGCAGAAGAGGCCAATGTTCTGAAAGAAGTCAGTGACCATACGGTAGCGCGCACGTTGCAGTTTTGCACTATGATTGTTGCCGAGAAGGGAGGTGATGAAGTTGTCGGTGGTTCCCATAGCATTAATCTCCCGGAACAAAGCATCTCTTTCAGCATTGTAGCGGGAGCAGCTGAGCAGAATGTGGGATACAGTCTCGGGTGTGCCGCAAGTCGCACAGTTTGGACTGTAAGCTCTGCCAAGAGTGTGCAGCGTAGAGTTCTGTATATGACACCAACTCTGAGACGATGAAGAAGGGTCTCCTCAGATCTGAGGAGTTTACCGAGGTTAGGAGCAGTGAGAGAAGGTTCAACCAGGTACCTGAATGAGGAACATTTGCTATCCTACCACTGAGCAGGATGGTACTGGCTCACAAGTTGTGACAGAACTCCTGCAGTCGCTGAGAGGGAGGGTAATTAATTACACACCTCTGACTCTCCAGTGCCTCCTTCGCGGTGTGATCAGTGAGCTCATTGGCAAGTATCCCTACATGGGAAGGGATCCACTGGAAATAAACCGTGATTCCAGCAGAAGTGACCGAGCAAGTCTCCACGATCATCTGGATGAGGAAGGGGTTGCTCTTGCTGTCTCGCTTCTGGAGAGCTTCCAAAATTAACTTGCTGTCACAGAGGATGACAAAGTTGCCACTCTCGAGGCTGAGAATGAAAAGTGCAGCCTCAAAAATGGCATGAAGCTCCTTACAGGTGGAGGAGAGATGCGGGAGACGGAAACCTCTGGCGATGCTAGTATCAGGGATGACAAAGGCAGAGGCAGCAGGTTGCCTCTCCCGATCCACAGATCCATCAGTGTAGACCTCAGTGCATCTCTCATATCGTGCAGTGACATAGTAGGTGGAGAGAAGTCTGATGGCCAATGGATCAGTCACTCTTCCGCGGTGTGATCAGCGAAAACTTGATCAGCGAACTCTTTGTCATTGAGCATTGAAATGTTCAATGACCAAGAGAAGGGATAGTGCCATTGATCATAAGATCACTGTTCCTCCAGGGTGGAAGGTCGGCGAAGAGAGAATTGCCAGCATCCAACATGTGTCCCTGCCAGCTCAGGTGTCTGGAGCTGGCAGGAAGTGGCAGAGTGAGGCCTGTCATGCAACTTCCTGAGAAGCTTATGGTTAGAGTGCAGGGAATAGAGTCTCGAGAGATGACACAGTATATCTCTCTTCCAGTGCAGGTGGAAAGGCATGTCATCAGCCCCTGCAATGACAGACGCATTAGATGTGTTAGGGCAGAGTCCGAGGCAGAGGCACAGAGATATAGTGTGGACAGTAGCCAACTTGCTGAGCAGTGTTGGGTTGGGTTGGGTTGTTTTACCTCTGAGCGGCACTTTTTTGCACACCATGGGCTAAATGGCCAGGTCACATGGACCCCGAAGGCTCAGAGAAGGTTGGGGGAGGGGACCCACTGGAACAGCTGTTGGGAGACAGATGGTAGCCTCCCGTCAAGGCCATCCAGTGTGTTCTTTAACGTGCACAGGGTATGACTCTCCCACACACGGGGCCACGGCTTAACGTCCCATCCGACGGACGGCGGCCTTTCCAAGCCCATCGGGCTGAGCAGTGTATCAGAGGCATTGCACAGAAGGTGATCATTGTAGTTGAGAGGATCAAGTGCTGGTACAAGATCAGGAGGTCTTGCAGGAACTTCCCCTGTGGGTACCAGCAAGGAAAGACAGTATATTTCTCTGCGCAGTGGCTACTGTCTTAAGATGCTGGATGTGAGGCCTCCAGCTCAGCCTGCTGTCCAGGACCACACCAAGGAACTTATGCTGATGGACGTCCTTGATGTGATCTAGTCCAAGCAAGAGGTCAGGGAAGGTGGGTGGTAGGCATCTCCTTGTGAGAACCATGGCCACAGTCTTATCAGTGGAAAGAGAGGCTTAGGTTGTCGAAGAACTTGACGACCGTGTCCACAGCTCATTTCATCACGAGCTGAGCATTGTAGGGGTCCTGGCTAGGGAACCAGATGCAGATATCGTCTGCATAAATGGAAATACCCACTCGCTTCTCGAGTCAAGCGGTTAGTCCTGACAGCAAGATGTTCAGTAACATCGGGCTGAGGACACCCCCTTGAGGTACTCCATGATTGATGGTGTGGGAGATGCTGAACGTGTTGCCCAGCTTCATGTGAACAGTCCTGCTGGAGAAGTACGCTGCTATCCACTGGTTTATATTGTCTCTGAGGCTGAGATCATGGAGCCTGCAGAGAATATCCGAGTGGGACAGGGAATCGAATTCCTTCTGGATGTCGAAGAAGACAGCAACAGTAGTCTCTTCCATGGATGGCACCTTATCAGCAGCAGAGATGAAGTCGATGAGATTGTCTGACGTGCATCTCCCTTTGCGGAAACCAAAGAGGCTGTCAGAGAGGAGGCTATTGAACTCTAGATACCATTCCAGGCGTCCAAGGGCCAGTGTCTCTAGAATCTTGCAGAGGCAAGATGATAGAGCAAATGGGCCTGTAAGAGGACAGCTCAGTGGCGGGTTTCCCTTGCTTCAAGATAGACACGATGTGTGTTGCCTTCTATGACTCAGGTACTATGCAGGTGGTCCAGGAGTGATTGAAAGCTTTAAGAAGCTAACCTGTCACCTGAGGCTGCAAGAGCCTCAGGTGACAGGTTAGCTAATTGAGTATAGCTGATGCCGTCAGGGTCTGGGGCCAACGAGTGCTTCGAAGCCACAATAGCAGAGGTGAGTTCCTGCAAGGTGAAAGGATCATTATAGCAAGGCTCAGAACCAGAGCAGGGCTGCTGAGCCGTATCCTGAACATTCACAGGTGGAGCAGGAAGGGAAGAGGTGAGGTGCCGCAGAAAGGCATTAGCAGTGGCAGCTAAGTCCTCCCCATGGGCCAGGGCAAGGTTATGGAAGGGGAGGGCAGGCTGTGGCTTCCCTGTCAGGTTCTGGATAAACTTCCAGACTTTCTCAGAAGGGGTGAAGACATTAATGCTGGAGCAGAAGGATCGTCACCTGAACCTTTCACGCCAGTTAAGGTACCTTCTGATCGCAGCATGTAGCCTTCGAGCATGAAGAATGTCTGGAAACCTACCAGAGCGGTGGGTGCGCCTTTTGGCTCGGTGGCGAATGGTGTGAAGTCGCTTATAGTGGATATCTGGAGGAGGAAGAAGCCCAGGCATCGAGATCATAACAGTACAGACATCAGAGGCAGCAGTGAGGGCATCTGTCACTGTGCTGAGATCTGTAGCTTCGATGGCAGCGAGTCCTTCAGACGAGATCTGCTGAATGAGCTGCCAGTAGGTAAGCTTCGATGTGCTTCTCAGGGCTGCACATCCCTTGGGAAGCAAGGAGATATGCAGTGGGAAGTGGTCACTGCCCCAGGTGTCAGGGTCAACTGACCAGCTGAGGCTTTGACCAATGCTGGAAGAGGGTCAGATCAATGGAGCTGTAGGTACTCGGAGGTTTGTTGAACGTGGGCGAGCCATTGTTGGCGATAAAGAGATTGTGCTCTAAAATGACATTCTCGATATCCACCCCACGATGATCACTGATGTCTTCACCCCAGGAAGGGCTGTGGGCATTAAGGTCCCCACAGAGAATCCAGGGCTGAGGGCACTGTGAAAGAATATCCTGTAAGGTAGATACAGTAAAGGCAGTGCAAGGCCGGATGTAACAGGATATCAGGGTGATATCATGGCTGTTCAGCTGGATGCGGCATGCTACGAAATCACTGTTCGCATCACTGAAAGTGAGATCAATAGCATGATGCGTGACATTCTTGTGCACAAGAATCGCCGCATTGCGGGAGAGCGGATGACTCTTACTGGTGTGCACAATATAGGGATTGAAGACATAGTGATCAGGGAAGTTGGCCTCACAGACAGCAAGGATGGGAACTGGCATGATGTTGAGTAGTTCCAGACGTCAGCAGCCTTGCTTCCGAAGCCTCTGAAGTTCCACTGAAGGATGAAAGAGATGTTAGTCGCTTCGTTGGCTGTGCTCATTGTCGGGTGGGAAAAACGAACCTTGGAGAAAAGCTAGTCAACACAGAGTGTCTAGCAGTCCACAAAGTGCGATATGAGGGAGGCCAACTTGTTTACGATCTTCAAAGTTCGAGGTCGAGACTCCTCAGGAAGTGCGGAAGTTACGACTTTGATGACATCCATGAGCAGAGAGAGAATGGTGGGCTAGAGGACCATGTCCCTGTGGTCCTTCCTGAAATCCTGATGCGTCAGGGAAGAGGAGGGCTTCTTCAGATCAGACCAATGAGCAGTCCTCTTCTTCCCTGTCCTCTTTACCTGCTTGACCAACTGCTTGGCCTGAATCGTAACTGGTGACGTCACACGTTCTGATGTCAGCATTCGTCGATCTAGCATCTTGACACCCCACAGCTGCTTGTGTGTTTGTTGGCGGCATTATTATCTTTAATTATTATTTGGTGTTCAACAAATGTATTTTTAAACAATTTTTGCATGAGAAAAAATGATTGTTTGTTAGAGAATTTAGGAAATAAGAAAAAATCTCTTAGTGTCAAAAAAGAGAAAGTTGTCTACCCTCAATAAATAGTATCCACAGAGTTAACTGTTGGCTTTGATATTAATAGTTTTGTGACAAACAGTTTTTCTGGCATGTGGAATTTGAACCATATTTCTCCAGGTACATGCCACAGTGTTCTAAGACCACTAAACTAATAAGTTATATTAGTAGAAAAAAGGCAGAGTCTGTTAGTTTAGTGGTCTTACACCACTGGCTTATATCTGGAAAGATGTATGCCTAAATGATTTAATCTTTCTTTACCAGGGTGCATAGAAACATTTTTTTAACAATCGAAGATTGATTAGAGACTATTTTCGTTACATTTGGGAGGTTAGTTGAGCGATTTATTGTCAAATCTTTAGTCATGCATTTAAAGGTAGCTTTGTAAACCAAAATATATGTGTGTGTGTGTGCTTGCAGTAAATTGTAGTTACTAAAGTTTAGATGCACTTTTCCTGCTAGTTTTTGAATATGTATTCCATAGGTAGGTTGTATCCATGTTCAAATATTATTCAAATTTAATGAGAGTTCAGAAAAAAATACAGCTCAATATTCCTATAAATTCAGTCTAATCACTAAGAAAAAGTATTGAAATTAAATCTTAACTAACTGAAATTATTGCAGCTAAAGCTATTACAGTATATCATAAATTTTTAGTTCACTTTGCCAATAAAATTGTTCTGAAGAATTTTGACAAAAACACACTAATTTTCCATAACAATTTATATGTCACGATTATATTATTAATGGTACAAAAAACTGGATTAATTATTGACAGCATTTATCGCGAAAAATATGTGTAGGAAATGATTTTATTTTTGTCAATATATAACCGAGCAATTATTTGCATTTAACTTTATTTTTAAATATATTGTATCATTGTAATTATACGTACAAACGATTATGATGCTCCTGGTAATTTATATATCGTCCTACATGTTCAGAGAACGTTAAACGACGATTACTCTGCATTTTAAGTCATCAATTTAGCACAATTACAAATCGAGATCTATTTTAGTTTAAAATTCTTCCTTATTTTAAGTTTGCCATAGAAATATTACTCTAATGTACATATATACCATATAATAATATCATGTCAATCAGTTTTTGAGCACAGTACTAAACAAAAATGCCCTCCTGATCTTATGAAAAAAGTAAATGCTCGATTTGCTACGATAGAACTACGTGCACAGGATGCACTGTGGATCCATAGGATGTGACGTTAGTTTAGACTGCAATAGCCTTGTTTTCTAAGATTACACCTGAATGGGACAGGAATCTGCTGCCGAGGTTGCAGCGGAATCCTGTACCATTCAGGTATCTGCAGCACAAGGGGCCTCAGGGGCAGAGGGCATCACCACAGGAAGGGTAACGACAGGGGCCAGGGGAGCAGCAGGAGCAGAAGGAGCCTGTGTTTCAAGCACAGGCATCTCTGTTGATGCTCTCCGTGGCAGCAGCAGGGGTCATTTGACCCCGCCTGGCAGCGGCAAAGCTTATTGAGTGGTCAAAGAGATGCCTGCTGCACGCTGACTTCTTAGGTGGTGAGGGTGAGGTGGGGGTGTCACCACAGAGCATGGAAGAGGGACCATCCCAACCCTGGTGCTGTGCAAAGAGTGCACAAGACCAAGGACTTCCCTCTTCTCACAGGCAAGCTTCCTGGCACGGCACCCAGAGAAGGTGGCGGCATGAGGTCCACCACAGTTAGCACAGATCGGGGGCCCAGTGTTCTTGAACTGCTTGTGGGAGTGAGGCCCACTGCAGCGCTTACACTGCACCGTACCTCTGCAATTCTTTGCAATGTGCCTGAAGCGTTGGCACTTCAACCACTTAGGTGGGGCCTTGGTATGAGGCTTCACCAGGATCCGGTGGAAGCCCAGGACAACGTTCCCAGGTAAGGGGAATCTTGTTGACCCCAGAATCCGAGGGAAGATAGCGGTACATACGACGGACAGCTGTCACTCTCTGATCCGAGAGGGCATCAAGGATCGGCTCGTCAGAAAGGGAGGTGTCAATACCTTCTATGAGGCCCTGTGGCACGTAGTAAGAGACTGGGTAATCCACAGTTATGGGGATACTCAGAATGGAGGTGGTGCACAGAAGTTTCTCGGCAAGGTCAGGAGAGCTGACCTTGACGAGAAGGCTTCCCGTCTCCAAGTAATAAGCATCCACAATCCAAGCCCCAAGAATCTTCACTATCTCTGTGGAGATGGGGTTCGGGTTATAGGAGCTCAGGAAACGAGTGGAGGCCGAGGTCAGAATAAGAGGAATAGACTTGGTGCATCATCAGAATCCTCTGGCAGCTTCTGATCGACATCCATCAAATTGGAGAAGTTGATGAGCAGCTGCTCAACCTCAGGAGTATCTGTTGGGGGGAGAGCTGGCAGAGGAAGGGTCAGCAAAAACACTCACACACATCTGACGGTGCAACTACAGCACAAGTCGCAGGGTCCCTATCAGATAAAACCTAGGCCGTGGACTCTGAGATGACAGAAGAAGAGGTAGCTGGGGAACAGCCAATGGTGGAAGAGGTCTCTGCACTGACAGTAGCAGAGAGGCCCGGCCCTTCAGAAGAAACGCTTGAGGGGCCTGAAGGAGGGCAGCCTGAGGAAGGGTCAGATGTAACACTGTCATTTGCAGTTGATGGTGCAATAGCTGCACCAGCAGCAGGGGCCCCAAACCACAAAGCTGAGGCTGTGGACACCGTGTTGGCAGGAGAGGAAGTAGCCAGGGAAAAGCCGGTGGTAGAGGAGGTTTCTCCACTTACAGAAGCAGAAGTGGAGAGGCCTAGCCCTTCAGAGGAAATGCCTGAGGGGCCAGCAGCAGGAGTACAGCGAGATCACGAGGGAGACTTACCCCTGGGCACTGAGAGAGAGTGCGAGGGGCAAGACACCTTGCCAGGAGAACCGACGGAGGTTCTCCTCTCTCTTAAGTATGTCCGCAGGGTCCTCTGAGGCAAAGCGCAAGAAGTCTTTACCGCAGTGGACCGCAACACTCTCGGAACATTCCGCTCGGTAGGAGGGTCTGAGGGCACAGAGTCAGGAGAGCTCACACACCCTCCTTTCTTTCGCTTAATTCCTGGGGGTGTAGGAATCATACCCAGGATCAAAGCGAGTGCACAAGAAAAAAATAGAACTACACTGGTAAAAGAGAAAAAACTTACCAACGGCAGCTGGAGAAACCCTTGAACAGCAACAGGAAGCAGCAACAGACAGGTGAAGACTCAAACAAAGAGTCATTGACACAACTGAAGCGCCACCTGTCGGTGGCAAATGTAACTATTATGGCAATAAAAGTTTTCGTTATTAAAAAAAATCCCATGTCTTTCTGTGCATTTCTGTGAAAACCGCATCTTGCTACTCTATATACTTTTCGAATTATTGCATTTTTACTTTTTCTGTTACTTTTGGATCACCCAGAATAATTTAAAGCTTAATGAATAAGTATATGTATACATACATACACTGAAGAGCCAAAACATTGACTACCTGCCTAATAAACGTTGTTCCTCCAGGTACCACCAAAACAGCTCTTACCTGGCGAGGCATGGACGCTACAAGATTTCTAAAGGTGTCTTGTGGTATCTGGTACCAACATGTTACCAGCAGATCCTTTAACTCTAAGTTACGTAGTTTAGCCATTGCAGATCGGATATGCTGTTCCAACATAAACCAGAGATGATTGGATTGATATCTGGGGAATTTGGAGGAAGCGCAATACCTGGAAGTCTTCCTCAAGTTTCGAGAAGTGAACCATTCTCGAACAATCCGGGCAGTGTGGCATGGTGCATTATCCTGCTGAAAGAAGGCACTACTAGAGGGGAATACCGTTACCATGAAAGGATGTACCTGGTTTGTCATGACATTTAGGTAGGTGGTAGACGTCATAGTTTCCTGCACATGAATGACTGAACCCATGGTTTCCCAGCAGAACGTTGCCCAAAGCAGTACACTTCCTTCACCAGTTTGCTTTTTCCCCCATGGTGCATCCTGATGGCAACACTTCCTCAAGTAAACGATGTGCACATACCTGGCCATCAACATGGTGCAACAGGAAACGAGATTCATCAGACCAGACGACCTTCCAATCATTCAAGGTTCAGTTTTGATGCTTGCATGCCCGTTGTAGGCACTGTCGACGATGAACCAAGGTTAGCATGGGCACTCAGAGTGGCCTGCGGCTACGGAGCCCCATTTTTAGCAGGGTTCGATGTATTGTGTGTTGTGACACATTACTTCTATCACCAGCATTTAAAATTATGGGCGAGTTGCGTCACAGCACACAGTCCTTCTGGTGGCTCATACCATATGAGATAGTGCTTGCTCACCTCGAGCATTGATGGGTCGTGGTAGGTCCACACCTTGTCGAGATTCATGGTTTTTACTTCCTCGAACCACTTTTTGAAGGTAGTAACCATGGCTGACCATGAGCACCTTACAAGCCTTGCTGTCCCGGAAATGCTCTGACCCAGTCGTCTGGGTTCGAGTCCCAGCTGGGTCAGTGTTGAGATTTATCTCCGCAAAATTCCCCGCCCTGCCCATGGTCAGTAGGGGACACCGATGGGCTTGGAAAGGTCACCGTCTGTCGGATGGGACGTTCAGCCATGGCCCTGTGTGCGGGAGAGCCTTATCATGTGCACGTTAAAGAACACACTGGATGGCCTTGACGGGAGGCTTCCAGTCTGTCTCCCAACAGCTGTTTCAGTGGGTTCCCTTCCCCCAACATTCTCTGAGCCTTCGGGGTCCATGTGACCTGGCCATTTAGCCCATGGTTTGCAAAAAAGTGCCACTCAGAGATAAAACAACCCAGTCGTCTGGCCATTACAATTTGGCCTTTGTCAAACTCACTTGTCCTGTGACTTTCCCATCTGGAAGAACAAGAATAACACTGATTAACATAGCTCAGTATCAGGTGTTATTTATACCGTTTCATGATTTTCACATGTTCCGTCGTTTGCCTGCAGTTGCTTCGATTTGCATAAAGATGCGCTGGTCATAATGTTTTGGCTCTTTGGTGTATATGCTAACATATTGGTATAAATTTAAATGGATGAGCATTGAGCGTGGGTATTAGTAAGTATATTTTACAATACAAATTACAAAACAATGCAATTTATTAGAAAAGCATGGATGAAATTACTTATAAACAAACTAAATACTATCGTACATAAAATAATAAACTTTTCTTACAGAACAGTTAAAAAATTTAACTATATTTTTATAGTAAATGTCTTTTTTTATCCCTCACTTCAGGCAGAAATCATTTTTATTATCTGTGTTAACTCATTAGATTTTATACTAATAAAACTAATCAACATCCCGCACACTCACCATAAAAAAATATTCATTTTCACTTATCGCGTATTTAATGAGACTAACTGCGTCCTCGTTCACTGGTTTTCTCACTTGCTAAGTTGATGTTATGTCTGACGGAGTGATGGATTTCTTCTAGTCGTTGTAATTCTTGTACGTATTGTGGAGTGGATACAGGCATTGCTTCGGACCGACCGTATAAAAGGTCACAGGGAAGACGTAACTCTCTTCCAAAGTGTATCATGGAAGGTGTCTGGCTAGTTGTCTCATGCACTGCTGTTCTGTATGCCAACAAAAGGAGTGGTATATGGCGATCCCAGTCACGTTGATGGTCATCGACAAACAATGCTAGATGTTGTGCAATTGTCCAATTAAATCTCTCAACCATACCATCCGACTGAGGGTGTAGGGGAGTTGTTCTGGTTTTCTGAATGCCTAAGAGTTAACAGATATCTTTAAACACATTGGATTCAAAATTGCGTCCTTGGTCAGAGTGGAGTTGTAAAGGTACCTACTAATCAAGTTATTTACTATCATCTCTGCAATTGTTGTTGCTTCCTGTTCTTAGATGGGATAGACCTCAGGCCACTTCGTGAAATAATCCATTACCACCAATAAATAGAGAATTCCATCATCAGTCTTAGGAAACGGACCCATTACATCAATGGCTATTTTTCCAAAAGAGGCACCAACGCTATACGTCTGCAGCTTACCGCGACTCCTAGTCTTAGGGCCTCTCTTTGCTGCCCAAGCCTCACATTGCCTACACCATCTTTCAACGTCTGCCCTACTTTTCAGCCAATGAAATCGTTCCCTGGCTTTGGCTAATGTCTTATTAACACCGAAGTGTCCTCCAGTGTCACTATCATGCACATCTTTCATCACTAGTTCTATTCGGGAGCGAGGAAGGATCATCTGTCAACGGATCAGCCATCCAGTGGGATTCTTCCATCTTCTGTACAACACACCATCTTTCACTTCTAAGGAGTCCCACTGTGCCCAGTAAGTTTTGGTAGTTGGACTATACCTCGAGATTTGCTTCCAATTAGGTCTTATATCAGATTTTGCAACCAATTCCATTATTGGCCTTATATCTTCATCGTCTAGTTGGGCCTTTCTAATTTCTATTGGACTCCAGATGTTAGGATGTTTTGTTTTTGTCGATGTTATTTGTCTAATAGGCATTACTTTTTTAGTACCATATTTCAATTCTGCATTATAGCAATACTTACAGTTATCAATACATGGACGTCTGGAAAGGGCATTTGCATTCCTGTGCATTTGCCACTTTAATGCTCGATGGAGAAATTGTACTCTTGTAACTGCTATATCCACCTAGCGATTTGTCCTTCAGGGTTTTTAAAGTTTAGTAACCACCTGAGTGCAGCATGATCAGTGTGTATAAGAAATTTATGGCCATAGAGATAATGATGAAAATGCTCTATATTTCTTTTACTATTATTAACAGTTCTTTCTGCGTGACACAATAATTTCGTTCTGGTTTGGATAGAGTTTTGCTAAAGTATGCAATAACTTTTTCTTGTCCGTCTTGTTGTGAAAGTACAGCACCAACTCCTGTATTATTTGCGTCAGTATCTACTTTGAATTGTTTTCCAGTTTGTGAATATGCTAACACTGGTGCTGTGGAAAGAGCTTGCTGCAACTGTTGGAAGGCTACGTCACATTTGATGGCTCACATGAACCACTGGCCCTCTTCTGTCAGACCATGTAATGGCCTTGCGATGTTGGAGAAGCCCTTGACAAATCTATAGTAGGTGCAAAGTCTAATAAAACTACGAAGTTGATGAACATCTTGTGGTGAGGCCAGTTTCTTACAGCTTCTATTTTACTAGGATCAGTCTTAATCCCTGATGCAGTGATGACATGACCAAGGTAATGAACCTGTTGCTGGAACAGTTTACACCTAGTCGGACCTAATTGTCGCTTGGCTGCCCTAAGTTTTTCATACATATGACGAAGATTTCTCAAATGTTTTTCAAAAGTCTTTCCAAGAACGATGATGTCATCCAAGTAAACCAGGCAGACTTTCCAAGACAAATCTTTGAGCATCGACTCCATTAGTTGTTCAAACGTTGCAGGTGCGTTGCAAAGTCCAAATGGCATCACTTTAAACTGACAAAGTCCATTTCCTGTAGGGAAAGCTGTTTTCCCACAGTCTTAAGGATGTATACCAACTTGCCAATAACTGCTCTTCAAGTCTAATATCGAGAACATTCTGACCCAAATAGAGTGTCCAGTGTATCATAAATACTGGGAAAAGGAAAGCAGTCTTTGTTATGTCATTCAATCTGTGGTAATCCACACAAAATCGGATAGATCCATCCTTCTTCTTGACAAGAATCACTGGTGATGTCCATGGACTCTGTGATGGTTTTATAATGTCTTGAGCTTTCACGTCCCTTATGAGTTGTTATGTTTCCTCTTGTTTTACCAATGGAAGCCTTCTTGCTGGTAGATGGACTGGAGGAGAATCATCAGTGTTGATCTTATGTCAGGTTAGTATGGCCATAATCATTTGATGTAGCAGAAAAAATGTCGGGAAAACTCTTTCAGTAAATTCTCGGCCTTAGCAGCTTGGTCTTCAATTAATATTCTTCTAGTTTCTCTCCATAAGTCAGTAAAATGAGATGGGATGTCTGTATGGTGTTGGTTTGAGTCAGTAACTTCTATTGTGTTTATATTTGTTACCCAAGTAAGAGGTTCACATATTGCTAATTCTTTACCTTTTTTCAATATTCTATTGGATATGTTACAGTTCATCATTCTGATAGGAATCTGTTCTTTACCTACACTGACTAAAGTCCTTGCAACCAGGATACCATGAGATAAAACTCCTTTACCAGGGGCATCAGTTACTGCCAAATTGAAAGATCCCAGAAGTTTCCGTCAGATGTCCCCACGGACTATAATTTCACTTTGTGCTGGGATCTCTGTGTCATCCATCTGTAATATTGGGGTCACGCTTGATAAAGAATCGGATGTTCAGTAAGGAAAAGGATCTCTTCTGTCTTATAGATGAGTAGCTTGTCACTGGGTCTAATGCTGAATCCATGTTTCTTTAGGAAATCAAGGCCTAATATGTATTCATCGTAGATGTCAGTGATGTAAACAGGGTGGCGTACCAGACAGCTTCCAACTCTGATACTGAGTTCTATCTTTCCATGAACTTTAGCACGAGTTGTTGGGTTGTTTTACCTCTGAGTGGCACTTTTTTGCACACAATGGGCTAAATGGCCAGGTCACATGGACCCCGAAGGCTCAGAGAAGGTTGGGGGAGGGGACCCACTGGAACAGCTGTTGGGAGACAGATGGTAGCCTCCCGTCAAGGCCATCCAGCGTGTTCTTTAACGTGCACAAGGGTATGGCTTTCCCGCACACGGAGCCACGGCTTAACGTCCCATCCGATGGACGGCGGCCTTTCCAAGCCCATCGGTGTCCCCTACTGACCGTGGGCAGGGCGGAGAATTTTTGCGGAGATAAATCTCAATGCTGACCCAGCTGGGACTCGAACCTGGGAACTACAGATTACGAGCCTGGCGACTTTAGCACGATCTCCAGTGGCTGTTTGTAGGGTTATTTTAGACTGTGTTGTATTCCAGTTTGGAGGAGGTATTATTTTCTTTATTTTATCCGTTCTGAGTAAATTATAAAAAAATAAAGATTTGGTATATAAGCGGCATTCAAAGAGGCGGTAGTTGCTGTAGACTGATATGCAACCTTCAGCGAATGATGTAATACAGGTAAGTTACAGTATCTCGAAAACCGTAGTAAAGGAAACCTTTTTGTTGACATTTTTGTGTTCAGCACCTAGATTTACATATAAAATGGCTGTTTGCACTTTCGAAACACATCAAAAGGTAAAAATTGTTGTTCAGTGTTATCAAAGAGGTTTGGACCCGGGCTAAAAAATTTAAGCCTGAATTCATCTCTAGTGTGGGAGAACCTATACTAACTATATATGACTTTTAAATTCTTTTTAAATGACTTTTTTAATTCTGCATCTAAAAAGTACTGCTTAAATAATTATTGAAAAAACTATATCACCTGAATTAGGAACTTAAGGAATAAGTAATATATTCACCTGAATTATTGGGGCGGGGGTGGCTCAGTCGGTAGCGCGCCAGGCTCGTAATCTGTAGTTCCCAGGTTCGAGTCCCAGCTGGGTCAGCGTTGAGATTTATCTCCGCAAAATTCCCCGCCCTGCCCACGGTCAGTAGGGGACACCGATGGGCTTGGAAAGGCCGCCGTCCGTCGGATGGGACGTTATGCTGTGGCCCCGTGTGCGGGAGAGCCATACCCTGTGCACGTTAAAGAACACGCTGGATGGCCTTGACGGGAGGCTACCATCTGTCTCCCAATAGCTGTTCCAGTGGGTCCCCTCCCCCAACCTTCTCTGAGCCTTCGGGGTCCATGTGATCTGGCCATTTAGCCCATGGTGTGCAAAAAAGTGCCGCTCAGAGGTAAAACAACCCAACCCACCTGAATTATTACTTATTATATATCACCTGAATTAGAGTGAGTCATACACACTGTGCCCATTCATAGAATTTTATCTGGTCGAGTTATTCTGTCTCCGCCAGAATAACGCGACCAGCTAAAACCTCTTTTGAGTTATAAATAAGTCGGATATGTATGTGCTCTATAGCGTACCTGCGACTGTAATTATAGGTAAACATGGCGATTTAGCGAGTTCGATTCTGGGCAGAGAGTTGACGTGAGGAATATGGCGTGCTTCATATCCATGTCTGCAGAATGTATGGGATTTCTTTGTGTAACAGTCGCATGCGTGAATCAGGACTACTTCAAAGCTTGTGGCCATAATTCGGCAATTGATTTCGGGTGAGACCACCTCTTCCATATTCTAACTTTGGAATGGAAGGACACAGTACGGATCAAAACATCGGCATTCAATGAGAAGGCAGCTACAAAAGTTTGTGCAAAGACCATTAGATGTGCGATGGCCGACTGGGCTGTTCTATCCGACGCTCACATTAATTACTTCTTAAAAGCGTGTCACCGGGTAAGGTTGCAGTGGGTAAAGGAACGTCACCAATGAAAGACTTCAAAAGGGTACTTGGTCCAACGAATTGAGGTTGTGTGTGACTTAGACAGCATGAGTCCATGGACTCCAACTGTCGAGGTGTAATATTCTGGGGCATGTTTATGTGGACCATCTTGGGGCCCCTTGTACCTATTGACATCACCATCACCGAAGAAGACTATGTTGACCTATTCGCTGACCACCTACATCCATTTATGGCTATCGATTTCCCACAGCAAAATGGCTTCTTTCAATAAGATAAGAGGTGGGGATAGCTCAATAGGTAGCATGCTAAGCTCATAACCTGTAGTTCCCAGGTTCTAGTCCCTTGGGTCAGCTTGAGATTTATATCTGAAAAATCCCTTGCCCTCTGTCATTAGGGAACACAGATGCGCTTGGAAAGAAGGAGGGGCGGGGGTGGCTCAGTCGGTAGCGCGCCAGGCTCGTAATCTGTAGTTCCCAGGTTCGAGTCCCAGCTGGGTCAGCGTTGAGATTTATCTCCGCAAAATTCCCCGCCCTGCCCACGGTCAGTAGGGGACACCGATGGGCTTGGAAAGACCGCCGTCCGTCGGATGGGACGTTAAGTCGTGGCCACGAGTGCGGGAGAGCCATACCCTGTGCACGTTAAAAAACACGCTGGATGGCCTTGACGGGAGGATACCATCTGTCTCCCAACAGCTGTTCCAGTGGGTTCCCTCCCCCAACCTTCTCTGAGCCTTCGGGGCCCAGGTGACCTGGCCATTTAGCCCATGGTGTGCAAAAAAGTGCCGCTCAGAGGTAAAACAACCCAACCCAGCGCTTGGAAAGCTGTACAGTGGATGGGAGTGTAAGCCACGGCGTGGTGGTGGTGGTGGTGGGGTGTAACCATACCATGTGCTCATTAAAGAACACGTTGGATGGCTTTAATGATAGGCTACCATCTGTCTCCCAACAGCTGTCCAGCTGACCCAAACTTTCTCTGAGCCCTCAGGGTCGTCCTTGTGACTAGGCCATTGAGAACACTATGCGCACAAAAGCGTTGCTCAGAAGTAAAACAACCAAACTCAACAAGACAATGCTCTATCTCGTCTGTCCCATTTGGTGAAGAACTACGATCATTCCAGTGAGTTCGCAACTCACGAATAGCCCCTCATTCTCCGGATTTGAAGCCTATTGAGCATATGTGAGACGAAGTGGAGTGATGCATTCGAGTCTGAAATCCACCACCAGCAACCCTTGGCATTTTACTAACAGCTGTTCTGAAATAATGGGCTGCAATACTACCCGAACGTTTCCAACACATGGTAGAGTCCATGCCATAACATGTTGCTGCTCCTGTGAGGGCGAAAGTTGGACCCATATGTTATCCTAGAAAGACCAAGGATGCATTGTCCTTTCAGTGTAGGATAGAGATGGCCTAAAATGGATAAAATATTTTCTGAACAGCTTAAAGGAAAGGGAAACTACTTATTTCCCATGTTTCATATCTGTGGTTTTTAAACTGTGGTCTGTGGACCCATAGGGGACTGAAAATTCCTATAGTATCTGTACTTACGTAAAATTCTTTCCATTTAAGCAATATCAAAGGTCTTAGGGTTAATCTTAACAATATTAATATGCCCTTGTTTTCTAATAAAAACCTGGGATCCATATATATATATATAGGGTGTTCTATACATCCTTAGACATGGACATGGGTGTCTCCTACTTTCGTATATTTCGGTCACAAGTAAAAATAACTATAATATGTTCTTTGTTGGTTCAGATGAGTTGACACGTTGAATGACAGAGTATCATCTCACCCCCAGGTGGAATTGGTATTTATTCATGTTACTGGAAAAAGTCAATGAGAAGCATGTGGGGATTTCACAGACTGCATCGAAACACGCAAAGCCATATGTCTGTCAATAATATTCTGTGGAGACTGAAGTAGATTGGTTCGATTATAGATAAACTTAGACCAGGTCGTCCGAATAGTATCACGGTGATGGATGTTCTGGCTAAAATCGAAATTAGCCTTCATAGGTCTATAAGAAGTACTGCAAAGGAGGTGGGAATTGGAAAATGATCTGTATTGAGAATCCTAAGAAGAAACAGGTTTCACCCATACAGAATGCAAATGGAACAGAAGTTGCACGGGGATTATATGGATCAGAGAGAGATTTGGTTGGTTGGTTAGGTTGTTTTACCTCTGAGCGGCACTTTTTTGCACACCATGGGCTAAATGGCCAGGTCACATGGACCCCGAAGGCTCAGAGAAGGTTGGGTGAGGGGACCCACTGGAACAGTTGTTAGGAGACAGATGATAGCCTCCCGTCAAGGCCATCCAGCGTGTTCTTTAACGTGCACAGGGTATGGCTCTCCCGCACAAGGGCCACGGCTTAACGTCCCATCCGACGGACGGCGGCCTTTCCAAGCCCATCGGTGTCCCCTACTGACCGTGGGCAGGGCGGGGAATTTTGCGGAGATAAATCTCAACGCTGACCCAGCTGGGACTCGAACCTGGGAACTACAGATTACGAGCCTGGCGCGCTACCGACTGGGCCACCCCCTCCCCATCAGAGAGAGAAGTTCTGTAATTGGATATTAGAAAATCTTCGGGAACAACCGTCTTTCGTGACTGACATAATCTTAAGCAATGAAGAAAATTTTCTCTTGAATGGAACAACCAACTGCCACAATTGTCATTATTGGGCTGCACACAACTACATTGGGTTGAAGATGCACACATATAGAACGATCCTAGCGTATCTGGTGTGCAATTCATGGCGATAACATCATAATATCTTACATTTATAGCAACACAGTCATTGGTGACTCATTATTTGCAAATATTAACCCTTTAAGATACCGGCCAAAAACGGTCGAGATTTGAAATGGACTCTCCCAACCAATGCTATTCTTTCTTCTTTGCTACTTCTTACTTGCAGCTTGGGCCGTTTCGGGCTGGTATGGTAGTGAAAAAGTTAAATGCCATTTTAGTGCCCTACTTAGAGGACATACCATTAGTACGTTACTGCAGTGCTCTCTTTCAGCAGGATGGGGCGCCGCTCCACTATTCCATAACTGTGTGACTTGCCCTGGTTGGATGAAACACTATCCCACAAATGGATAGGCTGACGTGGGGCCGAAGAGTGGCTACCTCAAACTCCAGATTTGACTCCCTTGGATTTTGGGGCAGGGGTGGCTCAGTCGGTAGCGCGCCAGGCTCGTAATCTGTAGTTCCCAGGTTCGAGGGGACGGGGGCGGCTCAGTCGGTAGCACGCCAGGCTCGTAATCTGTAGTTCCTAGGTTCGAGTCCCAGCTGGGTCAGCGTTGAGATTTATCTCCGCAAAATTCCCCGCCCTGCCCACGGTCAGTAGGGGACACCGATGGGCTTGGAAAGGCCGCCGTCCGTCGGATGGGACGTTAATCCGTGGTCCCGTGTGCGGGAGAGACATACCCTGTGCACGTTAAAGAACACACTGGATGGCCTTGACGGGAGGCTACCATCTGTCTCCCAACAGCTGTTCCAGTGGGTCCCCTGCCCCAACCATCTCTGAGCCTTCGGGGTCCATGTGACCTGGCCATTTAGCCCATGGTGTGCAAAAAAGTGCCGCTCAGAGGTTAAACAACCCAACCCAACCCAACCCAACCCAGGTTCGAGTCCCAGCTGGGTCAGCGTTGGGATTTATCTCCACAAAAATTCCCCGCCCTGCCCACGGTCAGTAGGGGACACCGATGGGCTTGGAAAGGCCGCCGATCGTCGGATGGGACGTTAAGCGTGGCCCCGTGTGCGGGAGAGCCATACCCTGTGCACGTTAAAGAACACGCTGGATGGCCTTGACGGGAGGCTACCATCTGTCTCCTAACAGCTGTTCCAGTGGGTCCCCTCCCCCAATCTTCTCTGAGCCTTCGGCGTCCATGTGACCTGGCCATTTAGCCCATGGTGTGCAAAAAAGTGCCGCTCAGAGGTAAAACAACCCAACCCAACCCTTGGATTTTCTCTATGGGCCACCTACACACGCAGGTGTAACATAATCGCCCTGGAATGCCAGATGAATTAAAGGAGACTATATACAGTGGATGTCACAAGATTGTGATATCACAAGCGCCGTCTGCTTTCCATAATGTGCATTAGACACTCAAAGATACGAATGGCATGTGCAAGCAACACAAGGATACACACTTTGAGCATTTGATGTCTTAGTAT
Source organism: Ryuthela nishihirai (assembly GCA_038380435.1). Lineage (NCBI taxonomy): Eukaryota > Metazoa > Arthropoda > Arachnida > Araneae > Heptathelidae > Ryuthela > Ryuthela nishihirai. Next base: position 23,180,000 of record JAWZYU010000010.1, read on the forward strand.
GGATTCGGTACAGTTGAATAAAATGAATGTAAAAGTTGAAAATGTGTACAGCTCAATATTATTGCTTTGGCTATGTATAAGGACTTATGGGACACCCTGTATGTCATTTACTGTACATGGATGAACGAGTTAGATACCCAAAATATCACCTGTTTCCTGAACTTCATTACTGAATGCTTATTGTAACTAAATGTCCCAGAGAAACCTTAGTAGAAATTTACTAAAATGATAATTGATGTTTAATCAGTATTAAGAAAGTACATTGGTGGGCAAAAACTAAGTTACAAACATAAAAATTGATATATCAACGTAATGACTGGCGGGAAATTAATGAAATTCGGTAGAGAGATACGCCAGACTATGAAAAAGAATATATGTAAAAAGGAAAGCTACGCGAACAGTGTTTGCGTCCGTCACACTCAAAATGCACTCAAAGGCACAGTCAAAATGCCACGCACATAGGCACACTAAAAAACAGAGGGTAGATACTGCGCTCATCATATCGTACCTCACACGCTTCAAAGCCTGTCAGCTTGCAAGAGGTGTTGGAGAACATGCAGACGAACACTGGAGTTGCATGCAGGATTCGAAGAGGTAGAGGGTTGGGTTGGGTTGTTTTACCTCTGAGCGGCACTTTTTTGCACACCATGGGCTAAATGGCCAGGTTGTTGGGTTGAGTTGTTTTACCTCTGAGCGGCACTTTTTTGCACACCATGGGTTAAATGGCCAGGTCACATGGACCCCGAAGGCTCAGAGAAGGTTGGGGGAGGGGACCCACTGGAACAGCTGTTGGGAGACAGATGGTAGCCTCCCGTCAAGGCCATCCAATGTGTTCTTTAACGTGCACAGGGTATGGCTCTCCCGCACACGGGGCCACGGCTTAACGTCCCATCCGACGGACGGTGACCTTTCCAAGCTCATCGGTGTCCCCTACTGACCATGGGCAGGGCGGGGAGTTTTGCGGAGATAAATCTGAACGCTGACCCAGCTGGGACTCGAACCTGGGAACTACAGATTACGAGCCTGGCGCGCTACCGACTGAGCCACCCCCGCCCCTCGGAGAGGTAGATAGCCATTGATAGGATGTTGGGAGGAAAGACCCAAACTGCACCGCCCAGAGTGCATAATGCCTCTTGGAGAGTCATCTCAACTATGACGACAATATCAGGAATCCAGGAATGTATGTTAACGACCAGTTCTGGACAACATCGCAGGATGACCAACATCTGGTCTTAATAGTGAGAAGGCTCAGGGAGATGACAACCAGAAAACTCACTGCTGAGTTCTCTTGTGCTTGAAGCACGATGGTACCTAGGAGAACTGTGTCCAGACGACTTCGTGAGAGGGGTCAGTATGCTAGGAGACCAATGGTTTGCCTCCTCCTCACCCACTCTCAAAGAAGAGCTCGAAGGTCTTTGTTCAGGAAGCATCACACCTTGACCGTACAGCAGTGGTCACATATGCTCTTCACGGATGAATCCCATTTCAATCTGACTGTGAATTCCCAATGTGTGCTCCCCTCAGAGAATGAATCATGTGTAACCATCCTTACAACATCCTGGAGCGACATTCCTTTATAGGAGGAGTGAAGGGATCTGGTGTTGGGAGGCACACTGCTGGATGGCCATACCCCATTCCGTGTGTGTCAGGATGGCATCAGGCATGCTTAATAATACATAGAGGAGATCCTTGAGCCATATGTCAGGTTTTTCAGGTGCTGTTTACCCCGAGTCCACTCTTTTACATATTTGCGACTCAATTGCTTTTCTTGCCACGCTCCAAGACACAGGCCTGACTTTTTTTTTGATCCGAGACTGTTTCTGACCATCCATTCCTGTGGATCTCATGTTTGCATAGGTACTTTGTCATGGTCTGATGGACCTTTCGCATGAATTTCGTAAAGATATCTCGAATTGTTATGCTGCTATGTCAACGTTTATGTTTGTAACAACTTTTGTCCACCAATGTATTTATCCAGCTATGTCCAACTAGCGGCCCGCAACAAGGATTTTTGTGACCCGCGAACAAAATAAAGTTTTTACTTGAAATTTTAAATAAATATCTGTAATCCACCTTATAATTTTTTGTCAACTTATGTTACTTTACTTGATATGCAATCTTTAACTTATTCATTCTATTTGCAATTATTATTGCATTATTTCAACTTTCTCATTCTATTCTTATTGTCCAACAATTACAGTCACAATGCTCCCATTAAATTCATTAAATATTTGATAAGGTTTAGAAAATTTATATTGGTTTATTATTACTTATTATTTTTGTATAAATAAAATAATTTTTTGAGGTTTTTGAGGTTTATTATTACTAATCATTTTTCATATAAATAAAATAAAATTTTGAGGTGACATGAATTGACTTTCAATGACGTATCCTATTCTTTTTTTTTGGCCCGCGATCTTAGAGAAGTTGGACAGCACTGTATTTGTCTAATGCAGTGGTTCTCAACCTTTTATGCTTCACGTACCCCTGGCTCGTAATCTGTAGTTTCTAGGTTCGAGTCCCAGCTGGGTCAGCGTTGAGATTTATCTCCGCAAAATTCCCCGCCCTACCCACGGTCAGTAGGGGACACCGATGGGCTTGGAAAGGCCGCCGTCCGTCGGATGGGACGTTAATCCGTTGCCCCGTGTGCGGGAGAGCCATAGCCTGTGCACGTTAAAGAACACGCTGGATGGCCTTGACGGGAGGCTACCATCTGTCTCCCAACAGATGTTCCAGTGGGTCCCCTCCCCCAACCTTCTCTGAGCCTTCGGGGTCCTTGTGACCTGGCCATTTAGCCCATGGTGTGCAAAAAAGTGCCGCTCAGAGGTAAAACAACCCAACCCAACCCGTACCCCTGGAAACGTGTATGTAACTGTCGTACCCGTTATACAGATAGATAAAAATATAGTTATAGTATAATAATGCCAACTTAGCGACTTTGTTACTAGATCTAGCGATCTTTGAGCTCTCACGGCATACCCCAAAAAATTTTACCTCGTACCCCACATTGAGAACCCCCTTGTCTAATGTATGATCAGGTTCGGATAGTCATAACTGCCAACCCAGCCACGTCGGGATCACAACCGCAAGGAGGGCCTCACTTTTAAGAAGGGAAATATTACAAATTTTTGACAAAGATTCCAATGGAAAAAAGAAGTTTCATGAAGTGTATTAAATTAAAATATATTATTATTTACTACTTTTATTATTATTATTTGTATTTATGTCTTAAGCATATTGTTGGCGTTTCAAAGTGCCAAGTCAACATCTTATCCTTACGTTATAAAAGTGAAAGATACAGCTAAAACTGAATATCAAAGATGAAATGATTCAAATATGTAATGTATTTTCATAAAAAAAAGTAACAAGTTCGTGAATAGATAGAAAACGCTTTGCAAACCCTAGATTAAAATAAATAATTGACTCACTGTTATTAGTGTAGTTCACGGTTTCTTAGCACTCTTAATAACTGGGTTTTAATTTCACTAATGCATTAAAGGAAAGTTGCCGCATTTGAAAGAGATACGTTGGAAACAGAAGCTGGGTAGAAAGTGACTTTAATGATTATTTCTCTCCTTGCTGAAGGTAATTAAGAGTTTCCTCTTCGCCGTTTCGTATTTGAAAAGGAGTCTTAAGGGAAAAATGTGATAATTATAAGATAAAGTCAACGCAGATGCAAGTGCATTACATTGGCCATCCATTCCTTCTGAACTCTGCCCAAACGAAATAATGATTTTAAGGTTTGAAGTTTTTTTCGAAGAAGAGAAGTTTTTTTTCAAGGTTTGAAGTACTCAAAGTAAAAGAAAAAGCATTTCTTTGCTCAGAATTAGGAACCAGAGTGGATTGTTGGTCCTATGATATGAAACAGTTCACGACATGCTTCTCAAAAAAATGTTCTCAGAATTCAAATATGCAATTCTCGAGAGTCTATAACTGGGAACTCTACTAATAGCAGTTAGTCAATTATATATTTCAATCTATTTTTTTTTGCACAGCTTTCTTTACCTATTCAAAAACTTGCTTTTTGAAAATGAAATCCATTACGTATTTCAAACTCTTCATCTTTGATATTCAGCGTTTGTTGCATTTTTTGATACATCTTCATTTATATTTATTTATTTACAATTCGTTGAACTAAGGCTTGAATGATGCATGCTATTTTTGAGTTGTTTTACCTCTGAGCGGCACTTTTTTGCACACCGTGGGCTAAATGGCCAGGTCACATGGACCCCGAAGGCTCAGAGAAGGTTGGGGGAGGGGACCCACTGGAACAGCTGTTGGGAGACAGATGGTAGCCTCCCGTCAAGGCCATCCAGCGAGTTCTTTAACGTGCACAGGGTTTGGCTCTCCCGCACACGGGGCCACGGCTTAACGTCCCATCCGACGGACGGCGGCCTTTCCAAGCCCATCGGTGTCCCCTACTGACCATGGGCAGGGCTGGGAATTTTGCGGAGATAAATCTCAACTGACCCATCTGGGACTCGAACCTGGGAACTACAGATTACGAGCCTGGCGCGCTACCGACTGAGCCACCCCCGCCCAATTTGCATGCTATTAAAACGAACAATGAATGATCAGAGGAGAATAACATCACTTCTGGCGAATATGAAATACTCGTTTTCAAGAACAATCAAGTTCGTAAATTTCTAGCTATAGCACCCTCTAACGGTGAAAATTAAAACAATGGATGATTCGAAAAATCCAAATAGTAATAATTCGTTAGTATTTGGCCAATCCAAAAGATATTTTTATTTATCTCTTAGGAGAAAAGGTTTCGTTTTATCACCGCCTATGAGAGTAAGGGAATGAATCATTGCTGGTTTTCCTTCCATTTTTTCCATCCATTGTGGTATTGTACAGCAGCGCTCAGAATGGCATGGCAACAAAGGCAAATTGAGAAAAATAATTCTTTCTGTTTACTGTAAAGTCATTTTTTCGCCTTCGTGTGTAAATTCATTTGAACGGCCATTTTACAACATTACTATTATATAATATACACACTCCTAAAATTTAAGGCAAAACATTTAATTGAATAAATAATACAGTAAGCACTGGCACGTATCTAGGATTTACTTTCGGGGCCCCGAGAATATTGTGTCGGGGGTGAGGGAGGGCCGAGAATTCAGTTCCGGAAAATCTCCGAGAATTTAGCTTCGGGAGTGGAGGTAATTCCTGAGAATAAGACTTGAGTAGGTTTTCTCAATTACTAAAATATTCCACCGAACAGGAAAGGTTAAAATGATATTCTATATGGAATGAGATTTTATAGTTTTTTTTTTTATTTTCTAAATCTATTTTTGGTGTCCGACATAAAACATAGGACTTAAAGAAAATTATACGTAGACAACTGTTGTGAATTCCAAAGCAGGTAGACAAGCTTGAGATTTAGTACGATAGGATTTTCGGAGGGGGAACTTCTGGTAGGTCCCTGGTAGGCACTTTACTTAATTTTATATAAGAATAGCAAGCTTTAATAAGTCTTGCAAATAACTACCTGTGTCAAAAATTCATTTGGCTTGTGATGGCTTTGCATTTCATTATCATCTTTCAGTTTCGCAGATTCATAAATGTTTCTTCCATCGTATTGTCCTGTGTTTGATAGAACTGTTTAATGTTAGCCATTCTTTTCTAAACTTTGTCGAAGGTTGTGATCAATTAAAACAACAATGACACAATGTTTAAAACAGCGTAAATGTACACCATCACATGATGTAAATGGTCCCATCATCATATGCTGGGTTGGGTTGTTTTACCTCTGAGCGGCACTTTTTTGCACACCATGGGCTAAATGGCCAGGTCACATGGACCCCGAAGGCTCAGAGAAGGGGACCCACTGGAACAGCTGTTGGGAGACAGATGGTAGCCTCCCGTCAAGGCCATCCAGCGTGTTCTTTAACGTGCACAGGGTATGGCTCTCCCGCATAACGCGCACAGGGTATGTCTACGCACACGGGGCCACAGCTTAACGTCCCATCCGACGGACGGCGGCCTTTCCAAGCCCATCGGTGTCCTCTACTGACCGTGGGCAGGGCGGGGAATTTTGCGGAGATAAATCTCAACACTGACCCAGCTGGTACTCGAGCCTGGAAACTACAGATTACGAGCCTGGCGCGCTACCGACTGAGCCACCCCCGCCCCTCATATGGTGGGAGGTTTAAGGCTGCATTGATGAAAGTAAACATATATTCTTCTGGTATATTCTGAGAAATGTTATACTAATAGCAATAACACCGTGTTTTGGGAAATTCAATAATATGACATACAGGTAATGTTCTGTAATAAAAAACGATTGAAAAGTTAAATAAAACTATAAGAATAAGATACCGTCTCTGGCGAATATGGAATGTTTGTGTTCAAAGAAGATTTAAGTTTTAAAATACCTATAAAACAAAAAACAAACAAAAATCATTCAGTCTTCTCTTAAAAGAAAAAAAATTGCTTTTTCTTGCCCACGCCCCTTGGTGTAAGTGAGCAAATGATTGCTGTCAATGTAAACTTCTTGACCCTGACATTCCACCACAAAACTTAAATTTCCAGCGCAAATAAATTTATTTTTAATTTGGCCATTTTCCGAAATTTTCGATCGCTGGAGAGCGCTATTAAACTTTTGAGAGATTCGTAAAGTGCGAATCCTAATATTTCTTCAATACCTATCGAACACAAAAATAATATGTAAGTTAATAAGCTAAATGCTTAAATTCTAAAAGTAACATCTTTTTAATAACTCAGTAGTCATTGGGTTGTTTTACCTCTGAGCGGCACTTTTTTGCACACCATGGGCTAAATGGCCAGGTCACATGGACCCCGAAGGCTCAGAGAAGGTTGGGGGGAGGGAATCCACTGGAACAGCTGTTGGGAGACAGATGGTAGCCTCCAGTCAAGGCCATCCAGCGTGTTCTTTAACGTGCAAGGGTATGGCTCTCCCGCACACGGGGCCACGGCTTAACGTCCCATCCGACGGACAGCGGCCTTTCCAAGCCCATCGGTGTCCCCTACTGACCGTGGGCAGGGAATTTTGCGGATATAAATCTCAACGCTGACCCAGCTGGGACTCGACCCTGGGAACTACAGATTACGAGCTGGCGCGCTACCGACTGAGCTACCCCCGCCCCCAGTAGTCATTGATAAGACCTGTTAAAGCTTGCTGTTCTTATATAAAAGTGTCTACTTTTTTATTTAACTCTAGCTAATGTGCAAATATATACTGTATATACAGTATATTCGGTAACTCCTCACGCCGAAACTTAATTTTGAGCTCCTTTAAAAGAAAATAGGATAATATTTTCGCTTTATCATCTGTCCATTTGTAAAAATTCAACTTTTTTGTGTTCAGAGATAAATTAAAATTCTTTTTTGGTTGATTGATATTGATGAAATATTACCATTCGCTGTTTCCGTATTTCCTAATTGTTTTAATAGCACCCTCTAATGGGGGGCGGGGGCGGGGGTGGCTCAGTCGGTAGCGCGCCAGGCTCGTAATCTGTAGTTCCCAGGTTCGAGTCCCAGCTGGGTCAGCATTGAGATTTATCTCCGCAAAAATTCCCCGCCCTGCCCACGGTCAGTAGGGGACACCGATGGGCTTGGAAAGGCCGCCGTCCGTCAGATGGGACGTTAAGCCGTGGCCCCGTGTACGGGAGAGCCATATCCTGTGCACGTTAAAGAACACGCTGGATGGCCTTGACGGGAGGCTACCATCTGTCTCCCAACAGCTGTTCCAGTGGGTCTCCTCCCCCAACCTTCTCTGAGCCTTCGGGGTCCATGTGACCTGGCCATTTAGCCCATGGTGTGCAAAAAAGTGCCGCTCAGAGGTAAAACATCCCAACCCAACCCTCTAATGGGGAGAAAAAGATGGGAAATGACAAAACGTTAAATGAATATTACAAATGATTCATTTTAGGAGAAAATTTTCAATTTTTGTGTTACAGTGTGATGGTAAAAATCAATTTGGCAGCAGTGATTTTACCTGTAACCCCAGGGGTGTGGGAAAAACACAGTCTTTTGTCACAAATTAAAGAGAAAAATTCTTTTTGCGTAATATTGGTACTAATAAAATATTACTATTTCCATTTTCCGGTTCATCCATTAGTTCGAATTTTTGCTGTTAGAAGGTGGAAAATAAAAAGTAATAAATACCCCCTCAAGCAGCTACTTGCCACAGAGGCTGACAGGAGCCTGTCAGTTTATATGCCACAGTAGGAGATCTGAGAGGATGGCAGGACCTGAGCAGAAAAACGACACACACACATCCATCCATCCATGCCTAATCCGGGGCTCGAACCCAGGTCCCTTAGATCAGTAGCCAAGCGTGCTAACCACTCGACCACGGGACACGATGAAAAATCCTAAAACTTGAAACGAAATTGCAAATGATTTGTTTAAGCGAAAATTTTCAAATTTTACTGGTAAGGTATGGTAGTCAGGAGGTTTACAATGGCAGCAATCATTTGCCCCTTACCACCAGGTGGGTGAGAAAGTGTAACTTTTTGTTAAAAGATAAATGTAAGAAAAAGTAAATTCTGTTATCTGTGTTAATAAAATAGTACTATTTGCATTTTCCCAATTATTCATTATTTCAAATTTACGCCATTAGAGGGTTAGAAAGTAAAAAAATTCAGGGTTTGAAAATGAGCATCCCGTTTTCGCCAGTGATGATTTGTTGTTCTTCTTGTTTTACATTTTGATGGATCGATTTTTAGACTGTTTTTCAAAAAAAAAAAACGAGCTAATATTTTCACTTTGTCTTCTGTCTGTCCGTCTGTAGAAATAGAATTTTTATATTTTTAGACATAAATTATAAATTCTTTTTCAATTGGATAGTTATTGATGAAATATTACGATTTGCAGTTTCCAAATCTTCCTAAGACTATAATTGCGCCCTCTAACGGGGGGGGGGGGGGGAGTGGCAAATTACGTAATTTCAAATACTGCAAGCGATGTAATCATGTTAGAAATTTGAAAATTTGGTTGTGAGATGTGAATATCATGAAGTTTGAATTGAAACCATGTTTTTTTACTTTTACCCCAGAGGGGGTGGGGGTGGAAAAACGCAACTTTTGGTTTTTAAGCGAAAACTGTTTGTTTTTAGAGATAAATTGATAATTCTATTTGGGTTGGATTGGTATTGATAAACTATTATGATTCATACTTTTAAAATCTCCCAAACGTTTTTATTGCGTCTTTTGAAGGGAAAACATTTGAAAATTTTGAAAGAATATACAAACGATTTATTTGGGCAAGAAATTTGATATTTTAGTAGTGAAGTGTGATGGTCAAGTGTTTACATTTGCAACAACTATTTGTCCCTTCACTCCCAGGATGGGTGGGAAAAGTTAACTTTTGTTTAGAATTTCATCTGTGTCCTCAAATGAGTCCCCTTCCGCCAAACTTCTCTGAGGCATTTGAGGTTCTTGTGAGTTGGGTTGCTTTACCTCTGAGCGGCACTTTTTTGCACACCGTGGGCTAAATAGCCAGGTCGCATGGACCCCGAAGGCTCAGAGAAGGTTGTGGGAGGGGACCCACTGGAACAGCTGTTGGGAGACAGATGGTAGCCTCCCGTCAAGGCCATCCAGCGTGTTCTTTAACGTGCACAGGGTATGGCTCTCCCGCACACGGGGTCACGGCTTAACGTCCCATCCGACGGACGGTGGCCTTTCCAAGCCCATCGGTGTCCCCAACTGACCGTGTGCAGGGCGGGGAATTCAACGCTGACCCAGCTGGGACTCGAACCTGGGAACTACAGATTACGAGCCTGGCGCGCTACCGACTGAGCCACCCCCGCCCCAAGGTCCTTGTGACCTGGCCATTTAGTTTACTGTTTGCAAATAAATGTTTCTCACAGGTAAAACAAATAATTCTCCTGACAATGGAAAACGAACTTTTAAAAGCATATGGATTGTAAGGTTACACGCTATATTATCAAATGTATTGGAATATTTTTATGTTATGTAAATGGCAAAACACATTCAGAGCTCTCTAACTTTGGAAATAAGCTTCTTTTTTTCACAGAAAGTTCCACAGGAGAAAAATTAAAAACTTCATTCAAATTAATCAAATTATTAATTTTAAGCAGCATTCTTTTAATGTTTAACCCTTCCCGGGTCAAGGACGTTTATAGACTTTTTTTGTACAACACATGAAACTTCGATTAAAAAAAATGTCGTTTGAAAATTTTCTTACATATATCTTTTAAAAATTCGTAATTCAAGCTTGAAAAATAATATTTTCGTTTTTTCATTTGATGCATATTTTACTAAACTACAATATAAATAATTGGGTAAAGCCATCTGATTGCTATATTTTAGAAGCGCTAGGTCCTGCCATCCTCACAGACCTTCTACTCTGGCATATAAACTGACAGGCTCCTGTCAGACCTCTGTGGCAAGCAGCTGCTTGAGGGGGGATTTATTTTTATTTATTTTTATATGGTATTGCAGATTTGTTTGTTAACAAAATCTGATTTAAGCTCACAAGTTTGATTTGAACTATTATCAACATATTTTTTCCTTAAATTTTCGGAAATCTCTTAAAAATTAACAAAAAACCCTGCTATTTTTAAAAATAGAAGATTTTGGAAGTAATTATGAAATATGTACCAATTTTTCGGTATACCACCGTAAAAAAGTGTTATTAAAATTAATATGATACTATAATGCTCATATGTTTCAATAAAAAAAAAATAAATACCCTCTCAAGCAGCTGCTTGCCACAGAGGTCTGACAGGAGCCTGTCAGTTTATATGCCATAGTAGAAGGTCTGTGATGGCAGGACCTCAGCAGAAAAACGACACATACATCCATGCCTTACCGGGGAGCTCGAACCCAGGCCCCTTAGATCAGTTGCCAAGCGTGCTAACCACTAAAAATTCAGAATTAAATTCTCTTTAATTTGATATATAGCATGACCTATTTCTTTTGATTAGTTATTTATTTTTCTAAAGTTTGCTTGTTTATTGGGTTGGGTTGTTTTACCTCTGAGCGGCACTTTTTTGCACACCATGGGCTAAATGGCCAGGTCACATGGACCCCGAAGGCTCAGAGAAGGTTGGGGGAGGGGACCCACTGGAATAGCTGTTGGGAGACAGATGGTAGCCTCCCGTCAAGGCCATCCAGCGTGTTCTTTAACGTGCACAGGGTATGGCTCTCCGCCTTGTTTATTGAACTTTGCAACAAGCCTGGACTTTTCTCAAAGTATAGTACGGAGAAAAAATTGCAAAACGGAAAAAATGTTTACTCTCAAAAAAAAAATTATTTTTTTTTGTTATTCAGAAATAAATAGCCTTTCTCTTCATGTGCATTATAATCATTTATGTCTATTAGTGTTTTTTAAATAAATTTTTATTTGTGTTGTCAGATGCATTTTTTAAATACACGACTTTAAAAAAATGTCCTATTAAACTACAATTAGTTGCCTTTTTCGTTAAATATTTTATTTTCAGAAAATCCAGAATTAAATGCTGATTAATTTGGCATACACATAATATGTCATAATTCCTTTCATTAGTTATTAGACAAAAAAAAATTCTAAATTTCATTTTTCTTGCCTGCTTAGAGTTAAAAAATTGCTGGATCTGGAAAGGGTTAAAGCATTATCGAAGCGGAAATATTTGACTTCAGATGTTGCTATTACCTCGTTGTTAAACACTATTTCAAAATTGATGGAAACTTAAAAACTATTACGTAAATTTCCAAACTTACCATTATTTTCGGAAATGATTTGTTTTAACTTTAGAGATAAATTTTTATCACAGGAAACACTGCTCTTAGAATGTTAAAGATTTCAGAAAACTTTAAATGGTACACAGATAGTGCTCCAAAACGAGATTTGAGAATTTTTTGAACAGTTTTAATTTTCTTCTAGTGACAGTTTGCTACAAAAGACTTATTTGAAAGTTTCAAAAAACGTGAAAGTGTCCCGCTATTTCGATAATTTAGAGCAAGTTTGGGTTAACTTTTAGCTAAAGGACTTCATAGAAAACTAAATTGAAATAGAGAGTTGCATAGGAAACTGAAATGGAATATATAGCAATATATAAATCAATAACATATGTATGAGAAACGAGGGAAAAAAATCTAAAGTGCTGCTCTTGCGCCATAAAAGTATAAAAAATAAAATATAATATGTCTACTCTGGTTATGTGCTATGCATAATATTAATTTATTATATTAATTTTACTATTTACTAACAAAGCTGTGCTAACTTAACGTTAAAATTCCTTCATCCATTTTGATTTCATTGATTCCTTTTTTTTGTAGCAGAGAAAGCAAAGAAATTAATATTTGAAACACGAAAAAAATTCTGCACATGAGAGCTCACTAGCACTTCGTGTGCTTTAGGGACCTTGAGATTTAAATCCAATTCTATCCATGCCTTATCCAAGACCCGAACCCAGGCTCCTGTAATCAGCAGACAATCTTACCAGTCCGCGATGCATTTTCTGAATCTTCTTTCATGACTGTCCAGTGTTAGAGAATGCTAAAGTAGGAAGCCACTCGAACTTTCTTCTCCTTGTAAACAAATAGTCCATTTTAACCAGGCGTGATTGCAGTTTACAGTTCTATTTTAATTTCTCTCGCCTAATTTAAAAGTAGACGTCCCTAGTGAACTCAGATGTTTCAACTTTAACGTTTGACAGCCAAAATGCTAGTTGCGATTTTTTTTTGCACTTTATGAAGTTTGTGATTTGAAAAAAACTAAAACCCATTATGGCAAAAGAGTTCGTTTGGTAGTCTTTAAAGCCATATTTAAAATTACTGAAATTCTCTTAAGGAAAGGGAAGAAACAGAACAAGCCCAGCTCACCAATTAATCAATGATGGCCTTCTAGTGTTTGTGGAGTTCAAAGAGTTGGAGCTGATGGTTAACAGCCTAACTAGAACAACAAGAAAACTGATTCGGTTAAACGTGCATCTTCTGAATAGTTATGGGCTCAGTGTATGAAAAGAATTTAAATTAATCATCTGCGAAACACTTCTCTTCAAATAATAACAACTTCATAATCGTTCTTCAAAAGTTCCAACAAACATTCAAATCTGTTCGAAGTTTTTTATTTCTTTAAGGATTATCAGAATAAATTTCAGTAAAATGTTTTTTATTAGCATTTTTATTTTAAGTCTTTATTTAACTTTAACGCAGTTCTTTTACGCATAAAGATAAAATGATGAAAAATGCATTTGAAATATAATAATATAAGTTTTTCATTTTGTAGAGTTGCATTTGCAATACAGTCGTCTTAACTAGTGCCCTCTGGGATCATATCTTAACAGAAAAGTTCAAAAGACAACTGATAATGTGTGGAAAATATAAAGATTTTACAATACATAAAATCATTGATAAAAATCATGGATCCGTTGCTAAAGCTATTAAAATAATTATATTTCAATTGCATGTGCGAATTTTCAAAATGGGCAACTATTAGTCAGTCCCTATGCTCATGGGGGAGGGGTGGCTCAGTCGGTATCGCGCCAGGCTCGTAATCTGTAGTTCCCAGGTTCGAGTCCCAGCTGGGTCAGCGTTGAGATTTATCTCCGCAAAATTCTCCGCCCTGCCCACGGTCAGTAGGGGACACCGATGGGCTTGGAAAGGCCGCCGTCCGTCGGATGGGACGCTAAGTCGTGGCCCCGTGTGCGGGAGAGCCATACCCTGTGCACGTTAAAGAACACGCTGGATGGCCTTGACGGGAGGCTACCATCTGTCTCCCAACAGCTGTTCCAGTGGGTCCTCTCCCCCAACCTTCTCTGAAACTTCGGGGTCCATGTGACCTGGCCATTTAGTCCATGGTGTGCAAAAAAGTGCCGCTCAGAGGTAAAACAACCCAACCCTATGCTCATGGATAAATAGAAGACAAATCTGAGCTGATGTATAAGCATTGCATATAGTTTCTCACCACTCCTATACGTAGTCGAATGTTGGGCGTACGTGAAGCGAATGCAAACTTTGTCAATGCTTGCCACCAATTCAAGTAGCTTATTACATGCCACATTGTCTTCGAAACTGGTACGTGCACATTGCCGTTTACTGGAAAGAGCTTTGCTGCTATGAACACAGTGCTTTTGAATGCCAAAGGAAAGTTTTCTTAGTTGAAGTTGGGTTGGGTTGTTTTACTTCTGAGCGGCACTTTTTTGCACACCATGGGCTAAATGGCCAGGTCACATGGACCCCGTAGGCTCAGAGAAGGTTGTGGGAGGGGACCCACTGGAACAGATGTTGGGAGACAGATGGTAGCCTCCCGGCAAGGCCATCCAGCGTGTTCTTTAACGTGCACAGGGCATGTCTCTCCCGCACACGGGCCACGGTTTAACGTCCCATCCGACGGACGGCGGCCTTTCCAAGCCCATCGGTGTCCCCTACTGACCGTGGGCAGGGCGGGGAATTTTGCGGAGATAAATCTCAACGCTGACCCAGCTGGGACTCGAACCTGGGAACTACAGATTAGGAGCCTGGCGCGCTACCGACTGAGCCACCCCCGCCCCTCTTAGTTGAAGTAACCTGTCATTTAGGGCAATATTTTCTATGTATAGTTATAGTCTCAAATATTTCCATAATGTGAGCCTTAGACAGTCATGTGTCATGATATGCCATAATGAAGTATCCATCAGAGTTGAAGCATTCGTCATAGTGTGAACATTACACAATACTTCATATAAAGAATGGGGCGGCAAGTTTCCCTCAAAGAGTTTCTTGTCTAATTCGTGGTCTATTACAGTTAACCACGAAAGCTGGGTGGAAGTGGCTCAGTAGGTAGCACGTCAGGCTCGTAATCTTCAGTTCCCACGTTCGAGTCCCACCTGGGGGAGCGTTGAGATTTAGCTCCGTAAAACCCCCACCCTGCCCTAAGTCAGTAGGGAACACCCATTGGCTTGGAAAGGACACCATTCTTCCAATGGCGGCGTAGTCCGGCGGATAAAGCCGTAGTCCCTGTGTGTGAGAGCCATACCCTGTGCACGTTGAAGAACACTCTGGATGCCTTGACGGAAGCTACCATCTGTCTCCTAACAGCCCCCCCCCCCCGCAATAGGGGACCACCTTGCCATGGTGGTGGGGAGGGGTCCTAGGGTCCAGCAAACCGGCTGAAGGCTTTGCCGGCCGGATTGGGTCCCCGGATGGAGCATTGCCAAAGCCAACCGAGGTCGACGATGCTGCCGACCGGTTCTCTGGCCGGTTGGTCGGGACAGCGTCTGAGACCTTACCTATTAGGAGCTCTGGGTGAGCTGTTCGAGGGCTCGGCAGAACGGGTTTGGATCCTAGTAGGCCTGAGCCCTCTCAAAAGTCTGGGTCTTACTAAGAGTCTCCACCCCGGGTGCCGATCGAACTTGGATCTATATATCCTTGTTCATGGCTAACCGGGGAACAGATTAAAGTTAGGTTTCCTTCGGTGGTCAGCTTTCCTTCTATAGGACTGCTGCCATGTGAGGCTGAGTTTGAGGTGCGCCTATAGGGCGTATTCCTTGCCCCTGGCTCTAGATAGCACGGCTTTTCATAACTGGTAGTGTCGTATAGGCGGAATCGGGAATTGCCGTGGTTGCATAAGATCGCAACAAAAGAGAGGTGTCTCCTAACAGCTGTCCAATAGGTTCCCTTCCCCCAATCTTCTCTGAGTGTACTTTCACAGAAACAAAATATGCTTCTCAAGCTCTCGGGGTCCTTGTGACCTGGCCATATAGCCCATTGTGTGCTCTCGGGGTCTTTGTGACCTGGCCATATAGCTCATTGTGTGCAAAAAAAGATGACGCTCAGAAATAAAACAACCCAACCCACGAAGGACAATAAAAAGCCCTTCCTGGTATAGCAGTTAAACGTTCGCGACTACTAAGCCAGCGGACATGTCCAGGATTCGCCATACTGTGAGTCTTAGACATTCACTATATTATTAGTCTTAGATGAGAAAGCATTCGTCATACAGTGAGCCTTGAATACGTATGCGTTGTACTGTGAGCCATAGATAAGGCTGTCATAATGCGAGTCTAAGTTTTGTCAATAGCTCTTCCTGGTATAGCGGTTAAACGTTCGTGACTACTATGCCAGCGGACATGTCCAGGATTCGTCATACTGTGAGTCTTAGACATTCACCATACATTAGTCTTAGATGAGAAAGCATTCGTCATACAGTGAGCCTTGAATACGTAGGCGTTGTACTGTGAGCCATGGATAAGGCTGTCATAATGCGAGTCTAAGTTCTGTCAATAGTGAGATTCAGGCGTCAGTTCTAGTGTTAGCCTTACACAGGCATCTGTCATAGTGTGAGCGTAAATTAAGCACCTATTATAACCTCTCTTGATGCATGTTAGTATGCAATCAAGAGTTGGTTTTGTAAACGTAAAGAACATAGTCAATCTGATATTTTTGAAAGCTTGAATGTCTAATGTGCGTGAATTTGCAATAATAACACTTTTTCTAACAAACAGTGTTTTCTATATTCACATCCATAGACACACCAACCTCATTAGGATTTGTCATTTCAACGACTAGTCAAACACTTAAATAACACCAAAACTAACTGTATATCAAGACCGTGTGATTAAATTAGAGGCAATATTTCCTCTTCTGAGGAAATTACACCCGATTAATATCATTTGCTGTGACGCTTTAATTAACGATTAAGTTAATTGTTTAAGTGTCATAGTATGCTATACGATTAACACTTGCACCTTCCATCTTTACGTATTGTCCCATTAGCATGAAACAATGTCTCCCAATTAGAGGAGAAAACGAAAAGAGATGATGGATGCTTCTTCAGGAATGCTTTGCATTCGAACTGAAAACATCCTGCAATAAATAATTGTTTAGGTCAGGGAAAGAAGTTACACAAGGTATTAGCACTTAGCTATTCCATCGGTCTGAGCTGGAATCAATCTCCAAGAAGAGAAAAATTCAGCAGAGATTACTGAAATCCATCATTCTTTCAAACGCCGACCATTCCGAAGCATGAGATCAGCTGCAGAGTCTAGAGATGTTTGGAATGCTCTCTTTGGGCGTTAATCAAATAATTGTTTACTGTCAGCGATGGTTAGGAAAGCAAATATTTCTTTCTGTAAATCAAGCGAAGGAAGAGTAAAGGAGTCGAAATATTTTTTTTTTTTTTTTCATTATTTAACGAAACATCCCGAAAACGCATTAAAATGGGTACGAATTTAAGCACAACTTATTATATTGATATTTATGCACACCTTATTTTATTATCTCGTTTTTTTTTAAAAAAAGAGATAATAGCTTCGCTTTATCGTCTGTCTGTCTATATGTACATACAAACAATACATACAAAATCCTCATGCAGCCATGGGCTACGGAAGTCCAACCAGACTGTGTAATTTTCCTCCCCAGACGTGTTTCTTTTGAGCTACAGCTGCTGCATTTGGCCACTCTAGGCCAATTTTAGCAAGGTCCTGTTTGACATTGTCTGCCCATCGCAACCTAGGTCTTCCCCTTTTTCTGATACCCTTAGGTACACTGTTCATAATCCTCTTTGCCAATCTATAGCTATGAATACAGGCAACATGGCAAAACCAACGCAGTCTCTCTCTGCACAATATGCTGCTCAAAAGAAGTTAACGACTCCTTCTAACCTCATTATTACTTACAAAACCAAACCACTTAATGCCCAAGATACTGTGTAAGCATCTATCATCAAAGGTATAAAGTTTCTTGTTATCCTGCTTACAAAGGGTCCATGTTTCATTACCATAACTAACCTTAGCAAGAACCAAACTATTATACAGCCTAATTTTAGCCTTTAGGTGTATATGCCTATTTTTCCATACTCTCCATAGATTCTTAAAAGTCCCAGTGGCAATCCGTATCCTTCTATTTATCTCATTCCGCACATCACCAGTATCTATTACATAGCTCCCAAGACAATTAAACTGAGACACTTGCTCAATAGTACAGCCATTCAAACAACTGAAGCACCATCTGCCTGACCAATTTTCATCACTTTAGTGTTTTCTAGGTTTATCACCAAACCTACTCTATTACCAGTCTCATCAACAGCCCTAATGAACGAATTCATCTCATCAACATCAGTAGCCAACTGGGACAAATCATCTGCATAATCTAAACAGAAGAAATTTTGAAATCTCTAGACCATTTACGGCCAAAATCTTTCTCTTGCAAAGAATTTCGCATTACACAACAATAACCAAACTAAAGAGGAAAAGAGACAGAATGCACCCTTGTCTAACTCCACTAGCAATGTTAAACCAATCGCTGCAAGACGTACCAACTCTCACACACACCTCAGTGTTATTATAGAGAGCTCTCATTACACTAACTAATTTATCAGGTATTCCATATGATCTAACAATCAACCACAAATGTCGATCAACAGAGGCAAAAGCCTTTTTGAAATCTACAAAGCTAGCAGCCACAGGTTTCTGAAACTCTAAATATTTCTCAAGAATCTGCCTAAGTGTAAATATTTGATCAGTACATCCCCTACCACTTCTGAATCCACATTGTTCATCAAGCAGTTGTCCATCAACCAAATTCTTAATTCTATTAAGTATAATCATGCAAAGAACGTTTACCTGGAACAGAAAGTAAACTAATTCCCCTATAATTATCACAAGAACTGCGATCACCTTTTTTAAAAATTGGGGCAATTATAGCTCTAATAAAATCCTTAGGAACAACACCCTTTATCATAAAATATATTGAAAATTTCAGTCAGACACGTGACAACACAAATGCTCCCAGCTCTAAGCATTTCAGTGGTGATTTCGTCCACCCCTGGGGATTTATGCAGTTTTAATTTAGAGATAGCTAATGCGACTTGGGAATGTGATATAGGGCCATCATTAAAGCCAGTAATGTACCTATTCTCATTGCAAACAATGGGAGTAGAAATAATCACATTATTTAGAACATCTCTGAAATGTTCAGCCCACCTAGCCATCACAGAATCCTCACCTTCAACCACCTTGCCATAGTTATCCTTCAATCCCTGTGTACCTGTATGTTTCTCTCCACATAAAACATTAACAATCTGGTACAACCCCCTGCTGTTGTGCTGTCTGCTTCCTCTACTTTGTCAGCCAAGCTATCAAGCCAAAGATTCTTATCAGCTGTTAACTGATCCTTTACATGTTTATTAAGCTCATTGTAATGTTTTCTGTTTGGACTAGTAGGGTGTTGATTCATATTAATCCTGCACTTCCTTTTTTCAGAAATGAGTTTCATAGCATTATCACTCAAATAATTTTGTTTACTTTGTTCCCTTTTAACCAAGAGATTACTGTTGGTTTCAAGAAAAGCATGTTTAAACTGATCCCATTTTTTTTCAACTTCAGCAGTAAGCAAACAACGATTGTTATAATGACTAAGTAACCTATCATGGTATGCTTTGGCTATATCTGGATCTTTCAGACCTTCAGTCTTGAAGGTAATTTTCTTAACCTTAGCTTCAGCTATAAGACACTTTTGACCAGGTAATGGTCAGACCCAATTTCGGCTCTCCTGTACGATCTGGAATTCCTAACTGAACTGCAACATTTTCTGTGAATTAAAATATAATCTATCATATTCATGTGCAACCCATCAGGTGAAACCCACGTTTATTTATAAATGTTCCGGTGCTTATAGTATGTGGTAGTTATTCGTAAACCATTAAGTTTACTTACCTGTAGGAGACGTTTCTCTTTGTCATGGGAACTACCAATGCCAAAGGGACCTAAAACTCCTGCCCGAAGGTCAGAATCAGTACCAACTTTAGCATTGAAGTCACCTAGCACAAGAGAAATACATATCTCCTTTCTTCAAAGAATTCAAAATATCCTGAAACTGGCTGTAAAATGTATCCTTCTCGTTCTCATCAGAGTCCTCTGTGGGGACATAACAACAGATGACATCAAACTTTTTTGTTTACAGAGATAAATTAAAAATTATTTTTGTGTTGGATAGGTATTGGCGAAATATTATGACTTTCCAAATCTCCCTAAAGCTATAATTAACTACACGCTCTAACGGTGGAAAAAGTTGAAATTTCCAAATTTCAAACGAATATTGGTAAACCTTGCATTTTTGCTAGAAATTTAAAAATTTGGTGGTGAAATATGAAGGTCACGAAATTTCTATTGCCAACAATGAGTCGACCTCTTAATCCCAGGGGGCTGGAGAAAAGCAGCTTTTTGGTTTTAAGAGAAAACTGATTGTTTTTTGAGATAAAATAAAAGTTCTTTTTCCTTTGGGTAGGTACTGATGAAATATTACTTGGATTGGATTGTTTTACCTGTGAGCGGCACTTTTTTGCACACGATGGGTTAAATGGGACAAGGACCTCGAAGGCTCAGAGAAGGTTAGGGGAGGGGACCCACTGGAACAGCTGTTGGGAGACAGAGGGTAGCCTCCCGTCAAGGCGATCCAGCGTGTTCTTTAACGTGCACAGGGTATGTCTCTCCTGCACACGAGGCCACGGCTTAACCCATCCGACGGACGGCGGCCTTTTCAACCCCATCGGTGTCCCCTACTGACCGTGGGCAGGGCGGGGAAATTTTGCGGAGATAAATCTCAACGCTGACCCAGCTGGGACTCGAACCTGGGAACTACAGATTACGAGCCTGGCGCGCTACCGACTGAGCTACCCCCGCCCAATGAAATATTACGATTCGAAACTTCCGAATCTCCCAAAAGCAATAAGTGCGGTGTCTAACGGTGGAAAAATTTGAAACGAATATTTTACAAACGAATTAATGCTAGAAATCTGAAATTTTAAATTGTGTGGTGGAATGAAGTTTCCATTGGCAACAATGAATGGGGCGGGGGTGGCTCAGTCGGTAGCGCGCCAGGCTCGTAATCTGTTGTTCCCAGGTTCGAGTCCCAGCTGGGTCAGCGTTGAGATTTATCTCCGCAAAATTCCAGGCCCTGCCCACGGTCAGTTGGGGACACCGATGGGCTTGGAAAGGCCGCCGTCCGTCGGATGGAACGTTAAGCCGTGGCGCCGTGTGCGGGAGAGTCATACCCTGTGCACGCTAGGGAACACGCTGGATGGCCTTGACGGGAGCCTACCATCTGTCTCCCAACAGCTGTTCCAGTGGGTCCCTCCCCCAACCTTCTCTGAGCCTTCGGGGTCCATGTGACCTGGCCATTTAGCCCATGGTGTGCAAAAAAGTGCCGCTCAAAGGTCTATGGGTCAAAGGTCAAAGGCCGCAAAAGGCAAAAAAGTGCCGCATCTTAGATCCAGGGTGAATGAGTAAACGGGTCCTCTTTGTTTTAAAAGTTATTGTTCGATTTTAGAAGTAAATTAAAATTCCTTTTGGATTGAATAGGTATTGATGAAATATTACGATTTGAACTTTTCGAATGTCTCAAAAAAACTATAAATGCGCCCTCTAACGGTGTAAAAGTAAAATTTTAAAATTGAAAAAACTATTGGAAACGGTATATTTATGCTACAAATTTTAAATTTTCTTTAGGGGAGTGTGAGAGTCATGAAGTTTTCATTGGTAACAATAAGTTGACTACTTATCCCCAGGAGGATGCAAAAAAGAAATGTTTTTCTTTTAATAAATAACTGTTTGAAGATAAAAATGTTTTTCGATTGGATAGGTATTAATGAACTATTATATTTTCAGTTTTCGAATATCCCAAAAAGCTATATTTGCGCCCTATAAAGGTGGAAAAATTTGGAAATTTAAAAATTTTAAAACGAATATTGCAAACATATTTATGGGAGAAATTTTGGTGGCGGAATGTGAAACGTTATCAAGTTTCCTTTGGAAACAGTGAGTTGGGTTGGGTTGGGTTGTTTTACCTCTGAGCGGCATTTTTTGCACACCATGGGCTAAATGGCCAGGTCACATGGACCCGAAGGCTCAGAGAAGGTTGGGGGAGGCGACCCACTGGAACAGCTGTTGGGAGACAGATGGTAGCCCCCCGTCAAGGCCACCCAGCGTGTTCTTTAACGTGCACAGGGTATGGCTCTCCCGCACACGGGGCCACGGCTTAACGTCCCATCCGACGGGCGGCGGCCTTTCCAAGCCCATCGGTGTCCCCTACTGACCGTGGGCAGGGCGGGGAATTTTGCGGAGATAAATCTCAACGGTGGCCCAGCTGGGACTCGAACCTGGGAACTACAGATTATGAGCCTGGCGCGCTACCGACTGAGTCACACCCGCCCAGGAAACAATGAGTTGACCGCTTACTCCCAAGGTATGGGAAACATAATTGCTTTTTTTTTGAAAGCGATAATAGGAAAACACTTTTTTAGTTGGATTGGTAAACAGTGGAATGTTATAATTCGCATTTTTCCAATTCTTAGGTAGTTAATTTATATCGTTAGAGATTACTAAATATAGAAACGGCGAAACTTTTAACAAATGTTTCAACTGATCTGTTTATGGTAGAAATTTGAAATTTCGGTGGTAGAGTGTCAAGAGATATTCCACTGAGAGAATAATTTAGCACTTTTTCTCGAAGGGGTTTGAGAAAAGCAACTTTTCAAACTTAAGAAATAAAAGACAGATACTTTTTATAAATAATTATGTGGAAAAAGTTTGCTGACAATGCGGGATTCGAAACCGCGACTCTACAGACACATGCAAGAACTCTCTACCAGCTAATCCAACCATCGGACGATAATTTGCTTCCGGGATTGTTCCCTAATTGGGGATGATGCAAGGTCCACCACATTCCGCGAAAGACATAAAGGTCACATCTTGGAAGCAAATTACCGTCCGATGGTTAGTTTAGCTGGTAGAGCTCTCTGGAAAATCGCGGGTTCGAATCCTGCCCATCAGCATAATTTTTTCTGAATAATTATTTATTGAATTTATATATCTACAGGTAATCTGTGTATTTACTATAGATGCTTTTTATGCCGTATAATTGCTAATAAAATACTACTTTTTGATTTTCCCCCATCATCCATTAGCTCAAATTAAAACTTTTAAGGAGTGAAAATGCAGGTAAACGGAAAACTTCATTCTCTTTGAAAACGAGATACTCCCATGTGCCAAAGGCGATACACAATAATATGCACACCATATTTTATTGATATTTATGCACACGTTATTTTATTTATATTTATGCACACCATATTTTATTTACATTTTTGTAAACCATATATTATTGATATTATGTACACCATATTTTACTGATATTTTTGCACACCTTAATTTACTGATATTTTTGCTCTAACTATTTAACTGATATTTTTGCACCTCTCATTTAACCGATATTTTTGCACACGCAATTCTACCGATATTTATGTAGCTTTATTTTATTCTTATTTATGCACACGTTATTTAACTGATATTTTTGCACACCTTATTTTACTGTTATTTATGTAGCCTTATATTATTGTTATTTATGCGCAGCTTATTTTACTGATGTTTAGGCCCACATTGTTTTATTCATATTTATGCACACTTTATTTTTCTAATGTTTATTCACACCTTATTTTACTGATACGTATGTATCCTTATTTTACTGATTATAATGATCAGTTGATTTGAATGGTTGTTTGCACTCTTGAGCAAGTATCTCAGTGATTTATTATCTTGGGAGATGCTTAACAGATTCTTGTGATATGTGACATGAGATAAGCAGAAGGTAGGTATTGCTTTGAGATCTTTAGAATCTCTGGAGATTGTGAAAAAATAGGCATATAGACCTAAAGACTAATATTAGTCGGTATAATAGTTTGGTTCTTTCTAGGATTAGTTATGGTGGTGAAATTTCGATCTTTCACGAGCAAGATAACAGGAAACTTGATGTCTTTGTTTCTAGATGCTTACACAGTATCTTGGGCATTATCAACTTTGTCAGTAATGATGAGGTTTGGTAAAGGAGTCAGCAACCTCCTTTGAGCAGCATATTTTGCAAAGAAAGATTACTTTGCAAAATACATACAGATATGCATATCTGCAGATTGGCAAATAAGGTTATGAACAGAACTAAAGGCCTGAGGAAAAGGAGGTGACGTAGGATGCGATGGGCTAGAGTGGACTGCAGTTGGGTTGGGTTGTTTTACCTCTGAGCGGCACTTTTTTGCACACCATGGGCTAAATGGCCAGGTCACATGGACCCCGAAGGCTCAGAGAAGGTTGGGGGAGGGGACCCACTGGAACAGCTGTTGGGGACAGATGGTAGTCTCCCGTCAAGGCCATCCAGCGTGTTCTTTAACGTGTACAGGGTATGGCTCTCCCGCACACAGTGGACTACAGTGGACAGATGTAGCTCAGGACAGCGGTGTTTGGAGAACTAAATTGCACAGTCTGATTGGACCTATACATAGCCCATGGCACCATGATGAATTTGTATTTTCGTGTATGTATCAAATCTATCTACTCCTGGATATTCAACAGTATTTTTTAAGTATTTGAAGAAATATGCAAGCTGAATTATTAGTTCTTTCTTCACAAATCATTTATAATTCGCAAATATGGAAATAAGCATTATACAAACTGCTTAAAATATACATTTTTGTAAATTTTAATTTCCGGTTAATTTTTTTATTTTCACTTGTTTGAACTAAATTTTCAGATCAATTACTATAATACAAATTGCTCAATGAAATATTTCAGCTTTCATAACCTTAAATATTGAAAGAATATTTCAGGAAATCTATATTTAAATTGATTTGATTGTGATATTATTTTATGGTGTCACATTTTTCCAAAACTAGAAGATAGCATATCTCGTATGGCAATATGGGATGCTTGACCCCAAAAGAAAGAAGTTTATTTTCTACCTTTAGTTTACCTCTGACAGTCGAAATTTTTACTAGTGAATGATTGGGAAAATGCAAATAGTAATATATTATTAGTACTTGTACAACAGCAGAGTTTTTTCATTTATGTCCTAAATTAAAACAATTACTTTGTGTACCCACTGTGGCGATAAAGAGGACAATCATTTCTACCAGTGAGTAAAATTTTAAAAGTTCTACTGTAAATAGATAATTTTCAATATTTCTATAAGATGCACTTGAAATAATATGCTGAAAAACGTTTGGTTTCTGAAAATGTTTGATATTTTTGCACACCTTATTTTACTGATATTTTTGCACACCTTATTTTACTGATATTTTTGCATACCATATTTAACTAATATTTTTGCACACCTTATCTTACTGATATTTTTGCATACCATATTTAACTAATATTTTTGCACACCTTATTTTACTGATATTTTTGCATACCATATTTAACTAATATTCTTGCACACCTTATTTTACTGATATTTTTGCATACCATATTTAACTAATATTTTTGCACACCTTATTTTACTGATATTTTTGCATACCATGTTTAACTAATATTTTTTGCACACCTTATTTAACTGATATTTTTGCACACTTTATTTTACTGATATTTTTGCACACCTTATTTTACTGATATTTTTGCATACCATATTTAACTAATATTTTTGCACACCTTATTTTACTGATATTTTTGCATACCATATTTAACTAATATTTTTGCACACCTTATTTTACTGATATTTTTGCATACCATATTTAACTAATATTTTTGCACACCTTATTTAACTGATATTTTTGCACACCTTATTTTACTGATATTTTTGCACACCTTATTTTACTGATATTTTTGCATACCATATTTTACTAATATTTTTGCACACCTTATTTAACTAATATTTTTGCATTCCATATTTAACTAAGTTTTTAGCACCACTTATTTTACTATATATTATTTTTCCATCCTGAGTTTCGTCCATCTCAGGACGAAACAAAATATTTTGCAGAAAATTATTTTAAGTGCGTTTTGTCAACAGAACGTTTCTTGCGATGCTTTATTATTGAATTTCTCCTTTGGCCTTTCGCATATTTTCCACCGTTAGAGGGCGCTATTATAACTATTTAGAAGATTCTGAAAATCCGAATATTAGTATTTGATCAATACCTATACAAATTAATAAAAAATAATTTATTTTTTTCAAAAAGCAATTAGATATATATACAGTGAAAAGGTCTCGTGAATACGTTTTCAGTACCGAAAATCTATCAGATTACAAATATAGAAAGAATATTGGAAATTAAATGCATAAAAATAGAAATAATGTAGAGTAGGGGTTCTTAACGTGGGGTACGCGGTAAAAGTTTTTGGGGTACGCCGTGAGAGCTCAAAAGTCGTTAGATCTAGTAACAAAGTAAAAATACCCATTGTTATACTATAACTATAGTTTTCTCTATCTATACAAGGGTCTATACATCTATCTATACAACTATCTATACACATTTCCAAAGGGTAAGTGAAGTATAAAAGGTTGAGAACCACTGATATAGAAAAATATAAGATAAATAAAAAAAAAAATTGAATTTTTCTTTAAAAACAAAAAGTTTATTGTCTGCGGACAGACAGACGAACTGACAGATAGAAAACAAAGTGAGAACATTAGCTCGTTTTTTTCTGAAAACGAGTTAAAAATGGAATAAAGCAAAAGGTAAAATTGTATCCTTTAGGCACTACGAAGCAAATATGAGTTTCTTGATGCATACTTTGGTTTATGTTGTAGGTATTTTTTCAGCTTAGACTAAAAAATGTTGAAAGTGTGTAAATCAGGTATTTAGGGCGTTCATTAAGGGTCTAAATTATATATACCGATCCGTCGGTTTGTATTCGCTTTGACTACCGAACGTGGTCCGACCGAGAAATCGGGTTGGGTTGGGTTGTTTCACCTCTGAGCGGCACTTTTTTGCACACCATGGGCTAAATGGCCAGGTCACATGGACCCCGAAGGCTCAGAGAAGGTTGGGGGAGGGGACCCACTGGAACAGCTGTTGGGAGACAGATGGTAGCTCCCGTGAAGGCCATCCAGCGTGTTCTTTAACGTGCACAGGGTATGTCTCTCCCGCACACGGGATCACGGCTTAACGTCCCATCCGACGGACGGTGGCCTTTCCAAGCCCATCGGTGTCCCCTACTGACCGTGGGCAGGGCGGGGAATTTTGCGGAGATAAATCTCAACGCTGACCCAGCTGCGACTCGAACCTGGGAATTACAGATTACGAGCCTGGCGCGCTACCGACTGAGCCCCCCCCCCCGCCCCCCGAGGAATCGGTTACATACCGATCCCTCGGAACATTCGCTTTGAGAATTTTCGCAGTAACGAAGAGTACAAATTCATATCTCGTTTTCGGTTTAAGAAGAAATTTTCGCAATAACAAAGATAATATGCTTAACACAACGATACTGAGGATCGAGTCGTTTTTGAGCAGCGCAACATTTTTTCGATATAGGAAAAATATTAATATCTACAATGTAAAAAAAATTACCCCTCCTCAAGTAGCTGCTTGTCACAAGGATCTGAAAAGAGCCTGAGTTTAATATGCCATGGAGAAGATCTGTGAGGAAGGCAAGAACTCTGCAGAAAGATAACACAAACCAAGCTCGTTTTGATTAGTAGACAAGCACACTAACCATTCTGCCACGGGCAAAAATTCTAGTGATGTTTCAGGAATGAAACTGTTTCTCATTTATACGTCCATTGGAATTTTGAAGCACATTCTGCGTGCTTCAAAATGAAATGAACGAAACTATACCAATTATATGAAAAACGAAACTATATCCACTCATATTGTTTTGAAACTTTAAGTGACAAAGAGTTTCGAAATCGAACCGCTCTATAGGAATCTTCGGCGATTATTATTTAACAATAGTACCATATGAGAGTATATATATACTCTGTACTTATCTGTTATACTGTTATTATACTGTTATTATATATAACTATTATTATATATTATTTTATACTATTATTATTATATATTTTTTTTTTAGAAATTAGTGATCTGCCAAACTTCGTGTCACGTTTTAGAAATTAGTGATCTGGCAACCTTCGTGTCACGTGACACGAAGGTTGTCGGATCACTAATTTCTAAAAAAATCGTTGCCAGATATTTTTTCTGAATTCTGTAATCAACCATAGTGTTCGGATACCTTTTTGAGCGACTGTACAACCAAACGTCTTTTCCTACTGACTATACAAAATGTTTGCAGGAAATGACATTCCCTACAATAAAAAACCATGTTCTGTTGTTCATAAATACTCCTGCTAAACAAACATCTGCAGTCTAAGTTGTTACCGACCACTCAACAAAACGAAATCCTTTCTACAACTATTCCAACTCTTCTACTGAATTATTGTATTTTTTAAATGAACTGTGTTCTATTCTGATCATGACGTAATCCACACTACGTGCTGCATCTCGTAGTAAACAGTTACGCTTTCCATTGTTGTACGTGCACATTTCGCAATTAAACATTCGGTTGGGTTGGGTTGTTTTACCTCTGAGCGGCACTTTTTTGCACACCATGGGCTAAATGGCCAGGTCACATGGACCCCGAAGGCTCAGAGAAGGTTGGGGGAGGGGACCCACTGGAACAGCTGTTGGGAGACAGATGGTAGCCTCCCGTCAGGGTATGTCTCTCCCGCACACGGGGCCACGGCTTAACGTCCCATCCGACGGACCGCGGCCTTTCCAAGCCCATCAGTGTCCCCTACTGACCGTGGGCAGGGCGAGGAATTTTGCGGAGATAAATCTCAACGTTGACCCAGCTGGGACCCTAACCTGGGAACAGCAGATTACGAGCCTGGCGCGCTACCGACTGAGCCACCCCCGTCCCTTAAACATTCGGAATGAATTATTAAATTTCTAAAGCCCAAGAAACAATAAAATTTTTTACAATGAAACTAATGGGAAATAGTTGCTCGATTTGCGAAATATCGCATTGCGAACAGTTTTACAGGAACGAATTGCATTCGTAAATCTAGGTAGGCCTGTATTTTTTAGAAATATTTTTATTTCTGTCTTAACACAATCGATGATTTGGGAAACTTCGAATTTTATGAAAACTTAATGAAGTGGCGTCATCCAGGAGAACAGGTTCTTTCTTACATGAAAAGAATTTTATGTTTCATTAGATAGTAAATAACTTAATTGCAAGAAGTTATAACACTCATTTTTGTTGTTCTGTATAACTTAGTCATAAGAACTTCAACATTTATGGATTAAACCGTATTTGATGTGTGGACTTCTGTTTTTAGGAGGTACTTTTTAGAAATATGTGAAAGCTACAGAAAATAGAAAAACAGGAATTAAGGTTTATATTAGACAAAAAGTTGCTGAGAAAATATAAAGGAATAGTATAGAGTTGTTTTTTTTAGAATTACGTACATTATATGCTTTTAAATCTGAAATATATATATATATAATGGATGAGGGCGGCAATATGTGCAGTGCGGATTATTTAAATATTGTTAGAGATGAAGTATATCTATTGATGTTAATGTTGTTGGTCATGCAGTAGCCAATTGAGGTATCTAAAAGTCCCAGGCTCAAAGGTTTCGGGTTGTTGGGTTGTTTTGGGTTGTTTTACCTCTGAGCGGCACTTTTTTGCACACCATGGGCTAAATGGCCAGGTCACAAGGACCTCGAAGGCTCAGAGAAGGTTGGGGGAGGGGACCCACTGGAACAGCTGTTGGGAGACAGATGGTAGCCTCCCGTCAAGGCCATCCAGCGTGTTCTTTAACGTTCACAGGGCATGGCTCTCCCGCACACGGGGAAACGGCTTAACGTCCCATCCGACGGACGGCGGCCTTTCCAAGCCCATCGGTGTCCCCTACTGACCGTGGGCAGGGCGGGGGGAATTTTGCGGAGATAAATCTCAACGCTGACCCAGCTGGGACTCGAACCTGGGAACTACAGATTACGAGCCTGGCGGGCTACCGACTGAGCCACCCCCGCCCCTCAAAGGTTTCGGGACACCCTCAGCTGTCTGCAAGAGAAGAAGGTACTCACTATACAAAAAGTTTTGCAACTTAAGGATGAAAAATAAATATGCAGCAAGTTAAATGAACTGAACTACAGAATGTATAAACAAAAAAATTAATGTGTATTTTATTGAAAAGTAAACAAAAATGAATTATAAACAAAAATAAAGATTTTTTCTTAGGAGTGCATTTAGAAAAAAAAAATCCATGATATGTACATAAGCAGCAGATTGTACTGATTGTGAAATATTTTACTAAAAAATATGTTGGTCAAAAAGTCTAGTTTTGAGGCACTCATCAATATCGGGGCAGCACGATATTGCGTGCTATTTTTTATGATGATAGAAATCAATAGTGATTCTTCGTATTACGTCAAAAGGTTTTAAAAAATGTAAATATCCAGGAATTAGGTTCTATGTATAAGGACGACGGTAATGTAGAGGATTATGTAAATAGTAGTGATAAAGAAAAAACGTTAAAGGAGATAGTTGAGAAATTTTTAGATAGAAATGATCTCAAGGAAGTAGATTATACAATCAATGAGAGAGAGGAAGTGTTAAAAGGTCAGTTAATTGCGGCCGAAGATATGAAAAGAAAAGAGAGGCAGTTTTGTCTAAATGACCGAGTAGTGACGCTAAGGGTTGGGTTGTTTTACCTCTGAGCGGCACTTTTTTGCACACCATGGGCTAAATGGCCAGGTCACATGAACCCGAAGGCTCAGAGAAGGTTGGGGGAGGGGGACCCACTGGAACAGCTGTTGGGAGACAGATGGTAGCCTCCCGTTAAGACCATCCAGCGTGTTCTTTAACGTGCACAGGGTTCTCCCGCACACGGGGCCACGGGTTAACGTCTCATCCGACGGACGGCGGCCTTTCCAAGCCCATCGGTGTCCCCTACTGACGTGGGCAGGGCGGGGAATTTTTGCGGAGATAAATCTTAACGCTGACCCAGCTGGGACTCGAACCTGGGAACTACAGATTACGAGCCTGACGCGCTCCGACTGAGCCACCCCGCCCCAAAAGAGAGGCAGTTTTGTCTAAATGACCGCAGTAGTGACGCTAAGGTTAGAAGATTTGGCCAAGGGGCAGATCTAACAGAAAAAGGTTCTGATGTTCATACAGTCACTGGACAAAAATTGGATAAATATAGAAGAAAAGTTCCGAAGTAGACCTAAGCGATCATTAACTATTGATTAAGAGTGTATTAATAGTAGGCGTAAATTCGGTGTTAACAGGGACGAGACAAAAGGATTTGTTTCTGAAGGATCGTATCTCGTTCAAGAATAAATGCTTCATTTAAACACGGAAGCTCAATAAAAAAGCAGTGATAGAAGAAACAGAAGATTATTAGGAAAATGTCGAAAGGCAAAGGAAACAAGTCCGTAGGAAAACAAGCGCTAATAAAGTTTGAAAAGAATAGCACGTTTGGGTTGTTGTTGGGTTGTTTTACCTCTGAGCGGCACTTTTTTGCACACCATGGGCTAAATGGCCAGGTCACATGGACCCCGAAGGCTCAGAGAAGGTTGGGGGAGGGGACCCACTGGAACAGCTGTTGGGAGACAGATGGTAGCCTCCCGTCAAGGCCATCCAGCGTGTTCTTTAACGTGCATAGGGTATGGCTCTCCCGCACACGGGGCCACGGCTTAACGTCCCATCCGACGGACGGCGGCCTTTCCAAGCCCATCAGTGTCCCCTACTGACCGTGGGCATGGCGGGGAATTTTGCGGAGATAAATCTCAACGCTGACCCAGCTGGGACTCGAACCTGAGAACTACAGACTACGAGCCTGGCGCGCTACCGACTGAGCCACCCCCGCCCCCACGTTTGGGTTCACAATAAAGAGGAAGAATTGCAAAATGAAAGATAAAGCGTGAGCAATAGCACTTAATTTTGCAGGAAGTAAGAAATTGAGAGATGCCAGGGAAACCGAAAGGGAGAATTCTAGATGCATTATCAGCATCGATAACGGACATCGAGCGAAGGTCAAATGCCGGCAGGCCTGTAAAAGCTTTAACCGATCGGAAGTCAATCTATCCAATAGCACTCTGTTGTTAAGAAAGTTCCTGGGGGTGTTGGTAATTAGATTAGGGATTACATTGGAAAGGGGTTAGCTGACAACTCAAAGGGGTGTAAAAATGAGAAGGGACTGAATTCACCCGACTCACTTGTAGAGAGATGCTCTCTTCGGATTGTGCAGAGCACCGAGTCTGTGAGTTGGGTTGGGTTGTTTTACCTTTTGAGCGGCACTTTTTTGCACACCATGGGCTAAATGGCCAGGTCACATGGACCACGAAGGCTCAGAGAAGGTTGGGGGGAGGAGACCCATTGGAACAGCTGTTGGGAGACAGATGGTAGCCTCCCGTCAAGGCCATTCAGTGTGTTCTTTAACATGCACAAGGTCTATGGCTATCCCGTACACGGGGTCACGGCTTAATATCACATCTGACGGACGACAGCCTTTCCAAGCTCATCGGTGTCCCCTATTGACCATGGGCAGGATTGGGAGTTTTGTGGACATAAATCTGAACGCTGACCCAGCTGGGACTCAAACCTGGGAACTGCAGATTACAAGTCTGGCGTGCTACCGACTCAGCCCACCCCCTAAGCCGGGTGTCATTAACATTAGAGTGACAAAAGGCATGAGTTTTATAAGTGTGGTGACCACCCCTGAGTATTTTTAGGGCGGCACACGCACTTAGGCCGTGATGCGTTTACTTGCTGCCAATTCTAGGCAGTTCCCTGACCCAATATTCAAATGAACATACATTTAGCAAAATGACAACTGAGCTAATTCTTCGGTTAACAATAAAATACAACATTTATTAACAAAATTACTTTCAGACATTTTACAAACAGGTAGTTCCCACTTTTGGGACAAATTCAACAGCGCCTCTGGCACGGCCCTTTTCAAATCAAGGGAAATTTTATGCGTGGTGGAGATCAGTCCACTAAAAAAAGGTCCCTGATGAACGAGCTACTTGCTCGTGACTCTAATAGTCATTAACAGTTATGAAGGTCCCACTCGGGACAACGTGACGGCAGTTCACAGAAACACATTCATATGGAAAAGCGAAACCAGTTATTGGTAAGAATGCTCCCCTTACCTTGTCAAGTCAGAAGTCCCTCGGGAAGACACCACTGAACTGGCCACTTCAAGTCAAGTTGCTGGGAGCACGGGCTGCTTGGCGCTTCCGCCGAACATTCATTGCGCATACTTCGGAAAACTGCTCGGCTCATTGGAGAGGATCATTGCTGTCAACCACACAGCCCAGACAGGGCGGGGGTAGCTCAGTCGGTAGCGCGCCAGGCTCGTAATCTGTAGTTCCCAGGTTCGAGTCCCAGCTGGGTCAGCGTTGAGATTTATCTCCGCAAAATTTCCCCGCCCTGCCCACGGTCAGCAGGGGACACCGATGGGCTTGAAAACGCCGCCGTCCGTCGGATGGGACGTTAAGCCGTGGCCCCGTGTGCGGGAGAGCCATACCCTATGCACGTTAAAGAACACGCTGGATGGCATTGACGGGAGACTACCATCTGTCTCCCAACAGCTGTTCCAGTGGGTCCATCCCCCAACCTTCTCTGAGCCTTCGGGGTCCATGTGACCTGGCCATTTAGCCCATGGTGTGCAAAAAAGTGCCGCTCAGAGGTAAAACAATCCAATCCAACACAGCCCAGACGAGAAGAAGAGACTGTTCGTTTTCCAATTTTTCGTTGTTCCTTTACGCTGGACCCCCCTCGTAGAGGTCACCTCTCTGACCCAGCATGGACGGTGCCCATTGGTTGGACTGGTCGAGGTGCGATATATGCACCCATATGTTGTTTTGCTGTTTACCACGCCGGGTCACGTAGTTTCTGCGTTGATACCTGAGGGGCTAACGGATCCATCGCGAATGTTTTATGCCAGTGGCGAAGGCTTTTCTCAGCAGGAGCTGAACGCAGAAAAATGTCACAATATGGAGGTCGGTCGAAAATGTGATAAGATAAGATAGATAATTTTTATTTCAGATAATGTTTTACAGTATACAAAAACTTTTGAAGTCTCACAAGAGCAGGCTCGTTCGTGAGATCTCAATATAGAAACAATTTCAATTGAAAACATCAGTCGTCACATTGAATAATACACAAAAAAAAAAAACGAAAACAACTCAAAACAAAAAATTTCTAGTAATCCAGAAGTGTGAAAGTCAGAAACATTCAATATCCATGTTACATATAACAGTTATAGTAGATTAATGCAAAAAAGTTTCCACGTCATCCAGTTTCAAAATGTATTTCTTGAGAACTTTAGAGAACAAATGACAATTCGTGATATTTTTCATGCTGACTGGGAGAGAGGAAAGAAATTTCGGTGCTAAATACAAATAATAGTGCCTAAAAATTTCCTTATGTAATGCAGGAATTTCATAATTTATGTTTTTATCTCGTCGTAATTGGTAATTATTCGTGTCAGTTTTGATGCTATCATTTCTAAAGTAAAAGTATTTAATTATTTCGAAAAAATAATCATAGCGTAAAGGCAAAATTCCTGCTTCTCGAAACAAAGGTAATGAAGGTTGCGTTTTTGGGCTTTTAGTTAATAAGCGAATAAATCTCTTTTGCAGCACTAAAAGTTGTTTAAAATTATTGAAATACATGCCTCCCCAAGATTTTATACCATATGTTAATTGAGAATGGATTAATGCATAATATAGTGTACACATAAATTTAAAGGAAACTAAATGTCACGAGATATAAGCGAGCCAGGTTACGATGACCTTCCTTTTAACTCATTTTACATGCACTTTCCAAGTTAGGACTGCATCAATCCAAATACCTAAATATTTCACTGACGGCACAAAAGGAATTTGAGGACAATTACAGTGACTTTTCGATGAACAATTCGTATCATGATATTTCAATTGATTGCGGTGCAAAATATCTGTAACAGAACTATTTTTCTTTAAGTAGAAATAAACTGCATTTGTCTTTGTTAGATTAATTGCTAAAAAATTACTCGTGGTCCAGTTTCTAATTAATTCTAGATCACTATTTGCTTGTTTAAAAATAATCGAAGAATCAGAACCAGTATATGTCAGGCAAGTGTCGTCAGCAAAAATAGTTAATTTACCTGTTAGACTAATGGAATCTAGATCATTAATGTAAATAATAAATAATAAGGGACCCAGAACAGATCCCTGGGGCACTCCGTATTCAACTTTAGTCCAAGCACTGAATGTATCTTTTATTTTTACTCTTTGCCTTCTGTTAGCTAAATAACTGCGAAACCAATTCAATGCCACTCCTCTAACTCCAGCAGCTTGTAATTTTTGTATTAATTTTTGATGATTTACCGTATCGAATGCTTTTTTAATGTCCAGAAAGATTGTTAATGCATGATCATTGTTATTCATAGCTGTGTAAATCGTATTTGTTACCTGCAATAATGCATCATCCGTACCCATTTTTTTCTCTAAACCCAAAGTGATTGCTACTGAGAAAACATTTTTTTTCCAGATATTCATATAATTTATTTTTCACTATTTTTTCAAAAATTTTAGATATTACTGAGAGTAATGCAATAGGTCTATAATTCCCTAATTCCTTTGGGTCACCGTCTTTAAAAATAGGAACAATAGTAGCTTTTTTCAAAACATCAGGGAAAATTCCTTGCTCAATGGATAGATTAAATAGATTTACAAGTATTTCGATAAATGTTTCTCCCAACAGATGAATTATTTCTGCGGTTAAGCAATCAAAACCTGGAGATTTATTTTTTGGTAGAAGTATAATTTGAGTCCTAATATCTTTAGGTATTATTGGCGTTAAGAAGAAAGAACTTACCGCAGTTGATGATTATCCGTCTCCTTCCCAATCAGCATTTGTTTGAACTAAATCTTTGTTCAAATTTCGTGCAATTCCGGCAAAATAATCGTTGAAGAAATTTGCAGATTTACAAGGGTCTTCATCATATTTAATTAACTCGTTTTCACTTTTAATTGCACGGGGATAGTTTTCTTTCTCTTTAAAGCTACCACATATTTCATTTATTACATTCCACTGCTTTTTCTGATTTTTACCTGCTTTGGAAAATTTATTAGTAAAGTATTGTGTTTTTGTTTCCCTTATGGCACTAGTAACAAAATTTCTGTATCGGGAAAATGACAGTTTAAGCGACATATCTGTAGGATTCTTCTTCATTTCCTTATACAGAGTGTTACGATAATTTATTAAAATTGCTAATTCATTTGTCATCCACGGTTTAATTTTTTTAAAACGTTTTTTCTTTACTTTCGTTGAATCATCAATTAAATGGCTTAGTGTATCAATGAAATTTTTAAAAGAAGCATTAACAGAACCGTCAATATATATATCATCCCATTTTATATTTGCAATTAAGTTCGTTAATCTTTTCAAATCTACCATTTTTATTTCATAATTTTTTAATTTTTGTTCAATTTTAATATCTAAATTAACCTTAACTAAGCAGTGGTCTGTAATTCCAATGTCATCCAGAAATATATTACAGTTATATAATTCTTTGGTTCTAAGAAATACATGATCAATACATGTAGACGAGTTCTCCGTAATTCTGGTTGGCTCTTCTATCATATTAAGTAAACCATTTTCTGCTAATAGTCCTATATATTCATCAGTGTTTGTGTTGTCATTTAATAAGTTAATATTAATGTCTCCAAGATAGAGAATATTAAGGGTATCAAGTGATTCTAGGATTCCGTTTAATTCGGAAATGAAATTAAATACATTTTCAGAAGGAGATCTGTATACAGCCATTAATGTCCACTCTTTGTTTTCAATTTCAAGTTTTAAAACCGCAATGTCTGCGCAATTCATTGTGATTGGTTGCTGTATAGCATCGATGTCGCAGCTAACATAAATTAATACTCCACCTGATCTGTATTCATCCCTACAAAATGAGAAGCACTTGTAACCGTCTATTTTGTACAGTGAGACTTCCCAGGAGTAGATCCAAATTTCTGTCAATATAATTAAACTGGGTCTTTCGTGAAAAGTCCCCAAGTACGTCAAAAATTCATCAAAATGTGCTCTAGCACTGCATATATTTAGCTGCATAAGAGAAAAATTACCAACAAACATCACAGAGAAAAAGAAATAAATACAAAAATACAAATCGGTAACTATCACACCTGAATAGCATTTAGGTCTTCTAAGAATCTAACTCGTATTACAAGGCTAGTATCACTACGTCGCAAAAATATTTTGCAATCCCTAGTCCACACGTATTTGAATCCATTCGCTCGTTGAAACTTTTTAGTTTCATATAATACATGCTAGGGAACAGATGTGTCATGTCCCGCTAATGTATTATTTTTTATTTATTTTTGCATTTTTATTGTGTTTTTGTTATTTTAAATATTTTTATGTATTAAATAAGTTTTTAGAAGTGTTGTTTTCAGGATGTGACTCACACAGTGTTGTTTTCGGGTCTGAACTGGCTGCCTGCCCAGGCCGACAAGTCGAAAGACCTTTTACAACCATTTACAACTGGCCTCGAGATCGAGTGGAGCGCTGGAGCCGAGTCGGGCAATAATAATCAGCAGTCTTGAGCATCGCTGTCAAACAGGAAGGACGTTTGAACACACATCGAGGGATGCCGCTCTTACTCAAAACAAAACCCTTTAGGAGAGGGTTCGATTCTATGGGAGAATCAAGTTTCGGTTCTTGGTGAACCGAGTGCAGTTTTGTGCGAACTGAGGTGGGTTCTACGTGAACCTGATAGTATGCGAGGTTTAAATATCCTTTTGCCGAGTTTGAGGTCGGTAAAGCGAGAATCTGCAAAGTGCGGTTCTCTACCTCATTGCATAAATTGTTTGCAGCAGCAAAGCAGCAAAGGCGTGCAGAGTCCAGAGCATCCCCAGCACGTGATTCTATATAAATATGAATAAACTGTATTGTATCTATACAACTGTCGTGCGTGAATTGTTGGACATATCTCTATACATAACTTGGCGCAGCAAGTCTGAGGCATACGTCGATACAGTGTAACAATCTGTGAAATTCCAATGGTGAATATAAACGAGGGACTAATTGATCATCCTCTACTATAGAGCGTAATCTATGTCATTGGAGTCGCAACACGACATTCAGTGCAGTTAAGTTCAGCAGCGTAACTATTTACACGTGATTTCATTGATTAAAATAATAAAGTGTGCCCTTCCTTTCGACTGATCATCACAACCGTTGTTGTTCCTCTCGAATCTCCTTGTCATTTTCGAAGCTACTGCCTTTTACTGCTATTATCAGGTTTGGAAGCAGGTGAAAATTACAAGGTGCAAAATCAGGGGAGTAAGGAGGGTGCTCTAGGATTTCAGCACCGAAGTTGGCAACAAAAGTTCGAACCAAATCGGCGAATTGCACAGTGGGCATTTTTGTCATCGGCGATTTTCCGTCGGCGAATAGTATAGTGGGCTTTTTTGTTGTCGGCGAATTGCAGTAGGCATTTTTGCATCGGCGAATTGCAGTAGGCATTTTTGCATCGGCGAATTGCACAATTGGCATTTTTATATCGGCGTTTTACCGGCGGCATTTCGTCGTGATACCCTTTAAAAGAGATCTTCTTGCCACCCTATCTCACTACTCTAGTATAATTTGTTATTATAGAACAGTGTCTCGCAAACTTTTTTACTCTGCGGCACACTGAATCTAATTTTTTTCCCCACGGCACACCTAAAAAAGAATAAAAGCAAACTCTATATAATCGTCATTATATTTGCACTTTGTTGAAGTCATCAGCCTGGGTATCTCCGCAAAATTCCCCGCCTTGCCCACGGTCAGTAGGGGACACCGATGGGTTTGGAAAGGAAGCCGTCCGTCGGATGGGACGTTAAGCCGTGGCCCCATGTGCAGGAAAGCCATACCCTGTGCACGTTAAAGAACACGCTGGATGGCTTTGACGGGAGGCTATCATCTGTCTCCCAACAGCTGTTCCAGTGGGTCCCCTCCCCCAACCTTCTCTGAGCCTTCGGGGTCCATGTGACCTGGCCATTTAGCCCATGGTGTGCAAAAAAGTGCCGCTCAGAGGTAAAACAACCCAACCCAACCCATCAGCCTGGTTTTACTTGAAGATTTGCTCTCGTTCTTTAATTCATAACTCGGTGTTTGTTTTAAATATTTCTCCATTCTATGGCTTGAAATAATCAAAAATTAATATCAAAATTTGGAAAAAGCTTGATAAATGCTTACAAGATCCCAGTTGATAAAATCTGAAAGATTTTTATTAAAGCACGTCGATATCACAAGTCAAGTCAAAATGAAATCTTTGGATTATCTAGTGTCAATTTGAAAATCTCTCGCGGCACACTTGGAATCTCTCCACTGTGCCGCGGCACACAGTTTGCGGGACACTGTTATAGAATGATAGCCGGATTCACACAATAAATTTTAATATGACAGAGTGTCATTTGTATCTTGTAATATATCAATATTTACATCCTCAATAATCATTATATTTATAAATCGCCGTTTTTAATATACACTGCTCGCCATTAAATGTGCAACATCAGGAAGAATTCATCAGATTGTCCCGAAATATTCAAGATGGGTAGCCCATGGGAGAATATGTAAATGCTTCAAAGCGCAGCACATACGCACATCATGTGTGACAGTAACGCCCCCTGGAAGTGGTGTAAGAGGAAATTACAAAGAACAGGTGTAAAACACTGGAATTGTGTTTGCTCGCAGTTCTTCTGCACTAAAGGATCGAGAATGCCCCGTCAAAGAACACAGCATCCATACGACCAGGTTTCGGACTTTGATCGAGGGAGAATTGTGGGATTACGGGAAGGCGGATTATCGTACCGAGACATCGGTGCTCGTGTTGGACGGAATGCTGCCACAGTGATGAGAATATGGCGTCAATCGGTAGAGGAGGAACGATCTCACTGTCATGAGGGATCGCAACGGCCCTGTCACACAAATGAATGAGAGGACAGATCTCGTGCGCAAGGCTATGAATGATCGTATAGTCACATCAAACATCTTAGCTCAACCGTTAGGGTGTGCTGCACATCAACCAGTGTCCACACGTACGGTTCGATGTCGTTTGCAGCATCGGGGCATCTTTGATAGGCAGCCATTGCTTCGGATTCCATTGCCTCAACAACACAGGCGTATGCGACTGCAATGGTGCCAAGAACGTTGGGTATGGATGTGCGAATGGCATTGCATCGTCTTTTCAGACGAATCCTGCTTCAGTATGCAGCACCACGATGGACGAATTCACGAATTCGTTACGTGAAAATTACTGCAGCGACAGGCTCAGTGAGACATGCAATACGTCACTGAGGTGTTGGAGCTGTGGTCGTACCTTATCTTGAGGGGCTCTCTGTTGCCATTTACCAACAGGACAATGCACGACCACATTAATAAACATGCATCGTCCAACAATTCCTGGATATCCATCATGTGACACTTCTGTCTTGGCCTGCGCGTTCACCGGATCTGTCCCAAATGAATATGTATGGTCCATGATCTCACGATGACTAGCACACCAGACACCAGCAGCTTTTTTGCACACCATGGGCTAAATGGCCAGGTCACATGGACCCCGAAGGCTCAGAGAAGGTTGGGAGAGGGGACCCACTGGAACAGCTGTTGGGAGACAGATGGTAGCCTCCCGTCAAGGCCATCCAGCGTGTTCTTTAACGTGCACAGGGTATGGCTTTCCCGCAAACGGGGCCACGGCTTAACGTCCCATCCGACGGACGGCGGCCTTTCCAAGCCCATTGGTGTCCCCTACTGACCGTGGGAAGGGCGGGGGGAATTTTGCGGAGAAAAATCTCAACGCTGACCCAGCTGGGACTCGAACCTGGGAACTGCAGATTACGAGCCTGGCGCTCTACCGACTGAGCCACCCCCGCCCCACCAGCAGCTGCTACAACAGATGAACTTTGGTACGTATCGAAACTGCATGGACTGACATTCTGCAAACACGCATCTAACGTCTCATCCTCTTAATGTCTAACAGTGTGTAGCAGCGGTTATTGCCGCTCATAATGGCGAAACAAAATTCTGATTTCTTTGTATTCCTCAAGTCTAACCGAGTTGTATTTGTAATCATTTGATCCTTGTAACATAAGTTACGTATTCACTAAATATGGCTTTGATATCTCTTGTCTTTCATGGTGTTGTACAGTCGCTCAAAAAATATCCGAACACTATGGTTGATTACAGAATTCAGAAAAAATATCTGGCAACCTTTTTTTTTAGAAATTAGTGATCTGGCAACCTTCGTGTCACGTGACACGTAGGTTGCCAGATCTGGAATCGAAGTTTGCCAGATCACGTGACATGAAGTTTGCCAGATCTGGCCAGATCTGGAACGAAGGTTGCCAGATATTTTTTCTGAATTCTGTAATCAACCATAATGTTCGGATACTTTTTTGAGCGACTGTAGGTGGTCATATTATTTTGATACCAGATCGTGTGGGCTCACTCACGTAAATATTGAGCGTGTGCAGTTACCGTTCACAACAAACTGGAGCGTGTGTACTAACTGCACATGCTCCAGTTTGCTGTGAACGGTACCTGGAGCGTGTACAGTTGCTGTACACGCTCCAGATATTTTTCCTGAATTCTGTAATCACGTGACACGAAGGTTGCCAGATCACTAATATCTGAAAAAATCGTTGCCAGATATTTTTTCTGAATTCTGTAATCAACCATGGTGTTCGGATACTTTTTTGAGCGACTGTACTTTTAATGACCAGAAGTGTATTTTCCATCGAATGAGTATAGAGGAAAAATGTCTTTAGTAGGGTGGGATCCGAACCCACGACCTCCTGGTAACAATATGTCAGGTGCTGTGACCGCTGATCTACCGTCCACCGATCAAGATCTCTTTTATTGGTGGCTTTAAGCACTCTACCATGGAGTTAGTCATTGGAAGCCCATCTGAATGTAATTGAAGACCACGGTCTATATAACCAGGCCGAGATCTAGAAAAAAATGAAATGGAAGAGGAAGGCAAGCGGCGCAATCGAGAAAGAAAAGGGTAAGGGGGGGGGGGGGTATTACCTTTTTATTTCAGTGAAAAAATTTCCCCTTCGTTTAAAGATTTTGTTTAAAAAAATAATAAAAAATGTGTGAAATAGGAACAAGT
This sequence comes from Ryuthela nishihirai, assembly GCA_038380435.1. Lineage (NCBI taxonomy): Eukaryota > Metazoa > Arthropoda > Arachnida > Araneae > Heptathelidae > Ryuthela > Ryuthela nishihirai. Next base: position 23,221,837 of record JAWZYU010000010.1, read on the forward strand.
TTAATAATTTTTAGCCTCCATTATCCTTATTTAGCATTCTTGAAGGAGCATAGCACGTTTCCCCCTCTGGATCTGGTCCTGAATCTAACTAATAATCATTTAATGTATATAGCCTATAGGTGCTTATCTGTGATTGTCGATTATTAAAAGTATCTCCCATCTCCTGCACCAAATTTGAAATGGTGTGTTTATGTGATCTAAAGTGCAAGTTTCCACTTGTGCAGCACGACATAATCCATAAGCAGAACTGGATTTGACCTTCACCTGAATCTCAGTTGTCATTTCTTATATATATATATCTTTGGGTTGTTGGGTTGTTTTACCTCTGAGCGGAACTTTTTTGCACACCATGGGCTAAATGGCCAGGTCACATGGACCCCGAAAGCTCAGGGAAGGTTGGGGACCCACTGGAACAGCTGTTGGGAGACAGATGGTAGCCTCCCGTCAAGGCCATCCAGCGTGTTCTTTAACGTGCACAGGGTATGGCTATCCGCACCCGGGGCCACGGCTTAACGTCCCATCCGACGGACGGCGGCCTATTTCAAGCCCATCGGTGTCCCCTACTGACTGTGGGCAGGGCGGGGAAATTTTGCGGAGATAAATCACAACGCTGACCCAGCTGGGACTCGAACCTGGGAACTACAGATTACGAGCCTGGCGCGCTACCGACTGAGCCACCCCCGCCCTATATATATATATATATCAGATAACATTAGAGGTGTAGTGAGTGAATGAGGGGTTGAGTGAGTAAATGAGAGGTCAGTGAGTAGGTGAGTAAATGAGTGGGTGGTTGAGAAAATGATTCGGTCAGTGGATGAGTGAGTGAGATAGTAATAAAGCAATTTCAGTTATGACGCAAAATCATTACAGCTCGGAATTTTTTTGCTCTAGGAGTAATTTTAGTTATAAACCTCAGAAAAAATCCGAACTTTTAAATTCGGCAAACCGTTAAAAGGAAAACGGTTATTTTGCAGTCTATGAACTGTGCATAGAAATGAGTATAGCAAAAAAAAATGAATATAGTGAACTAGCTTTTTTAGTTTGAAATAGAAGCAAAGTTAAAAAATATGCTTAAGATTTCTAAGTTTTATTTGATTCGATTAAGAAACTTCTCCATGTTTTATATTATTAGTTGCTTCTTAACGCCAATAACAGCTAAAGATATTAGGACTCAAATTATACTTCTACCAAAAAATAAATCTCCAGGTTTTGATGGCTTAACCGCAGAAATAATTCATCTGTTGGGAGAAAAATTTATCGAAATACTTGTAAATCTATTTAATCTATCCATTGAGCAAGGAATTTTCCGTGATGTTTTGAAAAAAACTACTATTGTTCCATTTTTAAAGACGGTGACCCAAAGGAATTAGGGAATTATAGACCTATTGCATTACTCTCAGTAATATCTAAAATTTTTGAAAAAATAGTGAAAAATAAATTATATGAATATCTGGAAAAAAAATGTTTTCTCAGTAGCAATCACTTTGGGTTTAGAGAAAAAAATGGGTACGGATGATGCATTATTGCAGGTAAAAAATACGATTTACACAGCTATGAATAACAGTGATCATGCATTAACAATCTTTCTGGACATTAAAAAAGCATTCGATACGACAAATCATCAAAAATTAATACAAAAATTACAAGCTGCTGGAGTTAGAGGAGTGGCATGGAATTGGTCTCTCAGTTATTTAGCTAACAGAAAGCAATGAGTAAAAATAAAAGATACATACAGTGCTTGGACTAAAGTTGAATATGGAGTGCCCCAGGGATCTGTTCTGGGTCCATTATTATTTATTATTTACATTAATGATCTAGATTCCATTAACCTAACAGGTAAATTAACTATTTTTGCTGACGACACTTGCCTGACATATACTGGTTCTGATTCTTCGATTATTTTTAAACAAGCAAATAGTGATCTAGAATTAATTAGAAACTGGACCCGAGTAATTTTTTAACAATTAATCTGACAAAGACAAATTTCAGCCACTTTCTTACGGTGCCTTTACTTAAACCAAATTATATACCAAATATACTGGGCCAAATATATAAAACATATTATATTTGGTTTATTTTATTATCAAAAAAATGTATCATTTTCAACTCTTAGAAGAGTTGGGTTGTTTTACCTCTGAGCGGCACTTTTTTGCACACCAGGGCTAAATGGCCAGGTCACATTGACCCCGAAGGCTCAGAGAAGGTTGGGGGAGGGGACCCACTGGAACAGCTGTTGGGAGACAGATGGTAGCCTCCCGTCAAGGCCATCCAGCGTGTTCTTTAACGTGCACAGGGTATGGTTCTCCCGCACACGGGGCCACGGCTTAATGTCCCATCCGACGGACGGCGGCCTTTCCAAGCCCATCGGTGTCTCCTATTGACCGTGGGCAGGGCGGGTGATTTTGCGCTGGCTCAGCTGGGACTCGAACTAATAATAAGAGCTAAATCTCAACGCTGGCCCAGCTGGGACTCGAACCTGGGAACTACAGATTACGAGCCTGGTGCGCTACCGACTGAGCCACTCCCGCCTCATATTATTAGTTGTCATCAATCTATTAATTTTTCCATTAATGTAACACGGCTGTAGAGATGCATGAGGCAATATCGTGGATTCAGATTTCAATTCATCTAGAACAATTTATTTCCTATGATAGACAGATTTTCTTCTTTTGAAAACTCCCAATAATATAGGTTCATAGAGGAAAAATAAAGAAATTGTTTTCTTGAACTCCTCGAATGCATTGTAATATTTTCTATCCTACTTTTCAATTTTGACGAACGTAAACAATAATTCTTAGGCAAAACATTTGCAAACATAAGCTGAAATTTTAGTCCTTGATGCCGTCTTAATAACTGCGTTGCCAAACAAACGGAGAAATCTAATACTGACTGGAGCTTATGATAGAAGGCATATAGAAATTGGGGCGGGGGTGGCACAGTCGGTAGCGCGCCAGGCTCGTAATCTGCAGTTCCCAGGTTCGAGTCCCAGCTGGGTCAGCGTTGAGATTTATTTCGGCAAAATTCCCCGCCCTGCCCACGGTCAGTAGGGGACACCGAGGGGCTTGGAAAGGCCGCCATCCGTCGGATGGGATGTTAAGCCGTGGCCCCGTGTGCGGGAGAGCCATACCCTGTGCACGTTAAAGAACACGCTGGATGGCCTTGACGGGAGGCTACCATCTGTCTCCCAACAGCTGTTTCATTGGGTCCCCTCCCCCAACCTTCTCTGAGCCTTCGGGGTCCATGTGACCTGGCCATTTAGCCCATTGTGTGCAAAAAAGTGCCGCTCAGAGGTAAAACAACCCAACCCATGTAGAAATTTATTACAAGCTGGATATTCCAGATGAGAAAACTCTCATCTCTCTCCCAACAGCTGTTTAACTGGATATCCTTCCCCCTACGGAACAAATTTTTGAGTGTTTTGAGGTCCTTATAGTCTGGTCATGTAGATCATTATTTGAACAAAAATGCAGTTCTGAGGTAAAACCATTTGATTGCATTTTTTTTTGTTATTGTTTTATCTCTGAACTGCACTTTTGTAATAAAATGGTGAGATTGTTGAATATATAGCTCTGATTTATGGCTTCTCTGTAGTGAACATTGGATCAATAGAAGTATAATTATTTTAAGTTCATTGATCCTATATAATAAGTTTATATGATCAGTGGCGTGTCCGAAATATTATAATGGTGAGGGGAGGTTAACGTGACACTTATTTTGCACACAGTGGGCTAAATGGCCAGGCCGACCCAGAAGGTTCTGAGAAGGTTGGGGACCAATTGGACAGCTGTTGAGAGACAGATGGCAGCCTGCCGTCAAGGCCATCCAGTGTATTCTTCAATGTGCCCAGGGTTTGGATTGGATTGTTTTACCTCTGAGCGGCACTTTTTTGCACACCATGGGCTAAATGGCCAGGTCACATGGACCCCGAAGGCTCAGAGAAGGTTGGGAGAGGGGACCCACTGGAACAGCTGTTGGGAGACAGATGGTAGCCTCCCGTCAAGGCCATCCAGCGTGTTCTTTAACGTGCACAGGGTATGGCTCTCCCGCACACGGGGTTACGGCTTAACGTCCCATCCGACGGACGGCGGCCTTTCCAAGCCCATCGGTGTCCCCTACTGACCGTGGGCAAGGTGGGGAATTTTGCGGAAATAAATCTCAACGCTGACCCAGCTGGGACTCGAACCTGGGAACTACAGATTACGAGCCTGGCGCGCTACCGACTGAGACACCCCCGCCCTGTGCCCAGGGTATGTCTCTCCTTCAAATGGGCTTAACGTCCCATCCGACGGACTGCTGCCGTTCTAAGCCCATTGATGTCTCTTCTGACCGTGGGAAGGTCGATGAATTTTGCGATGATTAATCTCAACGCTGGGACTCGAACTGGGAACCGCAGATAACGAGCCTGGCGCACTACCGACTGAGCCAACCTCCCTTGAAAAACTCTTTTAACCTGGGAAAAACCTCAAACTGTCTGACGCGAAGTTAGGATTATGAGTAGGTTGATAATTTCTGCTAACTTTTTGTTTAGAAACCTGTTATTAATATAGAACAAAAATGCTAGGAAGTAAAAAATAGGCTTTTATTTACTCTCTTGTAGTTCCTTGGTGTTTTACTAACAAGGCACGAGATCTTATGTAAATGAAAAAACCTTCAGGAATAGTCAGCAACAGGAGAGCAGGGAATGCAGTACTTTTAAGTCATCAACATTAAGCACTTCTATGCAATATACGAATAAGGTTTTTTTTCCCCCGAGCTAAACATTTTTAGTCGTTTACGTGCCTAGAGCGAGTTGGGTTGTGGGTTGTTTGACCTCTGAGCTGCACTTTTTTGCACACCATGGGCTAAATGGCCAGGTCACATAGACCCCGAAGGCTCAGAGAAGGTTGGGGGAGGGAACCCACTGGAACAGCTGTTGGGAGACAGATGGTAGCCTCCCGTCAAGGACATCCAGCGTGTTCTTTAACGTGCACAGGGTATGGCTCTCCCGCACACGGGGCCACGGCTTAACGTCCCATCCGACGGACGGCGGCCTTTCCAAGCCCACCGGTGTCCCCTACTGACCGTGGGCAAGACGGGGAATTTTGCGGAGATAAATCTCAACGCTGACCCATCTGGGACTCGAACCTGGGAACTACAGATTACGAGCCTGGCGCGCTACCGACTGAGCCACCCCCGCCCCCGCCCAGAGCGAGAATACATCAACAGTTCCGTAAGGAAGTTGATCAAGTGAAGGAATAAAAAAATCGGAACATGTCATTCGTTACTTTTGCTAGCGTAATTCGGGTTTTGCTGTGGATGATAACGGCTTAACTGTTGCTGCATACTTTTTGTAAGAAGCCAGAAAATTGTCGAGGAAGGGTTACAAGCACGTCAATTTGCAGAGGACTCTTTTTTCCTTCTTCTTTGGCCGTTAAAGGTTTTGTAATCAAAACTATGAATGCATAGTGAGAGCGATTAAATTTGAAGTGTGGTGGATTATTGGTGAAGTTTTTCTCGTAAAGAATCTTTTAAATAACTTATGAAGGTTCGATATAGACATCATTTAAAGAAAGCCATCAGAGTAGACTTATTGGGGTAACATTTTTACCACTTATCTGTTTGTAACTTTTTTTTTAAATTTCTGTTTTTATAGCTTAGCTTAACGCAGCATTTTTTTAATAGGTGGGTAACAAATAGGATGTGCTAGTGCATATTTCATAGGGTTTGGCTTTAATAAGTAAAACTGTATTCTGTTTCACTTTGATAAATTAAATTAATGCTGACAAATTAAACTAATGAAGACAGGTTACTTTTTAATTTTACAGGTTAAATTGTAAATTTTTTTTTTCATTTTAACAGGTTAGACTGTATTCTAACCTGTTATTCTAACCTGTTAATTATTCTGTTTGCAATTAACAGGTTCAGCTGTAAAGTGTTCTGTTTGGCTTTAACAGGTTTAAAATATTGGATTAAATTGTTATTGTTAAATAGCAGTAACATTTTTAGTTTTAACAAATTAAACTCTTAAATATTCCCTTCCGATTTCACAGACTAAACTGTAAAACATTTTTCTTAGCTTCAGCAGGTTAAGCTGTTAAATGTTTGTACAGTCGCTGAAAAAATATCTAAACACTATGGTTGATTACAGAATTCAGAAAAAATATCTGGCAACCTTCGTGTCACGTGACACGAAGGTTGCCAGATCACTAATTTCTAAAAATATCGTTGCCAGATATTTTCTTTGAATTCTGTAATCAGCCATAGTGTTCGGATACCTTTTTGAGCGACTGTACAGCTAAAGCATTTTGGTTACTTCTCCGAAGAGGTTTCTAAATATATTTTCTTGCTAGACCCACAAAACATAAAATAATGTGCAAACTGTTACTAAAAATTCATTAAAATATAGTCATTTTGTTTGCGACTTTGAAATATTTTCTTCTTGGGTGGTTTTTACCTTTGAGAGGCTTAAACATTCCAATTGTAAGACATGGGCTTTCTGAGCTGATCGAAGTCCTCTTTCTCACCTAAGTCGGAACGAAGAATAGCGAAGAGAATTCTGATAACACTAATATCCACTTTCTTACAGACAGCAGAACTAAGATTAGCGAAAAAAATTCCAACCAAAGTGACCTTTTTATTATTGAGAACAGAACGGAACAGAATAAAAATATTTAGCGGACAAAATTCCAGTCCCATCACTGATTTATATATCTTTGAGGGCAGAACGGAGGTTAACGGAGAAATTTCTAATCCCATTGGTGTCCCATTTCCACCGAGGGCAGAACGGATGTTAGGGAAGGATGCGTCTGATCCCATCAGTGTCTTTTATCTCACTGAGAAATAATGGGGATTACCGAAAGGAAAATTTAAAGCCCATCGGTTTCTCATTTTCACTTAGGCAGAACGAATTGGAGAAGAATATTTCGGGCTCATCGGTTTCTCATTTTCATTGAAGCAGAACGGGTTAGAGTGGAATATTTCGGGCTCATCGGTTTCTCATTTTCACTTAGGCAGAACGAGTTGGAGAAGAATATTTCGGGCACATCGGCTCCCCATTTTCACTGAGGCAGAACGGGTTAGAGTGGAATATTTCGGGCTCATCGGTTCCTCATTTTCACTGAGGCAGAACGGAGTAATAAAAGAATATTTCGTGCACATCGGTTCCTCATTTTCATTGAGGCAGAACAGGTTAGAGAGGAATATTTCGGGCTCATCGGTTCGTCATTTTCACTGAGGCAGAACGGAGTTATAAAAGAATATTTCGTGCACATCGGTTCCTCATTTTCACTGAGGCAGAACGAAGTTATAAAAGAATATTTCGTGCACATCGGTTCCTCATTTTCATTGAGGCAGAACGGGTTAGAGAGGAATATTTCGGGCTCATCGGTTCCTCATTTTCATTGAGGCAGAACGGGTTAGAGAGGAATATTTCGGGCTCATCGGTTCCTCATTTTCACTGAGGCAGGACGGAGTTAGAGAAGAATATTTCTGTCATATCGGTTCCTCATTATCATGAGGCAGAATGGAGTTATAAAAGAATATTTCGTGCACATCGGTTTCTCATTTTCACTGAGAACAGAGAGAAGAATATTTCGGGCTCATCGCTTCCTTTTTTTCACTGAGGCAGAATGGAGTTAGAGAAGAATATTTCGCGCTCATCGGTTCCTCATTTTCACTGAGGCAGAATGGAGTTAGAGAAGATTAATTCGGGCTCATCGGTTCCTCATTTTCACTGAGGTGGAACGGAGAGAAGAATATTTCGGGCTCATCGGTTCCTCTTTTTCACTGATGCAGAACGGAGTTAGAGAAGAATATTTCAGACTCATCGATTCCTCATTTTCACTGAGGCAGAACGTAGTTAGAGAAGAATGTTTCCGGCACATCGGTTGCTATTTTCATTGAGGCAGAACGGAGTTAGAGAAGAATATTTCGGGCTCATCGGTTCCTCATTTTCACTGAGGTAGAACGGAGTTAGAGAAGAATATTTCGGGCTCATCGGTTCCTCATTTACAGTGAGACAGAACGGAGTTAGAGAAGAATATTTCGGGCTCATCAGTGCCCCATTTAGGGACGATGACAGAACGGGGTTAGCGAAGCTATTTTTAAGCTCTCGGGGCCCTCTTCTGGCCGAGAGCAGAATGCGAAAAAGAAGAGAAATTTCAGAGTCCATAAGTACATTTTCTTTTATCCAGAAGAACGAGTTTAGCGGAGATTGTTTTATCCAGAAGAACGAGTTAGCGGATTTGAGATCATTGATTGCTCTTTTTCATTGAGCTAGAACGAGGTTAGCAGAGAAAATTTCAGTATCATTGGTGTTCCTTTTCCGGTCGTGGGCAACGATGGTCAGTATAGAAACTTCCAAACTCATTGGTTCCACTTTTTCGTTACGCAGAACGGAGTTATCGGAAAAAATTCAATGCCCTTCGGTTTCACTTTCTCGCCGAGTCAGAACAGGATTGTTGAAGAATATTCAAGCTTCTTGTTTATCTATTCTGGCCGAGGGAGGAACAGGAGTTAGAGGAGTAAATTCCAAGTTCATCGCTTCCTTTTTGTCATCGAAGTACAACGAGATTAGCGAAGAAAACTCCAGAGTCATCGGTGTCCTTTACGTGGCGAAGGACAGAAAGGTAGTTAGCGGAAAAAATTCCAAGTCCATCGGTTGCTCTTTACGATCGAAGCAAAGTGGGGCTAGCGGAAATTCAAAGTCCTTCGATTCCATTTCTTGATAGAGGAAGAACTGAGTTAACTGATAAAATCCGAAGCCCACCGATTCTTTTTTTTTTGATTGAGGAAGAACTGGGTTAGCGGATAAAATCCCAAGCCCATCGATTCCTTTTTTTGATTGAAGAAGAACTGGGGCTAGCGGATAAAATCCCAAGCAGATCGATTCCTTTTTTTGATCGAGGAAGGACTGAGTTAGCGGATAAAATTCCAAGCCCGTCGATTCCTTTTTTGATCGAGGAAGAACTGAGTTAGCGGATTAAATTCCAAGCCCATCGATTCCTTTTTTGATTGAGGAAGAACTGGGTTAGCGGATAAAATCCCACGCCCATCGAGTCTTTTTTTGAGAGGAAGAACTGGGTTAGCGGATAAAATTCCAAGCCCATCGATTCCTTTTTTGATCGAGGAAGAACTGAGTTAGAGGATAAAACTCCAGGCCCATCGATTCCTTTTTTTGATCGAGGAAGAACTGAGTTAGCGGATAAAATTCCAAGCCCATCGATTCCTTTTTTGATCGAGGAAGAACTGAGTTAGCGGATAAAATTCCAAGCCCATCGATTCCTTTTTTGATCGAGGAAGAACTGAGTTAGCGGATAAAATTCCAAGCCCATCGATTCCTTTTTTTTGATTGAGGAAAAACTGGGATGGCAGATAAAATCCCACGCCCATCGATTTATTTTTTTGACTGAGGAAGAACTGGGTTAGCGGATAAAATCCCAAGCCCATCGATTCCTTTTTTTGATTGAGGAAGAACTGGGTTAGCGGATAAAATTCCAAGCCCATCGATTCCTTTTTTGATCGAGGAAAAACTGGGGTAGCGGATAAAATCCCAAGTCCATCGATTCCTTTTTTTGATTGAGGAAGAACTGGGTTAGCGGATAAAATCCCACGCCCATCGATTTATTTTTTTGATCGAGGAAGAACTGGGCTGGCGGATAAAATCCCACGCCCATCGATTTATTTTTTTGATCGAGAAAGAGCTGGGTTAGCGGATAAAATTCCAAGCCCATCGATTCCTTTTTTGATCGAGGAAAAACTCGGCTAGCGGATAAAATCCCAAGCCCATCGATTCCTTTTTTTGATTGAGGAAGAACTGGGTTAGCGGATAAAATCCCACGCCCATCGATTTATTTTTTTGATCGAGGAAGAACTGAGTTAGCGGATAAAATCCCACGCCCATCGATTTATTTTTTTTGATCGAGGAAGAGCTGGGTTAGCGGATAAAATTCCAAGCCCATCGATTCCTTTTTTGATCGAGGAAAAACTGAACTAGTGGATAAAATCCCAAGCCCATCGATTCCTTTTTTTGATTGAGGAAGAACTGGGTTAGCGGATAAAATCCCACCCCATCGATTTTATTTTTTTGATCGAGGAAGAACTGGGTTAGCGGATAAAATTCCAAGCCCATCGATTCCTTTTTTTTGATTGAGGAAGAACTGGGGTAGCGGATAAAATCCCAAGCCCATAGTTCCTCTTTCTCATCGAGGGAGAGCGGGTTAACGAAGAATATTCCACGCTCATCGTTGTCCCTTTTCAAGCTGAAAGTAAAATGGGGTTAGTGTAGAAAATGTGATGCCCATCGGTTCCGATGTCCCACCGAAGCAGAACGAGACCCCGGAATCTGCAGTGTCAGCGTAAGCCAACTTGATTTTTGAAATTAACTGTATGATGATATATGATTTATAATGAACTGTATGACATGTCTGTTTACTTGTGGAAGCCATAACTGATCTGGAAAATCGTGGTATACGTTTCAAAATTTGACAGATTATTTTCAATTGTCGTCGAAGTTGCAGTGACAAGTTTTCGGTCGGAATTGTAAAGGGTTGGGTTGGCTTGTTTTACCTCTGAGCGGCACTTTTTTGCACACCATGGGCTAAATGGCCAGGTCACATGGACCCCGAAGGCTCAGAGAAGGTTGGGTGAGGGGACCCACTGGAACAGCTGTTGGGAGACAGATGGTAGCCTCCCGTCAAGGCCATCCAGAGTGTTCTTTAACGTGCACAGGGTATGACTCTCCCACACAAGGGGCCACGGCTTAACATCCCATCCGACGGACGGCGGCCTTTCCAAGCCCATCGGTGTCCCCTACTGACCGTGGGCAGGGCGGGGAATTTTGCGGAGATAAATCTCAACGCTGAGCCCAGCTGGGACTCGAACCTGGGAATTACAGTTTACGAGCCTGGCGCGCTACCGACTGAGCCCTGTGCAATTAAGTATCTGCTAGCAAAGTCGAAAGTTTTTAAAAACTTTCTTTAACCTATAGAATTTTATGCGTCTAAAACCTGCCTTTCGTAAGGAAAGTCCGAACGAAACAGGACAAGAGTACTTTTTTTCCCTCCTTCAAACAATTTTTAATCATCATTAGCTATTCATCTCCAAGGAAAATCGTGCTTGAAATTCATAACTAATCCTCTTCCTTTACACAGTGCGAAAATTCCAAACAAAAATCTCTTATTTGCTTCGCTCACAATTCCCAAGGTAGTTGCTTCTTTAAACTCCGAAGGTTGCAGGTTCAGCAAAATCTCGTTTTTCACACTGTCTCAGCTCATTTCCCAAGAATAGGGAACGCGTTCTCCCCCCCCCCCCTCTCTTTTCTTGAACGAACTGTTAATTTGTGCGTCAAATAGTGTTGACTCAAGAGGAACAGTGCAGAAGAGAACGTACTAGAAAAATCGATGAACACACGCTCTCTCTCTAGTTCTTTGATGTAAATAAATGTAAGAGGCATTTGCACGTGTGAACGTTGTCGGTCCAACACCCTGTGCTCAAAGGTGCTGACATGTTTTTTGATTTTGAGTTTTTCTCCAGAAAGAAACCGGAAAGAAAATTGAAAGGAATCGGCTTTAAATAATATAATTTTCTTTGCAGAAATAAAAACGAGCTTCCATTATCAGTACTTTGGCTCAAACTGAATCTTACGAAAAGAATTCTGAGGATTATTTCGAAAAACAAAAGAAAGTCGTTTAAAGGACAAAAGGACTTTGGATTTGGATTGTTATTTACTGATGCTGTTGGAGTCTCTTTCGTGTCCCCTTGTCATTGATCCGGCTAAGACAAAAGCTGAAGTTCGGTGTTAAACAAGATCGCATTATGTAGTGTTCTCTCTTGTGAGATGTTTAAAGATAACAGAATAAAATCTGTCAACGTTTGTGTTATAAAACTTAAATCATTTTTTACGTTAAAGCTTTCAAGCGCTCATCACTAACCGACAATTATCTTTAAAGATAGTGAGGATTAGCTCAGACATTTGAAAGCCAAGCTCGCAATCTGCTGTTCCCAGGTTCGAGTTCCAATTGTTCCAGTGTTTAGATTTATTTCTGCTAAACTTCCACCGCTCTCTCGGTGAGAAAGAGGATATCGATGGACTTGGGAAGGTGGCCGTCCGTCGGATGGGACGTTAAGCATTGAGCAGTAGAGTCATATCATGTGCAAGTTAAAGAATACACTGGATTGCTTTGACGGGAGGCTAGTACTTGTCTCTTAATATCTATCCAGTGGATTCCCTTTACCAACTAACTGTGAGCCAGGCTCGTAATCTGCAGTTCCCAGGTTCGAGTCCCAGCTGGGTCAGCGTTAAGATTTATCTCCGCAAAAACTCCCCGCCCTGCCCACAGTCAGTAGGGGACACCAATGGGCTTGGAAAGGCCGCCGTCCATCGAGTGGGAGGTTAAGCCGTGGCCCCGTGCTTGGGAGAGCCATACCCTGTGCACGTTAAAGAACACACTGGATGGCCTTGACGGGAGACTACTATCTGTCTTCCAACAGCTGTTTCAGTGGGTCCTCTCCCCCAACTTTCTCTCAGCCTTCGGGGTCCTTGTGACCTGGCCATTTAGCCCATTGTATGCAAAAAAGTGCCGTTCAGAGATGAAACAATCCAACCCAACTGTAATCCCTTGAGATCCTTTTGACCTGGCCATTTAGCCCGTTGCGTGCAAAAAAAAGTGCCCCTCAGAGGTGAAACAATCTGACACAATACAATGCATACAAGTGTATGCATTGTATTGTATCTGGACACTACGAAAACAACTCCGAAGTTCTAACATTGTGTCCCCTGATTCTAGTATTTGTATCGGGACAATGCAATGCAGATATTTGGCATGTATTGCCAAGTGTTTGAATTGTATACAAGGCATGCAAAGTGTATAGCTTGTATTAGGTGTAAGAGGAATTCTTAAATAAATAATTGAATCTAATAGAGAGAATCTGAGACAGATTCAGGTAGAAAAAAAGGGCGTTATTTAAAAAATAGAAGCATACAAAACGAATTTGGAAATTGAAGAAAATATTTTTGGAAGTAATAAGTTTTACATCTATTTTATTTTAATGATTTATATCAGTTGGGTTGTTTTACCTCTAAACGGCACTTTTTTGCACACAATGTGCTAAATGGACAAGTCACAAGGACCTCGAAGGCTTAGAGAAGGTTGGGGGAGGAGACTCACTGGAACAGTTGTTGGGAGACAGATAGTAATCTCCCGTCAAGCCATCCAGCGTGTTCTTTAACGTGCGCAGGGTAAGGCTCTTCCGCATACGGGACCACGGCTTAACGTCCAATCAGATGGACGGCGACCTTTTCAAGCCCATCGGTGTCACCTACTGACCGTGGGCAGAGCGGGGGGGTTTTGCGGAGAGAAATCTCAACGCTGATCGTGCTGGAACTCGAATCTGGGAACTAAACACCGACTGACCCACCTCCGTCTCGATTTTATTTCGGTGGTAAGTGAGAAAGATAGAAAGAAAACACTTCATTAACTGGAAAAGAGATTGGAAAAATTAGTAACCCATTAAGCGTTTAAAGATTGCATATTTTTCTCTTTAGCTCTAACACCGGCATTGCCGTAAATTTGGTGAGTTGCTTTACCTCTGAGAGGTACTTTTCTACGCACAGTGGCTAAATGACCAGGTCATTAGGACTCTAAAGACAGCGCTGTACGAGGAAAGGAGGTACACTGAGCAGCTTTAATTTCCATATGTATCCTAATACATATGGAAATCTTCTACAGATTAAAGAATCCAGGGTGTTCTGAAATGCGTATAGAATATGGCTCTCCTGCATAGGAACTAATTGAACAGCTGTTGGAATACATATGGAAACCCTCTACCGATTAAAGAATCCAGTGTATCCTGAAATGTGCATAGGGTATGGCTCTCCTGCGTAGGAGGTCCACTAAATAGCTATTAGGATAATATGGAAACCTTCTACAGATTAAATAATCTAGGGTTTTCTGAAATGCACATAGGGTATGCCTCTCCTGCGTATGACGCCAATTGAATAGCTGTTAGATACATATGGGAACATTCTACAGATGAAAGAATCCAGCGTTTCCTGAAATGTGCATAGGGTATGACTCTTCTGTATAGGTGAGCACTCAATAGCTGTTAGATACATATGGGAACATTCTACAGATTAAAGAATCCAGCGTGTCCTGAAATGTGCATAGGGTATAGCTTTCAAAACATAGGAAGGCCACTGAATAGCTGTTAGGATGCATGTGGAAACCCTCTACAGTTTAAAGAATCCAGAGTGTTCTAAAATGCTCATAGGGTATGGCTCTCCTGTATAGGCTCTCCTGTATGGCTCTCCTGTATAGGTGTCCCACTCAATAGCTGTTAGGATACATATAGAAACCGTCTACAGATTAAAGAATCCATCATATCATGAAATGTGCATAGAGTATGACTCTGTTGCATAGGAGGCCCTTTGAATAGCTTTTAGGATACATATGGAAACCTTCCATAGATTAAAGAATCAATCATATCATGAAATGTGCATAAGCTCTTGCATAGGAACTGATTGAATAGCTGTTAGGATACATATGGAAACCCTCTACAGATTAAAGAATCCAGCGTTCCTGAAATGTGCATAGGGTAAGTCTCTCCTGCGTAGGAGGTCCACTAAATAGCTGTTAGGATACATATGGGAACTTTCTACAGATTAAAGAATCTAGGGTTTTTTGAAATGCACATAGAGTATGACTCTCCAGCATAGGAAGCCCACTGAATAGCTCTTAGGATACATGTGGAAACCTTCTACAGATTGAGGAATCCAGCGCGTTCTGAAATGTGCATAGGGTAAGTCTCTCCTGCGTAGGAGGTCCACTAAATAGCTGTTAGGATACATATGGGAACTTTCTACAGATTAAAGAATCTAGGGTTTTTTGAAATGCACATAGAGTATGACTCTCCAGCATAGGAAGCCCACTGAATAGCTCTTAGGATACATGTGGAAACCTTCTACAGGTTGAGGAATCCACCTTCTACAGATTGAGGAATCCAGCGCGTTCTGAAATGCGCAAAGAGTATATTCTCTTTCTTGCGGGCTCGAGCTTAACCAACCTCATCAATGTCTCTTTCGCAGTGAATGCTGAAAATGGGGCTATTGAGGAAAATATATACAAAATCCTACTGCTGATTTAAACCTGGATATATATAAGAACCCAGCACGTTTTCGACTGAGCCAATTCCCTCTCCCAGTTGCAACGAAACCTGATATATGGGAATGTCTCACCTTGAATACATGGATCCTGACGACTGAACGATTGGAACATGAGATCCTTGCGATTTTTCCATTATGAGCAAAAAATGTATTAGCAATGACTAGAATTGACTTTTTTTTGCTGTGCGAACAACCGCGAGAGTTGTTAATAATTGTGAAAATTTTCTTGAAATGCACAATAACAAATGCTCAAAGAAACTGTTACTGAGGTATTTAGTTTTCAATTATCTTGAATTTCCCTCAGTAACCAGTTCATGATTACACTGTAAATTAAATATCGTAATTTTTTAATCGTTTTTTTTTTGTTATCAGTGCTTTGGAGGCATTGGTTTGTATCTTTCAATTGTTATATAAGAAGATAATCTGTTTAAGTATGGACAAGGGTTGGCCCATTCTATAGGGCACCAGGCTCCTAATATGAGGTTCCGAGGTTCTAGTCTCAACTATGCCTGGGTTGAGAATTTTCTCTGCTATCTTCTCTTCAGTATGAGAAAAGTGACCCCGATGAACTTGGAAAGACAGCCATCCATCATATTGTAAGCCAAGTCGTGGTCCCGTGTACAGGGCACCCTCTACACCTTAAAACACGCTGGATATCCTTAATAGGAGGCGTCTAGCTGACTCAACATTTGTTCAATGGATGTTCTTTTACATCCTTCTCGGAGCTCTTGTGTCCTTATGACCAACCCATTGTGTGGGGGGCGGGGGTGGCTCAGTCGGTAGCGCGCCAGGCTCGTAAATCTGTAGTTCCCAGGTTCGAGTCCCAGCTGGGTCAGCGTTGAGATTTATCTCCGCAAAAATTCCCCGCCCTGCCCACGGTCAGTAGGGGACACCGATGGGCGTGGAAAGGCCGCCGTCCGTCGGATGGGACGTTAAGCCGTGGCTCCGTGTGCGGGAGAGCCATAGCCTGTGCACGTTAAAGAACACGCTGGATGGCCTTGACGGGAGGCTACCATCTGTCTCCCAACAGCTGTTCCAGTGGGTCCCCTCCCCCAACCTTATCTGAGCTTTCGGGGTCCATGCGACCTGGCCATTTAGCCCATGGTGTGCAAAAAAGTGCCGCTCAGAGGTAAAACAACCCTAGAACAACATCAGATAAAGACGTTTTGCTCTGATTGCATGTTTGTATGAGTGGTTGATGTTACTGATATTTTGAGAGATTTTTTTCCCTTAGTTCACACTTCATGCTGATCTTCACATAAGCCCATTTTCATATTCTGAAATATTGCTAACTTTTTTGTGTTTTAAAATAAGTCACAGAACTGAAAGCAAATATGGTAATCGATGCAAAGAGTAGGGAAATGACATTCGAAGTGAGTCAAAATTCATTGCCCTATTCTTCTTGCAAAGTTTCGGTTAATTTTACGAGGAGAAATCGTTGCAAAAATGTCTTCAAAGTCAGATGAAGACAAAAAAGTAAAAGGCAACGCATCCAGTGAGTTGTCTAAAAAGTCAACAAACAAAATTATTGGGCGGAGCTTGGCTCAGAGTGTAGCGCGCTAGATTCGTACTCTGATGTTCCCTTATTCGAATTCGAAGTGTATCTGATTCGAGATTTATCTCCACTGTAAGAAAGGGGGCAGTTATGGGCTTGGAAGGGCAGTTGTCCCTCGGATGGGATGTGGATCCGGTGAATCCGGGTGCCGAAGCCGTGGATCCGGGTGCAGAAATAGGCACACCTGTGCTCTTTAAAGAACTCGCTGCATATCCTTGACGAGAGGCTGCCCTCTGTCTCCTAACAACTATCCAGTAGCACATTCCTCGAACTCTCTCTGAGCCCTTGGGATCCTTATGACCTGGCCTTTAACCCGCTCTGTGCAAAAAGAAAGTGTCAATCAATCCAAAATAGCCAAAATGTTTCTCATGGGAGGCTTTTTTGTGTTGCCAATAACACTAGGCAACAAACTGAAACTTTTTTGTTTATAACATTGGTAAAATAGAATATTTGTAACTAATTTTGGGGTGTTGAATTCAAATATGGCTGTGAAAAATCTGCAGCACGTACAGTTTTGTTTTAAATTACGGATTGGTGTATTTGAAAATTCAATGAATTCACATATTTGGGAAATGAAAATAAATGTGACTATTTTATTAAATTGCAACTAAAACTCATTAATTAATTACATGATTACAGTGAAAAAAATTAGAAACATCAGAGTTATAGACCACTGAATATAAAATAACAAATGAAATGATATTGAAATGCAAAATAAGAACACATGGGTAAGAATCTTTTATACTTACAAGAAGTTCATTTTTATCTTTTATGTGCTGAGGTATCTTCCTTCTGCAAGAACCAGCAGTAGTCACTCATCATTGCTGGGTCCCACCTGCCTTGGTATCTCTCTCCTCCATGGTTCGGATATCTTTGAAATCTTTCCCCTTGCTCATCACTGACAACTCCTAAGTTCTTGGGAAAGAAATCGAGATGCGAGTGCAAGAAATGGATCTTCAGGTTGGGTTGGGTTGTTTTACCTCTGAGCGGCACTTTTTTGCACACTATGGGCTAAATGGCCAGGTCACATGGACCCCGAAGGCTCAGAGAAGGTTGGGGGAGGGGACCCACTGGAACAGCTGTTGGGAGACAGATGGTAGCCTCCCGACAAGGCCATCCAGCGTGTTCTTTAACGTGCACATGTATGGCTCTCCCGCACACGGGGCCACGGCTTAACGTCCCATCCGACGGACGGCGGCCTTTCCAAGCCCATCGGTGTCCCCTACTGACCGTGGGCAGGGAATTTTGCGGAGATAAATCTCAACGCTGACCCAGCTGGGACTCGAACCTGGGAACTACAGATTACGAGCCTGGCGCGCTACCGACTGAGCCACCCCGCCCCCTTTCTGCAAGAACCAGTATTAGTCACCCATCATTGCTGGGTCCCACCTGCCTTGGTATCTCTCTCCTCCACGGTTCGAATATCTTTGAAATCTTTCCCCTTGCTCATCACTGACAACTCCTAAGTTCTTGGGAAAGAAATCGAGATGCGAGTGCAAGAAATTGATCTTCAGAGACATTCGGCAGCCAAGATTTTCATAGTTTCTGAAAAGATCTTGAATGACGTGATGGTAGTTTTCCTCTTTGTGATTCCCAGAAAACCCTGGACCGCAGATGTCAAGGATTTCCATGCAGCGCGCTCCTTCGTATTCAGTATTTCTTCGAAGACAGTATAGTAGCTTTCTGATCTGAGGAGCAACAAAGATCCCTTCTTTGAGTTTGGCATCACTTAGTTTTGGATATTTTTCCTTCAAATGCAAAATCTTTTTAAAACTTTTGTTTATAGCCTTTACAAAGTTTTTCATAAGGACCAATTTGATGTGTAGTGGTGGGAGCAGAACATCAGAGGGGTCAATTAGAGGCTTATACCTCACATTACTCTTTCCAGGAATAAAAACATCTCTTTTGGGCCAGTTTTTTTTTGTAGTGTTTCTTTCTGGCTCTAATATCCCACAAACACATAAAACAGGAAAATTTTGTGAAGCTTCCTTGAAGTTCGGGCAAGAGAGTTATGACTTTTAGGTCACCACGTATTGTCCCCTTAAATTGGTCATATGTTATAGCAGTGAGTATTTTTTCCATGCTTTTATAAATTTCCTTCATTCTCACAGCGTGTGTCACTGGAATGGAAGGTGTTTGGTTTCCTTTATGCAAAAGGACAGCTTTTAAGCTGAATTTTGACGAATCTATAAATAGATACCATTCCTTAGGGTCGTGAGTTGTTTCAATTTCTTCCATCAGTCCTGAAATATCTGTGCAGAAATACAAACCATCTTGCATCTCGTAATAAGCAGATAGAACCAAATTTCTCTTTTTGAACATAGAAACTCTAGTACCTTTGGACAGAAGATTGCACTTTTGAAATCTTGAACCTAAAACCTCAGCTTGTTGTTTGGAGAGTCCTAGGTCTCGAACAAGATCATTTGTTCATTTGCTGAATCAGATGAGGCTCGTCTAATATTTTAGGGGTGTATGTAGGATCAGGATCTGTATGTACCTCAAAGTCTTCCTCTGATGAATGTAAATCCATTTCCTCCCAGTTGGTTGGATGTCTTGGTATAGGATGATCTTCACCATGAGGAACTGGCCTTATGGCTGAAGGCACATTTGGATATTGTATTGTGCTTTTGTTCTTTTTTGAAAATCCCGACACTTTAGTTGAACAAAAATAACAATCGTGCAAGACACTAGGTGGTTCACGACAAACCATTGGAACTATAAAGGGCACGGATTTTATCTTACCTTTCAACCATTCACCCAGGCCAACAAAGCACGAAATGCAGCACACATGTGGAGCCCATGTTTCGTCCTGATCTCCAACAACATGATATCCAAAATACAAGTTATAGGCTTTCTTCACAATATTTGTCAAAGAACGACCCTGGGATTTTAAAATATAATTTGTACACAAATAACAAAACTTGTTAAACGCCAAAATTCACTCTTCAAGGTATTTTCACTTGTGCTTCCAGTGAAAACAACAAATATGGCGATCTGAGGTTGGGTTTTACATGTTTTCTCCCACTTGGAAATCAGTGTTGCCAGCTACAAAAGGTAAAATATCTAGTATCCTCCCAGTTCCCTGGAGGTGTTAGTATAGGAAGATCTTAATTGGAGTCAAAATGACAAATAGCATAAAAACATGGAGGTAGGAAGATAAGGAGACGCCCTAACGCGCTTTCCCTGTGGAAGGAAAATTATGCTTACGCAGCATTGCGGTAGCCATGTTGTTGCATTCAAAACAAACCGTCTGCCGCTGCAATCAAGCCTACTTACACTCAGTTTTACTGTGCGATTCGTGCAGCCGTAAGCTGAACAGGCTGCCAAAATACAAATGTCGACAAAAATTAGTATAGGTGAGTAACTACTGATCAATGTTTTGAATAGAACAACATGGCTGCCGTAGCATCATTTTCAAGTGCTTAGGGCTCCTCCTCTTATCTTCCTACCTCCATGCATAAAAATGCGACGTGTTAGCCATTTTTTAAGGACAAATCTGAAAGCAGCACCTGAAAAATAGTTAAATACATGTTATAAAAAAATACATGTTAAGTTCATGTTTTAAAAACCTCGTAAACCAGTGTAATTCTTGTTGGAGCACTTGAAAATCCGAAATTTGAAATATTATCTAGAAAGTTGTTTGAATGACATGAATCAATTCCTGACTATAGCAAGATAAAAATGTTTATATAGTAAAATTTTACGGGTCATTTGTAACATGTAAAAGACAACCACTTGCATGACATGCCCGTGTCAGACACGGGCATCAGCTTCTTCCCGAAGTGGACTTGCCCGAGCGTAGCGCGAACATCGTAATCTTTTACGCTCCTGTTCTGATTTGGGGCGGGGGTGGCTCAGTCGGTAGCGCGCCAGACTCGTAATCTGTAGTTCCCAGGTTCGAGTCCCAGCTGGGTCAGCGTTGAGATTTATCTCCGCAAAATCCCCCGCCCTGCCCACGGTCAGGAGGGTACACCGATGGGCTTGGAAAGACCGCCGTCCGTCGGATGGGACGTTAAGCCATGGCCCCGTGTGAGGGAGAGCTATACCCTGTGCACGTTAAAGAACACGCTGGATGGTCTTGACGGGAGGCTACCATCTGTCTCCCAACAGCTGTTCCAGTGGGTCCCCTCCCCCAACCTTCTCTGAGCCTTCGGGGTCCATGTGACCTGGCCATTTAGCCCATGGTGTGCAAAAAAGTGCCGCTCAGAGGTAAAACAACCCAACAACCCAACCCTGTTGATTTGCCCGTGTTTTCCTGTTTGCTTCCTTCAAGAACTTATTGTTTTACTCAGTAGGTGTCTTTGGCATACTGCACATTAGTGACAGTAGGTGGAAACTTTTGTAACTATATTCCTATATTTTCATTAGTATGTTGATGTCCCATTCGTCATCCCATTCATCAGCTATTTTCGATAGACAAGTTGTTTCCGTGATCTACTGCTCGTTTTTACTCAAACTTGGACATTTTCTGCATTATTTGTTGGGTTGGGTTGTTTTACCTCTGAGCGGCACTTTTTTGCACACCATGGGCTAAATGGCCAGGTCACATGGACCCCGAAGGCTCAGAGAAGGTTGGGGGAGGGGACCCACTAGAACAGTTGTTGGGAGACAGATGGTAGCCTCCCGTCAAGGCCAT
Source organism: Ryuthela nishihirai (assembly GCA_038380435.1). NCBI lineage: Eukaryota > Metazoa > Arthropoda > Arachnida > Araneae > Heptathelidae > Ryuthela > Ryuthela nishihirai. The sequence goes on from JAWZYU010000010.1 coordinate 23,243,167, forward strand.
CCAGCGTGTTCTTTAACGTGCACAGGGTATGGCTCTCCCGCACACGGGGCCACGGCTTAACGTCCCATCCGACGGAAGGCGGCCTTTCCAAGCCCATCGGTGTCCCCTACTGACCGTGGGCAGGACGGGGAATTTTGCGGAGATAAATCTCAACGCTGACCCAGCTGGGACTCGAACCTGGGAACTACAGATTACGAGCCTGGCGCGCTACCGACTGAGCCGCCCCCGCCCCCACATTATTTGTCATATCTATCTTCTGTTTCTGAGCACACGGTAGAGTATTCTATTTATTTGTCAGTTCATAGTATTTATATCAATTATTTTTCTGAAATCACATCAAATGTAGTTTTAGTATATTGAATTATTATTATTTTCATGTATAGTTTCCCGTTATGATGTCCGATTTTGATTCGAGTGATTCAGAAGAAGTTTCAATAAGTGATTCAGGAAGTTCATCAGAAGGTACAGACATCTTTTCTGATATTGATGAGGATGCAACTGCTGAATTGCTTGATGCAAGAGTTTGGTGTCCAATCAGTTCACATCAAGATCCCAAGCCACCTCCTCCAAGGTTTCCTTTTACTGCTTCTCCTGCTATACATTTAGAAAGTGATGGAAGTGCTGATATTCTTGATTATTTCGAGGCTTTTATTGATGATTATCTAATTGATTTGATAACAGAGCAAACCAACCTATATGCTGACCAGTGCCTAAAATCCTCTGTTTTGAAACCATTTTCAAAGGGAAAAGATTGGCAGCCAGTAAAGTCTAGTGAAATTAGAATGTTTTTAGGTTTGATTATTCTGCAGGGAATTATAAGTAAACCAGTGGAAGAATGGTATTGGTCAAAGAAACAGACTATTCTTACTCCATTCTTTGCTAAAGTAATGTCTTACAGTAGGTTTGTCCTCATAAAACGCTATCTCCATTTTTCAGATAATAGTGTCTTTGATAGGGAAGCACATCCTAATGCCAAACTAAATAAAATTTGGTCTGTACTTCTTTATCTGAACAAAAAGTTCTCAAGTTTGCTGACACCTGAGAGGGACATTTCTATTGATGAAAGTCTCATTCTTTATAAGGGAAGGCTAGCATAGATTAAATATGTTCCCCTAAAAAGAGCCAGATTTGGAGTAAAAACTTTCATGCTATGTGAATCAAAGTCAGGATATATCTGGTCAATTATTATTTATACAGGAAAAGGGTCGGTACTGAACGAGGAATATAATAATCGACCTATATCATCCCAGATTGTTCTAGCACTAATGAAACCCTTACTAGGTAAAGGTTATTGTGTGACTACGGACAATTACTACACTTCCCCAGAGCTGGCTGATTTGTTGATTGCTAAAGGAACTGATTGAGAAATACAAGAAAATAAGTTCCAAATGACATGAAACAAAAGAAGTTGAAAAAGGGGGTTGGGTTGTTTTACCTCTGAGCGGCACTTTTTTGCACACCATGGGCTAAATGGCCAGGTCACATGGACCCCGAAGGCTCAGAGAAGGTTGGGGAAGGGGACCCACTGGAACAGCTGTTGGGAGACAGATTGTAGTCTCCCGTCAAGGCCATCCAGCGTGTTCTTTAACGTGCACAGGGTATGGCTCTCCCGCACACGGGGCCACGGCTTAACGTCCCATCCGACGGACGGCGGCCTTTCCAAGCCCATCGGTGTCCCCTACTGACCGTGGGCAGAGCGGGGAATTTTGCGGAGATAAATCTCAACGCTGACCCAGCTGGGACTCGAACCTGGGCACTACAGATTACGAGCCTGGCGCGCTACCGACTAAGCCACCCCCGCTGCATGAAAAAGGGGGAATTCGCTGCCTTTCAGAGAGGTAAAGTGATGGGGATGAAATGGCAAGACAAGAAGGTCGTTACTCTACTCTCTACGGTACACAACACTGAATTTGTGGACGTGAAAAAAAGGGTTGGGTTGGGTTGTTTTACCTCTGAGCGGCACTTTTTTGCACACCATGGGCTAAATGGCCAGGTCACAAGGACCCCGAAGGCTCAGAGAAGGTTGGGGGAGGGGACCCACTGGAACAGCTGTTGGGAGACAGATGGTAGCCTCCCGTCAAGGCCATCCAGTGTGTTCTTTAACGTGCACAGGGTATGGCTCTCCCGCACACGGGGCCACGGCTTAACGTCCCATTCGACGGACGGCGGCCTTTCCAAGCCCATCGGTGTCCCCTACTGACCGTGGGCAGGGCGGGGAATTTTGCGGTGAAAAAAAAAAAAAAAAAAAAAAAAAAAAAAAAAAAAGGGAAAAGATGTTACGGAAGACAAAAATTATTATCGAGTACAATGATACAATGGGTGGAGTGGACAGGACAGATCAGCACCTGACAAACTATCCCATTATAAAAAAAAAAGAGGGAAAAAGTATTATAAAAAAATATTTTTCCATTTGTTAGACCAGGCCACTTGAAACTCATTTGTGTTGTACAGGAAGAAAGGTGGAACAAAAAAAACCTTGACTTTAGAATGGAACTAGTGGAAAATATAACAGAGAAGTACCACACAGAGGATATGAGATCTAAAGGTGGGAGGCCTTCGGTAGAACCACATCCCCTACGCCTGACTGCGAGGCACTTCCCTGACTACATTCCACCTACAGAGAAGAAGGAAAAGCCATGTCGGTAGTATGCAGTTTGTTGTGCCAAAAGGGATGAAAATGGCAAAAGAATAAGAAAAGAAACAAGGTTCTTTTCTTATTCTTTGTGCTGCACCGTGTTTCAAAAACTATTACACAATGAAGGATTTTTTAGAAAATGTACATAAAACATTGGTGTAAAAAATAACAGTTATAATTACATAGTTACATAATCTATCTAAAACCTAGATTATTTATATTTCATACAAAAAAATTCAAATTAGAGCTTTCAAAAAATTATTTTAAATTTCAAAAAAAGGTGATAAGTGAATCAAAATTGTAAGATTTTTAAATTAATAAATTAAGTATGATTTTCTGCAATTGTCTGTTTTTCCTAGTCATAGACATATGAATAGAATAAAAAAAAAAACTGACATTTTCTGTGCAGGAAGCAATTAAAAACCCATCAGACAAATGGTTAAAACGAAAGCTCTAGTTGTAGTAACCGACAAAAGATACTTTTAAAATTTTTTTGTCCATCCGTGCATAGACCAGTCTTCTAAATTGTAAAACTGAGATTCCACAAATTGGTGTTTGAATTTTTTGAATTTTAACCCTACCAGTAAAGCCATTATTTGACAGATAACGAAAAACTGAATTACCCTGTTCTATTATTACAGCTTTTGCTACTGACATTGTTTTGCATATTTTGAAAGCATATGGACAATATCGGAATATTTTTTCAAATGTGTTTCATATCACATGTAATGCTTATCTTTTTAAATTTTGTTGTTTTAATATGACAACGAGAGTTAAAAAATGTTAACACCTTGGTTCGAGTAGTTAAATGCTGAATTACAATTTGTCTTGTACGCAATGCTCGTTTTAGGGAGCTTCTTTAACCCTTTCAGGACCATAAGGTTTCTAAGAGTAAATATTAGTATGTAACTGTTTATTTTAGTTTGTTTAGACGTAAAATAAATAAAAATCATAAGAAAAAATACATAACAATGTGTAGTTTTTTTGGAATTTTATGGGAAATATTTTTCCCAATGGACTATAAAGGTAACACAAATTATAGTTAGGCTTATTATGCAATGTCTTTTATTTATTGGTTTATTATAACAAAATGTTAACTAAAATAATACAAAATTATGAAATAAAATTACTATACAAAATGATGTGCTAATTATGATATTCTGCGAAGCAATTTCTTTTGGTAGTGAGGCAAAGATGGACATTGCACATAGTACATATATTATGCGTCCTGACAGTTCTGTTTTTGTTTTCTAAACGTTCCCATTTACGTAATTGCGTTCGGCATACGTTCTATTTTGACATTCTGTATAAAAAATGCAGATAAGGGTATAATTAAATACGACAATCACCAATTTTAAAATGGGAAAAATGTTTCCCTTAGTCGTGAAAGGGTTAAGAAGAAAAAGTCAAACTTAGCAATGGATAGTTTCTGTTAGAACAGAGTGAAATTCAATATGGAAATTGGAAAGAAAAAACATTTAATTTTCTAGATTCTTTTAGATTCTGCATAAATTACAGGAGAAAAAAACGCATCTCATTAACTGCAGAAAACCAATCAATGACTTCCATTCAAACTCTTAAATTACACAAACAAAATTATAATTGATCAAGCAATAAAATAAATTGAAATGCAAATCACAAATAGGAAACAAGGAGAAAAAGAAATGGAAGACCTTGAAAGGACATTGGATTTTTCACTGGGATTCAAATCAAGCAATTGTGAAAGCCAATTTAATTGTGTTCTTCTAACCACTCCTTTGTAGTATAAGCCTTGTGTCGAGCATTATCCTGCTGGGGGAAGTAATCATCAGAAGAGATGCAAATAGTCATCGTGAAAGGATGACCTAGTCTGTAACAATGTTTAGAAAGGATAATACACTCTGGTGTAGCGCGACTGGTGTCTAAGTTTCAGTGTCTGTTAAATTGAGATTTATTCAAGCAATGCTGGAATAGAGAAACGTGTCCCTTTATTTCCAGCATTTCCTAGGAGGAACTGGAATCTGGATTCATCGCTCAGTTGATCTTTTTCTCATTCTCTACTAATTAATTTTGCTGCTCGTTGCCGAGTGGTTAGCGCGCTTGGCTACTGATCTACGGGACCTGGGTTCGAGCCCCGGATAAGGCATGGATGTTCGTGTCGTTTTTCTGCTGAGGTCCTGCCATCCTCTCAGACCTTCTACTCTGGCATATAAACTGACAGGCTCCTGTCAGACCTCTGTGGCAAGCAGCTGCTTGAGGGGGTATTTTTTTTGTTCATTGCAACCCCAAAATCTGTAATGTGCTAACATGATTGGTTATGGGGTTATTTCACATCTGAGTGCTACTTTGTTGCACACAATGGGAAAAATGGTCAGGTCATAAGTACCCCAAAGGCTCAAAGAAGGTTAGAAGAAAGGGATCCACGATATTCACCTTCACATAGGGGTAGAACCAGCTGGAGGTCAACGAAAACTGGGGTGAGCAGGTTGAATTTCTCGAAATCTCTATAGACGTATTAGGTGTTAAACACCGGTGTCTCTCACAGACTTAGTATTAGCAGGTGTTCAAACTCTCATGTGGAGAGACATCTATTACAAGTTTAGAAAGTTTCAGCTTCTAAAGAGGAGGAGAAAGATTATACAGAGGGGTAATAATCGATTTTAATTAGCTCTATGACAAATGAAAACTTGCGGAGTGCAATCTATTATATAATTCAGGGTGTCTCAAACCTCCTCTAGAAGAGGGGTATAAAGTTTTTACCAGGGGAGTAGAGGGGGAAGAAACGATTGTAAAGAATTTTATGCCAAATGAAAGCTAGTGAAGTGGGGAGTGCCATCAACTGTATACTTTAGAGCAGTGGTTCTCAACCTTTCATGCTTCACGTACCCCCTCGAAATGTGCATGTAACAGGCGTACCCCTTCTATAGATAGATAAAACTATAGTTATAGTATAACAATGATTAGTTTTGCTTTGTTACTAGATCTAGCGACTTTTGAGCTCTCACGGCTTACCCCCAAAACTTTTACCGCGTACCCCACGTTGAGAATAGAGAATTTCAGATCCGAACAACGCCTGCAAAATCTGCTAATATATTATTATACTCAGTACCGTCGACAGGGTGTAGCATAGAGGCAATCTGCCTCACGGCGCCTGTGATGGTTCACCCATTCACTTTTACTTTTCCTTAACCAGTTTTGCTTATTTTACGTTATATTATTTCATTTTGTGGACATTACAATCCTCGTTCCGAGCGGGAGCGGGGGTGGCTCAGTCGGTAGCGCGCCAGGCTCGTAATCTGTAGTTCCAAGGTTCGAATCCCAGCTGGGTCAGCGTTGAGATTTATCTCCGCAAAACTTCCCCGCCCTGCCCATGGTCAGTAGGGGACACCGATGGGCTTGGAAAGGCCGCTGTCCGTCGGATGGGACGTTAAGCAGTGGCCTCGTGTGCGGGAGAGCCATACCCTGTGCACGTTAAAGAACACGCTGGATGGCCTTGACGGGAGGCTACCATCTGTCTCCCAACAGCTGTTCCAGTGGGTCCCCTCCCCCAACCTTCTGTGAGCCTTCGGGGTCCATGTGACCTGGCCATTTAGCCCATGGTGTGCAAAAAAGTGCCGCTCAGAGGTAAAACAACCAACCCAACAACTCGTTCCGAGCGAAGAAGTTGTGCATGCACAAATCCGACCTTTTGATGGCGATATTTAATTGTCTGCCTCAGTGCGCGATCTAATCTGGCGATGGCCTTGATTATACTTCTATGCATTCAGAGGCTATTTTATTAAAAAAACCACTGAATCATGAAACAATCCATCGTGCGACCCAGTGGTGTATCTAATAAAACGGTGTCTGAGTATATATAAATATATAATTTTTTTATCAGAGAATGTTTTTGAAACAATCAGTAATTTATTTTACTTCAAAATCTATCCTAAATCATAACCTCTAAGCAGCCTTATCTTCGTTCACGATATCACTAAAATTTCTTTAAAAGATGGGGTGGGGATTGGTTAGTCTGTAGCACGCCAGGATCGTAATCTGCAGTTTACAGGTTCGCGTCCCAACTTTGCGGGGCGCGGCTGGCTTATAATCTGCAGTTCCCAGGTTCGAGTCCCGCCTGGGCCAGCGTTGAGATTTATTTCCTCAAAACTACGGTCAGTAAGGGACACCGATGAGCTTAAAAAGGCAGCCGTTCGTCAGATGGGACTTTAAGCTGTGGCTCCGTGTGCAAGAGAGATATAACCTATGTTTGTTAAAGAACTCTCTGTATGACCTTGACGGGAGTCTTCCATCAGCCTACCAACAACAGCCCAGTGGATCCCCTTCGTCAATTTTCTCGGGATCCTTTTGACGAAGCCATTTAGCCTATTGTGTCGAAAAAAGTGCCGCTTGGTGAGAACGTAACGGTTCATTAAAAGATATGCATAAAATTATTATAAAATTTTATTGGATGTTTTAATTTCGTAATTTTTCATATATTGTCTTTGAGTTAACTTGGGACTGATTGAATTGGATTGTTTTACCTCTGAGCGGCACTTTTTTGCACACCATGGGCTAAATGGCCAGGCCACAAGGACCCCGAAGGCTCAGAGAAGGTTGGGGGAGGGGACCCACTGGAACAGCTGCTGGGAGACAGATGGTAGCCTCCCGTCAAGGCCATCCAGCGTGTTCTTTAACGTGCACAGGGTATGGCTCTCCCGCACACGGCGCCACGGCTTAACATCCCAACCGACGGACGGCGGCTTTTCCAAGCCCATCGGTGTCCCCTACTGATCGTGGGCAGGGCGGGGAAATTTTGCGGAGATAAATCTCAACGCTGACCCAGCTGGGACTCGAACCTGGGAACTACAGATTACGAGTCTGGCGCGCTACGACTGAGCCTCCCCCGCCCCAACTTGGGACTGATGAACTAATCAACATCAATTACGTTAGATTAATTTTACAGAATGCTATTAATTTTCTTCTTCCGTGATATGAGAGAAAGCTTATATGTTTCTTCATTAGTTTCGATTGGTGGAATGAAGTAGTATATTGATACTACCGAGTCCTTGTAGAGATCTTCTGGTAAAAAACAGAACAATGCCGCAGGAGTTTGTTAAAAGAAAATGATCTTGCAGACAAGCAGAAGCACAAAGACGACAGAATGGCAGCAGACAAGACTCACAAAAGACGATTGTTTGCAGTGGAGCTGGAACAACAAATGGAAAAGGAACCGATGGAAAACAGGAAGGATCATCTGCAACAGTTGCCATGGTATTGACAAAAGCTTCGGGCTTCGGAGATGAGAGATGAAACGAAACAACGATGGACGATGATGATACACTGTATATGTCTCATCCCTCTGTTCTCTTTTAAGGCACGATGATCTTAAAGCTGGGTATTAAGCCTTAAAATAAGTTGCTGGCTGATGGAAGAAAGGTCGATACATTTGAGGAATAAAACTGGGTTTAAAAAATTAATGCAATACGAATATTGTCAAATATTATGAATTCAGTTTCGGTAAGGAAAGTTTCTTTCAGTAAGTATGAATTACTGAAAGAATAATATATTGCCCCTGGGTTGGGTTGGGTTGTTTTACCTCTGAGCGGCCTTTTTTGCACACAATGGGCTAAATGGCCAGGTCACATGGACCCCGAAGGCTCAGAGAAGGTTGGGAGAGGGGACCCACTGGAACAGCTGTTGGGAGACAGATGGTAGACTCCTGTCAAGGCCATCCAGCGTGTTCTTTAACGTGCACAGGGTATGGCTCTCCCGCACATGGGGCCACGGCTTAACGTCCCATCCGACGGACGGCGGCCTTTCCAAGCCCATCGGTGTCCCCTACTGACCGTGGGCAGGGCGAGGAATTTTGCGGAGATAAATCTCAACGCTGACCCAGCTGGGACTCGAACCTGGGAACTACAGATTACGAACCTATATTGCCCCTGGAAAATGCTAGTGTTTCATTAGCACCAAATAGTGAACGTTCGAATTATTTATTTATTTCGGATCTTCGTTCCATTTTAAGTGAATAATATTAAACGTTTGTTCATAGCTCTAAAATATTTAATCATAAATCTATATGTGTAGATTATGAAGGTGAAACTTCCGTGAGAGAGAAACGATTGACATCCCTAAAATAGAAGCGGCAGAGAATTAAAGGTATTAGGAAAAAAAAAGTAGGTGAAATGTTTTTAAGATCCAATAATAAAAAAATTATGAGAAGTTCAATTTTGACAGATGGTACAAATGCCAGTTGTACCATATAGTAAATGTCAGTGATTTACCAGGAAAAATATTTTGAAGGAATTTGCTAGTAATCATGGGTCTCGCAAGTGTAAAGAATGATAATCACCCAGCTGAGATTAAAAAATAATATCATTAAATGCACAAGCTTTGAAAAAGTCTTATTTTTTCCTCCACTTGGCGAAAATTGCTTTCATTTTTTCCGCCGTTATTCCCTCTTGTATGGGGACGGGGGTGGCTCAGTCGGTAGTTCCCAGGTTCGAGTCCCAGCTGAGTCAGCGTTGAGATTTATCTCCGCAAAATTCACCGCCCTGCCCACGGTCAGTAGGGGACACCGATGGGCTTGGAAAGGCCACCGTCCGTCGGATGGGACGTTAAGCCGTGACCCCGTGTGCGGGAGAGCCATACCCTGTGCACGTTAAAGAACACGCTGGATGGCCTTGACGGGAGGCTACCATCTGTCTCCCAACAGATGTTCCAGTGGGTCCCCTCCCCCAACCTTCTCTGAGCATTCGGGGTCCATGTGACCTGGCCATTTAGCCCATGGTGTGCAAAAAAAGTGCCGCTCAGAGGTAAAACAACCCAACCCCTCGTGCTAAAATCCATTCCCTCATTTTTTGTCCTCTACTTTGCCAACCACCATGTTTTAGTTTTACCCCTTTTTGCCCCATTTTTATTTTTCTCATTTCTAACGTATAATGCAGGGATAAAAATCCCAGAAACTGCTCTTAGCTTTAATAAGCCTACTGATACAAGGACATGCGCTATTAAGTCCTAAGCCACTCCTTCTACTGTTTCAGAGCAAAAACACACAACATTTGCCTGCAGGGACTCTCTAAACAGTTAAGATAAAATTTTATTTTCATTTTTAAAAAAGGAATCCATTTTTAGCTCGTTTAAGAAAAATAAACGAATTACTGTTTCGTTTTGTTGTCTATCTCTTTTTTCTGTAGATGTTAACTTTTTTCTTTTAGAGATAAATTAATAAATATTATTCGGTTGGATAGATATTGATGAAATATTACGATTTACATTTTCTAAATTTATTAATAGCGCTCTTTGACAGTTTTCAAGAGTTACAAAATGGCAAAAGTTTGAAAGAATATTGCAAGCGATCTATTTAAGGTAGAAATTCGAAATTTTGGTGGTAATAATAATACTGTCGCTCAAAAAAGTATCCGAACACTATGGTTGATTGCAGAATTCAGAAAAAATATCTGGCAACGATTTTTTTTAGAAATTAGTGATCTGGCAACCTTCGTGTCACGTGACACGAAGGTTGCCAGATCACTAATTTCTAAAAAAATCGTTGCCAGATATTTTTTCTGAATTCTGTAATCAACCATAGTGTTCGGATACTTTTTTGAGCGACTGTACATATGACCTGCCTGGGATCTGTCGGACTGCAGAGCTCGGACGCACGCCGCAGGGTGTCATGACCTGAACGGTCTCTAATGAGATCTGCAGTCGGTTTTTGCAGTCAGAACGGAGAATGAAGAGAGAATGACTTCTGTCCTGACGGTCTGCAGTAAAGCGAAAGCTGTGCTCTGAGAGCCAGTATAGGAGAAAGACTTTACAAAGAAGTCTTGTGAGTCAGCACTCGGGGAGTATGAGTGCAACTTAGGAAGGAAGAGAGAGAAGATAGGATAAGGGAGCAAGAAAGACAAGAGAGCAAGAAAGTGAAGATAAAATAAGAGCGCAAGAAAGTGAAGATAAAATAAGAGCGCAAGAAAGTGAAGATAAAATAAGAGCGCAAGAAAGGGAAGGTAAAATTAAAACTGAAGGAGGAATTAGACAGAGCTCACGAACTGGAGCTAGCTAAATTATAGCTCAGCCTCGGGCGACGATATGACAGCCTTGGCTATGGAAGGTGCCGACCCTGAGATCCGGAAATTAGATAGGCTTCATAGGTATCCCTAGCTACTAAAGCATACATGTGAGCAAGGCTCCGCAAGAGGTTGGAGAAATGCCTTTGTTTTTCCAGCAAGTGCTATAATGAGGCTCATCATGTCCCTGCCTCCATAAGAGGAAAACTGTTGGCACCACTATTAGGCGAGAAATTGCGGCCGGTTATCGCCCAACTACCGCCAGCAGAGGCAAGAGATTATGAGCAGATGAAAAAGATCATTTTACGTCAGTATCGATTGACGGCCACAGAATATCACCGGCGGTTTGAAGAGGCAAAAAAGTGGGTTAGCGAAAGCTGGGCGGAATTTCTGTTATGTTTTCCCATTACTTGGACAGCAGAAAAATTAAAGATCTGGAAGAGTGTAAAAATCTCACGGTTTCTGATAAGATCAAACGGGAACTTCGGGCAGCCACGAGGCAATTTGTATTGCAGCGAGAAGCTGATGGGTAGATGAAGCCCCTAGAGTAGGGGTTCTCAACGTGGAGTACGCCGCCGTGAGAGCTCAAAAATCGCTAGATCTGATAACAAAGTTCCTTAGTTGGCAACACTGTTACTGATTACCAACACTTCGACAGGTTTTTAATCTTTAATTGATTTAAAAAATAAATATAGGAACAGGCTGGATGTTGAAGATGACTTGCGACTCTACTTTAGCAATATAACCCCAACCATTGATAAACTGTGCAAGCGTACACAAGCGCAACCATTTCGATGATCATAATTTTATAAGTTTCGAAAAATTGTTTATGTCATTTTTTGTGTTTATCGATATTGTAATTTATGAATACAAAATTTAATGTGTATATATTTTATTTGATTCCCTTTGTTATATTATAACTATAGTTTTATCCATCTATACATGGGGTACGCCAGTTACATACACATTTCCAGGGGGTACGTGAAGCATAAAAGGTTGAGAACCACTGATATATATGTTTTATTTTATTCCCATTGTTATACTATAACTATAGTTTAATCTATATATACGCCAGTTACATACACATTTCCAGGGGGTACGTGAAGCATAAAAGGTTGAGAACCACTGATATATATGTTTTATTTTATTCCCATTGTTATACTATAACTATAGTTTTATCTATCTATACAAGGGGTATGCCAGTTACATACACATTTCCAGGGGGTACCTGAAGCATAAAAGGTTGAGAACCACTGATATATATGTTTTATTTTATTCCCATTGTTATACTATAACTATAGTTTTATCTATCTATACAAGGGGTATGCCAGTTACATACACATTTCCAGGGGGTACGTGAAGCATAAAAGGTTGAGAACCACTGATATATATGTTTTATTTTATTCCCATTGTTATACTATAACTATAGTTTTATCTATCTATACAAGGGGTACGCCAGTTACATACACATTTCCAGGGGGTACGTGAAGCATAAAAGGTTGAGAACCACTGATATATATGTTTTATTTTATTCCCATTGTTATACTATAACTATAGTTTTATCTATCTATACAAGGGGTATGCCAGTTACATACACATTTCCAGGGGGTACCTGAAGCATAAAAGGTTGAGAACCACTGATATATATGTTTTATTTTATTCCCATTATTATACTATAACTATAGTTTTATCTATCTATACAAGGGGTACGCCAGTTACATACACATTTCCAGGGGGTACCTGAAGCATAAAAGTTTGAGAAACACTGATATACATGTTTTATTTTATTCCCATTGTTATATTATAACTATTGTTTTATCTATCTATACAAGGGGTACGCCAGTTACATACACATTTCCAGGGGGTACGTGAAGCATGAAAGGTTGAGAACCACTGATATACATGTTTTATTTTATTCCCATTGTTATACTATAACTATAGTTTTATCTATCTATACAAGGGGTACGCCAGTTACATACACATTTCCAGGGGGTACGTGAAGCATAAAAGGTTGAGAACCACTGATATATATGTTTTATTTTATTCCCATTCTTACACTATAACTATAGTTTTATCTATCTATACAAGGGGTACACCAGTTACATACACATTTCCAGGGGGTACGTGAAGCATAAAAGGTTGAGAACCACTGATATATATGTTTTATTTTATTCCCATTCTTACACTATAACTATAGTTTTATCTATCTATACAAGGGGTACACCAGTTACATACACATTTCCAGGGGGTACGTGAAGCATAAAAGGTTGAGAACCACTGATATATATGTTTTATTTTATTCCCATTCTTACACTATAACTATAGTTTTATCTATCTATACAAGGGGTACACCAGTTACATACACATTTCCAGGGGGTACGTGAAGCATAAAAGGTTGAGAACCACTGATATATATGTTTTATTTTATTCCCATTCTTACACTATAACTATAGTTTTATCTATCTATACAAGGGGTACACCAGTTACATACACATTTCCAGGGGGTACGTGAAGCATAAAAGGTTGAGAACCACTGATATATATGTTTTATTTTATTCCCATTCTTACACTATAACTATAGTTTTATCTATCTATACAAGGGGTACGCCAGTTACATACACATTTCCAGGGGGTACGTGAAGCATAAAAGGTTGAGAACCACTGATATATATGTTTTATTTTATTCCCATTCTTACACTATAACTATAGTTTTATCTATCTATACAAGGGGTACACCAGTTACATACACATTTCCAGGGGGTACGTGAAGCATAAAAGGTTGAGAACCACTGATATATATGTTTTATTTTATTCCCATTGTTATACTATAACTATAGTTTTATCTATCTATACAAGGGGTACGCCAGTTACATACACATTTCCAGGGGGTACCTGAAGCATAAAAGTTTGAGAACCACTGATATACATGTTTTATTTTATTCCCATTGTTATACTATAACTATTGTTTTATCTATCTATACAAGGGGTACGCCAGTTACATACACATTTCCAGGGGGTACGTGAAGCATGAAAGTTTGAGAACCACTGATATACATGTTTTATTTTATTCCCATTGTTATACTATAACTATAGTTTTATCTATCTATACAAGGGGTACGCCAGTTACATACACATTTCCAGGGGGTACGTGAAGCATGAAAGGTTAAGAACCACTGATATACATGTTTTATTTTATTCCCATTGTTATACTATAACTATAGTTTTATCTATCTATACAAGGGGTACGCCAGTTACATACACATTTCTAGGGGGTACGTGAAGCATAAAAGGTTGAGAACCACTGATATATATGTTTTATTTTATTCCCATTGTTATACTATAACTATAGTTTTATCTATCTATACAAGAGGTACGCCAGTTACATACACATTTCCAGGGGGTACGTGAAGCATAAAAGGTTGAGAACCACTGATATATATGTTTTATTTTATTCCCATTGTTATACTATAACTATAGTTTTATCTATCTATACAAGAGGTACGCCAGTTACATACACATTTCCAGGGGGTACGTGAAGCATAAAAGGTTGAGAACCACTGATATACATGTTTTATTTTATTCCCATTGTTATACTATAACTATAGTTTTATCTATCTATACAAGGGGTACGCCAGTTACATACACATTTCCAGGGGGTACCTGAAGCATAAAAGGTTGAAAACCACTGCTCTAGAGAATTGGCTGATGCAGTAGAGCTGTACTTAAAGAGTCTTCGGGAGTCCAGATTTGGTGACACCAAATGGGGATACAGATCGCGAGAAATGGCAAACCAGGAATCGAGGGTGAATGAGAGGGGATATGTTCTCCCAATGAAAAGATATAGTGGGAATAGCAGTGCCACTAATTATAGAGAAAATGAGAGACCCAAAGAACGGAACCCCTTCGAAAAAGGAGAGAATGTTTCAACTGTGGGAAATATAATCATTTTGCTCGCGAATGTCCACATAAGAAGAACGAAACTACTACCGAGGTGCGAAGGGTAACCATCGGATAGGATGGTGACGATGAAAGGAGCGACGAGGAAAGGTGTGATATAGTTGTAGGTAGGGACACTGCTCAGGTATTTACAGAGGTAAGAGATGGTGTAAAATGGCAAAGAAAGGAGTCTCGACAGCTGTGTGAGCGAAAATTACCACGCATGAAGAATTGGTTTGGGTTGGGTTGTTTTACCTCTGAGCGGCACTTTTTTGCACACCATGGGCTAAATGGCCCCCGAAGGCTCAGAGAAGGTTGGGGGAGGGGACCCACTGGAACAGCTGTTGGGAGACAGATGGTATCCCTCCGTCAAGGCCATCCAGCGTGTTTTTTAACGTGCACAAGGTATGGCTCTCCCGCACACGGAGCCACGACTTAACGTCCCATCCGACGGACGGCGGCCTTTCCAAGCCCATCGGTGTCCCCTACTGACCATGGGGAGGGCGGAGAATTTTGTGGAGATAAATCTCAACGCTGACCCAGCTGGGTCTCGAACCTGGGAAGTACAGATTACGAGCCTGGCGCGATACCGACTGAGCCACCCCCGCCCCCCACGCATGAAGAAAGTTCCCATTTTATGTGGAGGCCAAATGATCGATGTTATGCTGGATACGGAGGCAGAAATAAACCTGATTCGCCAGAAACATGTGCCAGTGTTGTATAGGCAACCAAGTGGGAAAATACGTCTCAGGTCTTCAGTGGGAAATACAACCATACCGAATATGCTTGCGCTTATCTCGATGACATCGCTGTTTACTCAGAGACCTTGGAGGAGCAGAAGGATCATCTCAACCAAATATTAAGAGAAATCGATGACGTTGTCTTTGTAGTTTAATTTAGATTAATTTAAATAAATTTTTTTGGACAATCAAAAGTCAAATATTTAGAACACATAGTGGTTCGGGTACACATGCTCTTGACCCTGCCGAACTTAAAGCAATTGAAAAATTAACCAGCCCAAGGACAAAACAGGAACTGCCAAGTGTATTGGGGCTCTGTGGTTACTATAGAAGCTATATCCCAAACGTTGCCAGTATTGTTCGTCTTTTGACGGAACGTACATGGCGACGAATCCCAATGCAAATTCCATGGGGTGCTCTAGAAGAAGAAGAAGCCTTTGGTGAGCTCAAGGCCCAACTATGCAAGGCCACCAGATTCTATACAACCGTACTGTTTGCATGTTGATGCCTCGGATTATGCGGTCGGTGACTGCTTGATGCAGCGGGATAAGGTAGGGAAGGAGAAACTAATCGGGTTTGCATCGCAGAAACACATCCCACTCAAAGGAAGTGGGTGGCCATTGAGAAGGAAGCTTTCGCTGTAATTTGTGCCTTACGAAAGTATGAAACATAGTTGTTTGGATCCCAAGTTGAAGCGTACTCTGATCACAACCCTCTGACTTATCTGACGCAGGCCTCACCCCAGGGGCGTGGGTGGCTCAGTCGGTAGCGCGCCAGACTCGTAATCTGAAGTTCCCAGGTTCGAGTCCCAGCTGGGTCAGCGTTGTGATTTATCTCCGCAAAATTTCCCGCTCTGCCCACGGTCAGTAGGGGACACCGATGGGCTTGGAAAGGCTGCCGTCCGTCGGATGAGACGTTAAGCCGTGGTCCCGTGTGCTGGAGAGCCATACCCTGTGCACGTTAAAGAACACGCTGGATGGCCTTGACGGGAGGCTACCATCTGCCTCCCAACAGCTGTTCCAGTGGGTCCCCTCCCCCAACCTTCTCTGAGCCTTCGGGGTCCTTGTGGCCTGGCCATTTAGCCCATGGTGTGCAAAAAAGTGCCGCTCGGAGGCAAAACAACCCAACCCAACCCAAAGCCTCACCCCAGAGTGTTAAACTTTTGCGGTGGTCTTTGGCTCTGATGAAATATAGAGTGCAGCTTAATTATCGCAAAGGTAGAGAGAACATCAACGCCAACTCCATGAGCAGACTTCCAACCCATTAAATGGGGAAAACACTGTTCTAGGTAGGGGGTGCGCCAACAACACCACTGCAGACAGACCAAAGTGGGTAATTGCTGAGTTGATTGGTCTTGTCTGGCTTGAGGCAGAGAAGGATGCATTGATATATAAAGATCCCTGTGTGGGGGGAAGCTGGCTAAAAGGAATGTTGCGCTGATGATCGTACATGCTTTTTTTAAGAGGCTATCATTAAAATATATATATTTGTTCCAGTATATAACTATGCAACTAGATGAACAAAGTGAAGACTCACTGTAACTAGTTAAGTAGAACACTACTTAAAAGAGAAAGACAGCATAACTAATTTAAACTCTGCATTCAAAGACAGACCTGCGAACTTAACAGTTCAGTAGGGTTGACCAGTAAAGATTCTTGGAAGGGACATGTCACGAATGTTCCCATCTTTGAATTCATGTGCATCCCCCTGGTACGATAGTGATTAGGCGCAAGCCATGTGCTGCACACATGACCTGCCCGGGATCTGCAGGACTGTGGAGCTCGAAAGAACGCCGCAGGGTGTCATGACTAGAAGGGTCTCGAATGAGATCTGCATTCGTTTTTGCAGCAAGAAGGGGAGAGCGAGGAGATCACTTCTTTCCTGACCATTGAACAGGTCTGCAGTAAAACGAACGCTGTGTTCTGGGAACGAGTATAGGAGAAAGACTTTACGAAGAGGTCTTGTGAATCAGCACTCGAGGTTGTTGGGTTGTTTTACCTCTGAGCGGCACTTTTTTGCACACCATGGGCTAAGTGGCCAGGTCACATGGACCCCGAAGGCTCAGAGAAGGTTGGGGAAGGAGACCCACTGGAACAGCTGTTGGGAGACAGATGGTAGCGTCCCGTCAAGGCCATCCAGCGTGTTCTTTAACGTGCACAGGGTATGGCTCTCCCGCACACGGGGCCACGGCTTAACGTCCCATCCGACGGACGGCGGTCTTTCCAAGCCCATCGGTGTCCCCTACTGACCGTGGGCAGGGCGGGGAATTTTGCGGAGATAAATCTCAATGCTGACCCAGCTGGGACTCGAACCTGGGAACTACAGATTACAAGCCTAGCGCGCTACCGACTGAGCCCCCCCCGCCCCCCAGCACTCGGGGAATGTAGGACTAAAGTGTTATAATGGGGCAGTGACTAAGGCTGCGCCCAATTCCAGTAGTTCTCTCTATGATGTAAAGCGTTGTAGATATTAAATATTGTATATCCTAGAGATACAGAGTGCCTTGATTCCATTCATTTATGAGCATTTAAGCACGGATGAAATAAAGTCTAGCAAAGGTATTCATTCGGCTAACAGATTCCTCAAATAGAGAGAGAGAGGTCTTTACTCTAACTTATTTGAAACAAAAGTAAACTACACTTCCTTTTGCTCACTCTCTTCGCAATGAGTATGAAATCATCATATAGATCATTTTAAAATGTGCCCACTATATGGATGAAGGAAGAGAATCATTTCAAAAGCTATATAAACACATGTTGAGAGATATCCTTATGCCAAAAAATCCAAATGAGATGCAACTTGAAACAAAAAATATTACAAAAAATATTACGATAAAAAAGAAAAGAATCACAAAGCTATAAAATCATCAATAAAGTAAGCCTAGTTCTTCTGCTTGGATGAAGTTTTCCCTGAAGAACAAGCTACGAGTCCAAAGAAGAAATTGTTGCCAGTACAGTCG
Source organism: Ryuthela nishihirai (assembly GCA_038380435.1). NCBI lineage: Eukaryota > Metazoa > Arthropoda > Arachnida > Araneae > Heptathelidae > Ryuthela > Ryuthela nishihirai. Next base: position 23,261,464 of record JAWZYU010000010.1, read on the forward strand.
CTCAAAAAAGTATCCGACACTATGGTTCATTAAAGAATTCAGAAAAAATATCTGGCAACGATTTTTTTTTTTTTAGAAATTAGTGATCTGGCAAACTTCGTGTCACGTGACACGAAGTTTGCCAGATCACTAATTTCTAAAAAAATCGTTCCCAGATATTTTTTCTGAATTCTTTAATCAACAATAGTGTTCGGATACTTTTTTGAGCGACTGTACAGACCTCATGACCATACCTTTCCTTTTCATCCACTAACTTTTGCTTCTCTATTTTTCTGAAATTACTTAAAAAATATTCTTGGGTCTGTTAACAGATGTTTTGTTGTCAGATCTGCTCGGAAATGTGTTAGAAAAAAAAAGCAGTGGAATCTATGACAGGTCTTAGAAACAGATGCTTTAGTCTGACTTCTTTTCTCTTTCGAAAACCTGTTTCTTTTTTGCCTTACCAGACAGATCATCCTCATCCTCAAGCAGATATGGGCTACGGAGGTCCAACCAGACCGTGCAGTTTAATTCTCCAAGCATATCTGTCCTGAGCTACATCTGCTGCATCCGGCCACTGCACACCAATTCTAGCAAGGTCCTGTTTGACATTGTCTGCCTACCGCATCCTAGGTCTCCCCTTCTTTCTGAGTCCTCAAAGCACACTGTTCATAACCCTATTCGCCAAACTCTAATTATCCATACCGGCAACATGGCCAAACCAGCGGAGTCTCTCTCTGCAAAATATGCTGCTTAAAGGAGGTTGCAGACTCCTTTGCCTAACCTCATCATTAGTTACAAAATTAAACCACCTAATACCCAAGATACTACGTAAGCATCTAGAATCAAAAGCATCTAGTTTCCTGTTATCTTGTTTACAAAGTGTCCACATTTCACTACCATAACTAACCCTAGAAAGAACCAAACTATTATACAGTCTAATTTTAGTCTTTAGGTGTATACATCTATTTCTCCACACACTCCATATATTCTTAAAAGTCCCGGCAGCAATCCCTATTCGTCTGTTAATCTCATGTCGCACATCACCATTATCTGTTACATAGCTCCCAAGATAATTCAACTGTGACACCTGCTCAAGACTGCAACCATTCAGATGAACTGAATCACAACCTGCCTGACCAATTTTCATCACTTTAGTTTTCTCTCTGTTTATAACCAAACCTACTCTACTACCAGTCTCATCAATAGCTTGAATGAAAGAGTTCATCTCATCAACATCATTTGCCAAAAGGACTAAATCATCAGCATTATCTAAATCAGAAATTTTCGTATCTCTTGCCCATTTAAGGCCAAAATCTTTCCCTTGAAGTGAATTTCGCATAACATAATCAATAACCAAACAAAAGAGAAAATAAGACAAAATGCACCCTTGTCGAACAAAATTAATGCTAAACCAATTGCTACAAGCCTTACCAACTCTCACACATGACTCAGTGTTATTATAGATAGCTTTCATTATGTTAACTAATTATCTGCTATGCCACACGATTTCACAATCAACCACAAATTATGTCGATCAGCAGAGTCAAAAACATTTCTGAAATCAACAAAGCTAGCAACCAAAGGTTTCTGAAACTCTAAACATTTCTCAAGAATCTGCCTGAGTGAAAATACACTGGCGGAAATGGAAAAAAAAAATACCTAGATGGAATTCCTTCAGGAATGTCATATTATAATACGTTAATAGTTAATGGCAGCAGAAACCGTGATCCAAGATTGAAAATAATTGGACGAAATATGACGTCACTGAGGATAACAAATGCAATTAACACCGCGCGTATTTAAGGACTAGGGCGTGAAGAAAGAAGTTATTCATCTTGTGTCGTGTTGTTCAGTGCTCTTTGAAAAAGCTACAATGTGGACGACGCAGACGAGCAACATTTGTTCAGTTAGTGGGTTGGGTTGTTTTACCTCTGAGCGGCACTTTTTTGCACACCATGGGCTAAATGGCCAGGTCACATGGACCCGAAGTCTCAGAGAAGGTTGGGGAAGGGGACCCGCTGGAACAGCTGTTGGGAGACAGATGGTAGCCTCCCGTCAAGGCCATCCAGCGTGTTCTTTAACGTGCACAGGGTATGGCTCTCCAGCACAGGGGACCACGGCTTAACGTCCCATCCGACGGACGGCGGCCTTTCCAAGCCCATCGGTGTCCCCTACTGACCGTGGGCAGGGCGGGGAATTTTGCGGAGATAATCTCAACGCTGACCCAGCTGGGACTCGAATCTGGGAACTACAGATTACGAGCCTGGCACGCTACCGACTGAGCCACCCCCGCCCCTCAGTTAGTGGAGTTTGAGCGGAGTAAATGGGTCTTCGGGAAGCTAGTTGGTCTTTTTGTCAAATTGCACACTGCGTTTGGACTAGAGGTATCGGCAGTGACACGATGGTGGCGTCGATGGTCAGAAGAGCATCTCACACTCGTAGACATGGTTCCAGTCAACACAGAGCTACGGACGCACGAAAGGATCAGCGTATCAGGAGGGCGGCGGTGGCAGAGTATACGGCTATGGGATCACAAATTCGATCCTCTGTCGTACCAAAGATGGTATACAAGAATGATATGCAATCGCCTTTTGGAAGTAGGACTACCAGCAACGCATGCCGCTGACACGGTTAACACAGTCACCTTGTCACTGTCGAGCACGTTTGCAATGGTGTCAAGAACGAGTTCATTAGAGGGAAGAATGGCAGCCTGTGGTCTTCAATGATGAAAGCCGATTCTGCTTAGGAGCGTCTGATGGTCGTTTGATGGAGCGTCCTAAGGCGACAAGGTGAGTGTCTTCTTCCATCGTGCATCTGTCAGCGACACACATGGCCACGTTGGGCATCATGGTTTGGGGGGCGATTAGCTATCACTCTCGTACGTGTCTGGTGTTTGTACAGGGTACACTGAATAGCAACACCTATGTCAGTGACATTGTATAGTCAGTCATCCTGACATATTTGAGTCTAACCCCAAATGCGATATTTCAACAGAATAACGCCCACCCACACTCCGCCCGGCAACTCAAAATGCTCTTCAGGCCGTGTTCCAACTCCCTTGACCAGCACGCTCTCCGGACTTGTCTCCAATCGAGCATGTCTGGGACTGAATCGGACAAAGACTCTTCCGCGGACCGCGGCAGGAAATGACCATCGCTGAATTACGCGTCCAAGTTGAAAGCGCATGGAATGGTATCACCCAGCGTGATATCCGACATCTGTAAGACCGATTGCATGCCAGATTGGAAGCTTGTATTGCTGCTAGAGGAGGTTCAACACCTTATTAAAATGTGCCTTCTGTAAAATGCCAATACTTATTAAATGGTAAAATAAACATTCCATCAGACTTATGATCACTGTCCTTTCTCAAAAACTTCTGTAAAATGCCAGTACTTATTAAATGGTAAAATAAACATTGAATCACTTCACACTTATGATCACTGTCCTTTCTCAAAAAGATTCTTCTACTAAATAAATCTCATAGATTTCGTTTCAAATGTCAATGATGATTTTTTTTAAATTTCAGCCAGTGTATCTGATCCACACATCCCCTCTACTTCTGAATCCACATTGCTCATCACGCAATTGCCGTCAACAATATTTTTAATTCTATTAAGCAAAATCATGCAAAGAACGTTACCTGGACAGATTGGAATGGATTGTTTTACTTCTGAGCGGTACTTTTTTGCACACAATGGGCTAAATGGCCAGGCCACAAGGACCCCGAAGGCTCAGAGAAGGTTGGGGAAGGGGACCCACTAACAGCTGTTGGGAGACAGATGGTAGCCTCCCGTCAAGGCCATCCAGCGTGTTCTTTAACGTGCACAGGGTATGGCTCTCCCGCACACGGGGCCACGGCTTAACCTCCCATCCGACGGACGGCGGCCTTTTCAAGCCCATCGGTGTCCCCTACTGACTGTGGGCAGGGCGGGGAAATTTTGCGGAGATAAATCTCAACGCTGACCCAGCTGGGACTGGAACCTGGGAACTACAGATTACGAGCCTGGCGCGCTACCGACTGAGCCACCCCCCGCCCCTGTTACCTGGAACAGAAAGTAGGCTGAAACCCCTATAGTTATCACAGGAACTGCGATCACCTTTTTTATCTCGTTTTCAAGGAGGAAATATTTTCGCTTTGTCGTCTTCTGTCTGTCTATCTGTAGATATCGTACTTTTCTGTTTACAGAGATAAATTAATTTTTTTGTGTTGGTTAGGTATTGATGAAATATTACGATATGCACTTTCCGAATCTCCTTAAAGCTATAATTAGCCCTCTAGCGGTGGAAAAATCTGGAAATTTCAAAATTTCAAAAGAATTTTGCAAACGATGTATTTATGTTAGAATATCTGATTACACTGGGCAACAAAGTTTCATAAAAGTCATGCCTTTGAGATAAAAGTAGCCATTTCTTAAAGATTTCAAGGTGGTGAACACGAATATGACAATAAAAATGCAAAATTGGCTACGACTTCTGAGAAATCCGTAATAGTTTCTTATATAATAGAGTAATTACATACATATGACATGTATCGGTAAAAATCCGCTTCTACTTCCGACGTCGCTTTGCCCGTCGCTTGTACAACTGCTCAGGATCATCTCTGGCGAGCATCCAACAGTAGTCAGCCAACATTGAAGTGGCCCAGTTTTCCTGGTATCGTTTCTCCACCGTTGCAATGCACTGGTGAAAACGTTCACTGTGCTCATCACTAACCATACCGCAGTTGTTGAGGAAGAAATCTAAGTGGGAATGGAGAAAGTTGATCTTTAAGGACATATTGAAGTTAAGTTTGCGATACAGAGACAACATGTCCTTAATCATGTTGTCGTCTGCCCTGATATTCTAGAGGAATTTAGTTGACACCAGATGAAACGCGTCCCAAGCCTTTTTCTCGTCACCCTGAAGCGGGTTGTCAAACATCTGGTCTCTGAACAGCTCGCGGATCTTAGAACCTACAAAAACTCCCTCTTTAATTTTCGCTTCGCTGAGTCAAGGGAATTTGTCAGCCAAGTACTTGAAAGCTGATGCAGTCTGTCTATGGCTTTTACGAAGTTTTTAATCACACCGAGTTTGATGTGTAGGGACAGTAGCAGGATCTTATGAGTTCCTGCCAGTGCTGGGTGTTCCACATTCTTCTCTCCGACCTTCAGAGATTTCCTCTGAGGTCCTGTCCCATTCACATAAGAAACAGCAGTACTTCGTATATCCCAGCTGAAGACCCATCAACAGAGCCACTACCTTCAAGTCACAACAGAGATGCCAGCCATACTTGCTGTATTGAAGACAGTTCAACAGCTGTTTTAGGTTGTCATAGGTTTCTTTCATGTAGACAGCGTATCTGACCAGAAGGGATGGAAGTCGATTAAGTCGATTTCCATTATACAGAAACACCGCCTTGAGACTCAATTTCGAGGAGTCTATGAATAGTCGCCATTCTTGACAGTCATGTTTGATTCCGAGGGCATTCATCAGGCCATCTACATCAGAGCAGAACACAAGGTCATCTTCCTTTCTGAAGTAAGGTACAAACTGCTCATGACGAGTTCGAAACAAAGTCACTCGGACATTTTCGTAGAGAAAATTCCATTGTTTAAGTCTTCAGCCAAGTAACTCTGCTTTGGCCTTGGACAGCTCCAGATCGCAAACAAGATCGTTCATTTCTTCTTCGGTGAGAATGTGTGTGCAGATGACACACCATGGTAGATTTATGGATCATCATTAGACACCGAAGGCTGTGGAGAACCAGACGTCGGTTCGCCTCCCTCCTCATTGCCTGAATTGATGGAAAATTCTTTTGGAGGTTCGGGAATGGGAAGGCCTTCACCATGTTGAACTGGTCGGAGAGCAGGTTGTATATTTGGGTACGCTATTGTCCACTTCTTTTTCCTTGTGATACCTCCAAAAAAAGATGGAACCAATGCAGAAGTAGCAGTCATTTGCATGATTGCTGGCTTTCTCCAAACCATATGAACAGCAAACAGCATCACCACTTTTTCACCTTTCAGCCACTTCGGAAGATTTCTTGCACACTTACTGCAGCATATGTATGTGGCCCAGTCCCTGTCCTAGTCCCCAATCTTGCATCCAAAATAAAACTCATACACTGCTTTAACTATTGGAGTGATGGCCCTTTTCTGGCTTGCAAATGTCACTTCCTTGCAAATGTAACAAAATGTATTTGCACTATTAACACAGTTATGAGACATCATTACTGCTCGATTAAAACTGCAAGGATCATTTGTGTTCTACTTATGACTCAGGGGTAAATGGAAGTCGCTCATAAGACTTGCTCACCTAACGATATGTCGCCTACAACTAACGATTGCATCATTTTTGTGCGCGATCGTAAAGCCGCGATGTCATGATTCAACTGCATTGCATCAGACAATGATGCAATACCTCCGGGGGTTGTGTGTATGGCGGGCTGATGCAATACAACGCAATATGTTACAATCTGGAGTTTAAAATAGAGCGTTGCAAAATGGTTACCTACGTACTCAATGCGGACTGAGTCGTTTATACATGACCATCTCTGTCTCTCCTAAACAAGAGCCAATAGACAAATTGTATTGTCATTTTCGTGTTCAGCACCTTGAAATTAGTAAAGATTGACTATTTTGATTTCAAAGCCTTTTTGTGTGTTTCCCAGTGTAATGTGCTGTGTATTCTCATAGTCCACATTCTTTAAAAGTTCACTTTCCATTGGCAGGGTAGCTCATTGAACCGCTCTTAAACTATGAATATTTGTAACTAGTTTTCATTCGTTATTAGTACGCCGGATCTAGAAAAAATAAAGGGACTATAAACAGGAAGAAGAGAGTGGAATTTCATTTCAATATAACATTTTTCATTCCGTTTGTGGTCTTAAAATAGTTTTTTTGAGAAATGCGTGAAATCTGCACAAGTTCAAAACATTTTCCTAACTAGTATTCTCAAATGGACGCATGATCCCCTTGCTCCCATCACCTAGATCCAGCTCTTCTTCTAAGAGTGGGGCGGGGGTGGCTCAGTCGGTGGCTCAGTCGGTAGCGTGCCAGGCTCGTAATCTGTAGTTCCCAGGTTCGAGTCCCAGCTGGGTCAGCGTCGAGATTTATCCCCGCAAAATTCCCTGCCCTGCCCACGGTCAGTAGGGGACACCGATGGGCTTGGAAAGGCCGCCGTCCGTCGGATGGGACGTTAAGCCGTGGCCCCGTGTGCGGGAGAGCCATACCCTGTGCACGTTAAAGAACACGCTGGATGGCGTGTTCTTTAACGTGCACAGTTAAAGCTGTAGGGCAGTTTAAAAGTAAAACACCTGCATTAGCACCGTCCGTCGGATGGGACGTTAAGCCGTGGCCCCGTGTGCGGGAGAGCCATACCCTGTGCACGTTAAAGATCACGCTGGATGGCCTTGACGGGAGGCTACCATCTGTCTCCCAACAGCTGTTCCAGTGGGTCCCCTCCCCCCAACCTTCTCTGAGCCTTCGGGGTCGATGTGACCTGGCCATTTAGCCCATGGTGTGCAAAAAAGTGCCGCTCAGAGGTAAAACAACCCAACCCAACCTGCATTAGCTAAATGCATGGATATAAATACCTTTACACACTGGTTTAGAATATTGCCAAGATCCAGTTCTACAGAGCATATAAACGTATAATTCCCAGATGTACAGTTGGAAGTTTTGGATAAGCAATTTTGGATAAACCTCCAATAGCACATCTGGGACAACGCTGCTCTGAAGAACTATACTTGGCAATATTCTAAAACACTATCTAAAGGTATTTATGAAAAGATTGCTTTTTTTTATATTTGGACATATAGGACAGATTAAAATGATAGAAGCTACTCCTAGCTTTTACAGGCCTTCTCATATAAGGACATACTCCACTAAGACCGAAGTCACTGCTGACCACTGCCTCAGTTAGAGCTAACAGAACACACAAAGCCTAAACGGCTGGAATTGTAACTAGCTCCCTAACCACAATGGCAGATAAGGATAAGTAGATGGGTTTAATGTGGATACAGTTAAAGGCTAATTAATCAATTATTGCACTTAAAGGCTAATGACTGAATCGTACAACAAACCTCCAGTTGGGTTGGTTGTTTTACCTCTGAGCGGCACTTTTTTGCGCACCATGGGTTAAATGGCCAGGTCACATGGACCCCGAAGGCTCAGAGAAAGTTGGGGGAGGGGACCCACTGGATCAGCTGTTGGGAGAGAGATGGTAGCCTCCCGTCAAGACCATCCAGCGTGTTCTTTAACGTGCACAGGGTATAGCTCTCCCTCACACGGGGCCATGGCTTAACGTCCCATCCGACGGACGGCGGTCTTACCAAGCCCATCGGTGTCCCCTCCTGACCGTGGGCAGGGCGGGGAATACAAACCTCCAGAGTAGCGTTTGTAAAATTTCCATATAGACTGCATCTTGTCCTATTGCCACTTCAAAAGCATCAATTATTCACCGATTTATAATCACTCTCTCGTTGAGGTATCCCGTGGAAAGTAATCACATGGGTTTTAGTCGGGTGATAACGATGACGTATCTTCTCAATAGACATCAGAAATGTGTGAAACATAAGGAGGCACAACCTTTCCTTCGAAATGGCCAATACAATGCCTTGTAAGAAGTCAAGTCTCGTTTTTATCAACACTACAGCTCACTGGTTTCTAAATTTCTCTATTTACATACTTCAGGTTAGCAAATATTTGATCCCCTTCCACTCTCCGGAAAACAAAGTATGTGCAGTGGCAAGGAATGGTAATTGTTTGCGAAGTTACAGGCAAGAAACTCAAAATGCACGTGACAATGTTAGTTTGGGTTGTTTTACCATCGAGCGACACATTTTTTTTTGCGCACAATGAGCTAAATGACCAGGTCACAAGGACTCCGAGGACTCAGAGAAGGTTGGGAGGAAGCGATCCACTGCACAGTTGCTAGGAAACAGATGGTAGCCTCCTGTCAAGGACATCCAGTGTGTTCTTTAACAGGCACAGGGTATGGCTCCTACATGGGCAACGGTCATTCCAACCAATAGATGTCCCCTAATGACTGGACAGGGCGGGGAGTTTTGCGGAGATATACTCAACGCTGGGTCAGGAGGGCCTCGAACCCGAGAGCTGCAGATTATGAGCCTGGCGCGCTACCAACTGAACCACTCTCGTCCCAAGTGACAATGTTATCAACTGTTAAGATTTGGGTTGTTTTACCTTTCAGCGGCACTTTTTTGCACACCATGGGCTAAATGGCCAGGTCACATCGACCCCGAAGGCTCAGAGAAGGTTGAGGGAGGGGACCCACTGGAACAGCTGTTGGGAGACAGATGGTAGCCTCCCGTCAAGGCCATCCAGCGTGATCTTTAACGTGCACAGGGTATGGCTCTCCCGCACACGGGGCCACGACTTAACGTCCCATCCGACGGACGGTGCTAATGCAGGTGTTTTATCTTTATACTGCCCTACAGCTTTAATAGCGCATTATCGATAAACGTGTTTAAATATTAATTATTCCCTTTTTGACTATTTTCCTTTCATGAACAAATAAAATAGCTCGATGAATAAATAATTTGCTTTCATTTCACTTTTTGCTATTTACTATTAATTTTTTTTCTAAATATTATGAATAGGGTATACTCGCAAAAATCCATCTTCATGTTTCATAAACTCTATCACGAATAGATTGTGATCTTAAGGTTTTTCCAGCTTTCCATATTTGCATATGCAGTCTGCTTTTAAGGCAAAATGACTCTCCTCGCTTCTTTTCGGTTAAAACGAAATGCGATTTTGTTTTTTCTTCGTAGCACGACGTCAATAAGAAGAATACTTGATAAGTTTCTTCAGAGTGGTGAAGTTTTCTTCAAGTACAGAGTCTTCAACAAATGAGGCATATAGCGGGAAAAGAAAGCTTTTACTCTCACTCAGCGTAACTCTTAGCGTAGTAAAAATCACATGAATTCCAAATTACGTGCATTAAAACTCTAATGCTTTTTTGATCGAAGTAATTAAAGCGACGATAACATTTATGACTCATAACTGAATATACTGTCTCCTAGGTAAATGCTCATGTACCAATCATGAATGCTTTTCCAATACTTTCTTAAATTGCGTTTATGTGTTTGAAAGAGCGTAAAATATCACAGCCTGAAATAGAACAGAATTTTTTTTTGTTTCTGTATTGATCTCTTAGTTCAGCACTTGTTGTTTTTTTTTAAAAATTAGGTTGAGACTATTTTGGCAGATTATTATTTGAGCGTAGATGTTTCGTAATTGGGTGAAAGAATTACTTATTTTTTGTCCTGCTGTAATGCGCTAAATAAAAGTAGAAATAGATAAAACGGAAGTGTTATTATATATAATAAGATAATGATCTGAAATTAAAGCTAAGTACTTTGTAATCAAAAAGATTTCACTTGTGAATTTAAAATAACGTAAAATACCCTCTTGTATAAAATGCTTGTCGTTTATCGCTTAAAGTAGTTCAGCCATTTTAGCTTGTATTGAAATGAAATTTGGTATTTAAGGTTTACTAATGGCGTTCTTTCTTGATGCCTGTAGCCCAGACTCCCCGTGTAGTATCAAATGGTATTAAAAGCATGCATTTTCCTAAAATTGATACCATATTTTGCAAGTAATCTCTTTGTATGTTGTATTATTTTGTATTCATCTTTCGTTATTTATTTGTTTTGCCTAACAAATTGCTTGCAATTTTGGTTCGGTTGTTCAGATTAAGTATTGCATCTAATCACAGCTATTGGGAATTTCATATTGGAAGAACGAGAGACAGAAATATATATGAGGATAATTCACTAAACAAGGTAAATTCTGTATTTGTCTTATTGTTTTAAAAACTTTTTCAATTGTTTTTAGAAATTAGTGATCTGACAATTTTCGTGTACGTACACGAAGTTTGCCAGATCACTAATTAAAAAAAAAAAAATCGTTGCCAGATATTTTTTCTGAATTCTGTAATCAATCATAGTGTTCGGATATTTTTTGAGCGACCGTATTCCTTAACGTGCACAAGGTATGGCTCTCCCGCACACGGAGCCACGGTTAAGTCCCATCCGACGAAGGCGGCCTTTCCAAGTAAATTGATGCCCTCTACTGACTGAGGGCAGTTTTGCGGAGATGAATCTCAATTCTGGCCCAGCGAGACTCAAACCTGGGAACTTCAGATTAAGATCCCGGTGCGCTACCTGCCCCTTTTGCGAATAGGGGCTTGGTCTCAGACAGGAATGCCAGAGCCCCTTTTGCGAATAGGGGCTTAGTCTCAGACAGGAATGCCAGAGCCCCTTTTGCGAATAGGGGCTTGGTCTCAGACAGGAATGCCAGAGCCCCTTTTGCGAATAGGGGCTTGGTCTCAGACAGGAATGCCAGAGCCCCTTTTGCGAATAGGGGCTTGGTCTCAGACAGGAATGCCAGAGCCCCTTTTGCGAATAGGGCCTTGGTCTCAGACAGGAATGCCAGAGCCCCTTTTGCGAATAGGGCCTTGGTCTCAGACAGGAATGCCAGATCCCCTTTTGCGAATAGGGCCTTGGTCTCAGACAGGAATGCCAGAGCCCCTTTTGCGAATAGGGGCTTGGTCTCAGGCAGGAACGTCAGACGTTTAACTTTGTGGATTCCCTTTTTTTGTGAAAACGAATTTTACAGTTACTTTAGGAAAGTGTTTTTTTATAAGTGGAAAGTTTTTAAAATTTTTATATAAGTAACAGCAACAGTATTGTGGGTTTTTTATGCAATTACCTGTTCATAAATTAATTGCGAAACTTCGCACAATAATTTTACGGGTTTCAGTTGAATTGCATTTAAATTTGCAGTCTGGGCTCAAATTAGAGATCGGTATAAACTACACTGGTATAAATTGAGGAAAACTCAGAAAAATTATGACAAACAAAAAACTATATGAATGATTTTAATGAAATTTGATGAAAATATTACAATGCTAGTTTCAGAATGGCATAAACTATATTACACTAGAAACATTTTCATGAAAAAATAACACAGAAACTTTTCCAAAAATGAGGTGTCAGAATGCAATGGGCAAAGTTCTTTAATAAGGAGTGTGGTCACCCCTTACAGCAATGCAGGCACAACAGCAATGTTCCATGCTGTTTATGATGTTGTGAATCAGCTCAGTAGGGAGTAACGACCATTGTTCCTTTAAAGCAGTAATAAGCTCTCCCTTTGTTTCAGGTGGTGGTTTGAGGGCAGCAACACGTCTCCCTAGAGCATTCCACACATGCTCAATCAGATTTAGGTCGGGAGATCGAGCTGGCCACTCCATGTATATTATGATCTACTCTTTAAGGTATTGTTCCACTAGTCGAGCTCTGTGTGGATGAGCGTTATCATCTTGTAAGATGAATGTTTCACCTATTGCACAGGATAAGAATGTACATAAGGGTCCAGGATGTCATCTCCATACCTCTGAGCATTGAGGTTCTCACTCGTCAACATATTGAGGTTTGTGCATCCACCTAAGGAAATGCCACCCCCCTCCCCCACACGCTACCTCCGCCGTAACTGTCCCTCTGACGGATGTTACTGGGATGATAGCGGGAACCTCGTTCTCTCCATATCAAACAATGTCCGGAATCACTCTGCAAGCAATATCTGAACTCATCTGTGAAGAGTACAGACCTACATTGCTCTTCTGCCTAGTTAACATGCATGCGTGCCCAATTCAATCGCTCTCTCCTTTGACGTGACGTGAGGGGTATACAAATTACTAGCCTTCTAGCGTACAGACCTCCCTCAAGGAGCCTTCTAGGCACAGTAGAAGCTGATACAACCCACCCAGTGGCTGCTGTAAGAGAGGGTCGTAGCTGAGAGGGGGTAGACGTCCTGCTCCTTCGTGCTGTGAATCAGAGATATCGTTCTTGTACTGTCCCTCAAAAAAGTATCCGAACACTATGGTTGATTACAGAATTCAGAAAAAATATCTGCCAACAATTTTTTCAGAAATTAGTGATCTGGCAACCTTCGTGTCACGTGACACGAAGGTTGCCAGATCACTAATTTCTGAAAAAATTGTTGGCAGATATTTTTTCTGAATTCTGTAATCAACCATAGTGTTCGGATACTTTTTGAGCGACAGTACAGCGGTCATAACTCTAGCCCTTCTTCGGCTAAACCTCTGAGACGCGGAATCCGTGCTAAGAAATTGATTCCACAGTCTATGGACCACAGAAGGACTCGCATTCAGCCATCGTGCCACGTCTAACTAACTTTGGCCTGCTTCGAGGCAATAGCCCTCCACCGCAGTTCATTTGGGCAAATGATATCTCGAGGTCATTCCTACAAAACGGCTATTTCAAATTTCTTTACTCACATTTACAACACAAAACAAAGATCCACTCCAAAACATCCATTTTTATGCCGATATCCGATTACGGAAATTGACGCAACTAATTTGCATACGATATGCTCATTCGGCATTACTTTACTGGTTACATGAACAAGTTTGGTGAAGATCGCACGATTTTTTGGCAAATTATCGCGATTTTTCTCATTATTTCTTAATTTATGGAAACCAGTGTAAAAATTGTAAATTGTGTCCCGGTGGTTAATAATCAAAGGGACCTGGGTTCGAGCTCGGTGGTTAATAATGAAAGGGACATGGGTTCGAGCCCAGGTTAACGCATGAATGTTTGTGTTGTCTTTCTGTTGAGGTCACGTACTTCCTCGCCGATTCTTGTCCATGCCGTTTTAATCTGATAGCTCCTGTCAGTCATCTGTAGCAAGGCATCTAGGCTGCATGAGGGGATATTTTATTTTTTAACCCTGGCTACTATTCTAATCTACATGGAATTAACAGAGAATTTCTTTTATAGCAATCGTTTCTTAATTTTAATAAGTGACATTACTTTTTCACCAGGCAAATCATTTTGGTTAATTTAGGATATCCACCGATATCAACTCTAGCATATACAGATACTGGACAGAAAAATGGAAACTTTCCCGTGTTAAGTCATTGGAGAGTCAATTTGAAAGTCCGTAATTTCTGCTAAAGTGTTTACAGGAAAATAAGTTGGGTTGTTTTATCTCTGAGCGGCACATTTTTGTACACCATGGACTAAATGGCCAGGTCACATGGACCCCGAAGGCTCAGAGAAGGTTGGGGGAGGAGACCCACTGGAACAGCTGTTGGGAGACAGATGGTAGCCTCCCGTCAAGGCCATCCAGCATGTTCTTTAACGTGCACAGGGTATGTCTCTCCCGCACACGGGACCACGGCTTAACGTCCCATCCGACGGACGGCGGCCTTTCCAAGCCCATCGGTGTCCCCTACTGACCGTGGGCAGGGCGGGGAAATTTGCGGAGATAAATCTCAACGCTGACCCACCTGGGTCATTTAGCCGTTGATCCTCATCAGAGGTGTAAAGTGAAAAAAGTAAATGTGGAAAGCGATGGATGGATGAAATTAAAATTTTCACTAAGAGGAATGCATGAAGAGTTGAATTAATGGATTTATATTTCGTAAATCATTGGCCACCGTTAAATGGTTTTGAGTACTGAGTATAATGATATCGTGGGGCTGTACTCAGAACCACATGAAATTCCAGCTCTTGTATTTCATATATTTTGTTTATGATTGTGTAAACAGTTTCTGGTGCAAAGAGTGGAGTGCACGTGATCATATGATATTAACTTAAACAGGCTCCTATCAGCGCAATTTGTTAAACGTGGGATTGGCTAAGTCTGCAACACGCTGGACATATATTAGTTTAGGTTGGGTTGTTTTACCTCTGAGCGGAACTTTTTTGCACATCATGGGCTAAATGGCCAGGTCACATGGACCCGAAGGCTCAGAGAAGGTTGGGGGAGGGGACCCACTGGAACAGCTGTTGGGAGACAGATGGTAGCCTCCCGTCAAGGCCATCCAGCGTGTTCTTTAACGTGCACAGGGTATGGCTCTCCCGCACACGGGCTTGACCACCGAGAGACAAGGCCAATTAACTCCTTTGCCGGAAGAGCTGTGTCGTCACGAACATTGATGTTCCGGTCGCCATTTTTGAATAGCTTTAGTTTTGATCGAGTCACACTGGTTGAGTTGATTAGTTTGTTTGAGTGTGTTTTTGCGTTTACAGCTATGCCTAGTTCATGTGTCGTTCCAAAGTGTAAAGGTAATTATAGGAATGGGCCAAAAGTTCACGTATTTCCGTTCCCGAAGGATACTTCTCAAAAAGAAGGCCATCCAGCGTGTTCTTTAACGTGCTCAGGGTATAGCTCTCCCGCACAGGGGCCACGGCTTAACGTCCCATCCGACGGACGGCGGCCTTTCCAAGCCCGTCGGTGTCCCCTACTGACTGGCCTTGGTGGGAGGCTACCATCTGTCTCCCAACAGCTGTTCCAGTGGGTCTCCTCCCCCAACCTTCTCTGAGGCTTCGGGGTCCATGTGACCTGCCCATTTAGTCCATGGTGTGAAAAAAAGTGCCGCTCAGAGATAAAACAACCCAACTTATTTTCCTGTAAACACTTTAGCAGAAATTACGGACTTTCAAATTTGATTCTCCAGTGACTTAACATGGGAAAGTTTCCATTTTTCTGTCCAGTATCTGTATATGCTAGAGTTGATATCGGTGGATATCCTAAATTAACCAAAATGATTTGCCTGGTGAAAAAGTAAGGTCACTTATTAAAATTAAGAAACGATTGCTATAAAAGAAATTCTCTATTAATTCTGTGTAGATTAGAATAGTAGCCAAGGTTAAAAAATAAAATATCCCCTCATGCAGTCTAGATGCCTTGCTACAGATTCAAAGCGACCAAGAGAGAGAATTTCACACCAACAATTCATAGTAAGGTAACATAAGTTCTCATTTTTATTTTCTTTAACTATATTCTATATATTCAAATTGGTATCAGGATTTAAACTGAATTTTTACCAGGAAATCGTTACGCTAAGCTAATATGATCAATTAATCCAAAGTAAATTTTTGTACTTTTATTATCTAACTTGTTTCATTGTACCAAAACAAAAAATCTTATACGAAATTATTATGAAATTATTATTTATACTATAAAATAATATCGATTGGTTCCTTCCACAAAAAGGTGATTCCTTCTAATCCTTTATATTTTTAAGATTCAAAATTTCAGCTATTTGTAATATATTAGAAATCGCTGAATTTGAAAATAAATGGTTTGAAAAATTCCGGTTTGTTTGCAGAATACATTATGTCAAACCTGTTGCAAAACGCACTAAGTCAGTGCTCTCTGATTATATTCTCTTAAATATTAACTTCAAATTAAATAATTCTGACAATAGTTAACGAATGAAATTTTACATATTGCACAATTTACAACCCAAAGAAAAAATTGACAATACATTCTGCCAACAATTCCAGAGTACATCAATTAAAGAAATAATGTGTTGTGTAGGCATTAAGGCCACTTGATGTTTAATAAAATAAACATTAAATCTCTTACTTTGATAAAATATTAATGTTAATTGCAAAATCAAATATTATGTGTTAAAAATTGCAATAACCAATTTGAATTATTGAATTTACATGCATTTCAGTATCATTATACTTAGCAAATATTTATAGGAATAAAATAATTAAATATATATTAACCTTGGCTAGCACATAGGGTTGGGTTGTTTTACCTCTGAGCGGCACTTTTTTGCACACCATGGACTAAATGGCCAGATCACATGGACCCCGTAGGCTCAGAGAAGGTTGGGGGAGGAGACTTACTGGAACAGCTGTTGGGAGACAGATGGTAGCCTCCCGTCAAGGCCATCCAGCATGTTCCTTAACGTGCACAGGGTATGGCTCTCCCGCACACGGGCCCACGGCTTAACGTCCCATCCGACGGACGGTGGCCTTTTCAAACCCATCGGTGTCCCCTACTGACCGTGGGCAGGGCGGGGAATTTTGCGGAGATAAATCTCAACGCTGACCCAGCTGGGACTCGAACCTGGGAACTACAGATGACGAGCCTGGCGCACTACCGACTGAGCCATCCCCGCCCCCAAATTAATTGAAGAGCTTACCATTAATTTGCCAGTCAGCCTAGAAAAGTGTGTGCATTTATATAGTAAGGAAAGTAAAATTTTAAAATATTTGGAATAACAAGAAAATGCATTCACATGAGATCATGTCATAAAAACAAGTTGTGAAAAATCGACAGTTAATAAATTTCTTGTCATATGCAAGATTTGTTTCTACATATATACTTTGTTTTACAGTTTTTTTAATCAGTAATGCATTCCTATTCATACTCTATTATTTTTGCTACTAAGACAAGAATATTTCAAAAATTTAGATTACAATAGTAAAAATTAATTTTTACAACTAGTTCTAATGTTCCAACATACTAAAATTAAAAAATTTCTGTAGGTATGTGAACTTCATTTTAAAGCCAGTGAAATTCAGCATGAGACAAGCATGTGTGATGAAGCCACAGGAAGAGTAATAACAGCAAAGTTAGAAAAGCCTAGACTCATCAAAGATGCAGTTTCTTCTCAAATGCCGAACTGCTCAAATTACCTTTCTTCATCTGTATTTCATCGTGAAATATCAGATCATAGAAGAACAAGAAATGAGTTGGGTTGTTTTACCTCTGAGCGGCACTTTTTTGCACACCATGGACTAAATGGCCAGGTCACATGGACCCCAAAGAAGGTTGGGGGAGGGGACCCACTGGAACAGCTGTTGGGAGATAGATGGTAGCCTCCCGTCAAGGCCATCCAGCATGTTCTTTAACGTGCACAGGGTATGGCTCTTCCGCACACGGAGCCACGGCTTAACGTCCCATCCGACGGACGGCGGCCTTTCCAAGCCCATCGGTGTCCCCTACTGACCGTGGGCAGGGCGGGGAATTTTGCGGAGATAAATCTCAACGCTGACCGCGCTGGGAATCGAACCTGGGAACTACAGATTACGAGCCTGGCGCGCTACCGACTGAGCCACCCCCGCCCCGAACAAGCAATGAACAAATGTCCCTTCAGCAAGCCACATAGGATAGGTTAAAAGAAAAGGCCCAATATGAAAGTAAAATTAACTTTTCTAACTTAATAGAATTTAGGGAACATATTCCGCTTCTTAATATTTATCCCTTTTGGACACTGATTTTAAAAGATGATGTTGTTTATTTCATTAATTTACAAATTGATCCTGCACCTCAAATAGCATGCTCTGTGGTTATTAATGCTGAACTTCAGGTATTGGCATTTATTGATAATGTTCAGTTAAAAAATTTAAGAGATATTGATAAAATGCCAGCAAAAGTTAGCAACACAAATAGCTTTATTGATATTTTGTGTAAAATTAAAGCACTATGTAGTAAAGATTTAAAATGTAAAGATTCAAGCAGAATTAATACTTCTTTGCTGTTAGTACATGATATATTAGATTCTGTTTTGGAATGTATTGAGACTGATGAAACAAAGGCACTGCTTTGTTAAAGAGCAGATTTCTTTGATAACTTGCAAGAAACCATGTCTTAGATATTCCAACCAGTTAATGATTTTTTTCTTCCTTATTGTATTCTATTGCACCTGGTGCATATAGGGTTTTAAGACACTTAACCTCACCCATCAACTATTCGACAGATTTGTGCATCCCTTAATACTTGTCCACATGCAGGACAATTTGATAATAATTTTTAGCATACTTATAGCAGAAGTATAAATTGAAAATACCTACACACAAAAATGTTACCTTAATGATGGATGAGATGCACATAAAGCCACATTTTGATTATAAACGTGGTAATGTTGCTGGATGCGCCTTTGATGGTGAAAATGCTGCAACTAGTGCTTATGTATTTATGTTAACTGGTATTATGTCCCCTTTTAAAGATGTTGTACACATACTTCCTGTGAGAAAAATAACATCTGAAATTCTTCATGAATGTTTAAAAAAATTGTAATAGGTTTGGAAGCTATAGGATTCAGGATCATATGTGTTGTCAGTGACAATAATTCTATTAATAGGTTGGGTTGTTTTACCTCTGAGCGGCACTTTTTTGCACACCATGGGCTAAATGGTCAGGTCACATGGACCCCGAAGGCTCAGAGAAGGTTGGGGGAGGAGACCCACTAGAACAGCTGTTGGGAGACAGATGGTAGCCTCCCGTCAAGGCCATCCAGCGTGTTCTTTAACGTGCACAGGGTATGGCTCTTCCGCACACGGGCCACGGCTTAACGTCCCATCCGACGGACGGCGACCTTTCCAAGCCCATCGGTGTCCCCTACTGACCGTGGGCAGGGCAGGGAATTTTGAGGAGATAAATCTCAACGCTGACCCAGCTGGGACTCGAACCTGGGAACTACAGATTACGAGCCTGGCGCGCTACCGACTGAGCCACCCCCGCCCCATTCTATTAATAGAAAAGCAATGTCTTTTTTTACCACACCACCTTCATTGAATATTGTGTATCCCCATCCTGTAGACAAAGTTAGACCATTGTTTTCTTAACTGATGCTGTGCACTTGTTAAAATGTATAAGAAATGATTGGATTAATAAAAAAAATCCTGGTCAATGAATGTTTTATCCAAAACTTGGATCAGAGGGTTTAGTTGAAAGGCATGACTTTTCTACAGCAGCATTTTCAACCCTTAGAAAGCAATAGTTTAATTAAATATAGTTATAATTTGTCTTTGAAAGCCTTGTCACCTTCTAATTTAGAAAAGCAAAATGTTAAGCTGGTTCTTCAAAATTTTAATAAATTTATTGCAGAAGCACTTTTAGAAATGGGTGAAAAACATAAATTGCCTCATTTTAGAGGTACTGCAGAATACATTAAGACAGTTAACACATGGTGGGATTATAGTAAATGTTAAATCTCATTTTAAAAGAGCTCGACTAAACGACATATATAAAATGCTTCTCACAGCATCATCTTTAGATGAAAGGAATTCATTTTTAAATAAATTATTGGATTGGCTGGATTCATGGCAAAGTATGGGTTTTGATACAGGTATGCTGACCAAAGAAACACATACTGCTTTAAAATTATCAACACATGCTTTGTTGGAATTAGATTCATATTGTTGTGAAGAGTTAGATATGGCATACATATTGCCTGGGAAATTCCAAACCGATTGTTTAGAAGATAGATTTAGCAATTACCGGCAACTAGCTGGAGGCCAATAACACATTTGAATGAGGCAGGTGTATGAGTGTGAAAACAAATTAAGGATGCATTCAATACTGAAATTAGTGTTACCAACTAAAAGTATGGGGAATATCCACGTTTCTAGTTTTTCTGCCAAACAGAGATGATAACAGAGGAAAACTTAAGTTTTTCTTTTCCTTTTAGAATTACTGTTACTGATGATGATATTACGAAAATAGGAGACTACCTACCTATCTTAACCTACTTGGCTGGGTACTGTGCCTATTCAGTTCTAAAAAAAATGAAATGTGAATCCTGCAAAACATATTTGGTTCTTGATAGCCAGATTCAATTGAGTGCATCGCACAGTTTAATTAAAAACTTAGACAGAGGTGGATTATTATGGCCACAACAGAATGTTATAAATGCTATTGTATATAATTACATAGTTGTTAAAAACCTTCGTAGTGAATTTGAACATGAATTTTTAAATTTCCCAAATCGGAGAATTTTAACCACAGTATTGACATTAAATCTATTATGTAGTGAAGAATTACTGGAATGTCATGACATGTGTGAAGAAGGTCATTTAACTGAAAAAATATGCAAAATGATAATTTGGTAATGATAATTTTGGTAATTATAATGATAAATGATAATTTTACAAACAATACATTGATTAATCTGAACCGAACAATATTAGCATCACTCAAATTTTTTTAAACACTTTAATATTCAAAATTAATCTAATGTATTAAATGTAGTACATATGTCCTATTTTCTGATATACAAAAAGCAATATGTCTTTAATCATTAGTAATATCAACTGAACAACACTGCCATTGCTTGCCATAAAACATTTTAGTATTTTTCATAGCCACAGCTAGGAACCCACATCATGGAGAGGTGTTTTATAGCAATTACAGTGGTAGTTGCTGTTGCAACCAAACACACAGCACACTTTCTTTATTGTCATTGTGGTTAGGCCTAACAAAGAACTATTACAAAGCAGCTCACACTACAATTACAATTCATGTTGTATTTACCTCAAAAACATATAATTTATGTCTATTAAAAAATTAATAAAATTTTAAAACAGTACCATAAAATAGCCAGCAAGAACAAGCGACAGGAAAAGCATCGTGAGAGTGGAGAGCCTTTTTTGATGTCACAGTCATGTGACATCTGGCCTTCTCTGTAGAGAGAGCTTTGGTACGTTCTGATGCATATGTAAGCAATATGTTCTGTTCATAATCAAAGTCACAATTCATTATCAAAGTAACGCCCCTGGTAAGATCATGTTTAACCAGGGGCGGGGGTGTCTCAGTCGGTAGCGCGCCAGGCTCGTAATCTGTAGTTCCCAGGTTCGAGTCCCAGCTGGGTCAGCGTTCAGATTTATCTCCGCAAAATTCCCCGCCCTGCCCACGGTCAGTAGGGGACACCGATGGGCTTGGAAAGGCCGCCGTCCGTTGGATGGGACGTTAAGCCGTGGCCCCGTGTGCGGGAGAGCCATACCCTGTGCACGTTAAAGAACACGCTGGATGGCCTTGACGGGAGGCTACCATCTGTCTCCCAACAGCTGTTCCAGTGGGTCCATTCCCCCAACCTTCTCTGAGTCTTCGGGGTCCATGTGACCTGGCCATTTAGCCCATGATGTGCCAAAAATGCAGCTCAGAGGTAAAACAACTCAACTCAATGTTTAACCAAATATGAAACCACTATAAATGAAGTTTGTTTGGACATCAAAAGTAATTTATATTTAAAAGTAACAGTAAGTAATGTCTTGTTTATTATTGCTGAAAATAAAATGAAGTTTGCCATGTAGTGAAAAGCAACTCATTTAGATTTGAGACCCCTGCACTAAACTATAACCAATGCACACAGAGATCTGTGAAAAAAAAATTATTGGGGGTTGGGGGGGGGGTGGTGAGGAGCAAGTAAATTAACCAAATTGCAGCTAAAGGGAATGTCATTCAGTTCTATTCAACCAATTTTTTTTTACTTCCATATTCCAATTATAGTAACATCCTATGAAGGGAGGGGAGCTTGCACCCTCTCTCTAAACCACAAATATTTATGCATACACTGTATTACAAACAGAAAATATGTTGAATGAGAAAACTTGCTAGAGATAAATTGAAGTTCTCATGCAAACTTCTTTAAATCTTTTTTTTTTTTGCAATATTTATTTAATATTTGTAGAATTATGAAAGCTGAAACATTTAACTTTCACTACTTATTAAAATTTACTTCAAAAACTAAAATACAACTGTTGTAACAAATAGTTCACTATCAAAAATGTACCATAAAATGCATAAATGTTTGTTCAGTTTTCAATTTAAGGGGATACTTAGGAAGTTTGTGACAGTGGCATGTGCTGCTACATGTTCCAGCTACTAAATAAAATAAATAAATACCCCTCAAGCAGCTGCTTGCCACAGAGGTCTGACAGGAGCCTGTCAGTTTATATGCCATAGTAGAAGGTCTGAGAGGATGGCAGGACCTCAGCAGAAAAACAACACAAACAGCCATGCTCTTACCCGGGGTTCGAACCTAGGTCCCTTAAATCAGTAGCCAAGCGAGCTAACCACTCGGCCATGTTCCAGCTACTATTACTGTTTAAATGTTAAGTAAATATTGTAAAAACTGAGAACCAAATTAAATCTTCAATTTTTACCCTATTGACATTGAAGAATTACTGTGAAAGTGCTTATTTTCAAAGTTCGGCAACTTTTAATGTTGCTGGAAGTGTCTGGGTACTCTTTTTATTATAGTGTATAATTTTAGGGATTTAGAGTATTCCTTTTATTTGCGTAATTAAAAGCTTAGCAGTTTTCAATTATGT
Organism: Ryuthela nishihirai; assembly: GCA_038380435.1. Lineage (NCBI taxonomy): Eukaryota > Metazoa > Arthropoda > Arachnida > Araneae > Heptathelidae > Ryuthela > Ryuthela nishihirai. Next base: position 23,284,337 of record JAWZYU010000010.1, read on the forward strand.
TAAAATTTTACAAAGTGCATTTTTGCTGACTTACTATTCGTTATTATATTGTCTTTGACATTTTTTCCTAAAGTTTTTTAGCAATTAACAAAACTGAGAAATTTGCTTTCATCACAAAATATGATTGATTAAATTACCATTAGAATATAAATCAAGTAAAATCAAATCTTTAATATATATATTAAATGAACAGTAATGGTCTGTGAATTGAGGCTGTGGTGCTATAGTAAGCTTACAGTATCATTTGTGAAAAAAATTTGTAAAGAAACATTAATCAACTCCAAAAGATGATCATAATGTCTACATAGCTGACTGGATTTAAGAAATTTTGCATTATCTTTTAAGACTTTCCAAGTTTTGATGACACGAAATTTTTTCTTATGTTGGTTGTTAATAGCAAAGATTTGGGTTGGGTTGTTTTACCTCTGAGCGGCACTTTTTTGCACACCATGGACTAAATGGCCAGGTCACATGGACCCCGAAGTCTCAGAGAAGGTTGGGGGAGGGGACCCACTGGAACAGCTGTTGGGAGACAGATGGTAGTCTCCCGTCAAGTAAATCCAGCGTGTTCTTTAAGTGCACAAGGTATGGCTCTCCCGCACACGGGGCCACGGCTTAACGTCCCATCCGACGGACGGCGGCCTTTCCAAGCCCATCGGTGTCCCCTACTGACCGTGGGCAGGGCGGGGAATTTTGCGGAGATAAATCTCAACGCTGACCCAGCTGGGACTCGAACCTGGGAACTACAGACTACGAGCCTGGCGCAATAGAAAAGATGAGAACTTTGCAGTAAGCTCTGTTTCCACCACTCACAAAATAGGGTTAAAGTGGAATGTAATGCTAGGTACATCTTTAACATTTTTTATGTCAGATATATTGTATTTTAGTAAAATTGGTCTGTAAATTAGGTGCTGTGATAAAAAAATTATTTTCTGAATTTTCAAAAATATGTCACTGAGATGACTATTAAAACATTCTAAATGAATCCTAAATTACAAGGACTGTTAAAGGAATTCAACATTAATTTATAGAAATTGCATATAGCGGGATTTAGGATTTTTTTTTGCGAAGGGGAGAGCATATATTAACCCAACAGAATTGAAAACTGTCAACTTTAATCTCTGTAGTGATATAACCATAAAATTGAAGTGTCAGAATGTCAGTTTAGTAAAATGTTAATCTTTAACTCATTTATATAATGACACAGAATAAGAATCTATGAGTAGATACTTTAGGTATTGTAGTGAATTAGCTTTATGATTTTTTAAGAAATTATCAATCAGTTGAATGGAGAAGAATGATTATTATACGTTCTGAATGAAGGAATTATCATGATTTAAAATTGGGAAATCAACAAAAACCTTTTAAGTAACTGCTTGTTACAGGAATTCAGTAGCAAAGTATCACATGAGCTCTACTGTCGACATGGGTTGGGTTGTTGTTTTACCTCTGAGCGGCACTTTTTTGCACACCATGGGCTAAATGGCCAGGTCATATGGACCCCGAAGCCTCAGAGAAGGTTGGGGGAGGAGACCCACTGGAACAGCTGTTGGGAGACAGATGGTAGCCTCCCGTCAAGGCCATCCAGCGTGTTCTTTAACGTGCACAGAGTATGGCTCTCCCGCACACGGGGCCACGGCTTAACGTCCCATCCGACGGACGGCGGACTTTCCAAGCCCATCGGTGTCCCCTACTGACCGTGGGCAGGGCGGGAAATTTTGCAGAGATAAATCTCAACGCTGACCCAGCTGGGACTCGAACCTGGGAACTACAGATTACGAGCCTGGCGCGCTACCGACTAAGCCACCCCCGCCCCGTCGACATGGGACTCATGAATCAGTTAATAAGTTATTAATTGTTGGTTAAATCAGTCAACACATCAATAAATGTTTTGTGCTGCTGACCTCTGCTTTCATCAGTGCCCCGCAAAATTCCCCGCCCTGCCCACGGTCAGTAGGGGACACCGATGGGCTTGGAAAGGCCGCCGTCCGTCGGATGGGACGTTAAGCCGTGGTCCCGTGTGTGGGAGAGCCATACCCTGTGCACGTTAAAGAACACGCTGGATGGCCTTGACGGGAGGCTACCATCTGTCTCCCAACAGCTGTTGCAGTGGGTCCCCTCCCCCAACCTTCTCTGAGCCTTCGGGGTCCATGTGGCCTGGCCATTTAGCCCATGGTGTGCAAAAAAGTGCCGCTCAGAGGTAAAACAACCCAACCCAACTCATCAGTGCCATCACTGAATAAGATTGAACTGCAATTAGAATACGAGTTTATGTAACATTTATATACAATATATAAGCAATAATAATGGCTGTAAATTAATGATTGAAGTAATCTTTAAATTTGTGCATTATTATTATTATATCTTTAAACATAAATTTATTAAAAAACTACAGAAGCAAAATACGTCTTATGTTGGTCACTCTAAATGTAAGTTTTTTACAATGTTCAAAATGCATGTATATTTTTCTTAATAATCTATTTATTATACTTATATTATCCTTTATATTTTATAGAGGCAAAAGATAAACCTCTCAAGTAAGAGTATGATTTCAGTAATTCTTTCTGTACATAGGATTATTTAGTGTTTGAAATACTCTGAAATTTAAATTTTAATAGGGAAATACATTTCCGATTTTAAAATGTTTGTATGTATGTCTATGTATGTGTGAAGCAGTAGTAAGATTGTTGTGGGAACCTACGCATTTAATCTTATTACCTTCAAATTCTTATTTGTGTAAAATAAATGTGTGGGAATAAATCAGAAATTTTTATTACCTTTGTGTCTGTTTCATTATTTTATATATGTAGTTTCTTCAATGGATATAAAGAAAAATCGGCATTGAAGGAAAATAGTTTAATGTAGTTTAAAAACGCTCATTTTTTTTTGAAATCATAAGGAAAAATTAGACATAAAGAGTATAGAAAATATCGCATTGCTTCTGAAAGAAATTCCATGACTCGATTAAGTAGTCATAGCAAGCACCACTCTTAGTGACGTCATAAATCAGTCCCTTGGCCTTATCTCTCGGTGGTCACGACACGAGGAAACGGCTTAACGTCCCATCCGACGGACGGCGGACTTTCCAAGCCCGTCGGTGTCCCCTACTGACCGTGATTAGGGCGGGGAATTTTGCGGAGATAAATCTCGACGCTGACTCAGCTGGGACTCGAACCTGGAAACTATAGATTACGAGCCTGCCACGCTACCGACTGAGCCACCCCCTAGGAAAATAAGAATAGATAAATTTAAATCTCATTCAAATCTATCTAAACCACGATTTCCCAATGATATTTGTTGGTTATTTAAAGAGAAGTGTGAACGCTCTAATACTTAAGAGCAGCAAATTCACCCCTAAGAAACTTATGCAAAACTAATAATTAATGAAAGAATTATTTACAAAAAGTTTTAATATATTCGCTTATTTTATTAAATGGTTTGAAATAATACTTTTTTAAAAATTTATTTAATACTTTTGAGGTGAAATTTTATGATTGACATATTTGTTATTCAACATTCAAACTTTCATAGTACTGAACGGATATCATTCAAACGCAAAATTTACACAGTTTAATTAAAATGTTATATTTATCATAAGTCATATGTTTCCATAAAAAATTATTTAACCGTTACCTAACCTCGAATTTGATTCACCATTGAAATATGATAAGAATGTTTCGATTTTTTTTGTCCATTGCCTGTATGTTGGTATTAATATATTCTTTTATATCTGTTCAGCTTCCAAACATCAAAATTTAGGGAAGGCCTTCATCAAAAGACTTTCTGTAGAAGCAGCAGACACAAATGGACCTTTTACCATGTGCCTAGAAACGACAAGTGACAACGAATGCAGCAGTGACGTGGAACAACACAGATCAGAGGAGATTTAACGCTTCGTAGTTGTTCCCCGTCCTATTTCTCCGTGTTCCTCGAAGCAGAAAACCTGCAACTCTGCATCAGCTGAGGCTCCAGGGCACTCACGACGACGTTACTAAATTTAGCTCGCTAACCGATCGTCCAGTGATGACGGCGCAATGCCCTTACACTCTGTTTGGTTCTTCATAATGCAAATTTCTGCGCCCTGGCGAATTTAGCGAAAGTAATGTTAATTATGACCATATCTCATCCACAGATAGAATTATCAAATACTCGATTGTTTCTTTACCAACGTAAAACTCATTCAAGAACATAAATTATGCATTTTTAGTTAACAGGACTTTGTTAAGTTTAATCGCGCCTGTTACGTTTAGAATAGGATTGAAGATTTTTACAAGTTTGCATTCTCTCAGGTATCTTATTGCACTGTTCACTACCTCTGTAATTTCTGAAACTAATTTAATCACATCCATGCGCCTCTTACTGTTTGAGAACTTTACCCAGACATGCCATATTATATTTCCAGAAAAAGGATTTTGCACAAGAAATATTAAACGATAATTCACTAAGTGTGTTTTTATGTTATAATTAAAATTCACCTTTAATACAGGGTTGAGTTGGGTTGTTTTACCTCTGAGCGGCACTTTTTTGCACACCATTGGCTAAATGGCCAGGTCACATGGACCCCGAAGGCTCAGAGAAGGTTGGGGGAGGGGACCCACTGGAACAGCTGTTGGGAGACAGATGGTAGCCTCCCGTCAAGGCCATCCAGCGTGTTCTTTAACGTGCACAGGGTATGGCTCTCCCGCACACGGTGCCACGGCTTAACGTCCCATCCGACGGACGGCGGCCTTTCCAAGCCCATCGGTGTCCCCTACTGACCGTGGGCAGGGCAGGGAATTTTGCGGAGATAAATCTCAACGCTGACCCAGTTGGGACTCGAACCTGGGAACTACAGATTACGAGCCTGGCGCGCTACCGACTGAGCCACTCCCGCCCCCCTTTAATACAGTGTATTTAGTTTAATGCTTAATATCTGCACATACTGTTGTTTGTTTCTCTCTCATTTCTGCAGAGATAAACTTTGCAGATAACAAATCATTATGATAGTGTAGTGACGTGCATATGTACAGTGATTAACATTAACGGTGACATTAGACATGAGGAAATATTTCAGATGTTTAAATAGCAAATTGGTTGTCAAGTGGTTTAAATAGATACATAATGAAAAGATTATCCGAAGAAGTAATCAGCGGCTTAGTTATGGAGGGATTGCTCCTCTCCCAAAGGAAATCAGAGGTGGCAAAATTTAGGTGAGTTGGCAAAATTCGAAGTGACTTGGAAAAATCCAAGAAAGTTGTGAAAAATTATATTTTTTTGTGAAATTAGAGGAAAATCGATCTCAATTAGAACAAAACGTTCTCTCTCTTGGCATACACCGACAAAAAACATTATGACCACCTGCCTAATGTGATGTTGGTTTTCCACGTGCCTCCAAAACAGCTCTTATCCGGCGAGGCATGGACGCTACAAGATTTCTAAAGCTGTCTTGTGGTATCTGATATCTACACGTTACCAGCAGATCCTTTAACTCTTGTAAGTTACGTGGTTGAGCCGCCGCAGATTGGATATGCTATTCCAACACAAACCACAGATGCTCGATTGGATTGATGTCTGGGAATGAGGGACCTGGAAGTCTTCCTCATGTTCCGCGAACCATTCTCGAACAATCCAGACACTTTGGCATGGCGAATTATCCTGCTGAAAGAAGGCGCTACTAGATGGACATACCGTTACTATGAAAGGATATACCTGGTCTGCAATGATATTTAGGTAGGTGGTAGATGTCATAATTTCCTGCACAGCAGAACATTGTCCAAAGCATTACACTTCCTCCACCGGCTTATTTTCTTCCCATTGTGCATCCTGGTGCCAACACTTCCCCAGGTAAACGACGCACACGTATCCCGCTGTCCACATGGTGCAACAGGAAACGAGATTCATTGGACCAGACGACCTTCTTCCAATCATTCAAGGTCCAGTTTTGATGCTGGCGTGCCCATAGAGGCACTTTCGACGGTGAGCCGAGGTTAGCATGGGCATTCGGAACAGCCTGCGTCTATGCAGCCCCATTTTCAGCAGGGTTCGATGTACTGTGTGTTGTGACACATTATTCCTGTCACAAGCATTCAAATTACATTACGGGCGAGTTGCGCCACAGTATCCCCTCTGTTGACTCGTACCATACGGGATAGCTTTTGCTCACCTCTAGCATCGATGAGCCACGTTCGGCCCACATCTTGCTGGCGGTTCATGGTTTTTTCCTCCTCAGATCACTTTTTGAAGGTACTAACCACGGCTGACCATGAGCACCCCACAAGCCTTACCTTCTCGGAAATGCTCTGGCCCAGTCATCTGGCCATTACAATTTGGCCTTTGTCAAACTCACTTAAGTCCGCTGTCTTTCCTATTTGAAGAACAAGAATAACACTGATTAACAGAGCTCAGTATTAGGTGTTATTTATGCCGTTTCATGACTTTCACATGCGCCGTCGTTTACCTGCAGTTGCTTCGATTTGCATAGAGACGCGCTGGTCATAATGTTTTGGCTCTTCGGTGTAAGTGCAAAACGTTAGTTTAGTTGACCACCGACTGTTATCTGCACTTCTTATAGTAGAACAGTTAAATAACCGCCAAAAAGCCACTCTTTATTTCTCGCTCCAGGGATTATAGTATTATTAATTATGACACCATGCTTGTTTTAGGGAAATAAGGATTAGACTAGGGGTTATAAATATATAAATTTATAATATATTTTTATAATAATAATAAATATATAAATTATATATATATAAATTATAATATATTTTTAGGAAATAAGGATTAAGGCTAGGGGTCTAAAACGAGAGTGGTCCAAAAATACAAAAAATATATATATATAAATATATAAAAGTTAAATGACGAAATAGTCATTTTTTATATTTACCTATTTAAAGATTTATCGTTTTGTCAGAGGTTTCACAATGACAAATTAGTTACTTTTTACGAATTGACCAGTCTGAAAAACCAAATATCCATGGAAATGGGCCAAGGTCGTGTCAGAGATCCTATAACAGAGTCAAAGTACTTGTATGTCATCCGTGCAAGTTCTTGTTTAGTTAACATTTAAGTTGTAAAAGAACAGAGAAGGCGAGAATACCGAGAAAAAGTAGACTTTGTCTTCTGAGGGACTATCATAAATGATTTTGGATTCCCAAAACCTTAATTGCACCAAGAATCCGTAAAGAGGCCTCCGGGACTTTGGGAAATATTACATGGTGTTTGAACCAGCAACTGATTTGTTCTTCTCCAAAAGTTGTAAAAGGATTATAAGCCGGCCTGATACAAAAGCAGTTCTAAGTAGCTGATTGATGAGAAGTGGTGAATTAAGATTAAAGGAAGGCCTTTTAATGCTGCATATAACCCTTTTCATGAAAATGTTGCGTACTCTTGACATAAGCCATATTAAGTCTTTAAATGAGAAAGGGGCGGGGGTGGCTCAGTCGGTAGCGCGCCAGGCTCGTAATCTGTAGTTCCCAGGTTCGAGTCCCAGCTGGGTCAGCGTCGAGATTTATCTCCGCAAAATTTCCTGCCCTGCCCACGGTCAGTAGGGGATACCGATGGGCTTGGAAAGGCCGCCGTCCGTAGGATGGGACGTTAAGCCGTGGCCCCGTGTGCGGGAGAGCCATACCCTGTGCACGTTAAAGAACATGCTGGATGGCCTTGACGGGAGGCTACCATCTGTCTCCCAACAGCTGTTCCAGTGGGTCCCCTCCCCAACCTTCTCTGAGCCTTTGGGGTTCATGTGACCTGGCCATTTAGCCCATGGTGTGCAAAAAAGTGCCGCTCAGAGGTAAAACAACCCAACCCTTTAAATGAGAAGGATTTTGTAAAACGATATTCGGGCCCATGAGACTTTGGGTGACTGCCAAAGTGGTCCACTAATAAAAAAAAAGTTTGGAGACCGCTGTTTTATAATATGAATGACTCATTGATCCATGAATAATCACAATACACGACCTGGTAATTAATTTCCCCTTCATTATGATTATCATCATCAAAGATATTGAACTAGCAAGCTGGCCTGTAGAACCATTTGCCTTGAGAAAAATTTAAACTCTGCTTAATGTATTTCTTTTTTCCAAATTGTTGGGATAGTTCTTATTTGGTAGCAAAATCGATTGCCAATAGTTACTCATAAAATGCTTTGATAGAAATGAAATTATGGACCTAAGTTCCTACGTGATGTGGTTGTTTTGCAGATCCGCCAATTTAAGAACAGCAATTAGTTAAAAATACATGAGCTCGTAGAGGCTAACGTATTGATAAGTTTATCACATACTGTATCATTAATCGACCACAAAAATATTTTAAACTCAGATATAATTTATGTTTCCTTACAATTCATGAGATGAATCAGTTTGAATTATATTTCTGTGCTTTTAAATGTATTGTTATTATCAGAGTTTATTTACAAGTAAATAATATTCTTCAACGATGAATTAAAACTCCGTTGTCTCATTTATCACCAGTTTTTTCCCCTTGTACATTATTCAACTGAATTAACTTTATACTGTAATGTATATACAGGGTGAATCTGAAAAAGTGGGCAAAACTTTACGTGGTGGTAGAACGCAGCTATACGAGCAATATTCGTCATAGAATGTATGGTCGGAACGCAAAAGGCGAGCCGCTAGGTGGCGTTGGAAATGATATAAAAGGGTCGGTCCTCGCACCCAACGGCATAAAAATAACGTACACAAAGTGCATATCCGCCATTTCGTGGTTAGTATAACCAGCCATCCTCTCGGCAATCCACGGTAGAAATGCCGTTGGTGCGAGGACCGACCCTTTTATACCATTTCTAACGCCACATAGCGGCTCGCCGTTTGCGTTCCGACCATACGTTCTATGACGAATATTGCTCGTATAGCTGCGTTCTACCACCCCGTAAAGTTTTGCCCACTTTTTTAGATTCACCCTGTATATATATACACTGTATATATGACATGAACTATGTGTTTGTGTTTATGAAATAATAAATGAATCAAGTCATGAAGTCTTCGTATATGGCCGGTGAAGATTGTTGGCCTTTATTCCGAAAGAATAGAATGTTAATTCAAGTCTTAATTATAAATAATATTATATCAAATTATTCAAATACTGAATCAATATCAATTTAAATTCTTGATCCTGGCTTGTATAATTTCTTTTCAGTTACCTTTATTAACAATTTACATGTGTGAACTGTTCTTTATAATTGCGTAGAAAACATTGGATTTTGTTAAATAAAACTTGCTCCGTTATATGAAGTTGCTTCAATGTAGATGCGTCTATAATATCACATTAAAACTCTTGGATACACTAACTGTTTTTTCCTTTCTTTTAAATATGATATTATTTGAAAAAATATAGTGAATGAAATACATAACATGAAATTTAAAAATTATGTATGTTACTTAAAACATATACTATCAATAAAATGTGTACAGGAAAGATTCCAGAAAAATATTTCGCACATTCAAGACACTTTTCCCATAATATTATAAATCGACAATGCTATATTAAAGGTAAAATCTAGAATGTAGGACATATTAAAATACATCAAAGAGTGCAATAAATATTTATTAAATTCTGATATTTTATGAACAATGCATAAGCGAACTGAATGATCAATTTTAAACCCATGAGATACGTAATATATTTAGTGTATTTTTAGTCCACGAAGTGCTGTACCAGCAAAATTGTGTAAAACCTATTTATATTATTCTAAAGGATTATTTTTCTATAAAACAAAATTACGAATGGTACATAAACAAGAGATGCTTCAGAAAATGCAAATATTGAATATCTTATGCCATTCTGAATAAGAACTTCACTATAACAAAGTTTACCGTTTAATATAGAATTTTGTGTTATTTATATGCTTCGTATTAGGAAAAATTCTTAAATTGAACCTTCATACATAACAAAAATGATAAATAAAAAAGTTACTCCTTCATGCAGCTGCTTGCCACAGGTCTGACAGGAGCCTGTCAGTTTTTATGCCTTAGTAGAAGTTCTGTGAGGATAGCGGGATCTCAGCAGAAAAATGATACGAAGATCCATGCCTTACCCAGGGTTCGAATGCAGGTCCCTTCGATCAGTAGCCAAACCCGCTAACCACTCGGCATGATATCTGAATGAAAAAAGAGTAATAAAATTTATATCAAAATATTAAACTCGATATAAATTAAATGTCATTAATTATTAAAGTTAAATTATTAAAGATAATAAATTGATATAAATTAATTATTATATTTTATTTCTACATTAATAATTTATGATATTGTAATGGAGAAATAATTAATTATATGTATAAAACCTTATTTTTTCAGTTGGCAAAAGAGAGACATATATTAGTTTACGTTGGGTTGGGTTGTTTTACCTCTGAGCGGCACTTTTTTGCACACCATGGGCTAAATGGCCAGGTCACATGGACCCCGAAGGCTCAGAGAAGGTTGGGGGAGGGGACCCACTGGAACAGCTGTTGGGAGACAGATGGTAGCCTCCCGTCAAGGCCATCCAGCGTGTTCTTTAGCGCGCACAGGGTATGGCTCTCCCGCACACGGGGCCACGGCTTAACGTCTCATCCGACGGACGGCGGCCTTTCCAAGCCCATCGGTGTCCCCTACTGACCGTGAGCAGGGCTGGGAATTTTACGGAGATAAATCTCAATGCTGACCCAGCTGGGACTCGAACCTGGGAACTACAGATTACGAGCCTGGCGCGCTACCTATTAGTTTACGAATAATGTGCGTAACCCTAGGGACAATTCGGCCTATTTAACAATTTTATCTGCCCAGCGGGAAAGTTGGATAATATAAAAAAAAATATTTTTTTAATTTGGCTCCGAATGGCGTTTTAATAAGGAATAAGTAGAAAATTTGAATAATATAGAACTGGTTACAAAGTCACTGAAGCCGAATGCTCAGCAGCTCATTTTTGGGATCCACTCCCATCTTTCCCACTCTTTCCCACATCTTTTCCACTCCACTGCTTCGAGAAGCAAACTTCAGTTCATACGTTAAAATAAACTTAATATTTATTTTTCCTTATTATTTTGTGCCTATATATATCAGAAGTGAAATGCAATAACAAAGTTAAAAATTGTTTCTGTTCTTTCAATCTACTTCCTATTGCTTTTCGCTTGACATTTGGATTTGTGGATTTGTGAAAACAGTTGCTCTACAACATTTTTCGAAAGCGATGGAGAAACGTAATGATTTATATGCCAAATGAAAGCTTGTGATCAGAGGAGGTGTCATAAGCTATAAAACATTTACTTCCCTGCTTTCTTTCCCCCTAAAAAGGAGGAAATATGAAAATGATTGTTCCCTTATATCTGCTGAATGCGAGTGCTAAAAGTAATAAGCCATGCGTTAAAAGAAAGCTTCTGATGTGGGGGGGGGGGACTATCATAAGCTATTAAAAATTGGCCCCACATGCTTTCTTCCCTCCTAAAAAACGGGAAATGTGGAAGTCTTTCTACTATATCTTCCGAATGCGAGGGCTTATAGTTACGAGTTAGGTGTCAAATAAAAGCTCATAAAATTTCGAATTTTTCCTCTCTGTTCTCTCCCTCTGATACGAAAAAGAGGGACGGGGAAAAGGTTTTCTCGGGTTAGAATTTAACGACTCAAATCTCATATTAAAGCTTTTGACGTCTCCAATTTTATGGGCTATCTCAAACACGACTCAAAAAGGGAGGAAAAATGTAGTCGGTGTTTATGAGTTTTATATGAAATGAAAGTTTTGGAAGGTGTTTTTTGGGACAAAAATATAAATAAATTAAAAAAGTTTAAAAGATACCTATCTTCTTATATGGGTCCTAAAAGGTAGAAAATAAACATAAAGTATATCATAGTGCAATGAGCCATAGAGTTCGTATTCACTTCAGAGGAAGATAAGGAGACGATTCAGCTACTCAACAACATTTCTGGCGCCCAATCTTCCTTTGAAGTGAATGCGAATTTAGTGATTGATTGCATCATAAATATGTTTTAGGTTTATATTCAACTTTTTAGGGCACATATAGAAAGATAAGTGTTTTTAAAAATTTTAATTTATATCTTTTACAAAATTAATTTATTTATCATCAGTAGCCCGTTGTGTATACAAAAAGAGGTGGGAGGGTGCTGGCGTCTATAGGGTAATAGTTTGCCCAGGATCTGTCTAGGGAGGGATGGCGAACAAAGAGACGGAGACAAACTCTCTGAAATATACTGCATATAATAGATTTACACTAGTCATGGTCGCTTGTGAAATAACCCATAATTTTTTGAGCAGCTGTATTTGAGTTGGCTATAATGTATCATTAGCCGTCCCATGGCCGAGTGGTTAGCGCGCGTGGCTACTGATTCTAAGGGACCTGGGTTCGAGCCCCGGGTAAGGCATGGTTGTATGTTTCGTTTTTCTGCTGAGGTCCTGCCATCCTCTTAGACCTTCTACTATGGCATATAAACTGACAAGCTCCTGTCAGACCTCTGTGGCAAGCAGCTGCTTGAGGGGGTATTATTATTATTTATAATGTGACATTAAAAATAAATACCCCTCAAGCAGCTGCTTGCCACAGAGGTCTGACAGGAACCTGTCAGTTTATATGCCATAGTAGAAGGTCTGTGTGAGGATGGCAGGACCTCAGCAGAAAAACAACATACATCCATGCCTTCCCCGGGGCTCGAGCCCAAGTACCTTAGATCAGTAGCCAAGCGTGCTAACCACTCGGCCATGGGACGGCTAATGTGACATTAGATTGATTAAAATATTACCTCACTTCACGTGAACTGCCTTCAGCATTAGGGGTGAGATTGTTTTTTGCATCAAGACTTTCAAACAAGAATTTCTTCGTGTGATAAGCGGAAAAAGTGATTTAGTGAATTCGGAATGCTCTCGATGAAATTAAATAAGGCAAGTCTGAAAAACGTGTTTTCATGAAGAAACGATGCTTTTAACTGGAAATGTGCAAACGCATAATTCAGTCTTTTATTATAAGTGGTTTTTGAGAAAGTTTGGGGAATTAAATAAAAGTGATCACGAAATAAAGAAAATAAAACTTTAGCAGATGAATATAAGTTCATTTTTGGTTTTCCTTGATAAAAAAATGAAGGGTTTCAAAATAACAACAGAAATAGGAACTCGTGAAGAAAGCAGCAAGATTTAAATTAAATTACCGACAAAGCAAAAAAGGAAAGTTTTTATTCAGTTTAAAGAGAGATATTGGTTCATCAGTTTAAGCCAATTTTGTCAGCAGTTTTTTTACCTTGTTTTCTTTAGCGAAGAAAGCGAAGAGAATACTTTGAAAGAGTAGGTTTCATCAACGAAGCTCTCACAGAAAGCAAGAATGAAATCTGCTGGAGCAGCGATGCCCAATAGAAATTCGAAGCTCGCAACACTTGTGGTTGTTGTTGGGTTGTTTTACGTCTGAGCGACACTTTTTTTGCACACAATGGTCTAAATGGCCAGGTCACAAAGACTCCGAGTGCTCAGAGAAGATTGGGGGGGAGGGAATACAGTGGACAGCTTTTAGGAGACAGATGAGAGCCTCCCGTCAAGACTAATTAGCGTGTTCTTTAGTGTGAACAGAGTAGGGGCACACAGGGCCACGACTTAACATCTTATCCGATGGAAAGTAGCCTTTATAAGCCCAATAGTATTCCCTTAGTAGTGGTGCCGAACTTTGGGATAGCGACGTCACTGACCACGCCCCATCCGCTCACGTAATATGACATCGCCGACCACGCCCCTTATTCACAATTAATAATTAATAATTAATCATAATTAATATTGCATAATTAATCCCCCTTTATTAAAAACCCCATTTATTAAAAATTCCTCCCCATTTATTAAAAACCCGTGGCACCATCTAGTGTATATGATGAGTATTATATTTAGAAAAGTCCTCAATTTCAGTCGTAATTTTTTTAATTTCTGACTCCCCCTTTATTAAAAAACCCCTTATCAAAAGTTCCACCCCTTTATTAAAAACTCCCCTTATCGAAAGTTCTGCTCCCTTTATTAAAAACCCTATCAAAAGTTCCACCCCTCTCTATTAAACTCCCCCTCACCGATCACAAACTCCCGAATAAGGCCCTTGGTTTCTGCCAAGTCCAACTGAACTTGCGGTGGCAACGTTCAGAATGGCTGATGCAATCCTCAAATTAATTACATAGACCAACTAAACTTTCGGTGGCATCCTCTCAGGATGGCTGATGCAATCCTCATAAATAATTACAAAGTCCAATATTTTTCACCACGCATTCATCACCTCCTATTATAGGCTTATTATATTTCCTGAAAAAACCGTTGGTCCTGATTGGTTGTCCTAGATGGCGCTGCTTTCTCACGTTAATAGGGGGCAACCGCCGAGTGCGTCATTGTCCACGATGCAGGCTAGCAATCCAGATGTGTGGTGTCTCGGTGAAGGTGTTTACGACGTGCCTTCACTGTTCAAAAATAAGTTTTCGGTGCACGTACATCGCTACAAGAAGTATGAAAATGGCGAATTCATCTACCCTACACCTACGAGGGTTACCCTCTCAATAACTGAATGGAAGGCTTTGTGTGCAACGGTGCCCCACATCGAGGACCGTTGGACAAGTGAAAATCGGTCCCGATCAACAGACGTGGCACGTGATGCCCGGTTTACCTGCGTACATTTACCGCAACGAAGGTGGCGAACGCTGTCTCGACTTCATCAAAGAATCAGCTGCCACAAGAACTCTACAGTTCCGTGTTGTGAGTCACAGTATAACTCTGAATGCGTCGCAGTGGTTTACGTTGGTTATCCATGTAGACGAAGTGATGGGTGTTGTACGTAACGTGTGCGGAACCTCAAAGATCACCATCTCCGTACTGCTATTATAGAACGTTCCGAATCAGTTCTACCCTTCCTGCTGGGTACTGCTTTCGAGGGCCCCGAGTGTGTTTATCAGCTGTTGGTGAATATTTTTCAACAAGAATTAACACGTCTGATTCGGTTAGATATACTTCAACCCGCAGAAAAACTACCGACTAACTTAGGGTGGTCTGGTGACTTGGACATTAACGCCTTAGCACAAGTGTTTGTGGATACAGTCTGGAAATGTGGTCTGTTGAATTTTGCAGATTCTGGATTTGTGTGTACTCTGAAATATAATACTATTGTTGACGACGCAAAAAATGAAATGTATAAATTAGTTAAATAAATAATTGTAACCTATATAATGTGTCTGTCTTTTCATCCTATTTCATTTTAGTCTTGGTATGGATAGGAGAAAGAAGGTGTTAGCCAGCGTTGCAAGCGTAATCATAACAGTGTTAACGATAGTGGTGCTTGTATTAGAACTTGTGGCCCCTAGTAAAAATATTCAGTGAGGAGAGTCAAAAGCCTTAGACAGTGAATACAAAATTCGTGTTTGTAACTTATCAGTGGACATCAGTTTATAGGAGATATCCCTACAGTTACAGGTGTTACACTTTCATTACACTAATGGCAAAACCTAGTGGGGTACGACGTCTGGGTGCAGCAGAAAACAAAACTCTGGAAACCCATTATTTCGACCCTGAAAGAGGATTCGGTAGTTTAAAAACAGTTAGCTCTGAATACAGGGCTGCCACTCAAACTCGTCCGAGAATGGTTAGAAAAGCAACTCGCCTACACGCTACATAAACCTGTTCGCAGAAAGTTCCCCCCCCCCATAACAAAGTTTATGTCACAGGTTTAGACGAACAATGGCAAGCTGATCTCGTAGTTGTGAAAAATCTAACTCGCTTCAATGACGGTTATCGTTACATATTAACGGTCATCGATGTGTTCTCAAGGTATGGGTGGGCGGTGCCTATGAAGACAAAAACAGGGAAAGAAATGGTGTCGTCTTTGAAAAAAATCCTTTCCAAGGGGCGATCTCCCATGAATTTAAACATGGATCAAGGTACCGAATTTACCAACTTCCAGAACTTCCTGAAAAAGAAAGGTATTCGGTTCTTCGTCACCTACTATGACAAAAAAGCAGCTTTAGTGGAGAGATGGAATCGTACGCTATGCGAGAGACTGGGGAGATATTATATACGCAATAACACATACTGGTACTTGGACGTGCTGCAACGTGTTGTACGAGGTTACAATGCCCAGTTCATAGTGCACACGATATGGCTCCCAAGGACGTGACCTTACACAATGAAGACGGTGTATGGGTACGACGTTATGGTAATCCAACCAAAGTAAAAGGAAAACCAGCATTTAAAGTGGGGGACATGGTTCGACTAGCCAGTCTAACAGTACCCTTCAAGAAGGCAGGTACACATTTGTGGACTGAATAAATTTTTATAGTCGACCAGGTGTTACACCGCCAGCTCCCTGTATACGTCATACGGGATTCCGAGGGGGGGAAATGTTGAAGGGCACATTCTATAAATCGAAACTTCAAAAAGTGGCCGAACCCGAACTTTACCAGGTCGAGAAAATAATCGAGAGAAAAGGTCAAAAGGTACTGGTCAAATTTCGCGGTTATCCCAAACCTTCGCGGATTCCTAAAAAATGGATAGTTTCTACCTGACCCTACCCTCCACGGCTAGTCAGAATATTTACCCAAACAATTCGCAGAGTGATTTCACGGTTCGCCTAGCACAACCACTAAGACTAGGTGGAAAAATGGAAAGTGGGGTTAGCAGAAGTTCCCTTACTCATGAGCTGGTACAATGTGGATGGCTCTAATGACACGTATCAATATTATTGCACTGTTTGAAGAATACTGGAAAATCAAACTTAAACCAGTCAAAATAACTCGAATGGAACTGTTGTCTTACCTCTCTGCTCAACTCCCCAAAGAAACATTGGTGTCATATAACGGTGGTTACTGGGTATTCAAACCAAGTGAGGGATACGGTTTGGCAAGCTTCTGTGTGTCGGCGAGGGAGAAGTTGAAAAACGCTCCCACCAACGATTTACTAGCAAATTTTGCAATGCTGCAACATTCGAGATAGATGATGACTGTTATTTCTACGTTATTCCTCCAGATAGTTTCCACGAACGAAAGGTGTCCCACGTACAAGGAAATAATGAGTGACAATCCCGGTGCACCACAGTACTGTGACTGCATATGACCATAAGGGAGTTGTCATTTAAACCACTATTGACTAGCCAGGTTCCTGACAGTTTAAGCTTGCCTTACATAGTATCTACCTACTGCGGGAGAAGACCTCGTGAAGAAAGAAACACTGCTCAGGATTTTTAGCCTGTCTGAATCATTGAGGTGCAGTGAGAGTGGGATCTTTCAGGAATTTTGAAATAGAGCCTAGGAATATGCCCATCACTCACTGGATTTTGTCCAAATATCTGCCGAGCATAAATCAGATGGTATCTTTTGAATTTTGATGCCAAACTTATATAGAAGTCCTAACATTTTGAGTCCTCCACAGCAGAGACTCTTAGGCACTTCCATCGATACGCTACACTTAATCGGGTCCCCAGTCCTTTCAGCATGACCTTCAACTTCGTCCTCTCCATCGAGCCGGGCAACCACAGCCCGCTCGCCGTCTCGGCCTTAACCGTGCCGAGGCCGCTTCGGGGGAACACTTGACCGGAGTTCTCCCAAAGCCGGTCAGCGACCCTCCAACGACCCCGAACGACCCGTTAGCCTACTAGGACTTACAAGACTGCAGCACCCGGACCCCACTTCTTAGAGGAACCCAAGTTCCTCCACTACGAAAGCTATCTGTTGAGCCAAAATAGATTCTGTGGGACAATGCGAAACTGCTGAATCATTATTCGATGCAATGAATCAGGTCATGACCTACAAGTTGGGAAAAGCTTTCCGTTTCAAGCAACAGGCCGATCACACTGTGTTGATGGATACAGACAAGTTACATTTCATACATATACATATGCTAGGAATTACTAAATTAGATATTCCATTGTATAAAGCAGTTGGTGACTACCCCATCGATATTAACAGAAGAATGTACGGTATTTATTTGTATTCAGACCTGATTGCACCTCAGTTGTTAGGTGATACTCATGGTGAACTGTTGCGTGTTGTGAATCCTGCCGTCAGAACCGGTAATAACGAAGCCGTCATTGTAGTGTATCAACAACCCGATTACTAACCCCTGGCAAGAAACAGTTTTGAGAGTGTGAGAATCTTACTTCATACTGATACAGGAGAACCTATGCATTTTAAATTTGGTAAAGTTTTAGTCAAGTTACATTTCTGCCATGAGGGTTAAATTCGTTTCCCCTTCTGCAGACACATATGTGAGCTACTACAAGAGCCAAACGGGGCAGGGTGTGTTCCGGGGTCCTCGTTATCAGAGAAGTGACGGGCTCGGTAGTATCTTTGCCACTATTGGACGTTTCATCAGCCCTCTCATACGACAGCGCCTGTCGTACAAGCCTACGTAAGGGCCTACGTAAAGGTGGGCTACGGTTCGTTTCAGAGATGGCCCAAGGGCAAAACTTTAAAACGGCCGCCAAATCAGGGTTGTGTGAAGCTGGTGTAGACCTATTGCAACGTGCTAGTTCCAAGCTGCAGGGAGGAAAAGGGATAAAACGTCGCCGTCATCATCCTAGTGTTCACAAAGTGAAGAGATTCTGTACCGTGAAGGACGTGTTTTCATCATGAGCATTCAGAAAATTCACGCTGATTCTGGCGATTGTGTCAATTCCGAACTGGACCTGTTTCTCGTTCCTCCCACTGTCTCTCAACTGGAAAGAGACTGCTATGTCAATTATTTACCTGTTGCTTCGCTGGAAGGTAATGTACCACTTGAATTCATTGTGAAAGGGACAGATGATTACATTAATCTATCCCGTTGCCACCTGCGTCTCGTCTTGAAAATTGTGAAATCCGATAGTACACCCCCGTCGGAAGTGATTGTCCCCTGCAATAATTTCTTCCATGCCCTATTCAATCAAGTAGACGTCTTCCTCAATGATCATCTAGTGAGTGCTTCTCACACCCTGTACCCCTACAGGGCATACTTGGAGACTCTATTGAATTATGGTACCGATGCCACACGAAGCCAGCTCAGTATGTCACTCTGGTACCACGACACCCCTGGTAAAATGGAACTGACCAGTCGCGAGAACGAGGGATGGCATCAGCACAAGGGGGTACGTAAAGTCAACAGGTATCGAATTCATCTCGTGGATCCATTCCGACCAGTTCAATCAAGAACGTTACCTGCTCAATCAGGTCGATCTGAGACTGCGTTTGTTAAGATCCAAGCCCGAATTCTGTCTCGTGACAGGTGAAGTGGACCCCTCTTACAAAGTAGAGATTCATGAAGCTGAATGTTTCGTGCGCAAAGTCAAACCCACTTCCAAACGCAAAGGTTTTTCGTGCGCAAAGTCAAACCCGCTCACCTACTGGGGTCCGATAGTGCCAAGTACCCCCTCGCAGAACGGATTTATGCACGTTCTCCATCGAAGCCTGTCTGACGAGTGTGAACCGTTACAATTTATTTCTTGGCCAACTACCAGTACGTCTGGTACTGGGTATGGTGGAAAGTACCAGTCTGAATGGATCGTACGAAAAAACCCCCCTTCAACTTTCAACATTTCGACTTAAACTACATCAGCCTTCACATTAACAGTGAACAGCAGTCCTACATCCCAGACTTTACAAATGGACGTTATCTCCGATGTTACCAAGGATTATTGGAAGCTGTGGATGCCTGGAAATTTGATAGTGGTATTAACTTATCGCGAAAACCCTATGGCGAGGGTTTTACACTGTTTGGATTCCAATTGACCCCCGAGCAACGTGAATGTAATCAAGTGTTTTCTTTAATAAAGAGTCGTAGTGTGAGAGTCGAATTAAAGTTTGCCAAGCCACTACCCACATCAGTCACTGTGGTCCTGTATGCAGAATACCAGAATCTGCTGGAAATTCCATTGGATCGTAAAATCCTGTTTGACTACAGCTCATGAATACCTATCAGTTAGAATCCATCCTCTCGATGTTACCTACAAGTCTAGTTGTGTTTCCACGTGACAGAAATAAAAAAATTTAAAATTTAAAACATCACAGCTGTAGGTTTAAAAATTAATTTTTCTGTACTGCATTGTGCAGGCCTAGTGTGATACAGGAAGCTTTCGCCCGGTTTCATCTCTAATATCCCAATGGCCAATATTTGAAAAAGAAAAAGGATATATGTTGTTAGCATATTTCCAATTTCACCAATAATGGAAACCAAATCTTAACAAACTCTTAATACAAACATAGATTTTTTACTTGGGGATAGATAAAAGATAGATATAGATAGATAAAACCACGTGAAACACACAATTCAAAGTGGCAGAAAAGTTTCTTAATATGAAAAGAATACACAAATTTATATCGAAATTGGGATTGATCTGAATGTTTTATTTCTCAGCGGTACTTGTTTGCAAGGAATGGGCTAAATTGTCACATCACAAAGGCCTCAAGTGTTCAGTACTAGTTCTTTTTTCAGTTATCGTGGAATATTTTCCAATCGAGGGCTTGGACAAATACAAAAATATTTCCTTGAACTTAAACTAGAAGATATCATACATATATAACCTATCGTCTCTGGCGAATATGGAAAACATATTTTAAAGATATTTATAAATTCGTAGTTCGTCATTTTAGGACTTTAGTCCCTAAACCCTGGCAAGGCGAACTAATTGATTCAGAAAGTACAAAAGAGTAAAATTCAATAAGTACAGTCGCTCAAAAAAGTATCCGAACACTATGGTTGATTGCAGAATTCAGAAAAAATATCTGGCAACGATCTTTTTAGAAATTAGTCATCTGGCAACCTTCGTGTCACGTGACACGAAGGTTGCCAGATGCCTATAATAGCCTATAATAGTTTTTAGTTGCCTATAATAGTTTTTAGAAATTAGTCATCTGGCAACCTTTTTATGAAATTAGTCATCTGGAAACCTTCGTGTCACGTGACACGAAGGTTGCCAGATCACTAATTTCTAAAAAGATCGTTGCCAGATATTTTTTCTGAATTCTGTAATCAACCATAGTGTTCGGATACTTTTTTGAGCGACTGTACTTATTCACGCAAAAAAAAAAATTCACATATGTTTTTAAACAAAAAGTTCATTTATTTAAATTCAAAGAATTTTTTTAACAAAAAGCTCTCTTTTTGTTTAAAAATCAACATTGGATTAAAAAAAGGTAATGGAAAGCAAAATTTAAGATGTGTTGGTTTCTTATTTAAGTTGCCAATGGCACACAAAAAATATTGCAGAGACTTTTTTGTGTGGATCCTAGATTATATAATAGTTTAGATATAAATCTGAGGAACGAAACCTCTGATGCAAAATTAAAATTGTTAGTGGTAAAGTATCACAGGAGATGTCCTGTAGACATGGAAGGTATGAATAACGAGCTAACATAATAAGCTCTGTTATCATACCTGGCTGATTACTGGGAGATGTGAGTTCGAATCCCACTCACGGCAAAAAAAAATCAGCTTATTATTTAATATTGCTAATTTTTTTAATTTTCAGTTTATTTATTGCATATTATTGAGCAACAAAGGAAGAATTAAACATTAATTTCCGTCTCAATATTTATGTTAATGGCACGCAAAGTTCATTGCTTAAACTACGAAGATGCCAAGTGTTATTTTTTTTCTAAATATATGAAATCTGGACGGGTTTGGTGACGTCTTGGTTACTATTATAGTGACAATATTTGTATTTTATTTTTGGGTGTTTGCTTTCGTGTATTTTGTTTTTGTACTTTAGTAGAATAAAAGTATTTTTAGAGGAAGGCGGAAATTAATATTGCCATTACACTTTTTCAAAAAAATTTCAAATCCACGGCATGAATAAATCATTTGCACTATTCATTTAGGGTTTGGCGTTTACCAACTTTAGGCCCTCTAATGGTAGAATTTAAAACTATATATTTAGCAGCTTTAAAATGATTATTTGAATTTTTTACAATTTTTGATTTTACAGAACGAACTAAGTTTTTCTTAAACGGTTTAGCTTTCATACACTTTTTAATATCGGACGAATAAATTGAGAGTTAGATAGCTTTGTTTGGGATTTATATTCTGTCATATTTTTAACATAAAATGCTTCTTTAAGAAGACAATGAATTCATCATCCCTATTAATTTCACTGTTTCTGAGATGCTCATTAACAGCGCGTCTGATGCCGACCGCTACATGCCATGTTCAAAGTCTCTTAAGTCTTTAGTCATCTTATTCTCGAGCCGGATTGCGCCCACACAGAATTCCAAGGTACTTGCCTATGTGCTTTCAATAGCGTGGTATGACCACGATACTGCGACTGAAGGAAATGTCTCATTGAAAAGGAAAGTATACGTAACAAAATGAACATTTAGTGTACAGGGCCAGACCTAAGGGAGGAAGGTTACCATGATCCCTTTCAGAATGCTGGAAAAGGTAAAAGATGCAAAAAATTATTAAATTATTAAACTTATTTATATTTCATGTATTTTCAATAATTTTTCAAGACATGTAAACGGAAGGGGAAATGTTACATTAAAGTAGAAATTCAATCTCTTGCCCCCCCCCCCCCTCCCTTAGATATTTCCTGCTCAATTTTGTTTCTTACCGCACCCCCTCGATTTTTTTTCTAGATTCGAACCTGTAAGTGTAAAAATGCATGCAGTAGACTTTAGGGGTTGTCCACAAATTGGATAACGTTGCTTCAATTGAAATTCAACCCTCCCCTTTCATGTTACATAAACATTTCATTTTTGTAGGTCTTAATTTTTTAAACAGTAAATGAGCATAGCAAGCGAGTATTACTGTCAATGCTTCTAATTCTTTGTCTGTACAGGCTCCCGACTCAAACTGTAGGAACTACGTTCCCTTATAGCCAACCGTGTTTCAGATATATATATGTATATAGAAGGGTACTTGTTTTTATCTTCTGAGGATGTCACAGGCTAGGTGGCCAGTAAAAAAAAATCACAAACTCCGATCTACTGTTTGCATATGTACAACACAGTTAAGTATATTAATATACACTGAATAGTGGCTTCCCACATTACGAGGTACAGTCGTTCAATACGATTAACAAACAAGCTTCATTGAACCTGAGCGGTCCCATCGTTACGTACAAAAAATGACTTCAACAAAGCCTCAGACAATCCGCCTGACAATTCGGTAAATCTCGATTCCAGAGAGCAAATCCCTTTCAGTTCAAAAGCTTTCCGATTCGAAAGAACTACCGGTATGGTCAGTTGATGTCACTTTCGGAGATGCTGGAGTATCTTGGCCAATGGAATGCAGACTCGACACACTCTGACGCATCAACTTTCTTGTTCCCAACTCCTAGATGCTAGAATTTCTTAGCCAATGGACGTTGACAGGATGCTTTGTGCCACGTCAGCTTTCTTGTTCCCAGCACAGAAGCATTAGAGTGTCTCGGTCAATGTGATGCTGACACGATGCCCCATGTCACATCAACTATCTTGTTTGCAGCTCAGAGTCGCAAGAATATTTTGACCAATGGGCGTAGATACGATGCATTGTGCACACATCAACTTTTTTGTTCCCAGCTCAAAAGCATTAGAGTGTCTCTCGGCCAATGAGACGCTGACACGATGACCCCCACGAACTCAATTATCTTGTTCACAGCTTGGAGTCACAAGAATATTATGGCCAATTGACGTAGATACGATGCCTTTTGGTCCATGTCAACATTCTTATTCCCAGCTCAAAAGCATTAGAGTGTCTCGGTAAATGATACGCTGACACGATGGCCCCACCACCTCAACTATCTTGTTTGCATCTCGGAGGCACAAGAATATATTGGCATGTTATTAAAAACTGAGAAGACTGAAGTAGTTATTTTGAGATCTTTGAAATCGTTTATTGTGATTTCCTATTTCTCAAAGGCTATGGAGATTTGAACATGACTTATCGTTTTCAGAACCATGTAAGTATATACCGCCTACTCTTTGTAACAACGTTTTATTTGTCACAGAAGCATTAATGTAATGTACAATGTTCCCAAGTTCCATCGAAATGTCTGGGTCAGCGTTGAGATTTATCTCCGCAAAATTCCCCGCCCTTCCTACGGTCAGTAGGGGACACCGATGGGCTTGGAAAGGCCGTCGTCCGTCGGATGTGACGTTAAGCCGTGGCCTCGTGTGCGGGAGAGAGCCATACACTGTGCACGTTAAAGAACACGCTGAATGGCCTTGACGGGAGGCTACCATCTGTCTCCCAACAGCTGTTCCAGTGGGTCCCCTCCCCCCAACCTTCTCTGAGCCTTCGGGGTCCATGTGACCTGGCCATTTAGCCCATGGTGTGCAAAAAAGCGCCGCACAGGTAAAACAACCCAACCCAACCATCGAAATGTTAATTCAGATCGGAAGATGTTTGTTTTCTATGTGAGTTAAAACGTGAATGTACGTGAAGGGAAAAAAAAATGAATCCTTTTTACCAACAGTTTTTGAAAATGTTTCGGTTTCAGTTTTCTGAAACTGCAAAATTAGTTGAAATGTCCCGTTTTGCAATGGTCACCTTACGAGAAGAATGTCCTCATACGAACTTCTAAATTTCTCATATCAATGCGCATAAACTGACGATGATATCCCTTTCTCGCGTTTTCAAAAGCCAGAAATTATATACTCAGACGCGAATGATTCATTTCTATTAATTTCCTTCACTGAACATTATTTTTAACACATGGATTGCAACAATTCATTTCCCTCAGTAACCAGAATTTTAACATGTGAATTTTAACCATTCACTTCGCTCGGTAATCAGGATTTAACACTTGGATGTTAGTGATTCATTTCTGATTCACTTCCATCAGTAGCCGGAATTTTAGCACCTGAATACTAATGAATAATTTGCATCAGTAGTAAGAATCTTAACACGTGAATTCTAATAAATAGTTTCCCTCAACAACCAGGATTTTAATACGTGGATGCAAATAATTCATTTCCTTCGGAGCCAGAATTTTAAACTCATGGATTGTAACGATTCACGTCCATTAGTAGTCGGAGTATTAACACGTAGATGCTAATGATTTATTTTCCTTAGTAGCCAGAATTACAACACATGGATACTGACGACTCATTTCTCTCAGTAGCCAGAATTTTAACACGTGGATTGTAAGGATTCCATCGCCTTTCTTTTCGGGAGTAGATATAATTTCAATACATGGATTTTAATGATTAATTGGTTCCATTTCTCTCAATAGTTCAGAATTTGAGACATCTGAATATAACCTTTCTTTAGCTGGTTGAACCGTTTTAATCATATACTAAAGAGAATGTTATTGATTTGTATATGCCAGAGAGAAAGAAGTAGGATGAAAAACTAATCCTCATTTGTTGAGATTCTCATATAAGGGTTGGGTTGTTTTTATCTCTGAGCGGCAATTTTTTGCACACCATGGGCTAAATTGCCAGGGCACATGTGCCCCGAAGGCTCAGAGAAGGTTGGAAGAGGGGACCCACTGGAATCGCTGTTGGGAGACAGATGGTAGCCTCCCGTCAAGGCCATCCAGCATGTTCTTTAACATGCACAGGGTCTGACTCTCCCACACAGGGGGCCACGGTTTAACGTCCCATCCGACGGACGGCGGTCTTTCCAAGCCCATCAGTGTCCCCTACTGACCGTGGGCAGGGAGGGAAGTTTTGTGGAGATAAATCTCGACTCTGACCCAGCTGGGACTACAGCTGGGACTAGAACCTGGGAACTACAGATTACGAGCCTGGCGCGCTACAGACTGAGTCACCCCCGCCCAGTATCATATAAGGATATTCCCAATGATGCAACATTGGTCAGATTCTTTGGCCTAGTTGCCGCTGTCAAAATTGTCGCGGTTTTTAAACAAATTATTTTAGTAATAACCAATAATGGTTTTAAGCTAATAGAAATATAATGGAGTAAGCCTGTGTAAAATTTACCGACTTAATGTGCAGTAGTATAGATAACAGTAAATATACGTCATCTAAATTTTAAGATGTACAAATGTCTTTTGATCCAATTTATTATCAAATATTATTAAATAAAATTTATAATTTAGAAATACGAGTAAATAGTTATAAGTGGTTCAGCTAATATTTGCATAATCGCCAATAATTATTATCTGTTGATACCATTTCAAGTATTTTCCTTTCTATTAAAAGTAGAGTACCATAGGGTTCATTGCTGGGTCCAATCATTCCTCATTGGTGTAAATGACGTGTTTTTTGGAATTGCATTTGTCTTCACCTTTGTTGAGAGAGATTGTGTGATGCCCTGATGGCCAGAACTCAAGCGAATGACAAAAGCACAAAGCTAATTTTGAAGCAAACGAATCGGCAAGCCAAGCAGCCACGTGATCGCTCTGCAGCAGCCCAAGAAGCTGGTCCCGTGAAATAGGCTGGAAGGGATGAATTAAATTTGTACATTCGGTCAAAAAGTATCCGAACACTATGGTTGATTACAGAATTCAGAAAAAATATCTGGCAACGATTTTTTTAGAAATTAGTGATCTGGCAACCTTCGTGTCACGTGATTACAGAATTCAGGAAAAAATATCTGGAGCGTGTACAGCAACTGTACACGCTCCAGTTACCGTTCACACGGTAAAGAAAGTACCTCTGCACGATAAAGAAAAGACTGAATGCTACTGACGAGAGGTTTCCATGACTCCTAACAGCTGTATGTACAGGCTAATACCTACACGCTGTTCAGCTGTGTGGCTAGAGTATCAGGTCAGCCACAATCTTACTCTTTGTTTTCTCTCTCCCCAACTTGTGTCTTCCCGTTCTCTCGTTTGTTACCTAAAGAGCAAACTCCCTATAAAGACAGACTTTCGTGATTTATGATAATAGGACTGTCGCTGGCATTGGTATTGTCCGATTGAAAAGTCTTTCATGTACGATTCCTATACATCGCTCAAAAAATATCCGAAATATCTGGCAACGATTTTTTTAAATGTTATTGATTTGGCAACCTTCGTGTCACGACGTGACACGAAGGTTGTCAGATCACTAACTTTTAAAAAAATCGTTGCCAGATATTTTTTTTGAATTCTGTAATCAACCATAGTGTTCGGATATTTTTTTGAGCCACTGTATGTGGACTAAGTAACCCAATGAAGGTTATTTCTCAGGAAAATGGTGTTTATGATAAATTCACATTGAGGAGTGTCCACTTTAAGAGAGATTAAGTAGAGAAAAGGAAAAACGATCCCGAGCCAAATAAATCCAAAATGTATCCATCTGAAGTACTTGTCCCCATTGCCTGCCTCAATATCCCAGAGCACAATGTGATGCAGGACAGACTAAGACAGTATGACTAACTGGGAGAGCAGCTAGATTCTCTACGAATACAAGCAGTTAAGGCTATTAACTATTCTTTACATAGACTTGTCAGAGACTAAATCAACTGACTCCAGATTTTGTATGATTTTATTCCACACTGGTTTCCATAAATTAAGGAAAATCGCTATGTTTAGTCAATGGGAAACTAATGTCAAAGCTCTATAACTTCTAAAATAAGTTTTGTGTTTGAAAAATGTGATGCAGATAAAGATCTCAATCAAATAAATCAATATCTCGATTTTCAGCAATATTCGTTCAGTATTGAATGAGTTATGGAAGTTTGAATATTTAGCGATAACAATGCCAGCCACAAAAACTGACTTTAGTAGAAGTTAATTAAAACTTAATAATAAGTATTGTATGAAAGTGTTTAATAAAATAAGTTTGTAGTTTAGAACTTTGTGTAAAGAATTATTTCACTATTATTTAGTTTTGTGTAAGTTTCTTTTTTTTGAAATAATTTATTTATTGAGACAAATTCAAATAAATCACTTAATATAATTATATCACATTGCATTTACTACGTGCTATCTTACTATTTCAGTTTAGAATTTCGACATTCAATAATATGCTCTCTTTACAATTTTTTTAACCTTTTTTTCCATTTAGAATATTTCAAAATAAGAATCGGATTTTTATTATTACATTCAGCACCACATAATTTGTCAGTAACTATTAATATTAATTATCTAATTTTTTTAATAAAAATCTGTTTAATTCGTGTTTTATTTCTCTGAACGAATTTACGGCTAGCAGTTCCCTTGGTATTTGATTGAAAATATATGGAATTTGGTAGCCGCTTGTGCATTTCCCATAGTTATTTGTAAAATTCGGTAGTTGAAAATAATTTTTTTTTAAATCTTGTGTTTTTATCATGCTGGACTTTACTTTTATGTTTATTGTCGAAAAAAATTACATATAACTATGTTATATTTATATAGGCTCTGGCAATATAAGAAATCCAAGTAAATAAATCTATCTTGGGCTGTGATTAGATGTGTGCGGTCTTTAATTGGTATATTTTTAGCTATTGAGGATTGAATGCGTTCTATTTTTCTAATATTTGTTAAGTTGGTTGTACCATGTATCGTTATGGCATAATTTAAGAGGGACTCACAGATTGCTTTATAAAACAAAATACATGGGTTGGGATCCATAATATATCGTAATTTATTTAATTTCAAAGCACAAAGCCTTAATGTGCTGCAGAGTTTCTCCGTATGAAGGTTCCATCGGAGGGCGCTGTCGAGAAGTAATCACAGATATCTTATTGTTAAGACTGGCATTGCTGTTGTTAAATATTCAAACTTCCGTAACTCATTAAATACTGAACGAATATTGTTGAAAATCGAGATATTGATTTATTTGATTGAGATCTTTATCTGCAATCACATTTTTCAAAACAAAAAAAAAGAACTTATTTTAGAAGTTATATAGCTTTGACGTTCTTCCCATTGATTTAATAAAGGGATTTTCCTTAATTCATGGAAACCAATGTAGTTAGCATCCAAATTTGTATACTTTCAAAATTCTGCAATTTATACATTGAAATAAAATCCAAATCGAAGTCAATTTTTAAAGTTATTTCAATGAAAAACTGATTCAGGTTATTTTTACAAAGTATAATGTTTGAAAATTGTTTTGTGAAATTAATCTGTTTAGTATCTAACAAGTTGACTTAAAACTGGTATAACTGTTTTATCAGTTTTGAAGTAGCCACTATATCAATTTTGTATGTAGCCAGCATTTTCGTTTATATGTAAGCACTACATCATTTAAAGCTGCTGACGACTATATACATTTAACCTTTACCTTACGTATTAAAGAGCATTGTTCCATATCAGGAAGACTTGCTTGTATCACTGTAGTTTTGTACTTTCTAGCGCACAAATAATTTCTTTAGATTTACAAGATGTTAAAACCGTAAAACATTGGCATATGTTTCGAAGTTCGTAAAACAAACTTCTTAATGAAAGCAGTGGATATGACTCTTTGTTTAACATAATATACGTTAAGCTGTATATATATATTTTGTGAAAACTTTTCCGAATATATAAAGTTTTTTTCACTGGGAAAGCTTCAGACATCAGATCAGACGTCTCTTTTTCCAGCTGAGAGTGCCTTTCTCTTGAAATGCATCATGATTTCTTTTCATCGAGATCAACTTCCTGCAGATCTCTCAGAGAAACATAAAACGAGCGGAAATGGTGTCTTGCAAACGTGGTATGCTCTTTAGACGTCCGGTGAACACATAAAATGCATGTTATTTATGTTCTGCTTTTTCATTTTCGGTGGAAAGTCTACGGGCTATGAACACATTATGTGAAATATGTTCCTTCAAAGCATCTCGGAAATTCTCAGAATTCGTGGAAATGGAAAGTTTGAAACGCGTTTTTCGCCAGTTGTTTCCTAAGCGATGATCTTAGATGAAAAATAGGTAAAAAAAACTGAGGATTTATATGTAATGATGATTTCACCGCATTGCGGGTATATCGTAAAGAAAAGCAACATACAGGCGCAGAGCAAAGAAACTGAATGGAGTCCGATTTTTTTCGGTTATACGCAGAAAATTGCAAGGCAATGGTAATCATCCACCTCCTTATCACGTGTTACTTTATCCAGATCAAAAGTATGATGTGCCATTGAGTTAGATGTATTAAAATAGATACATGTTAACGACCTCACATCAAATAATTTGAAAGTTGATACTTTAAAAAAGAAGTGGTAGCTAAAATGGCACTAAAAAAGAATACATCTATTCAGCTTCAAATAAGGAAACAAAGCTTGATTTAAATTATAGAAAAATTGAAAAATTTATAAATCAATATATATGGAGTTCTATTGTTCGCGAGACTAATGATGTTAATGTATTATATGATGAGTTGCAATATTTCATTCAACTATCAAATAAAAAATGTAGTACCAAATGTAAAGTGAAACGTTTAAAGGTAAGAAATCTTGGATGACTGATGAACTGCTTCGATTAATTAATATAAGAGAAAAACTTCATAAAATATTTAGAAAAAATATAATATTGAAAATGAGTGCATATATAAAGACTACGATAAAATGGTAAAATGTTAATAAATATAGCTAAAATGTGTACTCTAAAGGTGAATTTTTTTAAATGTGGTACCAACTGAAAGAAAAAAATGGTCAATGGTAAATATATTAATAGGTATGAAATAAAATAAAATTGCTCCAAATGATTTAAATAAAATTAATTTGGTACATGAAATGAATGGGCATTTCATAAATTCAGTTAAAAATTTGGATGATACCAGCAGTGACTTGATTGATAACAATAAAAATTCTGATTTGATTAAGAATAATGATAGTACAATGTTTCTTTTGGATTGTGATTTAAACCACCTAAAGTCAACAATAAATTCATTAGATGTTAATAAAAAATCACTGAAAAAAATAATTTATTACCATTACTGAAAATTATATTTAATTATCATGGTGATTTACTGTTAAAAATTGTAAATAGTCATTTAAAACAGATGTTTACCCAAAATAGTCTTAAAAAAGCAAAAGTAATACTAATTTATAAGACAGGAGATATTAATTGTTTTTCTAACTATAGCACTATATCAATTATACCTTTTTTGTAATTAAAAAGCTCATGAAAAGAATTGTCAATTTTTTTGGAAAAAAATTTTTTTTTCAAATAATCAATTCGGATTTCGTAAAAATAAAAATACAGAACAAGCTATTTTGAAATTTACAGAATAAAAATTTCTCACTTGTGGAAAAGGGAAACAATGCCACCGGTTTATTTATTGATGCTAGAAAAACATAAATTGTTATTGTTTAAAATGTATAAAATAGGAATTAGAGGAAATACCTATGAGTGGTTTAAATCCCATTTAACAGAAATCATAAAGTATTAATAAACAATGTTCAGAGTAACTTTCAATTTACAAATAAAGGTGTCCCACAGGGATCAGTTTTGAGGTGGTTATTATTCTTGATTTATATAAATGATTTGTATTTCCTTGGTTTAAATGGAGATATTTTTGGATTTGCCTATGACAATAACTTTAATATATGGAGGTAAAAATCTGTCAGAACTGAATTACCAGATGATTTCAGAAACCTAAACAATAAAATTACCTTTTCAGTATTTTCACCTAGTATTGCCTGCTAATTTTTATATAACTTATTTAATTACCTGGAGGGGTTTTTTATACCCCTTGGTAATATTTGGGAGATACTAAAATTATGTTTTTTGCTTTTATTTTGTTCTTGTAGTTTCCATTCAAACTTTGATTGTAAACTTTTGATGTATTGATTTTATAAATGAATATGGAAATAAGTTATTATTATTATAATTATTATGTTTCGCAGCTAGTCTTATCTATCGTCTCGCGAATAAGACAATCATATTAGGTATGTTATAGAGATTAAAGAGAGTCATTCAATGAGGTAATTATAATTAATTTGTAATTATTTCATCTCTTTCACTCTTTCATACTGATCTGTCTCAAAAATTCGTAATAGTTCCCTCCTTAAGAGTGAGTGTCATCTTGAGGGTGCCCCCCCCTCCCATGGCAGGGTTAACCATTATGTTAATCTGGCCCTATCTATTTATCGAGTATATTAAATTTTATCTAGTATATTGAAAGTATTCATGTGGAATTTTTAGTGTTAGAGTGTGCCACGTGTTGAGCACCACTGTTCTAAACCGTCACTTTTAGCTGAGGAGTTGGGGGTAGGAAGAGGGGGGAATAGGTTGGGTTGTTTTACCTCTGAGCGGCACTTTTTTGCACACCATGGGCTAAATGGCCAGGTCACATGGACCCCGAAGGCTCAGAGAAGGTTGTGGGAGGGGACCCACTGGAACAGATGTTGGGAGACAGATGGTAGCCTCCCGTCAAGGCCATCCAGCGTGTTCTTTAACGTACACAGGGTATGGCTCTCCCGCACACGGGCCACGGCTTAACGTCCCATCCGACGGACGGCGGCCTTTCCAAGCCCATCGGGGTCCCCTACTGACCGTGGGCAGGGCGGGGAATTTTGCGGAGATAAATCTCAACGCTGACCCAGCTGGGACTCGAACCTGGGTACTACAGATTACGAGCCTGGCGCACTACCGACTGAGCCACCCCCGCCCCAGGGGGGAATAGGCAACTGGTAGGAAAGGGCATGTGGCTCGTGCACTTGCTATGCTGTCAGAGTGTCGATTAGGGTTCCACTGTCGCCAAAAGTATTTGCCGCTATTTGCTAAGATGAAGTTGATGTGGACCGAATCCGAAGTTCTCTCTGAGAAGCTCACAAAACGATAACACTAATGGTGAGCAATCCCTTAATCAAATGCTCTGGTTTGATACACTTTTTCACCAAAAATGGGATAAATAGTCACATCACAAGTACTCGAAGGGCGCAGGGCTAGTTACAAGGAGGAAGCGATTCAGGGTACAGTCGCTCAAAAAAGTATCCGAACACTATGGTTGATCACAGAATTCAGGAAAAAATATCTGGCAACAATTTTTTTAGAAATTAGTGATCTGGCAACCTTCGTGTCACGTGATTACAGAATTCAGAAAAAATATCTGGAGCGTGTACAGCAACTGTACGCGCTCCAGTTACCGTTCACAGCAAACTGGAGCGTGTGCAGTTACTGTGCACGCTCCAGTTTGCTGTGAACGGTAACTGCACACGCTCAATATTTCCGTGAGTGAGACCACACGATCTAGTATCAAAATAATATGACCACCTACAGTCGCTCAAAAAAGTATCCGAACACCATGGTTGATTACAGAATGAAAAAAAATATCTGGCAACGATTTTTTTTAGAAATTAGTGATCTGGCAACCTTCGTGTCACGTGACACGAAGGTTGCCAGATCACTAATTTCTAAAAAAAATCGTTGCCAGATATTTTTTTTAAATTCTGTAATCAACCATGGTGTTCGGATACTTTTTTGAGCGACTGTACAGCTGTTAGGAGTCATGGAAACCTCTCGTCAATAGCATTCAGTCTTTTCTTTAATGTGCAGAGAGCGGGTTACTGCACGTGTGCAGGGAGGCCTCTGCCTGAAACCTCAACATTAACGGGAACCTCAAAAGAGTCAAAATTCATTTTTTTTTTTAAACATTTTAATTAGGTAAATATCTCACAATCAGTGTTCACACTTCAAAACACATATCGTGTTTTCAGTTAGGTTTTTACAAATATAACATGATTTTCGTTATATACGTTTCTAAAAGCAGATATCTTTTTGTTTACAATTCTTTTTTTTTATTTTTCGGTTTGCGCAAATTTAAATAATATGTGTTAAATTTTTCATTTATGCATTTCTGTAACTTAATTTATTTAATCTGATATATACATTTGTTCACTCACAAGATATAAACGTTCTGTAGATTAAATATCCCCCCATATTAGCCCGACAGTTGGGGGCCTCCCAAACGTTCTGCGCATGCGTCGTCTGATAGAATGCCATGGTTTAGCCTCCTATACGATGGAAAGCGACCATTTCAAGATTATCGGGGATAGATTATATATAATTATAGCCCTGTCTATTTAGATAGATTATCGGGGATAGATTATCACGGAGGCTAGGATGAGGTTAGCGGAGAAAATATCAAAGTAGAGCAGAATTGAAACTCGAATCTGAGGATTTCGAGTCCAGCGTGTTGCAGACTTAGCCAATCCCACGTTTAACAAATTGCGCTGATAGGAGCCTGTTTAAGTTAATATCATGTGATCACGTGCACTCCACTCTTTGCACCAGAAACTGTTTACACAATCATAAACAAAATGTATGAAATACAAGAGCTGGAATTTCATGTGGTTCTAAGTACAGGCCCACGATATCATTATACTCAGTACTCAAAACCATTTAACGGTGGCCAATGATTTACGAAATATAAATCCATTAATTCAACTCTTCATGCATTCCTCTTAGTGAAAATTTTAATTTCATCCATCCATCGCTTTCCACATTTACTTCGCCAGGCTAGTAATCTGTAGTTCCCAGGTTCGAGTCCCAGCTGGGTCAGCGTTGAGATTTATCTCCGCAAAAATTCCCCGCCCTGCCCACGGTCAGTAGGGAACACCGATGGGCTTGGAAAGGCCGCCGTCCGTCGGATGGGACGTTAAGCCGTGGCCCCGTGGGCGGGAGAGCCATACCCTGTGCACGTTAAAGAACACGCTGGATGGCCTTGACGGGAGGTTACCATCTGTCTCCCAACAGCTGTTCCAGTGGGTCCCCTCCCCCAACCTTCTCTGAGCCTTCGGGCTCCATGTGACCTGGCCATTTAGCCCATGGTGTGCAAAAAAGTGCCGCTCAGAGGTAAAACAACCCAACCCAACCCACATTTACTTTTTTCATTTTACACCTCTGATGAGGATCAACGGCTAAATGATAGAAGCTCTCTTATATATCCATCCATTTATGACTGACGGCACAACAAATAAATGGAAAGGAAAGCAGAAATTCTTACTTAACATCAGACTTACATAGGTTCATAAAGGAAAAAATGCATATGCACTGCACTACCAATGAAATTAGAGAAGTTTCATGTTTATATGAATGGAAACCTAACGTCGAAGCTTTAGAACTTCCAAAAATTTCATTTAATGAAAAAAATGTGACTGATGATAAATTAAAGATCATAAGCAAAGCTATTTAAATCCCGATTGTCAACAATATTCATTGAGTATTTAAAGAGTTTTGGAAGCTGGAATATTTTTACAACAGTAACGAGTCAAAAGACTTTACCTCAGAAGTTAATTAAAACATAATAAGTATTCTTTCGAACCGCTGAAAAATAAATCAACATTTGGAAGTTTGTGTAATGATTATTTCAATATTAGACAATTATTAATGAATTTTAAAAAACAGCGTAATTTATTGTTAAATATCTCAGCTTCTTTATCATTTCAAATACCGAATCAATTTTTTTGAAAATCGAGATTTAGATAGATATGACTATGTTCGTTAATTTATCTTCAGTCGCACTTTTCTATTAAATGCAAATTTTAGAAATTATAGAGCTTCGAAGT
Organism: Ryuthela nishihirai; assembly: GCA_038380435.1. Lineage (NCBI taxonomy): Eukaryota > Metazoa > Arthropoda > Arachnida > Araneae > Heptathelidae > Ryuthela > Ryuthela nishihirai. Next base: position 23,319,580 of record JAWZYU010000010.1, read on the forward strand.
TGCGGCTCGAACCTGGGAACTACAGTTTACGGGTCTGGTTGTCTACCGACTGAGACCCCTCCCCCGCCCAAAAATGTATTTCAACTCGGAAAGTTAAACACAGAACTGCAAATGCATCAGAATCGAAATCCATAAACCACATTCAAATCCAGAAGCATTTTAAATGATCAGCTCTGTTTCTTGGGGAAATCAGCCATTGTTCATCATGGTAAGAAGAAAAAATAAAATGCATCAAACCAAAATCTGAGATTGATATGTGATCCTTTCTGTAGACAGAAATATCACCTTTTGGATTCGGGTAGTTTTACCTCTGAGCGGCACTTTTTTTGCACACAATGGGCTAAATGGCCAGGTCACATGGACCCCGAAGGCTCAGAGAAGGTTGGGGAAGGGGACCCACTGGAAAAGCTGTTAGGAGACAGATGGTAGCATCTCGTTAAGGCCATCTAGTGTGTTCTTTAACGTACACAGGGTATGGCTCTCTTGCACACGGGGCCGCGGCTTAACGTCCCATCCGACGGACGGCGGCCTTTCCAAGCCCGTCGGTGTCCCCTACTGACCGTGGGCATGGCGGGGAGTTTTGTGGAGATAAATATTAACGCTGACCCAGCTGGGACTCGAACCTGGGAACTACAGATTACGAGCCTGGCGCGCTACCGACTGAGCTACCCCCTCCCCCCACCTTTGGGATGTTTTAACATTGGGTAACAAGTGAACCCATTATACGGGACTACGCCTGTCTTGTTTTGCGCATAATCTGAAAGAAGTAGTGTCCAACTATTCTTCCTGTTCATACAACGCTTGGGCGGGGGTGGCTCAGTCGAAAGCGTACCAGACTCATAGTTTCCACGTTCGAGTCCCAACTGTGTCAGCTTTGAGATTTACTTCCACTAAACTCAATCCCTTACTCTCCCCCAGTCAATAGGTGACACCAACGGGCTTGAAAAGGTAGCAGTCGTAAGATGGGATATAAAACCGTGACTCCATATATAGAAAAGCCAAATCACGTAAACGCTAAATGACATGCTGTTTGGCTTTGAGAGAAGGCCTCGAGCTGTCTCTTAACAGCTGTACAATGTGTGCCTCTCCCAACCTGCTCTGAGCCTTTGGTGTCCTTGTAGCCAGTGCAAAAATTCTGACCCTCAGAGGTAAAACCAACCAACCCATGTAACGCTGCTTGTTACAGATATCTTCTATTGGTCACCAAACACTGACTCGTCTTCATTAATTCCTGAACTGAAGCCCAAATGACATCATCCTCACGATGTCGACAGAGTTGTGGACGCTGTCTAGTACGAAATGATTTTGAAACGTAATATATACAGCAATGAGAATTCACCTCTGCGATTCACCTTCTAATGGTACTCCTTGATATTTAGTGTATCAAGGCTGCTGCCAAGATGCTTCGTATCGGAGATACAGTAACTGATCTGTCATCTGCGACAAGTTGGCTTTTGCAGATATTCTTGATGATAGGAAGGTACGAAAGCTAGTGTGAGCAGTGAACATGGAGAATGCAACTGGATATCTGAGAGAATTTGAGAGACTAAGTTTGTTATATATGACTGCCCGTGCAATGATTATTCAAGAGAAGGTCTGTAGTGGTTTCTGTTATTCTTAGTTATACTAGTCTTAGACAAGGCCGTCCCATGGCCGAGTGGTTAGCGCGCTTGGCTACTGATCTAAAGGACTCTGGGATCAAGCCCCGGGTAAGGCATGGCTGTTTGTGTCGTTTTTCTGCTGAAGGCCTGCCATCTTCACAGACCTTCTGCTATGGCGTATAAAGTGACAGGTTCCTGTCAGATCTCTGTGGCAAGCAGCTGCTTGAGGGGGTATTTATTTATTTTATTATAGTCTTAGACCCATCTCTTGGCGTTCAAAGTTTTACAGTCGGTCAAAAAAAATATCCGGACACTATGGTTGATTACAGAATTCAGAAAAAATATCTAGCAACGATTTAATTTAGAAATTAGTGACATGATCTGGCAACCTTCGTGTACGTACACAAAAATTGCCAGATCACTAATTTCAAAAAAAAAAAATGGTTGCCAGATCACTAATTTCAAAAAAAAAAAAAATGGTTGCCAGATAATTTTTTTGAATTCTGTAATCAACCATAGTGTTCGGATATTTTTTGAGCGACTGTATCTACTCTTCTACATCGATATTATTATAAATTCTGTCTCACTGCAAGATATTTGAAATCTTGTACACGGCTGCGGCAAACATAGGAAGGCAACACTTACATTCATTTTTAATACGAACTTCAGTCAATTTAATTAATTCACCTAATTTTAGTTATAAGAGAAATTTGAAATTGGAGTCGCTAAAATGGCAAATGAACGGAATTCACTCATTTGAAGGCTGTCGTGCAGGAAGGAATGCATTGTCAACCATGAAATGTCTGTAAACCGAGCGGTCGACCTCGTGGATTAGGCTCGAAACGAAAGTCTATGTTGGGTTGTTTTTCTTCTGAACTGCACTATGTTTGCACACAATTTTAAATAATTAATAGTCCAGTATCTTTCTGGGGAACAGAGGCATCCTCCTGCACCAAAAGGCGCGACCAAAGACAGGTAATGGTTTTTTCTTAACAAATGCAAAAACATTTATTTACAGTGGGTTGGGTAGTTTTACCTCTGAGCGGCACTTTTTTACACACCATGGGCTAAATGGCCAAGTCACATGGACCCCGAAGGCTCAGAGAAGGTTGGGGGAGGGGACCCACTGGAACAGCTGTTGGGAGACAGATGGTAGCCTCCCGTCAAGGCCATCCAGCGTGTTCTTTAACGTGCACAGGATATGGCTCTCCCGCAAACGGACCACGGCTTAACGTCCCATCCGACGGACGGCGGCCTTTCCAAGCCCATCGGTGTTCCCTACTGACCGTGGGCAGGGCGGGGAATTTTGTGGAGATAAATCTCAACGCTGACCCAGCTGGGACTCGAACCTGGGAACTACAGATTACGAGCCTGGCGCGCTACCGACTGAGCCACCCCGACCCTCGGTTTCCACAGCCACCCCCGCCCCCTTTTTTTTACAGTGCTATTTTCACAGTTCACATTACATTCTTACAACAACTTGCATAATGCTTGAAGAAAATGTTCCGTCGCTCGCCTGACTACATCACAACTAAGTCTCTCACCAACTTACTAAAAAAGTGCTAACAGCACTGACTGAGAGATAAGATTTCTCTCTCCGAAGTGGGGCGTGGGTGGCTCAGTCGGTAGCGCGCCAAGCTCGTAATCTGCAGTTCCCAGGTTCGAGTCCCAGCTGGGTCAGCGTTGAGATTTATCTCCGCAAAATTCCCTGCCCTGCCCACGGTCAGTAGGGGACACCGATGGGCTTGGAAAGGCCGCCGTCCGTCGGATGGGACGTTAAGCCGTGGCCCCGTGTGTGGGAGAGCCATACCCTGTGCACGTTAAAGAACACGCTGGATGGCCCTGACGGGAGGCTACCATCTGTCTCCCAACAGCTGTTCCAGTGGGTCCCCTCCCCCAACCTTCTCTGAGCCTACGGGGTCCATGTGACCTGGCCATTTAGCCCATGGTGTGCAAAAAAGTGCCGCTCAGAGGTAAAACAATCCAAACAACAACTCTCTCCGAAGTCTCAAGACTGACGACTCAAGCATGTAGACTGAAGTGTGTCGAGTGAAAAGAGAAGAGTTCTTTCCTCTCTCGAACACACGTCTGATTGGTCCTCGCAATTCTCTCGCTGCGGGGGGGGGAGAGAAGTGGTAAGGGACGAAAATAGACAGTTCTCGAAGCTCTTGTCCCGAAATCACGTGGCTGTCCTTTCGTGAGAACCGTTGAGCAGTGGTTCAGGGGGATTTTCCCGGGCATCCGGTGTCGTAGTGTCAAGAGTCTCAGACCTGGCGCCAGGCGTCACTCTGATAGAGGCTTTTCCTAGATGAGAGAGTGCCGCCTTTTGTGCACGTTGCCAGCATTATAACTGGCAGGAAGGCAGGTAAATGTCTTCTTCCTGCTATGCGGTGCATCAAACGGAATTATCCGCCGAGATAATCCTTCTCATGGCGCTAGAATGTCAGAAAAGAAACTGAAGACAGGAACTCGAAATAGTTCTAAGTGAATAAGAAAATTCACGCAGATCATTTATATAGGAAAGTCTCATATATATTTTTGGAAGAGATGATTATTATGAACAAGGATAGATCAGATTGGCTCCGAGGTGTCTCATGTGGTACAGTCGCTCAAAAAAGTATCCGAACACTATGGTTGATTACAGAATTCAGAAAAAATATCTGGCAACGATTTTTTTTAGAAATTAGTGATCTGGCAACCTTCATGTCACGTGACACGAAGGTTGCCAGATCACTAATTTCTAAAAAAATCGTTGCCAGATATTTTTTTCTGACTTCTGTAATCAACCATAGTGTTCGGATACTTTGTTGAGCGACTGTACTAGCAGATTTACCCAGCTTTGCTCGGCTCTGAAACTTTCTAAATGTAGAGTAGATGGTACTCCCGACGTCGTAAGTTTTCATTTGGCGTAAATATCATTACACTTGATCTGTTTCCCTCTGGAGGGCGGGGTTGGCTCAGTCTGTAGCGCACCATGTTCGTAATCTGTAGTTCCCAGGTTCGAGTTCTAGCTGGGTCAGCATTGAGATTTATCTCCGCAAAATTCCTCGCCCTACCCACCGTCAGTAAGACACAGCGATGGGCTTGGAAAGGCCGACGTCTGTCGGTTGGGACGTTAAGCCGTAGTCCCGAATGCGGGAGACACATACCCTGTGCACATTAAGGAATACGTCGGATGGCCTCGACGAGAGTCTATCATCTGTCTCCCAACAGCTGTTCTAGTGCTGTGTGCCCAACAGCTGTTCCCGAAGGAGGGGGGGGGAAGGTTTCCTCTCCCTAACCTTATCTGAGCCTTCGGGGTCCTTGTGACCTGGCCATTTAGCGCATTGGGTGCAAAAATCTGCCGCTCAGAAAAATCTGCCGCTCATCCAACCCGCCCATTCGGTTAAAATTTTCTCATTCTCTTTCAGGGGAGGAAAGAAATGGACATAGTTAGAGGCTGGGTTGGGTTGTTTTACCTCTGAGCGGCACTTTTTTGCACACCTTGGGCTAAATGGCCAGGTCACATGGACCCTGAAGGCTCAGAGAAGGTTGGGGAGGGGACCCACTGGAACAGCTGTTGGGAGACAGATGGTAGCCTCCCGTCAAGGCCATCCAGCGTGTTCTCTAACGTGCACAGGGTATGGCTCTCCCGCACACGGGGCCACCGCTTAACGTCCCATCCGACGGACGGCGGCCTTTCCAAGCCCATCGGTGTCACCTACTGACCGTGGGCAGGGCGGGGAATTTTGCGGAGATAAATCTCAACGCATAGTTCGAGGCACCCATTATTATCTCCACGTCAGAAGTTTCTAAAGCAAAATCCGGAATTTCCTCGCTCAGATAATCTCACATTTCAAATCACTTCGCACCCACCAGAGTTCCTCGGATACAATTTGCCAGGCATATGTAGCTTTATAGCAAAAGAAAATTAATTATGGTCTAAGGTGCATAAAAATCTAAAAGGTTCAAAAAATTATTATTGAACAAAATTATTTAGTACTTAACCTAACATTTAAAACATTTATTAATTATTTGTATATACTTTTAGTAGCTTTTGCATATTTTTCAAATTAAGTCGATGATTTTAACTTCCTATACGAATTTACGTTTTGAAACTTTCATTTCAACAAATAATCTCGTGTTCGGTTCGTATGCTGAATTAGGATGATTTCAATAAGAGACTACCTGGACTGTGCAACTCAAGCTACGAGGAGCGCTGTAAGTGCTCAATATTAACTACTTGGAATAGAGAAGGTTTGTTTACGATCTAAAAATCTGTTATAAAATCATTAACAACCTTCTCTATTCAAATCCGGTCCAGCCATTAATTCATATCTTGGACTCTAGCAAAACAAGGAGGCATCCTCAGTATATATTCCTCATGCTAGAACTCCCTCAGCATATTCCTCATGCGAGAACTCCCTCAGCATATTCCTCATGCGAGAACTTCCTCAGCATATTCCTCATGCGAGAACTCCCTCAGCATATTCCTCATGCGAGAACTCCCTCAGCATATTCCTCATGCGAGAACTCCCTCAGCATATTCCTCATGCGAGAACTCCCTCAGCATATTCCTCATGCGAGAACTCTCTCAGCATATTCCTCATGCGAGAACTCCCTCAGCATATTCCTCATGCGAGAACTCCCTCAGCATATTCCTCATGCGAGAACTCCCTCAGCATATTCCTCATGCGAGAACTCCCTCAGCGTATTCCTCATGCGAGAATTCCCTCAGCATATTCCTCATGCGAGAACAAAATACAAATATCATTCCTTCATATGCCAAGTTGGTCGTGTTTGAAACTCTCTACCTCCTGATGTTGTGTTGTCCCCTACTTTGCGTATTTTCAAAGATCGAATAAATACAGTCGACTTAGCGAAGTTTCTAAAATGTTTTAAGTTTTATCTTTCGTTATGTATGCAATTATATGTTCTCAATGTGTGTACCATAATATAAACCACAACAAGTGTTAACTACATTGTAAATATTTCTCTGTTTCTGATGTCTTGAGCGGTGCGAGAGTATATTTTTGTACTTTCCTCTCAATCAATAAATAATTAATATCCACGGACGCTCGCGCTCTTGACCCAGGAAACTGAAAAATGAGTTTATCAGGCGAAAGCAGAAAGAAATTAGTTATTAATTTGAAGCATTCGTTACTTCAAATTTATTGGTGGCAACAGTTATTTCGAATCACTTCCAACCGTTAATGTTAAGTCTATGAGAATTTTGAGAAATTTAAACCTACCCACCCCAATTTCTATTGACCTCAGAGGGTTCGCAAATAACCTATATTCTTACCCTGGGTGAAGAGAAAGTTCATGAAAACTTTGGAGCCTCTAGCTCTTCTGGAGTCCGAGTGCATAAGCGGACAGACACACAAACAAAAAAAACAAACTTTGTTCTTTATATATTAGATTAGGGGTTCTCAACGTGGGGTACGCGGTAAAATTTTTTGGGGTACGCCGTGAGAGCTCAAAAGTTGCTAGGTCTAGTAAGAAAGTCGCTAAGTTTGCAACACTGCTACTGTTTAATTTCCAAGAACTGAGATATATGCAAAATTGATATATGTAATTTATGAATACAAAATTTATTGTGTATACATGTATGTTTTGTTTTATTCCCATTGTTATACTATAACTATAGTTTTATCTATCTATACAAGGGGTACGCCAGTTACATACACATTTCCAGGGGGTACGTGAAGCATAAAAGGTTGAGAACCACTGATATATATGTTTTATTTTATTCCCATTGTTATACTATAACTATAGTTTTATCTATCTATACAAGGGGTACGCCAGTTACATACACATTTCCAGGGGGTACGTGAAGCATAAAAGGTTGAGAACCACTGATATATATGGTTTATTTTATTCCCATTGTTATACTATAACTATAGTTTTATCTATCTATACAAGGGGTACGCCAGTTACATACACATTTCCAGGGGGTACGTGAAGCATAAAAGGTTAAGAACCACTGATATATATGTTTTATTTTATTCCCATTGTTATACTCTAACTATAGTTTTATCTATCTAACAAGGGGTACGCCAGTTACATACACATTTCCAGGGGGTACGTGAAGCATAAAAGGTTGAGAACCACTGATATATATGTTTTATTTTATTCCTATTGTTATACTCTAACTGTAGTTTTATCTATCTATACAAGGGGTACGCCAGTTACATACACATTTCCAGGGGGTACGTGAAGCATAAAAGGTTGAGAATCACTGATATATATGTTTTATTTTATTCCCATTGTTATACTATAACTATAGTTTTATCTATCTATACAAGGGGTACGCCAGTTACATACACATTTCCAGGGGGTACGTGAAGCATAAAAGGTTGAGAACCACTGATATATATGTTTTATTTTATTCCCATTGTTATACTCTAACTATAGTTTTATCTATCTATACAAGGGGTACGCCAGTTACATACACATTTCCAGGGGGTACGTGAAGCATAAAAGGTTGAGAACCACTGATATATGTTTTATTTTATTCCCATTGTTATACTATAACTATAGTTTTATCTATCTATACAAGGGGTACGCCAGTTACATACACATTTCCAGGGGGTACGTGAAGCATAAAAGGTTGAGAACCACTGATATATATATGTTTTATTTTATTCCCATTGTTATACTATAACTATAGTTTTATCTATCTATACAAGGGGTACGCCAGTTACATATACATTTCCAGGGGGTACGTGAAGCATAAAAGGTTGAGAACCACTGATATATATGTTTTATTTTATTCCTATTGTTATACTATAACTATAGTTTTATCTATCTATACAAGGGGTACACCAGTTACATACACATTTCCAGGGGCTACGTGAAGCATGAAAGGTTGAGAACCACTATATTAGATAATAAACATCATAATGTAAAAATCGCCGAGAATAGTAGAGGAGTGGTGTCAAACAGAGTCGTGTTATTCCAAAACCAGTTATATTTTAAATATCGTGTTAATCTAGAACTGGTGTAATAACTTTCGAGTGATTTGAATTAAGGTCAAATAGACATCAATATACCTTTCCATCTGATATGTTTATGCTCATTAGGCTATAATACTCTTAATGCAGACGGGATTGTGATTAGATATGTGTTACTGCAGTGAAGCTGCTATTGTCGATTCAAAATAATGTCGCCATCGCAATGGGTGTGGAAACCAGAATCGAAGATCGCCGTCAAGTGGAATATTCACAAAGTCAATCCATGTTAAGTTAAAGCCGTGATATGGATGCTATTGAATATATTACTGTTTCCCATTAACCTATAATGCAAATGTATTCACTCTAATAACATTTGTTGCTCACGTTGCAAATCACAAGCATCAGACACGATTAATCCGAGACATGGTTCAACGCTAGATTTATTTAGTAACGAAGCTGATTTTATGCCATGCGAAACATTTCATTGCTCTGAAATGAACTGAAATTTGATTCTTTGCGCATTTCGAAATCTAAACTAGAACACATATCGCTGCTGGCGAATACGGAATACTCGTTTTTAAAGAAAATGAAATTTCCAAATTTCGAATTTTGAATGCTTGTGAGAGTGGTAATTGGTAAAATGTGTATAGTACTATTCTATTAGTACCTATAACACACAGGAAAAGAAAAAAGTTTCCATTTATCTCTTAAAACAAACGAAACATAATCATCCACCTTCATCATCAGGGATAAGAGGATAAATCATCAATACTAGTATTTTGAAGAATGCATTGAATAATGCCTCTTTATTATTACTCCCAAATTTCAAATTCCTTAGATTAGGTTGTTTTACCTCTGAGTGGCACTTTTCTGTACACAATGGGCTACATGACCAGGACACAAGAGCCCTGAGGACTCAGAGAAGGTTGGGGGAAGGGGACCCACTAGACAGCTGTTAGGGGACAGGTGGTAGCCTCTATTCAAGGTTATCCAGTCTTTAATGTGCACAGGGTGTGGTTCGCTCGCAAACGAAGCAACGGTTTCACTCCCCATCCAACGGATGGCGCCTTTACATACCCATCGGTGTCTCCTGCTGCCTGAGGGCAGGACGGAAAGTTTTCCGGAGATAAACCTCAAATCTTGTCCAGATGGGACTGGAATCTGTGAATTGAAGATGACGAGATGAACATGCTTGGCGGCCTTTACATACCCATCGGTGTCTCCTGCTGACTGAGGGCAGGACGGAGAGTTTTCCGGAGATAAACCTCAAATCTTGCCCAGATGGGACTGGAATCTATGAATTGAAGATGACGAGATGAGCATGCTTGGCGGCCTTTACATACCCATCAGTGTCTCCTGCTGACTGAGGGCAGGACGGAGAGTTTTCCGGAGATAAACCTCAAATCTTGCCCAGATGGGACTGGAATCTGTGAATGGAAGATGACGAGATGAACATGCTTGGCGGCCTTTACATACCCATCGGTGTCTCCTGCTGACTGAGGGCAGGACGGAGAGTTTTCCGGAGATAAACCTCAAATCTTGCCCAGATGGGACTGGAATCTGTGAATGGAAGATGACGAGATGAACATGCTTGGCGGCCTTTACATACCCATCGGTGTCTCCTGCTGACTGAGGGCAGGACGGAGAGTTTTCCGGAGATAAACCTCAAATCTTGCCCAGATGGGACTGGAATCTGTGAATTGAAGATGACGAGATGAACATGCTTGGCGGCCTTTACATACCAATCGGTGTCTCCTGCTGACTGAGGGCTGGACGGAGAGTTTTCCGGAGATAAACCTCAAATCTTGCCCATATCGGACTGGAATCTGTGAATTGAAGATGACGAGATGAACATGCTTGGCGGCCTTTACATACCAATCGGTGTCTCCTGCTGACTGAGGGCTGGACGGAGAGTTTTCCGGAGATAAACCTCAAATCTTGCCCATATCGGACTGGAATCTGTGAATTGAAGATGACGAGATGAACATGCTTGGCGGCCTTTACATACCCATCGGTGTCTCCTGCTGACTGAGGGCAGGACGGAGAGTTTTCCGGAGATAAACCTCAAATCTTGCCCAGATGGGACTGGAATCTATGAATTGAAGATGACGAGATGAACATGCTTGGCGGCCTTTACATACCCATCGGTGTCTCCTGCTGACTGAGGGCAGGACGGAGAGTTTTCCGGAGATAAACCTCAAATCTTGCCCAGATGGGACTGGAATCTGTGAATGGAAGATGACGAGATGAACATGCTTGGCGGCCTTTACATACCCATCGGTGTCTCCTGCTGACTGAGGGCTGGACGGAGAGTTTTCCGGAGATAAACCTCAAATCTTGCCCAGATGGGACTGGAATCTGTGAATTGAAGATGACGAGATGAACATGCTTGGCGGCCTTTACATACCCATCGGTGTCTCCTGCTGACTGAGGGCAGGACGGAGAGTTTTCCGGAGATAAACCTCAAATCTTGCTCAGATGGGACTGGAATCTGTGAATTGAAGATTACGAGATGAACATGCTGACCATCCGCGACCATCCTTGCCTGAATAGATCATGATTCATGAATAGATGATTGCATGAATAGATCATGACCGAGCCATCCGCGACCATCCTTGCATGAATAGATCATCAGTAATATTCGTTCAAACTTTTGCATTTTGCACATTTAGCGCCCTTTTAAGATGGAAATTAAAATATTCTGGAGGATCTAAAAATTGTAAATTACAATATTCCATGAATACCTATTCAACTGAAAGTTAACTTTTCAGTTATCTCTTAAAACAATATTTTTTATTTTATTTTTACCTTTATCTTTTCGAAGCCAAGGGGGTAAATATTATATTGAAGTGTAAAGAAGAAATTTATTGTGCATATATTGGAAAAATGACACTTATTGCTTGTGATCTTTGTAGTGAGTAAATCGTTATTGATTTTTGTTTTAATTTCCTTCAGTGGCACAGACAAACCATGTGGTTTTTGGGTTTACTCATATTTTTCTTTGAAAATTGTCGGGGCGGGGGTGGCTCAGTCGGTAGCGCGCCAGACTCGTAATCTGTAGTTCCCAGGTTCGAGTCCCAGCTGGGTCACAGCGTTGAGATTTATCTCCGCAAAAATTCCCCGCCCTACCCACGGTCAGTAGGGGACACCGATGGGCTTGGAAAGACCGCCGTCCGTCGGATGGGACGTTAAGCCATGGCCCCGTGTGCGGGAGAGCCATACCCTGTGCACGTTAAAGAACACGCTGGATGGCCTTGACGGGAGGCTACCATCTGTCTCCCAACAGCTGTTCCAGTGGGTCCCCTCCCCCAACCTTCTCTGAGCCTTCGGGGTCCATTGTGACCTGGCCATTTAGCCCATGGTGTGCAAAAAAGTGCAGCTCAGAGGTGAACCAACCAACCAACTTTGAAAATTGTATATGATGATGAAATAAAATTGATTGATTGATTTGCTGTCAGTCGAATTTGTTGACCCTCACACTTCACCACAAAATTCAAAATGTCTAACATAAATATATCGTTTGCAATAACCATTTAAAATTTTTGCAGTTTTCATATTTTTGCCAGGTTAGAGGGTGCAGTTAAAACATTTGGGAGATTCGAAAGGTGCGAATCGTAATATTTAATCGATACCTATTCAAGTAAAAGAAAATTTCAAATTTAATTCGTGATTTTAAACAAGAAAAGTTGAATGTCTACGAACGGACGGACGGACAGACAGACGACAAAATAAAAGCAGTAACACATATTTTTTTAAAGAGCTAAAATGAAATTTGTTCGAAACGTTTAATAAATATTTCAATGACCCTTCAGTGTAAAAAGTTTTAAAAAAATGAGTTTGCATTTTCTATTATAAACATACGATTGATGAAAATTCTGCGCATCATAGTATATTTTCCTTGGATTGCCATACAGAGGGTCTTTAATGTACACGCTACCTCATATGCGACCGGTGCGACCAAACTGGGAGGCATTTTTCATAAGGGCTTAAAATTTACCAATAAACTAAAGATCATACCAAATTACATCAAGGTTGTTTATCAAGGTTGACCGGGGTAAGTACGACCAATTTTTACTGCCGCCGTCCGTCTGATGGAACGTTAAGCCGTGGCCCTGAGTATAACAGAGCCATATCCAGTGCACGTTAAAGAACACGCTGGTTGGCCTTGATGGGAGGTCAACCAGCGTGTCTCCCAACAGCTCTTCCAGTGGGTCCCCTCCCCAACCTTCTATGAGCCTTTGAATTTCTTGTGACCTGGTCATTTAGTATATGGTGTGCAAAAAAAGTGCCCTTCAGAGGTAAAATAACCCAACCCAAATCTATTTTTTTCACAAGACGCACTTCAGTTACTTTAAAAATGACATTAGCAATTAATAACCAAGAGCACATCAGGAGAAAAAGGTTGGTTGGTTGTTTTACCTCTGAGCGGCACTTTTTTGCACACCATGGGCTAAATGGCCAGGTCACATGGACTCCGAAGGCTCAGAGAAGGTTGGGGGAGGGGACCCACTGGAACAGCTGTTGGGAGACAGATGGTAGCCTCCCGTCAAGGCCATCCAGCGTGTTCTTTAACGTGCACAGGGTATGGCTCTCTCCAGTACACGGGGCCACGGCTTAACGTCCCATCCGACGGACGGCGGCCTTTCCAAGCCCATCGGTGTCCCCTACTGCCCGTGGGCACTGCTGGGAATTTTGCCGAGATAAATCTCAACGCTGACCCAGCTGGGACTCGAACCTGGGAACTACAGATTACGAGCCTGACGCGCTACCGACTGAGAAACCCCCGCCCCAGGAGAAAAAGGTGGCGATGACCAAGTTTGCTTTGGGAGACAAAATATCTAGTGTTAGCCGTAGGCAAACGGTATGGCCAAGGAAATATTAAAATATCTTTAAGTGCTAGGCGCAAAAACTGATGGCGTGACACCCCATCTACTCTACAAAAACTTTGCAACTTACTAATGGCAAAATGCATGCAGAAGTTTAAGTGAATTTAATTTCAAAAATACGTAAACAATAAATGCATGAACAGAAACTCAGTTATAAAGGAAACTAAATTACTACTCATTTTAGCTTATTTAACAAAAATTAAATTTAACTTGTATTAACCTAAATAAAAACACGAGATGTGCACGTAAATAGCACATTATACAGATTGTGAAACAGTTTAGTCAATAAAATATTCGAAAAAAAATATCGAGTTTTGACTGTTTTGAGATCCTCCATGAGTGTCAAGGTCCTAGGCGAGTGGCTCATGTACAGTCGTTCAAAAAAATATCCGAACATTGTGGTCGATTAGAAAATTCAGAAAAAATATCTGGCAACGATTTTTTTTACAAATTAGTGATCTGGCAACCTTCGTGTCACGTGATTACAGAATTCAGGAAAAATATCTGGAGCGTGTACAGCAACTGTACACGCTCCAGTTACCGTTCACAGCAAACTGGAGCGTGTGCAGTAACTGCACACGCTCCAGTTTGCTGTGAACGGTAACTGCACACGCTCAATATTTCCGTGAGTGAGCCCACACGATCTAGTATCAAAATATATGACCACCTACAGTCGCTCAAAAAATATCCGAACACTGTGGTCGATTAGAGAATTCAGGAAAAATATCTGGCAACGATTTATTTTTACAAATTAGTGATCTGGCAACCTTCGTGTACTGTACACGTTCTAATTTTTTTTTAGAAATAGAGAAACGGCTTTTTTTTTAAGAAGTAAGTAACCTCTAAAGTAAAAGATGAAAAAAGACACAGATTTTGAAATTAGGAAAACGATTGAAAAATGCACAAAATTTTAGGCTTACAGTTAGGTATATAGAATTTATTTTTTTAATGGAAATAATGAATAAAAATCGTGCTCTAACACTTGTTTTCCAATCAGAATACCAATTCTTTTGTGTAAACAATAAAATATTCTTAATGAAGAAAGAGTTTTAATAATGCAGCAAAAGATACTCCAGAACAATAAAATAATATCCTTAATTAATTCTTATGTACTTCAAAAGGTTTGTTGCAAAAATATGTGCTCAATTTTTTATCGTTTCGCAAAATATAATTACTGTATTTTTGTTTAATTTATATTGCATTCTTAACTCTCAATATATTGTTCATGATCTACCATTTTATGAACGGTATTCACATTGTCATTGCATTCTTCATAAACATTCTATTTGTTCTAAACCTAATGAATTACCTCATTATAGGTATTTGAATTTATCAACACGCATCATGAAATTTAATTTATTTACGTAAATAGTCTAATAAAGAGAAGCTTATAATGATATTGTTGTCTCACAAATTAGTGTCTAATGGAAGTAGCCGAGAGCACTGATAACAAAAATATTCAGCATACACAGCTAATTAATAATATTAATGATATATCCGTTAAAATAACTGTTTACTAAATTAGTGTGTCATATTCAATTAAAAGATGAATGCAGTTCTCTTGAGCACTTTGCACTTTTATTTCATTTAATGAAAAGGGGAATATCTCCATCTACCATCACTCAGAAGACATTACTGAACAAATAAGGGGCGGGGGGTGGCTCAATCGATAGCGCGTCAGGCTCGTAATCTGTAGTTCCCAGGTTCGAGTCCCAGCTGGGTCAGCACTGAGATTTATCTCCGCAAAAATTCCCCCGCCCTGCCCACGGTCAGTAGGGGACACCGATGGGCTTGGAAAGGCCGCCGTCCGTCGGATGGGACGTTAAGCCGTGGCCCCGTGTGCGGGAGAACCATACCGTGTGCACGTTAAAGAACACGCTGGATGGCCTTGACGGGAGGCTACCATCTGTCTTCCAACAGCTGTTCCAGTGGGTCCCCTCCCCCAACCTTCTCTGAGCCTTCGGGGTCCATGTGACCTGGCCATTTAGCCCATGGTGTGCAAAAAAGTGCCGCTCAGAGGTAAAACAACCCAACAACTGAACAAATAAAACCACAATGCCTCAATCAAAAGGTTAGAGAAATTCCACATTATATGATTAACGGAAATCTAATTTTGAAGCTTTATAACTTCTAAAATATGCATTTAATTGAAAATATGATTGATGATAATTTAAAGATCATAATCAAATCTATTTAAATCTCGGATTATGGAAGCTGGAATATTTAACAATAAATCGTCTTGTTTTATATAAAATCATTCATATATTTCGGATATTAAATGACACTGAAAGATAAATTTTTACCTTTGGTGTGTTTCGGAAGTGCAAACAGTCGTTTCTTATGTACACCGAGGTGCTGTACACAAAAGTGACAAAAATAAATGTTTTATTGGGTACAGTTTCCGAGATGCAGTCATTTGCATTACGTCATTCGCTGAAGGTTGCATATCGGTCTACAGCAATCGTCGTCTCTTCGCTAGTCAGTTATACACCAAAATCGTGAGATTCTCACATTGGAAGCTTCCCATGCTCATCACTTACAGTGCCACAGTTTTCATGAAAGAAATCTAAATGAGAACATAAGAAATGTACCTTCAAAGACATACTACATTCCAGTTTGTGAGACGAGGATGGGAATGAAACGAGGAAGTTTGTGATGCGAGAATGGTCATGTGGAAGGATGAGAATAAACTGTCAACATCTTTGCAAGCAATCAGGTTACCTAACATGGTAAAGAACAATAGCAGACCTTTTTGGCTGCTACGATATGTACTTACTTTCACATTTCTATCAAGGATATTCCACTGCTATAATCTAGAACCTAGGAGTTCCGTCTTGCTCTTTTAATCTAGGTCCTAGGAGTTCCGTCTTGCATTTTTAATCTAGGTCCTAGGAGTTCCGTCTTGCTCTTTTAATCTGGATCCTAGAAGTTCCGTCTTGCTTTTTTAATCTGGATCCTAGGAGTTCCGTCTTGCTCTTTCAATCCGGATCCTAGGAGTTCCGTCTTGTTCCGTCTTGCTCTTTTAATCTGGATCCTAGGAGTCCCGTCTTGCACTTTTAATTTGGATCCTAGAAGTTCCGTCTTGCTCTTTCAATCTGGATCCTAGAAGCCCCGTCTTGCTCTTTCAATCTGGGTGCTAGGAGTTCCGTCTTACTCTATTAATCTGGGTCCTAGGAGTTCCGTCTTGCTCTTTCAACCTGGGTCCTAGGAGTCCCGTTTTGCACATTTATTCTGGATCCTAGGAGTCCCGTCTTGCTCTTTAAATCTGGATCCTAGGAGTCCCGTCTTGCTCTTTCAATCTGGATCCTAGGAGTCCCGTCTTGCTCTTTCAATCTGGGTGCTAGGAGTCCCGTCTTGCTCTTTCAATCTGGATCCTAGGAGTCCCGTCTTGCTCTTTCAATCTGGATCCTAGGAGTCCCGTCTTGCTCTTTTAATCTGGGTCCCAGGTGTCCCGTCTTGCTCTTTTAATCTGGATCAGAGGAGTCCCGTCTTGCTCTTTTAGTCTGGGTCCTAGGAGTCCCGTCTTGCTGTTTGAGTCTGGGTGTTAGGAGTTCCGTCTTGCTCTATTAATCTGGGTGCTAGGAGTTCCGTCTTGCTTTTTCAATCTGGATCCTAGGAGTTCCGTCTTGCTCTTTCAATCTGGATCCCAGGAGTCCCGTCTTGCTCTTTCATTCTGGGTGCTAGGAGTCCCGTCTTGCTCTTTCAATTTGGGTGCTAGGAGTCCCGTCTTGTACGCTATTGTCGGGTGTCGTCGGGTACGCTATTGTCCACTTCTTTTTCCTTGTGATGCCTCTAGTAACAGGTGGAATCATGCAGAAATAGCAGTCATTTGCATGATTGCTTGGCTCTCTCCAAATCATAGGAACAGCAAACGGCATCCCCACTTTTTCGCCTTTCAGCCACTTCGGAAGATTTCTTGCACATTTACTGCAGCATATGTGTGGGGCACAGGCCTTGCCCTGGTCCCCGATCTTGCATCCAAAATAAAACTCATATGCCGCTTTCACTATTGCGGTGATGGCCCTTTTCTGGCTTGCAAACGCCACTTCCCCGCAAATGTGACAAAATGTATCTGCACTATTAACCCTTTCACGACTAAGGGAAACATTTTTCCCATTTTAAAATTGGTGATTGTCGTATTTAATTATAACCTTATCTGCATTTTTTATACAGAATGTCAAAATAGAACGTATGCCGAACGCAATTACATCAACGGGAACGTTTAGAAAACAAAAACAGAACTGTCAGGACGCATAATATATGTACTATGTGCAATGTCCATCTTTGCCTCACTACCAAAAGAAATTGCTTCGCAGAATATCATAATTAGCACATCATTTTGTATAGTAATTTTATTTCATAATTTTGTATTATTTTAGTTAACATTTTGTTCTAATAAACCAATAAATAAAAGACATTGCATAATAAGCCTAACTATAATTTGTGTTACCTTTATAGTCCATTGGGAAAAATATTTCCCATAAAATTCCAAAAAAACTACACATTGTTATGTATTTTTCTTATGATTTTTATTTATTTTACGTCTAAACAAACTAAAATAAACAGTTACATACTAATATTTACTCTTAGAAACCTTATGGTCCTGAAAGGGTTAACACAGTTACGAGGCATCACTATTGCTGGATTAAAACTGCTGGAAAAAAGCAAGGATCACTTGTGTTTGTACTTATGACTCAGGAGTAAATGGGAGTTGCTCAAAAGACTTGCTCACCTAACGATATGTCGCTTACAACTAACGATTGCATCATCTTTTGTCCGCGATCGTAAAGCCGCGATGTCATGATTCAACTGCATTGCATCAGACAATGATGCAATACCTCTGGGGGTTGTGTGTATGGCGGGCTGATGCAACGCAATATGTTGCAATCTGGATTATAAAATAGAGCGTTGCGAAATGGTTACCTATGTACTCAATGCGGACTGAGTCGTTTATACATGACGATCTCTGTCTCTCCTAAACAAGAGCCAATCGACAAATTGTATTGTCATTTTCATGTTCAGCATCTCGAAATTAGTAAAGGTTGGCTATTTTGATTTAAAAACCTTTTTGTATGTTGCCCAGTGTAATAAACTGAAACATATACTGTGATAAAAAATAAGTCTATATTTCCAAAAATATTTGCCTTACTAAGCCTTACTAAATATTAAACAAAAATTTACTTAGATGTAATTTTGCTCGTTGAAACCTAGACGTTCCCTTTTTATTATTCACTAACTTTCTTCTGCAGTTCACTCCTGCATACTTCATGATCTCCACTAACTGAAAGTTGCAGAAATTTAATTCCAATTTACTAACACTCCAATAATTTTTTGAAATTACATCGCTTATTTCGAATAGAATAATATTTTTAATTTACACCTTCATCTCAATTAATTTTCCTTCTTTTTATAGTAAATATTATCATTGAATTTGCAAATCAATTTTTTTCCCCTATTTCATGTGGGGTTTTTTTCGCTGATATAAACTGTCAATAATGCCGTAACGTTTGTTAGTTTCCTGTATATCTTATCAAATTCGAGCTAACCGCGGTTTTATCTTCGTTAAAATTAATAGCCGTCCCATGGCCTAGTGGTTAGCGCGCTTGGCTACTGATCTAAGGGACCTGGGTTCGAGTCCCGGGTAAGGCATGGCTGTTTGTGTCGTTTTTCTGCTGAGGGTCCGCCATCCTCTCAGACCTTCTACTATGGCATATAAACTGACAGGCTCCTGTCAGACCTCTGTGGCAAGCAGCTGCTTGAGGGTTTTTTATTATTATAATATTAATCTTTTATCGGCCGAGAGCTTTTAAATTCAGATATCCGCACCAGCGCAAAATTCTAATTATAGAGTGTCGCCGTTTACTAGTTACACACAACAAGCGACTTATAGTTTGCAACAGTGTAATATAACGAATTGCAAATTATTTTTCATTGATTCCAGACGGAAACTAAATTGATGACAGCTGCTGTGCAATATCCAAAAAAGTAAGTACGTCTGCAACTTTATCGCGGTTTTAACGTGTGTCGAGTCATACTTTCGGGCCGTAGTGAAAATGTCGAAATTGTATATAAAAGGTTTTCAGTTTCGTTATTAGTTTTCGCGCTGTGCCATTCAGATAGTGATTTTCAACATTAAGGAACCATGGACAAATGATTCAAAATTGTTTTCAGCAATACCTATCGAACATAAAAAGAATGTTTAATTTGTATCTAAAAATAAGTAATTTTTTTCCTTTGTTTCTAACAAAGAACTAATTGAACAAAAACAATGTAATTATAATCATACTTTACAAAGAAATAAAACACACCGTAGATAATTTTTTCAACAAAACCTTTTGCTGCATATGACTAAATTAAGGACATTATCTTACTGTTCTGTATTATTAAGAACTGTTTTGTCATTAAGAATATATGGGGCGGGGGTGGCTCAGTCTGTAGCGCGCCAGGCTCATAATCTGTAGTTCCCAGGTTCGAGTCCCAGCTGGGTCAGCGTGGAGATTTATCTCTGCAAAAATTCCCCGCCCTGCCCACGGTCAGTAGGGGACACCGATGGGCTTGGAAAGGCCGCCGTCCGTCGGATGGGACGTTAAGCCGTGGCCCCGTGTGCGGGAGAGACATACCCTGTGCACGTTAAAGAACACGCTGGATGGCCTTGACGGGAGGCTACCATCTGTCTCCCAACAGCTGTTCCAGTGGGTCCCCTCCCCCAACCTTCTCTGAGCCTTCGGGGTCCATGTGACCTGGCCATTTAGCCCATGGTGTGCAAAAAAGTGCCGCTCAGAGGTAAAACAACCCAACCCATTAAAAATATTTTCCTATTTACACAAGAGAATTAGTGTTCTCATAGGGTAAAAGTATTAGAGCGCAATTTTGATTGCAGATTGTTTCTAATTAAAGAAATGAAATTTTGTGCATTTTTATTTCAAACAATCTTTTCTTTTTGTTTTGCTTTACAATTACTCTCGCAATTATAATACAAATTCCCGACTTCAGAAAACCAGTAAATAAAATTAGAACTCTCTATCTCTTCAGGGAAATTTAGAAATTAAAATTAATAACAAGCATCAAATTTTATTATAAATATCGCGTTTGTGCAAAAATTAAAAAAAGTTGATTTTTTTTTACTTTTTTTTATTTCCTTTTATTTTTTAAAATCGAGTTCATATGACATTCTTGTATTCAGATATTTTTTAAAGTTTTAAAAAAAATGTCTTTCTGTCTCAAATTGAAAACGACAAAAATGCTCTAACACGTTTACGTATTAGTCCAATATAATATGGTTTACGTTTTATTTTGAATTGCACTGATCATACAAGTTATTATCTGTTTTCTTCATTTTGAAAAGTTTTTTCTTTAAATTACAATTTCCAGTTCTCATTCTGCTTATCATTAATTCTCATTCTGCTTATCATTAATTCTGTCCTCTTTAAGAATGTGAAAATTATATCTATGTATTTTCATGTAACGTTATCATTCTTCTCTCCTGCAGATAAGCAGATGCTTTGCGGGTCATTTGTTTAAACTTTTGTATAACTAACATGAATAAGAGCGAAGATTATTATTATTATTAAAATGGCTGAAATTAGTAATTTTATGATAAAAAAAATCTATAAATTTCATGGAAGGGTGGGAACTAAAGTATCTTTGTATCATTTTCTTTTAGTTGACTTTAATTTCCCATGCTTATGTTTCCGGCACCATGCAAGGCATAATTTTAAATACGATATTAGGAGCGGATGTCGATTTGGGCGCTATTCTAATATCCAGCAGAATGCAGAATTTGACGTATTGGACGGGCGGGGGTGGCTCAGTCGATAGCTAGCCAGTCTGGTAATCTGCAGTCCCCAGGTTCGAGTTCCAGCTGGTTCAGCGCTGAGATTTTTCTCCGCAGAATTACCCGCCCTGTCGATGGCCTGTAGAGAACACCGACGGGCTTAGAAAGACCGCCATCCGTCAGATGCGACTTTAAACTGTGGCTCCGTGTGCGGGAGAGTCATTCCTTGTGTACGTTAAAAACATACTGGATGGCCTTGACAGGAGGTTTCATCTGTCTAGTAAGTCCACTCTCCCAGCCTTCTCTGAGCCTTTGGGATCCTTGTGACCTGATCATTTAACCACTGTGTGCGAAAAAAGTGGCCCAACCCAACCTTGACGCATCGTGCTAGTGGGAATCTGCTATGACTGACTGTCCAACGTTGTATCCCAGGTGGATGTCTCAGATGTTTCCTATCTATTGTCCTATAGAAAGCATTGGAACAGTCTTTCACCTTACGTTTCCCATAACAATTTTCCCTTATTCAACTTTTGTAACAGCTGCTGTGGAATAGAGAATGAGATATGCTGTTTCTGAGCTAGAAGAATCCAAACATCCCACACCAACAATCGTGCCTCTTTCAAATTCTGATGCATCTGCCGTCCACTCATTATTTGCATCGCTTTTAAATTCACACGTTTCAAAAATTTTGCCATAAATGGAAAATTGTCTCTGTTGGCGAAGAAGCGTTTTGCCATCCCTCGCACACTTCATTCTTCAGTATTGGAAGAGATAGTCAGAAGACAATTGACAACGAGTGTAATTCAGAGCATCGATCTTTGAAGAAAGCAGCCGACAATATTCATGACGTCACAACCGGTGTCTGCTTACGTAGAGAGTGTTAATAATGACGCCAGAAAACTCGGAGAAAGGCGGGCGAGTATCGGCGTTAGAGATTAGCAGTGATTCAGATGAAAGAGAGAAATGTTAAAATTCAAACACAGGCACCCTCTGGGATCATCAGTTTCTCTTATCGTGTCATCAGTTTATGTGTCAATTGTAAGTAATCTCCCCATCTATTCATTGTAATCTTCCTTCTATACGTTATGTTGTGATATGTTATGATATGTTATGTTATGATATGTTCTGATATGTTATAATATGTTCTGTTATGCTATGATATGTTCTGTTATGCTATGATATGTTTTTTTATACTATGATATGTTCTGTTATGTCATGATATGTTCTGTTATGTCATGATATGTTCTTTTATGTTATGATATGTTATTTATGATATATTATGTTATGCTATGATATGTTCTGTTATGCTATGATATGTTCTTTTATACTATGATATGTTCTGTTATGTTATGATATGTTCTGTTATGTTATGATATGTTATTTATGATATGTTATGTTATGATATGTTATGTTATGATATGTTATGTTATGATATGTTCTGTTATGTTATGATATGTTATTTATGATATGTTATGTTATGATATGTTCTGTTATGTTATGATATGTTATTTATGATATGTTATGTTATGATATGTTCTGTTATGTTATGATATGTTCTGTTATGTTATGATATGTTCTGTTATGTTATGATATGTTATGTTATGATATGTTCTGTTATGTTATGATATGTTCTGTTATGTTATGATATGTTATTTATGATATGTTATGTTATGATATGTTCTGTTATGTTATGATATGTTATTTATGATATGTTATTTATGATATGTTATGTTATGATATGTTCTGTTATGTTATGATTGATAATCACAAACATAAAGCACAAAGCCAAAACTGGGAGAATGATGGGAAAAGGCTATTTATTGCCCATTTGTTGAGAAAATATCTGAAACTATATACCGGAAAGACGTTCTGGTCTGTTCTAGTTCAATCAATCATCCGTCCGTACTTTTGTTTTGCTTTACATAACACTTTTATAGGTCCAGCTCTGAACTTTAGAATATTTTCTTTTAAATATACGAGGTTAAGTGGGAAAATAAAGTTCCTAGTGCTTGTTAGTACCAAATGGTGTCACTAAGTGGCAGCAGTCATCACTGTTACACACCACGCTGTGAGGTGTAGATTCAGAGCGAACATGGCGAAATGTATACAGAGCTATAGGTTGGGTTGTTTTACCTCTGAGCGACAGTTTTTTGCACACCATGGGCTAAATGGCCAGGTCACATGGACCCCGAAGGCTCAGAGAAGGTTGGGGGAGGGGACCCACTGGAACAGCTGTTGGGAGACAGATGGTAGCCTCCCGTCAAGGCCATCCAGCGTGTTCTTTAACGTGCACAGGATATGGCTCTCCCGCACACGGGGCCACTGCTTAACGTCCCATCAGACGGACGGCGGCCTTTCCAAGCCCATCGGTGTCCCCTACTGACCGTGGGCAGGGCGGGGAATTTTGCGGAGATAAATCTCAACGCTAACCCAGCTGGGACTCGAACCTGGGAACTACAGATTACGAGCCTGGCGCGCTACCGACTGAGCCCCGTTAAATATTCGATTTTGAGCATTATTCATGCAATATTTAAAGATATTTGGAGGTTTTAAAGAGACGAGGAAGGAATAATATTTTATAAAAATCTTTCGTAATTGTCTAGTATTGATATAATCATTGCACAAGCTTCTAAAATGTATTTTCATTTTATTAAATGGTTTGAAACAATACTTACAATTTAAGTTTTATTTAATTTCTGAGGCAAGGTCATATTGAAACATTACTGTTGCGATGTATTCTATTTCCTAAAACTATTTAAATGCTAAACAATACTTTTTGTATTGAAAATCGAGATTTAAAATAGATTTGAATCTCGATCTTTAAATTATCTTAAGACACATGTTTCCCATTAAATGCGTATTTTAGAAGTTAGAAAGTTTCGAGGTTTAGATTCCCGCAGATGTATTGACAGGGCAGTGGGTAACTGGATTGCTTACAAAACCTTGCATATGTACTCTAAACGGAAAGTAACTAGTCTATTGCTTGAACAAATCCGCAGATGCGAAATATTTAAAAGAATCTGCTCTAAAGATGAATTAAACAAATGCTGAGTCAATACTTTCCTTCCCACTAAAGTAAATAAACTCGAGATTACTTGTTGCAATGAAATTAGTCTTCCTTTGATCCTGATAAGCCGAGGAAAATGCATTAAACATTGCTTAAAAAAAAAGGAAGAAGTATCGAATGAATTGGAATTGAGAAGAAGAAGCGAAAGATCAGTTGGCTAAGCGAAAGGAATGAGTTAAGGAAATGCATTATATTCTTAACAAAGAATAGAATCTTAGCAGAGAGGTAGAATCTTCAGAATCCTAAATAAAGCATAAATAGTTAAAATCGAAACAACAGAAGATTTTTCTTTAGGATAAAATTGCGAGAATTTCAATATAAATATTTAATTCTTCTAGCTCAAAAGGAAAATTCGGTTAATCCGATTTTAAGCTCCGACATCCAAAAGAAGCATCGAGTCAACATTTAAACCATTAAAAGCAACTTTTTAAAAGAGTTTTCCGCAGATATAATGCTTTTTATTTGAATTAAAGATCAGCAGCAGTTTTACGGCGTTCGTCAAGAACATGATGATGATTAAGTTTGTATAACAATGACGCAAGAAAAATATTTAGTAAATAACAAGCTGTAATAATAAGCAGTAAATGTAAGGAAAAAGTAGAAACTGAAATATGCTTGCTTTAAAGCTTATAAATATGTACTTAAGAAAATTTCTTAAATCTTTTAATTAATAGAATACTTATTTTCTCTAAAATAACAGCTGCAAAATTTTGCGATGTTTTTTTTTTTCAAAAACTTAGTTTACATGCTTTTAAAGGCAAAACGAATTCTTCTGCGGAGTTCCATATCATCATAGTTGGATGTTTATTTAACCAATCGTTATAAAACGTTAAAAAAGGAATACCTCATGCCTAGATATAACAATTGATTTCTAGCGAATTTTAAGATACACGATTTTATTAAAAATCTGAAAAAAAAAACAAACGTTTATATATTTATTTCCTTGTGTTGTCTTCCTGATGAATTTTCTACCTCCTCAGAGATCTTCTTCACGGTGCTTTATACTGAGAGTCTCCCGCCACTCCTCTGTATTAAGAGGGGCGGGGGTGGCTCAGTCGGTAGCGCGCCAGGCTCGTAATCTGTAGTTCCCAGGTTCGAGTCCCAGCTGGGTCAGCGTTGAGAGTTATCTCTGCAAAATTCCCCGCCCTGCCTACGGTCAGTAGGGGAAACCGATGGGCTTGGAAAGGCCGCCGTCCGTCGGATGGGACGTTAAGCCGTGGCCCCGTGTGCGGGAGAGCCATACCCTATGCACGTTAAAGAACACGCTGGATGGCCTTGATGGGAGGCTACCATCTGTCTCCCAACAGCTGTTCCAGTGGGTCCCCTTCCCGAACCTTTTCTGAGCCTTCGGGGTCCATGTGACCTGGCCATTTAGCCATGGTGTGCAAAAAAGTGCCGCTCAGAGGTAAAAGAACCCAACCCTCTGTATTAAGAAACTTTATGAGACATAATCTATAATCTTTCAAAGCCTGCTAAAAATCTAACTAAACTAAGCATTACTAGTCAAACTCTAATTACGTTTATACAAGGGTGCATGTTGTTTGAGTCGGTAGCGCTTCAAGCCCTTAGTCTGCAGGTCTCAGGTTTTAGTCCTTACCCTGACAGCTTTGAGATATAACGCCGGAAAATCTCCAACTGATCTCATTGAGAAATGGAACACCGATAGTCTTGCAAAGTCCGCCGTCCATCGGATAGGACCTTAAGCCGTGGTCTCTTGTTTAGTAGAGCCATACTCTGTGCAAAGACGCTGGGAGAATCTTGACGGAAGGTTTCCGTCTCTCTCCTAACAGCTGTCCAGCGAATGCTTTTCATCCAATCTTCTCCGAATCTTTGGCGGAACTAGACGGAGAAGTGCTCCAGCACCGGTTACCCGTTGAGGTCCTATGAGAGGTCCCTGACTGGGTTTCGAGAAATATTTTTCTTAAGGGAAATTGTTAATACACTCTTTGGAGTTATTAACTCCTGTGTCCCTAAATGTAGGGTTAAAAAAGGGAAATTCCCATGCCATACACTCCAGAGATTATCGAATATATTAAATTGAAAAATAAATTTAATAAAAAATACAGAAAATACAATAACAGTTCATTATTTGATAATTTTAAAACGTATATGTGATTAATAAAACAGAAAACAAAACAGAAAATATACATATTTCTAAGTCGTTCAATACAGAAATCTCGAAGATAAATTCCGGTGTCATTGCAGTAAAGCAATCTTAGTAATTTATTTTGAACTTTTTCAATATTATTTATATTATATTGGTAGTAATGATCCCATATTAAGCTTCTATATTGTAGGTTTGAACGAACTGATGAATTAAATATATTGATTATATCCCTTGTATTAATAAAGTATTTTGTTTCTCTAACAATAAAACCCAAATTTCTATTAGCTTTCTTCACAATTTCTTGAATATGCATATTAAAATTAAAGTTGAAATCAAACAAGATATCTAAATCACGGAGAAAGCACTTCCGTGGAATAGCACGAGAGTTGATGTTATAATCATATGTAACAAAAATCCTTTTGCGAGAATAACTTAAAACTGAACATTTTGAAATATTCAATTGGAGTCCATTGAGAACACTCCAGTTGTGGAATTTAGTCAAATCTGACTGTACTAAATGACAGTACTTAATTGAGTCAATCCGTCTATAAACGTTTACATCATCTGCGTACTGTCGCTCAAAAAATATTCGAACACTATGGTCGATTACAGAATTCAGAAAAAATACCTGTCAACGATTTTTTTAGAAATTAGTGATCTGGCAACTTTCGTGTCACGTGATTACAGAATTCAGGAAAAATATCTGGAGCGTGTACAGCAACTGTACACGCTCCAGTTACCGTTCACAGCAAACTGGAGCGTGTGCAGTAACTGCACACACTCCAGTTTGCTGTGAACGGTAACTGCACACGCTCAATATTTCCGTGAGTGAGCCCACACGATCTAGTATCAAAATAATATGACCACCTACAGTCGCTCAAAAAAGTATCCGAACACTATGGTTGATTACAGAATTCAGAAAAAATATCTGGCAACCTTCGTTCCAGATCTGACCAGATCTGGCAAACTTCGTGTCACGTGATCTGGCAAACTTCGATTCCAGATCTGGCAACCTTCGTGTTACGTGACACGAAGGTTGCCAGATCACTAATTTCTAAAAAAAAGAGTTGCCAGATATTTTTTCTGAATTCTGTAATCAACCATAGTGTTCGGATACTTTTTTGAGCGACTGTACGAAAACTCAGAACCATAGTAAACATAAAGTGATCTATCATATAAAAAGGGAAAAAACTATTCAACTAGATTACATCTAAAACCGATTTTAAGTAGCTTATTCAGCAATAATCCGAAATTAATTTTATCAAAGGCTTTTGAAAAGTCAGTGTAAATAACGTCTAACTGACTATCACAATCGAATGAGTCTCTTATATTTTTACTAAGACATAGTAGATTGATGATCGCCGAACGTTTAGGCAAAAATCCAGGTTGGCTTCGAGAAAACCAATTTTTTAGTTGTGAAATTTTTGTATGTATTATGGATTCAAAAATCTTAGAAAATGGTAATAGAATAGCAATAGGTCGATAATTTTCGATATAATGTTTGTTTCCTTTTCTAATTTGGTATAATTTTCGATTCTTTCCAAGCACTTGGAAACTTATTATTACAAATTATTAGTACTAATTCTTTCCAAGCACTTGGAAACTTATTAGTTCTAATTGACAGATTAAATAATATTAATAGAGGGTAAACCAAACTGTCAGTACACCTTTAATAATGAAAGAAGGAATCTCATCGAGGCCAATTGACTTTGAACTCTTTAAATGTTTAATAGCCTGTCGGATGTCATCAACATTCATTTTGGTAATGGTAACAAGATTGAGAACATTAATTTCTTTATCTATGGAATCAAAATTATCACTGTTATAGGAAGTTTTAACAAATCGATTTAAAATAATCGACAAAAGTATCACTAATGGTTTTAAAATCACGCAATTCATTACCTTATTATTTCATAACATTAAATACTGTCTCTCCTCTGTTATTTCTGTTGCAAAAACTCCAGAATTTCTAAGGGTCAGATCTTAACTCATTTTGAACCGTAGAAATATAATTCTCATATTTTTTGATTATTTCTTTTTGATTATTTTTTTGCTCTGGTGGGATACTTCGTTAACGCAAAGCTCATTACAAACTTGTAGTTCGGTGCATTCTATCACGTTGTTTAACAATTTATAAAAAAA
The DNA here is from genome assembly GCA_038380435.1 of Ryuthela nishihirai. Taxonomy (NCBI): domain Eukaryota; kingdom Metazoa; phylum Arthropoda; class Arachnida; order Araneae; family Heptathelidae; genus Ryuthela; species Ryuthela nishihirai. The sequence continues at coordinate 23,348,092 of JAWZYU010000010.1, forward strand.
TATTACACATAAAGATTTTCTTCTATTACTTAATAAGAATAATTTTTAATTTTTTTTCTTAATTAGAATAATTTTTCTTCTAATATTTAATAATATTGAAAAAGTTCAAAATAAATTACTAAGATTGCTTTACTGCAATGACACCGGAATTTATCTTCGAGATTTCTGTACTGAACGACTTAGAAATATGTATAATGTTTGCTTATTAAGTAATAGAAGAAAATCTTTATGTGTAATATTTTTTTTATAAATTGTTAAACAACGTGATAGAATGCACCGAACTACTGTTTGTAATGAGCTTTGCGTTAACGAAGCATCCCACCAGAATACTCCTTCTTTTAGAGTTCCATTCCAGAAATCAAATACATTGGTAAATTTTTCCGTTTTATTTTAACTTGTACAATAATATTCTCGATTTGTTCACAATGTCTTTAAAATGTTTCGAATCACATTGTATGATGTTACTTTGTTCTTGATTTTATTTCTAATTATTGTTTATGTAAGTGTGTTGTATATGTTGTTTGAAAATGTAGTATATGCTCTTTTCACTTTTTTGTACTGATTTGTTTACGTATCTTTATACGTATGTACTAAAGTTGAATTATTCTCTTTGTATGTGTCCATTGTTATTGGATGATTGATCTGTTGTGAGCACATTAAATAAATAAATAAATAAATAAATAAATAAGTGATACTGAACTGGAACTTGTTAAAGACAAGAGAGATAAATTTCTATCACTTAATCTCTGGGCTCCTTTGTTATAACTTCTGGAGTTATTATTATTTTTTAATTATTGATGCAACACAAGATATTTCAAACAGAGTTAAAAAAAGTTTATCATCCTATCGTAAAGAAAAAAAAGCATTCTTTATTAAAAAAAATAAATAAATACCCCCTCAAGCAGCTGCTTGCCACAGAGTCTGACAGGAGCCTGTCAGTTTATATGCCACAGTAGAAGGTCTGAGAGGATGGCAAGACCTCAGTAGAAAAACGACACATACATCCATGCCTTACCCGGGGCTCGAACCCAGGTCCCTTAGATTTGCAGCCAAGCGCGCTAACCACTTGGCCACGGGACGGCATTTTTTATTAGAAATAAAGAATAATTTTTAGGACTTTTGCCAGCTATTGAACAATCTTCCTCTTGCTTTGAGAAACAGATAGTTGATTTTATTGAAAAGAAGAGAACTGAAATAGAAAAAAAATAAAAAAAAATAGAAGTTAGGATTTCCAAGAAAGAACCTTTAGATGAATATGTCCATTGTGCTTCTCGTAGTTTAAACGTCCCCTTAATGACTTATTATAATTAATTACAAGAATAATGAAAATTATGAATGCTATTTTGAAAAGTTTACAATTTTGTATTATCCATAGCAGTCAAATTGCTTCAGAACTTATCTAATGTCTAATGCATGTAAGAAACAATTCCGATGACTTTGTAAAGGCAGCAACTGAAATAACGATAAAATGGAGAATCGAAACGAAATACCAGAACGAAAACTGGAAAAGAAGCAAAAGGCATTTTGATAAGTTGTCGAAGAGTACAGATTCGCCAAATTTGTGAAAAGAATTTTTGAGGCAATTAGTCAGTTACAACAACGGTTTCTGGAGTGTGCTCAATGTGTCCGATTATTTTAGCATTCGGAACCCAAAGATCCTGTTTTCTGTTAGCGAAGGGGCGAGGGTGGCTCAGTCAGTATCGCGCCAGGCTCGTAATCTGTAGTTCCCAGGTTCGAGTCCCAGCTGGGTCAGCGTTGAGATTTATCTCCGCAAAATTCCCCGCCCTGCCCACGGTCAGTAGGGGACACCGATGGGCTTGGAAATGCCGCCGTCCGTCGGATAAGTCGTTAAGCCGTGGCCACGTGTGCGGGAGAGCCATACCCTGTGCACGTTAAAGAACACGCTGGATGGCCTTGACGGGAGGCTACCATCTGTCTCCCAACAGCTGTTCCAGTGGGTCCCCTCCCCCAACCTTCTCTGAGCCTTCGGGGTCCATGTGACCTGGCCATTTAGCCCATGGTATGCGAAAAATTGCCGCTCAGAGGTAAAACAACCCAACTGTTAGCGAAGGAGAACTGTGAGGGAATGCGAATAGTCTGATACATTAGCATTAAATGGAGTTTCCGGGACATTTAGCTTCTTTCAGCCCTTCTTTTAAAAAAAAAGTCAAAACCATCCCAACATTCAGGAACTATGGTCGCTGTTCATGCAGGATAACATCACATTATCGTCGAATTTCTCTGATTAACTGACTGACAAATCATTACTTTCTACCATATCCGTAACTGTTGGTAACGTTGAACGAAGCTTTTCTAAACCATAATTAATTAAAAATTACCTGAGGAGCACAATGGCGCTAGAGTAATTACGTGGACTGTCGTTAATATCAGTTGAGAATGAGACGACGAAGAGTTTTTGCCGAAAAGAAAGCTAGAAAAGTTCGCTTTAAGAGAAATGAAAAAAAAAAAAGAACAGTAAATTCCAACGTTTTATAATAAAATATATAATATAAATATGACATATTTTAATTAAGAATAAAATTTTCTGTTTTCTTTGTTGAATGAATTGAGTAAGTGATTCAACAGTTACTTAGTGAACTAAATGCGAAATAATTAAACGCTCGTTGATACGTGATTCACGAAAATAGAATAGATTTTTTCCTGTGGGGAATAATGCAGAATGTAAGCTCTTTTAAAATGGCAACTCCTTTAACATAGCATACTACTTAAACGTTACCCTTGTTGACACTTTACCTAAATCAAATCCATTATCATATTTGAACCTTTCTGGGGTCTGCGAAATAACACCCCCTTCCCGCAATCGACCTTCAAAGCTGTAGAAATATCTCCAAGCCGATAATCCAAAGAAAAAAAAAACTGTTAAATTTTTATGAATTGTTCGAAATGAATGTTATCAAATCATAGTCACCACATTCTAAATTAGAGAACTGAATCCAAAAATTTAGATTTTTTTTTTCGAATAAGTATTTCGAAAGGCCTGCAAAATTTGTGTGACGTGTTGTAAATCCATCAACAACTTCTACTTGTCATCACACTGAACAAAACTTCGAACATTTCTGGCCACTTGAAATATTTGTTTCCCAGTTATAGATCTTTTTCTTAATTTTTTGAATAATACGGACTTTTTGTATTGTAATCATTTGGACTCAGTCCAAATGATTACAATACAGTTGATTGAATTTTGACTTTACAGTCTAAAAAGGCCTTTTCCCCATAGAGGGAATTGGATAAAGAGGGTCCTCGATTAAACATCATTTGGTCTATGATGATCCTCTTATAGGACTCCATGTATTTGATTAACAATGAAAGTCTCAATTAACGATGTCGGTACAATAATATTCGGGCGTCATTTTCGACCTAAGAAAACTCTCGTAAGCCATGCGGTGGTCATTTTTGAAAAATCAAAGCACCGTAGAGTGCCGAAACGGTGGTCTGCGGTCAGCGAGCTGCCAGGGGAGAAAAAAATGTTTTAAGAAGCATAACACTAATATGCCAGAACTTACTTTTAAATAACTGAAAGTAATATCTTGTTTTAATACTGAAGCGACATCTTCACGCGCAAAAAAATTGAAGCGCGATTTTTGCATTACGAGATACGGCACGTAGTCTCTCAAATAAATATTCGAACACTATGGTTGATTGCAGAATTCAGAAAAAATATCTGACAACGACTTTTTTAGGAATAAGTGATCTGGCAACCTTCGTGTCACGTATCATGTAGGTTGCCAGATCACTAATTTCTAAAAAAATCGTTGCCAGATATTTTTTCTGAATTCTGCAATCAACCATAGTGTTCGGATATTTTTTTGAGCGACTGTACTGTGGAAATACGTCATGTTGAGAATATAACACAGTTAAGTTGGAATAGAGAAATAAAGAAAATAAAACGTGAGAAGTGTTTTGTGTGTGGGCTTCGCCTAAGAATCCGTTGTTTTTTTTATTAGCAGTTTTTATGTGAAATGAGCATCTTCGGTTATTTTAGGGAATGTCATTCCCAACAAAAATATAAGGTGTACCAAAGATAAATAAGAAATATTTTTGGTGAGAGTTGGTTCTATGATTTGTTTTGTAGGAAACTTTGTTATTCAACTTTCGAGTTGTTATAGATTTTTAGTTGTATTTTAATATTTGACAACAGAGCGTGCTGATTTAATAATAACTAAGGCAATACGTATACATGAATTATATTCAAATTTAAGTACCAGTAATTAAATACCGGTATGCTATTCATGTACTAAATGTTCCTGACAATCATAAATTCTAAACAACTGATAAATTAATAAGAACATTCGAAAACCGATTCACAAATCAAATGTAAAACATTTATTGATCACTTTAACACTAGTTACACATGAAATACGGAAGGATGCTCTCTACACTAATATAAATGCAATTATTTTGCTACCATTCAAAATTACTTTATTGCCATAAAACGACAATTTTTTATCGTCCCGTGCACGCTATTAGCAATTTTCTCCTGTTCTCCTGTTTTGAAATGAATCGTGTTCCAATCCATTTATGAAGTAATTTACACTATGTGCGATATCTCGTGTCTCGTAGTAAGCGATCACGCTTTCTTTGTTGGACGTTCATAGTCAGGGTTGGGTTGTTTTACCTCTGAGCGGCACTTTTTTGCACACCATGGGCTAAATGGCCAAGTCACATGGACCCCGAAGGCTCAGAGAAGGTTGGGGGAGGGGACCCACTGGATCAGCTGTTGGGAGACAGATGGTAGCCTCCCGTCAAGGCCATCCAGCGTGTTCTTTAACGTGCACAGGGTATGGCCCTCCCGCACACGGGGCCACGGCTTAACGTCCCATCCGACGGACGGCGGCCTTTCCAAGCCCAGCGGTGTCCCCTACTGACCGTGGGCAGGGCGGGGAATTTTGCGGAGATAAATCTCAACGCTGACCCAGCTGGGACTTGAACCTGGGAACTGCAGATTACGAGCCTGGCGCGCTACCGACTGAGCCACCCCCGCCCCCGTTCATAGTCAGCTTCAGAGTATTATATTCTTTTAGTATTTAACAATAGCTAACAGTAGTACTTAGTCTTTAGTCTATTTTTATATCGAGTTATGAATACTTCAGGTTTTACTGAAGTTGAAGTCACCAACTAGGAAACTTTCTAAATTAATTGCTTTATTTATCAAAGAAGTTCATTTATTTTCTGTTTGGTTATTTCGAATTCATTCACGGTGTTGTCAGAAAAAAGGTAAAAATCGGTAACAATATTTTAAATAAATATTATATAATTTTTCAGTTCAAAATTTTTTTGTAACCCCCAAAATTGGCAACATGTTCTTGGCACACTGGAAAAGCTACATCGGTCCTTGGGCACACTGGAAAATAAAATGTCTTTTCCTCACATTACATATTTTGAGAAGCACTGCTCCAAAGTCACGCGTTCGTTTTCGACCAATCACAACGCCCTAAAACCTGAACTTCCAGAAGTTATTATGAAAGAAGATCTTTTCAAAAATCTAGTCTTTAGGATTCCTGTGACCTGGGGGGGGGGGGGGGGGGGGCTCAGTTGGTAGCGCGCCAGGCTCTAATCTGTAGTTCCCAGGTTCGAGTCCCAGCTGGGTCAGCGTTGAGACGGGAGGCTACCATCTGTCTCCCAACAGCTGTTCCAGTGGGTCCTCTTCCCCATCCTTCGCTGAGCCTTCGGGGTCCAATGTGACCTGGCCATTTAGCCCATGGTGTGCAAAAAAGTGCCGCTCAGAGGTAAAACAATCCAACCCAACCCTGTGACCTGGTCATTTAGCCAATCGTGTGCAAAAAAGTACCGCTCAGACTTGAAACAAGAGGTCCAGACCCAGTAAGAGATTTGTTTGGATTAAATCTTCAACTTCTTGCGAACGATTTTTTGCACCCTATGCCGAGGAAACTTCAGTTCTAAAAGAAGTACGTAAAAGGGAATCTACGTGAACTTTGCGCGCTGCACCACTTTTATACTTGGCACAATAGACCATCGTTACGTGTCTTATCAGCGGATTTAAATTTGCGATAGCACAGAAGAGAGGGAAGTCTTTGAAAAAAAGGTTACAGAAATCAATTCACTCACGAACAATGCTGTTACATTTTTGCATTGAAAGCCGTACACCTCACTTTCTTCAGAGCCTTTGTTCACCTGTTTTACTTTTTACAGCCATCCATAACATCTTCTCCCTATCTAGAAAAAAATGGAAGCTTATTATTACTTGAAATGTTTTTCGTTTTCAGATGGATGGATTTTATGCACAACTTGTTTTTTAGAAAAGGTGAAAAATTCATGGAGATGTTGTATTTTATATTTACGCATGTTTTAGGCAAAAAATAACAGTTTTGAATGCCGGAACAGTTACTTGGAAAAATCGTGGAGTGTTGGTAAAATTAAGGTGAGATGTAAAAATTTGGATTTCCGCCCCATGGCCGAGTGGTTAGCGCGCTTGGCTACTGATCAAAGGGACCTGGGTTCGAGCCCCGGGTAAGGCAGGGATGTGTGGGTGTGTTGTTTTTCTGCTGAGGTCCTGCCATCCTCTCAGACCTTCTACTTTGGCATATAAACTGACAGGCTCCTGTCAGACCTCTGTGGCAAGCAGCTGCTTGAGGGGGCATTTATTTTATTTATTATTTTGTATTTTTCTGTAAAATTATATCAAGTTGGCAAAACTTAGGGAGTTGGCAAAATATAGGGTCAGTTGGCAAAATTCGGAATGACTTGGCAAAATCGTGGGGAGTTGGCAAAATTCAGGTGAGATGCAAAAATTGGAATCTTTTTTACGTAAAATTATGGTGTGCTGGCAAAACTTAGGGAGTTGACAAAATTCGGAGTGACTTGATAAAGTCGTGGGGAGTTGGCAAAATTCAGGTGAGATGTAAAAATTTGGATATCTTTCTGTAAAATTATGGCGAGTTGGCAAAACTTAGGGAGTTGGCAAAATCTAGGGGCAGTTGGCAAAATTCGGAGTGACTTGGAAAAATCGTGGAGTGTTGACAAACTTTTCTGGTGAGATGTAAAAATTGCAATTTTTTTTTCTGTAAAATTATGGCGAGTTGGTAAAACTTAGGGAGTTGGCAAAATTCGAAGTGACTTTGTAAAATCGTGGGGAGTTGGCAAAATTCAGGTGAGATGTAAAAATTTCAATTTTTTTTCTGTAAAATTATGGCGTGTTGGCAAAATCGAGGCAACTTCGCAATATCTAGGAGAGTTGGTAAATCTTGGGGGAGCTGGCAAAATTCAGAGTGACTTTGCAAAAATCAGGTGAGATGTAAAATTTGGATTTTTTTTCTGTAAAATCGAGGAAACTTGGCAAAATCTAGGGCAGTTGTGACAAAATTTGAATCCACTTGGTAAAATACGGGCGAGTTGTGAAAATTGCGATTGTTTTTGTGAAATTAAGGAGAATTGACAAAATCGAGAAAACTTGGCAAAATCTAGGGCAGTTGTGACAAAATTTGAATCCACTTGGTAAAATACGGGCGAGTTGTGAAAATTGCGATTGTTTTTGTGAAATTAAGGAGAATTGACAAAATCGAGAAAACTTGGCAAAATTTGAATCCACTTGGTAAAATATAGGCGATTTGTGAAAATTGGGATTTATTTTGTGAAATTAAGGAGTGTTGGACAAATCGAGGAAACTTAACAAAATGTAGGGCAGTTGGTAGAATTCGAAGCCACTTGATAAAATACAGGGGAGTTGTGAAAATTGTGCCTTTCTTGTGCAATTAAGGAGAGTTGATAAAATTCGAAGTGACTGGGCAAATTCAGGGAAGATGCAAAAATTGCGATTTTTTTCTGTAAAATTATGGCGAGTTGGGAAAATGTAGGGGAGTTGGTAAAATTCGAATCCACTGGATAAAATATAGGCGAGTTGGCAAAATTCGAATCCACTGGATAAAATGTAGGCGAGTTGGCAAAATCTACGGTAGTTGGCAAAATTCGAATCCACTTGGTGAAATATAGGTGAGGTGTGATAATCCTCAATCAACAACCCCCCACCCCCTACGGAGCGAAAATCTAAACATTATTTGCTCAGTTGGCAAAATTTGATTTCCGAGTCGGAAAATTTTCAATTTCTCTCCTCCCCCAACCATAGTCCTTCGCTACGCCCCTGAATATGAGGTTCATATTTATTTTACAACTGTTTCTCAGATCTTTTTCCCACATTCTTTGAATCATAAAAATCATTAGACTAATATATTTATAGATTAGACTTAGTTAGTTTCGTTGGACTGGGTTGTTTACCTCTGGGCGTCGCTTTTTTTGTCCACAATTGAACTAAATGACCAGATAACAAGGGACCAGGCTCGTAATCTGTAGTTCCCAGGTTCGAGTCCCAGCTGGGTCAGCGTTGAGATTTATCTCCGCAAAATTCCCCGTCCTGCCCACGGTCAGTAGGGGACACCGATGGGCTTGGAAAGGCCGCCGTCCGTCGGATGGGACGTTAAGCCGTGGCCCCGTGTGCGGGAGAGCCATACCCTGTGCACGTTAAAGAACACGCTGGATGGCCTTGACGGGAGGCTACCATCTGTCTCTCAACAGCTGTTCCAGTGGGTCCCCTCCCCCAACCTTCTTTGAGCCTTCGGGGTCCATGTGACCTGGCCATTTAGCCCATGGTGTGCAAAAAAGTGCCGCTCAGAGATAAAACAACGCAACCCAGATAACAAGGGAAGGGAACAGAGAAGGTTGGGAGAAAAGGAACCACTGGACAGCTGTTAGGAGACAGATGGTAGTCTCTCGTCAGGGATTCTCAACGTGGGGTACGCGGTAAATTTTTTTGGGGTACGCTGTGAGAACTCAAATGTCGCTAGATCTAGTAACAGTGTCGCTAATTTGGCAACACTGCTGTGCAAAAATGTCATTTTTTGTATTTATCGATATATGTAATTTATGAATGCAAAATTTAATGTGTATATACACAGTTTCTGATTCACTTATTTCCCGATTCACATGTGACAGATCCAACGGATTTTAAGGTTGTTCCTTAATTTATGGACACCAGTTTATTTTACACTTGATTTCCTTTTGCATAATTTTGCCTCGTGTCATTCATTCATTCATTCAACTTCACGAGAATTGGGTGGTCCTTTTTCAGGCTTACCCATTAAATATTAAGTGGAAAAATAACTTGAATATTAATATATTTTTTTTCTTAGGTTATATTTTAAGTTTTCTCTTTTTTTACGACCCTTTTTTATGACTTTTATTTAAAAAAAAAATTTTAAGGTTGTATTTTAGGCTTTCTTTTTTTTAAAAAGACCTTTTTTTTGTATTTTTTATTTTAAAGATTTTTTTTTATTTATTTATAATTTATTCCATATGTCTGTTTTTTTAAGGAAGTCGAGTAAAAATCGAAAAATTTTTTATTTTGTGGAAAAGACAGTGAAATCGAAAATATATTTTATATTATAATCCAAAATTCCTATATTTTCTAGATTTTTAAAAAATTGATTTCTTTCAGAAAAATATTTGTCGCAATTTAAAAGAATATGAGAGGAGTTTTCAGTTAAGTTGCATTTTGAACATTTTGGAGAGTCAATTAAATTTAAATAAAATTTTGATTTATTTAAAAGTATGGTGCCTCGAGTTGTGTCTCTTCTGCTGATGGCGTTATTCTTTGTATCAGTGGTTCTCAACCTGTCTGTCACATCCAAGGTTCACGTGTCGTGAAATTCTAAGAAAAAAAAATCGCATTACATAACAATTTACACTTTAGTACTTTTTACAATTTTTATTTTGTTATTTTTTGTTAATTCGTGAGTCTAATAGGCGTTTTTGTTTAAATAAATTGAATTCGAAGATACACAATACAACAAAAAGTCAGGTGTGTCGCAGTAATGGGATTCATTCCGACGTGTGTCGCGGTAAATGAACTGTTTCAGAAGTATGCCGCCATAAATGGACTATTTCCGAAGAGTGTTGCGGTAAATGGACTATTTCCGGAGAGTGTTGCGGTAAATGGACTCTTTCCGAAGTGTGCCGCCGTAAATGGACTATTTCTGGAGAGTGTTGCGGTAAATGGACTATTTCCGGAGAGTGTTGCGGTAAATGGACTCTTTCCGAAGTGTGACGCCGTAAATGGACTATTTTCGAAGAGTGTTGCGGTAAATGGACTGTTTCAGAAGTGTGTCGCCGTAAATGGACTCTTTCCGAAGAGTGTTGCGGTAAATGGACTCTTTCCGAAGAGTGTTGCGGTAAATGGACTGTTTCAGAAGTGTGCCGCCGTAAATGAACTGTTTCAGAAGTGTGCCGCCGTAAATGAACTATTTCCGAAGAGTGTTGCGGTAAATGGACTGTTTCAGAAGTGTGCCGCCGTAAATGAACTGTTTCAGAAGTGTGCCGCCGTAAATGGACTATTTCCGAAGAGTGTTGCGGTAAATGGACTGTTTCAGAAGTGTGCCGCCGTAAATGGACTATTTCCGAAGAGTGTTGCGGTAAATGGACTATTCACTAAGTGTGTAGCGGCAAATGGATTATTTCAGGTATGTCGCCATGAGAAAAAGGTAGAAGAACATTACGTTATACCAGAGTCAGTGATTAGAAGTTACCTTGACTGTAATTGAAGATTACTGTCAAGTGTATGTGTCAAATCACGCCCAGGATCCCTCCATTGAAGTCATCTTACAGGGGTAATTAAAGTGAAGTGTATGAAGACCGAAGTGCACTACTAGGGTATTTTCTATTTCTTCTTATGTTTTCCGAAAATAGCAAATGATTTAGAGATTTTTAATGTGAAATAAATATTAATATTCCTAAATAAGTCCCGATTCCGCTGTATTAGTGGATTGCGGCCTTATTGGTAAAAAATATTTATTATTAGATGTATTAAAAAATGTATTGTTATGTGGTATAATATTTTTAAAATAATTTTACACATTTTTTAACTCTTAAAAAATAAAAGCGAATTTTGTTAGAAAGGAAACATAAAATTTTCCCTTACATTTTAATTTTTATCCTCAAACCTTCATTTTCTAAACCCAGATTCCCAATTTAAGCACTTTTTTAAGAATAATATAGTATATCGGATATTCAGAGTAACTTTTAAAATTGAAGTGCAATAAAATATTTAAACGATAGTAAAATATTACACGATATTTCCAATGTTTCTTCTGCAATATCCTCGACAGTAGATGCCAAATATCAGTGTTCCCACATCCACAATGAGGTAGGAAAATTGCCAGTCGCAAAATAAATATATTTCTTTCTGTAAGTCATGTTTTTTTCAAGAGACAACAATTGAATTTTTTCCCCTCTGTCGATCGGTATATTTATTTTTAAATTTTCATGAATTTATATTAATAAAAAAATGCGAAGTTGTATCCCCTCAACTTTTAAACTCATTACTTAAATTTGTGGAGGCCTGTGCCCAATCGTGCTCATTAAATTGCCTTCTGAAATTCTCAGAAAAGTTAGAATTTTCAATTCAGAAAAAAATGTAAAGTTATTTACAAAAATATATTTAGAAGACGACAGAAGCATGAATATATATATATAAGCATCTCAAAACAGAAGGGGCGGGGGTGGCTCAGTCGGTAGCGCGCCAGACACGTAATCTGTAGTTCCCAGTTTCGAGTCCCAGCTGGGTCAGCGTTGAGATTTATCTCCGCAAAATTCCCCGCCCTGCCCACGGTCAGTAGGGGACACCGATGGGCTTGGAAAGGTCACCGTCCGTTGGATGGGACGTTAAGCCGTGGCCCCCTGTGCGGGAGAGTCATACCCTGTGCACGTTAAAGAACACGCTGGATGGCCTTGACGGGAGGCTACCATCTGTCTCCCAACAGCTGTTCCAGCGGGTCCCCTCCCCCAACCTTCTCTGAGCCTTCGGGGTCCATGTGACCTGGCCATTTAGCCCATTGCGTGCAAAAAAGTGCCGCTCAGAGATAAAACAACTCAACCCTTGCTAATAGTTCAGAGAGATAATAGTACTCCCTTTGGCATTCCTTGTCGGCAGAAATAGAACCTCAAGTATGAAGTTTTTCAAAAATCTTGGTATCTAAAGAGTTAAACTGTAGTAATGTAATTAAAAATTGAATAATTTTTATTGAAAGGAGGGTTCTCCTACTCTTCTTTTTAAATCAAATGCTCACTTAAAAGTGTGAAAGAAATCATTTACTTCGTCACTACTGAAATATTTCACCGGTAAGTCGTACTGGCAAAAATATTCTTGTCGGTAAGGTATACTGGCCCACACTCATCACTGGCCTCAAGTATTAATAGATCTGGTACTCACTCTTTGACCGGGGCGTGGGTGGCTCAGTCGGTAGCGCGCCAGGCTCGTAATTTTTAGTTCCCAGGTTCGAGTCCCAGCTGGGTCAGCGTTGAGATTTATCTCCGCAAAATTCCCCGCCCTGCCCACGGTCAGTAGGGGATACCGATGGGCTTGGAAAGGCCGCCGTCCGTCGGATGGGACGTTAAGCCGTGGCCCCGTGTGCGGGAGAGCCATACCCTGTGCACGTTAAAGAACACGTTGGATGGCCTTGACGGGAGGCTACCATCTGTCTCCCAACAGCTGTTCCAGTGGGTACCCTCCCCCAACCTTCTCTGAGCGTTCGGGGTCCATGTGACCTGGCCATTTAGCCCATGGTGTGCAAAAAAGTGCCGCTCAGAGGTAAAACAACCCAACGCTTTGACCAAGTGTAAGGATGGTATGGTATATTTAATAACAACGAAACGTAGGTAAGCACCTGTATATTATGAACATTTTTAAGCATTTAGGCAAAATTGTCTTGAGCCGAATGGGATATCCCCGACCTCTTGAAGCATGTCAAATGCCCTGCCCTTTGAGCTACCGACCGCCGATCAAGATCTCCTCTATTGATGGCTTTATGCTTTATACCATGGGGTTTCAATCACTAAACGTTATCTTGACTGTATTTGAAGATTACTGTGCCAACAAAGCAATTAAGTTTACACCTCAAATGTCAATAGATATGGCATTCTTCTTAGCGAATCAATCTTTCATCAAGCGTAAGGATGTTATATTTAGCAACGAGGAAAAACAGGTAAGCACTTGTAGGCTAGGTTGTTTTATCTCTGAGCGGCACATTTTGTCGCCCACGGTAGGTTAAATGGCCAGGTCACAAGAACCCCGATGGCTGAGAGAACGTTGAGGGAAGGGATGTACTGCACAGTCTCCCATCAAGGCAATCCAGTGTGCTCTTTAACTTACAAAGATATGGCTCTTCCACATCGGTGACCATGACTTTACGTCCCATCCAACGGACGGTGGCCTTTCAAGCGCATCGGTATCCCCTACTGATAGAAGAGATGGTGGGATTCAGCGGAGATAAATCTCACTTCTGTCACAGATGGGACTCGAACATGGGAACTGAAGATTACGAGCCTGACGCGATACCGACTGAGTTAAACATACCCCCGTCCATTTGTAGACTGTGAACATTTTTGAGTATTACGGCAAAACTGCCTTCAGCCGGGTAGAATAGGAACCTACGATCTCCTGAGAACATATCGGATATTCTGTCTGTACTGAGGGCGGGGGTGGCTCAGTCGGCAGCGCGCCAGGCTCGTAATCTGTAGTTCCCAGGTTCGAGTCCCAGCTGGGTCAGCGTTGAGATTTATCTGCGCAAAATTCCCCGCCCTGCCCACGGTTAGTAGGGGACACCGATGGGCTTGGAAAGGCCGCCGTCCGTCGGATGGGACGTTAAGCCGTGGCTCCGTGTGCGGGAGAGCCATAACTGTGCACTTTAAAAAACACGCTGGATGGCCTTGACCATCTGTCTCCCAACAGCTGTTCCAGTGGGTCCCCTCCCCCAACCTTCTCTGAGCCTTCGGGGTCCTTGTGACCTGGTCATTTAGCCCATGGTGTGCAAGAAAGTGCCGCTCAGAGGTAAAACAACCCAACCCAACTGTCTGTACTGTCAATATATGGTACACATTTGGTATTCAAATCATTTTCAATAAGTCGTTTTATATCTTTTCTAAAGATTCCATTGGTCCTTCTCTTCACTAATCAGTTCATTAAAGTGCTGAACTATCTCCATTGCCAATGGCTTCTCCACACACTCTTGTAATACCGTTCCATGCGATCCACGAACATCGAAACTTATGTCACTTTGCCTTTTCTACCCTTCCGTTATTCGTTTCTCAGAAATGCATGTTTCTTTCCCGACTACAGAGTAAAAAGGACACCTTAATGCAAACTTCTCTTACATTTTAATATCTTGAAAATATCAACACTATCTTTATTACGTCGAGCACAACAATTTTCTACCGTAAATTACCCATTCTAGCCTATGCATCACGCAATACAAAAACAAAGCAGAACACTAGAAGCTACTTCTCGGCGTCTTAACTCCTCCAGCAACGCGCAGCTGTATACGATACTCTTCGGCGTTTCTGGAATATATCGAGTGGTCTTCTGAGATGCGCAGTAAAATGGCAGGCTTGGATCCTTTTTAGCTACGTAACAAGGTAGAGAGAAGAGTTGTTGTTGGGTTGTTTTACCTCTGAGCTGTGGGGCGGGGGTGGCTCAGTCGGTAGCGCGCCAGGCTCGTAATCTGTAGTTCCCAGGTTCGAGTCCCAGCTGGGTCAGCGTTGAGAGTTATCTCCGCAAAATTCCCCGCCCTGCCCGCGGTCAGTGGGGGACACCGGTGGGCTTGGAAAGGCCGCCGTCCGTCGGATGGGACGTTAAGTCATGTCCCCGTGTGCGGGAGAGCCATACCCTGTGCACGTTAAAGAACACGCTGGATGGCCTTGACGGGAGGCTACCATCTGTCTCCCAACAGCTGTTCCAGTGGGTCCCCTCCCCCAACCTTCTCTGAGCCTTCGGGGTCCTTGTGACCTGGCCATTTAGCCCATGGTGTGCAAAAAAGTGCCGCTCAGAGGTAACCCAACCTCTGAATTGCACACGATTGGCTAAATGGGCAGGTCACAAACACCCCGAGAGCTCAGATAAGGTTGGGGAATGGGATCCACTGGACAGCTGTTAGATGACAGATGGTAGCCTCTGGTCATGGCCATCCGGTGTGTTCTTTAGTGCACAGAGTGTGGCTTTCCCCGCACACGAGACACAGCTTACCGTCTCATCCGACGGACGGCGGCCTTTCCAAGCCCATCGGTGTCCCCTACTGACCGAGGGGATGGCGGGAAGTTTTGTGGAGATATATCTCAACGCTGACCTAGCTAGGACTCGACTCAGAACTGCAGATCAGATTATGAGACTGGCGCGCTATCAACTGAGAGAGAGAATTAGAGCTCCCCCCCCCCCGATTAGAGAGAAGGAGAAAATATCTCATTTTGTAATATTTTAGGAAACACGCAACTACTCAAGCAGTTCTCTACTCAATTTTGTGTACTTTCTCGAAAATTAAAGACTGCCTTATACGATTTAACGAATACTGAGCAAAGCATTTTAGAAGGCAGAAACGCCAGAGCAGCTGCTATCATAATTATTGCCAAGTTTGTGCGATTCACGAAGGAAAATCAATCAATCAATCAGTTTTATTTCATCATCATATACAATTTAAAACATAGAAAAATATGAGTGAACCCAAAAACCACATGGTTTGTCTGGGTTACTAAAGGAAATTAATGCAAAAATCAATAACGACTTACTCACTATAAAGAATGCAAACAATATGTGTTATTTTTCTGATATATGTACAGGGGCGTAGCGAGCGAAAGACGACTATGGTTTTGGGTTGGGGGTTGGGTTGGGAAGGGGACAAATCAAAAGTTTCCCAACTTGAAATTAAAATTTTGCCAATTGAGCAAACCTACTAGATTATATCTACGTGGGGGTGAGGGGGGGGGGAAATTTGTAAGGAGATGTGAAAATTACCCCATTTCAGGGGTAATTTCCACATCTCCCTACATTTTTAGCCATTTGGCTTCCAATTTTGCCAACTAACCATAATTTAACAGAAAAAATTCCTATATAAACGTCTGATCTGCAGCAAGTCAGCGTGAATTTTCCATTGTTTTGGCCACCTCTCTTTAATTTCACGAAACTAATTCCAATCTTTACATCTCTCCTAAATTTGCCAAATCAATTAAAACTATTCAAACTCCCCAAGATTTTGGCAAGTATTGACGATTTTAGTCCCAATCCCAATTTTCACAACTCACCCTTATTTTTTTGTTCGAATTTTTGCCAACTGCCCTACATTTTGCTAAGTTTCCTCAATTTGTCCAACACTCCTTAATTTCACAAAACAAATCTCAATTTTAACAACTCGCCTATATTCTACCAAGTGGCTTCGAATTTTGCCAACTCCCCTAGATTTTTACAAGAATTTTTGGTTTTTCCAACTCTCCTTAATTTCACAAAACCAATCCCAATTTTTACAACTCACCTGTACTTTACCAAGTGGTTTCCGGTTTTGCCAACTTCCCTAGATTTTGCAAAGTTTTCTCGATTTTGTCAACTCTCCTTAATTTCACAAAAACAATCCCAATTTTCACAAATCGCCCGTATTTTACCAAGTGGAATCGAATTTTGCCAACTGCCCAAGATTTTGCCAAGTTTTCTCGCTTTTGCCATCTCGCCACAATTTTACAGAAAAAAAAATCCCAATTTTAAATCACATCTGATTTTTGCAAAGTCACTCTGAATTTTGCCAACTCCCCTAAGATTTGCCAACTCTCCTAGATATTGCGAAGTTGTCTCGATTTTGCCAACTCTCCTAGATATTGCGAAGTTGTCTCGATTTTGCCAACTCTCCTAGATATTGCGAAGTTGTCTCGATTTTGCCAACACTCCATAATTTTACAGAAAAAAGATTGCAATTTTTACATCTCATCTGAATTTTGTCTACTCTCCACGATTTTGCCAAGTCACTCCGAATTTTGTCAACTGCCACTAGTTTTTCCAACTACCCGTAGATTTTGCCAACTGCCCCTAGATTTTTCCAACTCTCCTAGATTTTACCAACTCGCCATAATTTTACAGAAAAAAATCCAAATTTTCACATCTCACCTGAATTTGCCAACTCCCCACGATTTTGCCAACTCCCTAAGTTTTGCCAACTCGCCATAATTTTACAGAAAAAAATCCAAATTTTTCCAACTCCCCACGATTTTGCCAAGTCACTCCGAATTTTGTCAACTCCACAAGATTTTGTCAACTCCACAAGATTTTGTCAAGTCATTGCGAATTTTGCAACTCCCCAAGATTTTACCAAGTCACTCCGAATTTTGCCAACTCCCCAAGATTTTGCCAAGTTGTCCCGATTTTGCCAACTCCCCAAGATTTTACCAAGTGACTCCGAATTTTGCCAACTCCATAAGATTTTGCCAATTCACCTGTTTTTACTAAGTGGCTTCGAATTTTGCCAACTGCTTTAAATTTTGCCGTCCCTCCATTTTCCAAACTGCCTTAGATTTGCCAAGTTGCCTCGACTTTGACAACGCTTAATTTTCCAAAAAAAAAATTACCAATTTTCACAACTCACCTAGATTTTACGAAGTCGCTTCGAATTTTGCCAACTCCGAGTTACTTTGGGGGGGGGGGGGGCTCCCTCCCATCCCCCCATGGCTACGCCTCTTTATGTACAATACAATTTTGCTTTACACTTGATTATTTAACATAGGTGCAACATCTTCCAAAGAAAAGAAGAAGCTTTTTAAATTCTGCTTGAACGTAATAAAATTTTTTTCACTTCTAATTTCAAGAGGCAACTGATTGAAGATTTTAGGTGCGATATACGAATAATGCTTATGGGCAATTTCTTTTTTGGTCAAAGGGACTGAGTATTTTGGATCTTTCACTCTGAAGTTGTATAAATCCGGCTGAATGTGAAAATTAAACCAATTTTGCTTAAAAAATATCATCTCTCTAAAAACAAATATATGTCTAATAGGTAGAATTTTTAGCATAGAGTAACGACTGAAATTGTTTAAAATATCAATGTTATTTTTTGCAGTTAATTTAATAATTTTGTTTTGCAGAGACACCAGAGGTTTAAAAACCGAGACATAAGTTCCACCCCAACAAACTGTACCGTATTGAAATACAACTTGTATCCATGAGAAGTACAATGTTCGCAGCATATTATGATTAACTTTGTATTTCGAATGGTGTATTTTCAGTAGTTTGTAGCGCGCTTTACCTGTAATGCAGTCAATATGTTTCTTCCATTTTAGATTATTATCTTTGAAAATACCTAAATATTTAATGCTCTCAACCTGTTCTATGTCATCACAACGGCAATCAATATGTTTATAACATTGAGGTGAATGCAGTATAATGACACAAGTATTTACAACGCTTTGGTTATTTGACAACTTGTGTAAAACAAATTTAGTTTTGTTTTTATTAATTGAGAGTTTATTATTTTCGAACCGCATAAAACTTTCTCACAACATTATTGACATTGGACAATAAATCTGTAATAGTTTGGTTACTAAACGTCAATGCAGTGTCATCTGCAAAGGTAGTAATATTACAATTAATGTTCATTTCACAGAGGTCATTAATATAATTATTAAACAATGGGGGGCCAAGAACAGACCCCTGAGGGATGCTATATTTAGTTTGTTTAGGATTGCTGAGGCAGTTTTTTAATTTAACTAATTAAATTAAACCATTCTAGAGCAATCCCTCACATACCCAAATGCTCCAGTTTTCTCAAAAGCAATGAATGTGTTACGGTGTCGAAAGCTTTTTCAAGATCCAGAAAAACTGATAGAGTTAAATTTCCTTTGTCGATTGATTTATAAATAAAATTAGTAAATGACAATAAAGCATGATCAGTGCCCTTGCCCTCAGTGAAGCCAAACTGATTTGACGAAAAGAAATTTATTTTATTTAAATAATTCAATACTCTGAATTTTACTAGTTTTTCAAACATTTTGGAAAAAACAGGCAAAAGCGAGATAGGTGTGTAGTTTGAAAGGCAGTTTTTATTTCCTTTCTTATAAATCGGAAGTACAATAGAGGTTTTGAGATCGTCTGGAAAAATCCCAGTTTGAAAAGAAAGGTTAAAGATATAGACTAAGGAATGAGTAATGAGATTGAACAAAAATATCGGTGACGCGGCGCGAATCGAACCCGCAACTCTCCAGACACATGCGAGAGCATTCTACCTGTTAAACCACATATCAGAAGCTAAACTCTTCCAGAATAAGACCTATAAATCTTTCATTGAGATGTGTCGGAGTTACCTCAGGAGAAGCAACTTTTCCAATTGGTCCTAAAAAAGAATAGTTTCCTCCCCTGAAGTATAGATGGCGCAAGGTTCGCCACATCTCAGTGAAATGTTTATAGGTCTTATTCTGGAAGATTTCAGCGTCTTACGCGTGGATTAACAGGTAGAACGCTCTGTCACATGTCTAGAGAGGTGCGGTTTCGATTCCCGCCTCATCAGCGATAACTTTTTTTTCCAGATGTTTTTAATAATGTTTTGAAGTCTATTTCTACAGGTAATCTGTGTATTTACTAGGGATGGATTTTTCGAGATTTGTCCCAGTATTTTTCCGTTTTGCAACACTGTGGATTCGTCGGATGCGACTTTAAGCCTTGACCCTGTCTTTGAGAGAGCTATACTGTGTCTACCTTAAAGAACATGCTGGATGGCCTTGACCATGGGAGTCTTTCATATATCTAGTAAGAGCAATCAAGTCGGCCTCTTCCTCTGGAAATCCCTGAAGCCCTTGGGCTCCTTTGATCTTGCCATTTACCTCAATGTGTTCAAAATTTATTTATTTTATTATTACATTTATTTTCTGAGGTTAAAATTCTTAATGTCTATAATAATTACAAACTGATATCAGGAAACTTTGTGTATTCGATTACAATGAGATTGATTAAATTGGATAGATTTAAAGACTATTTTCAGAGTCTTTCGAATTTTCATAATTCTGAAACACGTCATAGAGAGGATCTGAGTATACCTATGTGTCATTTGTCAATTGGGCAGAGATCTATCAAATGTAATGCCATAAAAATTTGGTCTGAATTTCCAGATGATATTAAAAATGCAAAATCTTTAAAATTATTTAAAATCAAATGTAGAACGTTTCTTCTTACAAAGCAATGAAACCTTCTTCTATGTATTAGTGTAATATGTCTCATAACCATTTGACCTTTTATACTATTGAATTATTGTACTATTTGAATTATTGTATACTTTACTGTTGTCATAATTGAACTAAAGGAAATAGGGAGCATTAACTAAAAATAAGCGTCAGCTTACTATGCTCTCCTTTTTTGTTTCGCCTTTCCTATTAAACACCAATATTTAATATGATTGTTATTTACCTTAATTGTTATTAGATAATTATGCTATGTAAATGTATATTGTATTGACTGGAGGAATAAAATAAAGATTATTATTATTATTATTAAGTGTCACTCAGATACATGGCAGGAGAGGCAACTTTTCCAATTGGTCCTAAAAAAGAGGGAGGGGTGACTCAGTCGGTAGCGCGCCAGGCTCGTAATCTGTAGTTCCCAGGTTCGAGTCCCAGCTGGGTCAGCGTTGAGATTTATCTCCGCAAAATTCCCTGCCCTGCCCACGGTCAGTAGGGGACACCGATGGGCTTGGAAAGACCGCCGTCCGTCGGATGGGACGTTAAGCCGTGGCCCCGTGTGTGGGAGAGCCATACCCTGTGCACGTTAAAGAATACGCTGGATGGCCTTGACGGGAGGCTACCATCTGTCTCCCAACAGCTGTTCCAGTGGGTCCCCTCCCCCAACTTTCTCTGAGCCTACGGGGTCCATGTGACCTGGCCATTTAGCCCATGGTGTGCAAAAGAGTGCCGCTCAGAGGTAAAACAACTTATACTGTGTAAGCTGTACCTTGAAACCATATAATCTTTCTACAATATGGTAATAATAATATCCTTACCATATAACTTGAATATTGTTCTTTTTTAAACTCTCTCGCTCTATGTGTGTGCATATATTATTTATACTGATGTATTTAGATTTTACATTACCCAAGAGTCAAAATATTATGACCAAAGCGTCTTTATGCAAATTGAAGCAACTGCAGGTAAACGACGGCGCGTGTGATGGTCATGAAACGGTACAAATAACACCTGATAGTGAGCTGTGTTAATCAGTGTTATTCTTGTTCGTCAGATGGGAAAGGCATGGGAACGACTGGGTCAGAGCATTTGGACGGCAAGGCTTGTGGGGTGCTCACTGTCAGCAATGGTTAGTACCTTCAAAAAGTGGTCCGAGGAGGAAAAAACCACGAACCGCTGGCAAGGCATGGGTCGCCACGGCTCATAGATACTAGAGGTCAGCGAAGGCTATTCTATATAATAAGAGCCAACAGAAGGGATTCTGTAGCGCACCTCGCCCATAATTTGAATGCTGGTGCGGAAGTAAAGTTGTGTATCACAACACAGTACATCGAACCCAGCTGAAAATGCGGCTGCGTATTCGCAGGTCGCTCCGAGTGTCCATGCTAACCTCGGTTCACCACCGAAAGTACACCAGGATGCACTGGGGACAAAAACAAGCCGGCAGAGGAAGTGTAATGCTTTGGGAAATGTTCTGCTGGGAAACCCTGGGTCCAGTCACTCATGTGCAGGAAACTATCACCTACCTAAACATCATTGCAGACGAGGTACATCCTTTCATGCAATGGTATATCCCTCTAGTAGTGCCTTCTTTCAGTGGGCGGAGGTGGCTCAGTCGGTAGCGCGCCAGGCTCGTAATCTGTAGTTCCCAGGTTCGAGTCCCAGCTGGGTCAGCGTTGAGATTTATCTCCGCAAAATTCCCCGCCCTGCTCACGGTCAGTAGGGGACACCGATGGGCTTGGAAAGGCCGCCGTCCGTCGGATGGGACGTTAAGCCGTGGCTCCGTGTGCGGGAGAGCCATACCCTGTGCACGTTAAAAAACACGCTGGATGGCCTTGACGGGAGGCTACCATCTGTCTCCCAATAGTTGTTCCAGTGGGTCCCCTCTCCTCAACCTTCTCTGAGCCTTCGGGGTCCTTGTGACCTAGCCATTTAGCCCATGGTGTGCAAAAAAGGGCCGCTCCGAGGTAAAACAACCCAACCCAAAATGCATCACTGATTCTGTCATGCTACATGCCATGCGAAAATATGCGATTTCACAAGACCAAATCTGAATCTTTGTTGATGAAATCTATTTGAATCTCCACTTTTGTAACCTAATGCCTTTGTTTTAAAGCTGCATTCGCACCGTCTTAAAACTTGGCGAGTTTTGATTCGTATTAAATCGCCGATGCTTTAAAACTCTGTAACAGAATTTGTTTCACTATCTATTATAATTTACACGGGCTGATAACTTCTGAAACACGCCACCACGAGGGCGTCTCTACCCCTTTCCTTTGTGCCACGTCATTAAAACGCCATTATCATTGTTATCCACGTAACATTAGGAGTTCGCGAGTTATCTTCGAGACTTACCACCTGTGTACCGTATACAAATTAATTTTGTTAATCTAATAAACTGAAAGGAATTAATGTTAGCAATGGATAGGGAACGTTCTTCAAAGAAGAAGTCTTCCTGGAAGTTGAGAACTAGACCAGGCTTGGGGAAACTACGACCCCGTCACCTCTTTTCGTGCTGCAGGAGAACTACTGATGAGAAATAAATGAAATTTGTTAAAGAGAAAAGGAACGTGCAGAGGACAAGAAGTCCAACTTCGGTGAAGCGAATTCTCATAAAAATAATTAATTTTGATTAAATTACGTTGTTTAAGTTTGGCTTTAGATTTCTTTTTGTGTTTGGTCATTCATACGATATTAATTGTCGAGCCCGAATCTAGAAATAAATAAAGGTGGGTTGGGTTGTTTTACTTCTGAGCGGCACTTATTTGCACACCATGGGCTAAATGGCCAGGTCACATGGACCCCGTAGGCTCAGAGAAGGTTGGGGGAAGGGACCCACTGGAACAGCTGTTGGGAGACAGATGGTAGCCTCCCGTCAAGGCCATCCAGCGTGTTCTTTAACGTGCACAGGGTATGGCTCTCCAGCACACGGGACCACGGCTTAACGTCCCATCCGACGGACGGCGGCTTTTCCAAGCCCATCGGTGTCCCCTACTGACCGTGGGCAGGGCGGGAATTTTGCGGAGATAAATCTCAACGCTGACCCAGTTGGGACTCGAACCTGGGAAGCACAGATTACAAGCCTAGCGCGCTACCGACTGAGCCACCCCCGCCCCTAAATAAAGGTGACACAATCGGTTTGGAATCGAACTGTAGAAGGGTAAAAAGAGGCCAAGAGAGTGGATTTCCATCTCAGAATAACATTTTCTCTCCATTGCAGAGAACTATAAAAAAAAAGTTTAAAAACGCGTGAAATATGCACAAGTTTATTATTTTTTTGTTTCCATCACCCTTAGTAGCATTTTCAAAAGTGGAGAGGCATAGCACCATTCCCCCCAGATCCGGCCCTGTTACTTTTAACAATAATAATAATTCTTTATTTCCATTGCATTTACATATACAGTTGATCACAGTAAGTTCTAAGAGCTTGACTGTAAGAACAAATGCTACATACTACTTACAAATAGCACATACAGATAATAGGGCAAACATGTGTAGTTCCGGTATCTAATGGCGTTCTGTATTTACATTTAGTCCGTACAAGTGGTAACAGACATCTCACAATGACAACGCAATGTTTATGTATTCGTACCACCATGCTGAACGAATTCAGAAATTTTATGTGTCCAAGAATGTTTGCATAAACTGTGCAAAGCGTATGGGACCAAAGTCATCGCTAAAAGCACTTTTTTTTATCGGTGCTTACAAGTTTCAGTCAACTGGTCCACGACCTGAAAGCCGCCTGGCTTTCAGGTCGGAAACGAACCTCAAAGCGGACAGCCAATGGAGTTGAACGATGACAATTTAAAGGCACTGCTGAAAGAAAATCTACATCAGACATGCAGGTAATTGTACAGCTCCTGAACATAAATCAGGCTTCTATCTTTCCCGTCTGCAAAAGCCAGGTTATGTGTCAAAACTGCATACCTAGATCCCACATCAGTTGTTACAGCAGAAAAATGGCGGCTCGCTATACTGCTTGTGCGTCGTTGCTTGTTCAACAAAAAGACCGATGGTTTTCTTGACACGTGATTAAATAAATAAATAAATAAATACCCCTTCAAGCAGCTGCTTACCACAGAGGTCTGACAGGAGCCTGTCAGTTTATATGCCACAGTAGAAGATCTGAGAGGATGGCAGGACCTCAGCAGATAACAACACGAACATCCATGCCTTACCCGGGGCTCGAACCCAGGTCCCGTAGATCAGTAGCCAAGCGTGCTAAGCAATCGGCCACGGGACGGCTCAGAATGATTACAGGGGATGAAAAGTGGATCGTTTATGATAATGCTGCCCATAAAAGATCATGGTATCAAGCAGGAGAATCGCCCCAGGCAATAGCAAAACAGGAATTACATTATCGTAAGGTTGGGTTGGTCGCCGTCCGTCGGATGGGACGTTAAGCCGTGTCCCCGCACACGGGGCCACGGCTTAACGTCCCATCCGACGGACGGCGGCCTTTCCAAGCCCATCGGTGTCCCCTACTGACCGTGGGCAGGGCGGGTAATTTTTGCGGAGACAAATCTCAACGCTGACCCAGCTGGGACTCGAACGTGGGAACTACAGATTACGAGCCTGGCGCGCTACCGACTGAGCCACCCCCCGCCCCTTCTCGTAAGGTGATGCTCTGTTGTTGGTGGGCCTGAACGGGGGATACCCCTTGCTTTCTCCACTACGAGATTTTAAATCGGTCCGAAATCATGAACTCGGATGTCTACAGAAGCAGTCGACCGCTTAAGTGCAGCACTGAAAGCCAACTACCAAGCGTTGGTAAGACAGAAAAGTTATCATGTTCCACCTGGACAATGCAAGGCCCCATGTTGCATTACGGACACAGCAAAATATGCAACAATTGCGATGGGAAATAGTGAAACATCCTCCATATTCGCCGGATCTGGCTCCCTCAGATTTTTTATCTGTTTCGATCCTTGAACAATTTCATTTCCGATAAGAAGTTTTGGAATGACGACGAGGTGAACGATTGCATTGCGGACTTTGTTGGCACTAAGGACAAGAGTTTCTATAGGAATTGCAACTATAAACTTGTAGATCATTGGAACATGGTCATATCTACTAAAGGTAATTGCGTTCTTGATTAAAATAACCCATTGATTAATCATGGGAACGATTATTCTTGCATTTCTCGTGTTTATCCATACTTTGTTAATGCAAAGTATGGATAAACACGAGAAATGCAGAAGATCTGTAGAAGAATGCAGTAGAATCTGTTCTAGTTCAATAGTTTAGAACTAGAACAAATTATCGTAGCAGCGAAATTATTCGAAGTATTGTGTAATATTCCCGGAGACAATTTAAAGAGGCAGAAAAATTGTTCTTTAGTTTCGCAAAGCGTTTGAAAGTTAAAGTCTGCGATCTACAGATATGGCTAAATGTAGCAACTTTTAACTAAACCCGTCAGGAAACATTTGACGTTTAGGTTGAGGATATAAATGCAAGATAATTTAAAATCAGTTTTAACAAATGGATTAATACATTTCAGTCGAAAATGGATAACAAATGGATTAATACATATGGATTAATACATTTCGATGAATTATGCAGCCGTAAGTGTAAAGACTTCATTATTAAATTTCATAAATTATGGTACCAACGTTTATTATGGTCCAACGTTTCAATTAAGAAATATCACATTCTTAATGACTTAAATTGATAATTCGCTCATACCTACCTACCTTCTTGCTTACATACATAATCCTCAAGCAGCTGTCTTTCCTACGGATGTTTAATTATGCGGATGTCTTGCGCTACGGAGGTTTAATTAGAGTGTGTAATTTTTCAAGTACGTCTATCCGAACTACAGCTGCTGCATTTGGCCATTGTATGCTAATTCCAGCAAGGTCCTGTTTGCATTATTTGCCCTTCTTAGGTCTTCCCCTTTTTTCTGAGGGCTTTAGGCACACTGTTCATAACCCTATTCACTAATCCATAGTTATGCATACCGGCAACATGACTAAACCAATGGAGTCTCTCTCTGAAAAATATGCTGCTCAAAGGAGGTTGCTGACCCCTTTGCCTAACTTCATCATTATTTGCAAAGTTGAACCACCTAATACCAACATATATTTAGAATTAAAGGCATCAAATTTCTTGTTATCCTATTTGCAAAGGATCCAAGATTCACTATCACAACTAACCCTAGAAAGAACCAAACTATTACACAGCCTGATTTTAGTCTTTAGGTGTATTCCCCTGTTTCTCCACACTCTCCATAGATTTTTAAAAGTTCCAGCAGCAATCCCTATTCTTCTGTTTATTTCATCCGCACATCACCAGTCTCTGTTACCTAGTTCCCAAGATAATTGAACTGAAACACTTGCTCAGGGGTACAACCATTCAAAACCACTGAAACATAACCTGCCTGACCAAATTTCATCACTTTAGTTTCCTCTCTATTTATCACCAAACCTACTCTACTATCAATCTCATCAACAGCAAGAATGAAAGCTCATCAACATCATTGCCAAAAAGACGAAATCATCAGCATAATCTAAATCAGAAATTTTCATATCTCCAGCCCATTTAAGCCCAAAATCTTTCCCTTGCAGTGAATTTCGCATAACATAATCAATAACCAAACTAAAGAGAAAAGGGGACAAAATGCACCCTTGTCGAACACCAGAAGCAATGCTAAACCAATTGCTTCAAGCAGTACCAACTCTCACAAGACTCAATGCTATTAAAGAGAGCAAGCATAATGCTAACTTGTAGGATGTCATACGATCAACAGAATCAAGCGCCTTTTTGAAATCTATAAAGCTAGTAACCAAAGGTTTCGGAAACTAAACATTTCTAAAGAATCTACCTAAGTACAAAAATCGGATCTATACATCCCCTACAACTTCTGAACTCACAGTCTTCTTAACGCAGTTGTATTAGACGTCAAATTCTGACTCTCTCGAAAATGATTTAGATAAATTTTCATTCCTTATAATTGCCCTTATTTTATCATCTACTGAATGAGAAAATTAAGGTAACCAATTTGCATCCAATAATTATGCATAAATTTACACTAACTAAAACGAAAGCAAAAATTGTATCCATCCCTCGATTTACACGGTAGATAGTTTCCGAGAAATCACCGTGTAACTCGAAACCGTGGAAATCGTGAGTTGGGTTGTTTTACCTCTGAGCGGCACTTTTTGCACACCATGAGCTAAATGGCCAGGTCACATGGACCCCGAAGGCTCAGAGAAGGTTGGGGGAGGGGACCCACTGGAACCGCTATTGGTAGACAGATGGTGCAGATGGAATAATAGTTTAAAAAGTTAACGTTGCGAAAAATGAGATGAAACACAGTTTTTCCTAATTTGAAAAACTGAGTCTAGAAAATTCACAACTCGCTGCCGATTCGAAACAGGCTTCATTTTTTTAAGATGTCGCGAGACAGATTGCACTACAATGACAAGAATAATATTTTTAGTGAAAGCATATAAATATAACTTGTTGCAGATGATGATTTCATTAATATAGATATTTACTATAATCTATTTATTCTTGAAAATAAATGATAATTAATTAATAATTTATTTTTACTTTGAGATGACATCTAATATTCTCCCTTGACACTATATCACTGCTACAACATAATATGTATTGTTGCGAATTTTAAGATGGATAGGCACTGAGCGTGAGTACTAATAACTATATTTTCAAACCAATTACAATACAATGCAAATTGGTACAAAATATGGATGGATTGGATTGTTTTACCTCTGAGCGGCACTTTTTTGCATACCATGGGCTGAATGGCCAGGCCACATGGATCCCGAAGGCTCAGAGAAGGTTGGGGGAGGGGACCCACTGGAACAGCTGTGGGAGACAGCTGGTAGTCTCCCGTCAAGGCCATCCAGCGTGTTCTTTAACGTGCAAGGGTATGGCTCTCCCGCACACGGGGCCACGGCTTAACGTCCCATCCGACGGAAGGGGGGCCTTTTCAAGCCCATCGGTGTCCCCTACTGACCGTGGGCAGGGCGGGGAAATTTTGCGGAGATAAATCTCAACGCTGACCCAGCTGGGACTCGAACCTGGGAACTACAGATTACGAGCCTGGCGCGCTACCGACTGAGCCACCCCCGCCCCCCAAAAACAAAATATGGATGAAGTATTTTATAAACAAATTAGCTACTATCATACATAAGTCATTAATCTTTTTATACAGAGCATACAATATCAACTCTGTCTTGCACTAAAATACTTCTCTTCACTTTGTTCACCATGTCACTTGAATACTTTCAGACGTAAACAAACTCTCGTCCTGTGATAGTTCACTAAACTTTTATTACTAACAACAGAAAACAAACACCGCGCACACACTAATAAATGTACTAATTATTTTCTCTTAACGCGCACTGACTCATACTATTTGAACGCCCTTTCAGATTTCACAACTTTAACACACTGCTATCTTTTTTATTCTTCGGAATCGTTCTCAGTTCTACTTCGTTGGCTAAATTGAATCTCACGTAGAGGCACACACGAGTGTTCAAGTCACGTTAAGTCATGAAGTCACTGTTACTCGTTCATCTGTCCTAACAGTATTATATATACATAATTAAAAAAAACTCCTTCCTTACCGTGTAAACAGGGAGTCTATAACCGTGTAAAACCGAGGCTTTGGGTTGTTTTACCTCTGAGCGACACTTTTTTGCACACCATGGGCTAAATGGCCAGGTCACAAGGACCCCGAAGGCTCAGAGAAGGTTGGGGGAGGGGACCCACTGGAACAGCTGTTGGGAGACAGATGGTAGCCTCCCGTCAAGGCCATCCAGCGTGTTCTTTAACGTGCACAGGGTATGGCTCTCCCGCACACGGGGCCACGGCTTAACGTCCCATCCGATGGACGGCGGCCTTTCCAAGCTCATCGGTGTCCCCTACTGACCGTGGGCAGGGCGGGGAATTTTGCGGAGATAAATCTCAACGCTGACCCAGCTGGGACTCGAACCTGGGAACTACAGATTACGAGCCTGACGCGCTACCGACTGAGCCACTCCCGCCCCCTCCTTTTCCTAGACCACCATCCTTTCTTAGAGTTAAGAGAAGGCTGGGTGTTTTACCTCTGGGCGGCTTTAAGTCCCATTCGAATGACGGACGGTGGACTTTCGAAGCCCATCGGTATCCCCTACTGACCAAGGGGTTCAGCAGACATAAATCTAAATGCAGGCCCAGGTTGGACTCGATCCTGGGAACAGCGCGCTGCGGACTAAGGAGGAGAGCCCCATCCCTTGGAGTGTGGTAATGACGGATGATAAATCGTTTCTCTGATGAAATCGTGTGGATTAGGTCCAGTGAACGAGGAGGCCACTTAAGGAGACTTCTAAAAATGACAGAGTAGCCTGAGTATTTCTGATTTAAAGAATCTCTCACTTGCAACAGATAAGCGGGAGGGAGAGCATTTTGGTGAAAAAGATTCCTCTTTCCAGGTCGTCGCATTGATTTGCGATGAAAAAAAAAAGTTATGGAGAATGTTCTGATATATGATACCCGTGACTGCCTTTTAATTAAAAAAAAGAAAGGTTTGTCTGTAAACTTTACAAACGTGATAAAAAAGAAACTAGACGTATGAGGGTCGTTAAAATGAAAAGTGGACAACTCTCATTTTTGAGAGGTCATTGCGCCCTCATGCAAAGAAATGCATTATATATATACTAGAAATTAATCGGTTCCTTCCACATCTCTTGATTTCTAGACTCTCGCTCCGGCCCCTCTATTTGTCCGGAATGGCGGCACCGGATCTGACAATTCCTTTTAGCTCTCCAGCACTGGAATATCGAAATTTCGCATTTGACATCGAAGGATCCATTGCATCCAAATTTTGACAAAATGTCTGAGATGTACGACTCAAAATACCCCCAGGAAAGAATTCTTAGCCCTCTAACACCGGTAGATCGAAATTTAATCTTTGCATCGAAAGACCCATGCATCCAAAATTTCACAACATTTGCGATATCTACTACCCAAACTACCATCAGGAATCAATGTTTAGCTTTCTAGAACTGATGGATCTAAATTTGACCTTTAACCTTGAAGGACTCTCCGGATCCGAAATTTCCACTTCCTACAACCTTTTGTAACTTTTCCTACAACCTGAAAGGGGCGGGGGTGGCTCAGTCGGTAGCGCGCCAGGCTCGTAATCCGTAGTTCCCAGGTTCGAGTCCCAGCGTTGAGATTTATCTCCGGCTGCCCACGGTCAGTAGGGGACACCGATGGGCTTGGAAAGGCCGCCGTCCGTCGGATGGGACGTTAAGCCGTGGCCCCGTGTGCGGGAGGGCCATACCCTGTGCACGTTAAAGAACACGCTGGATGGCCTTGACGGGAGGCTACCATCTGTCTCCCAACAGCTGTTCCAGTGGGTCCAATCCCCCAACCTTCTCTGAGCCTTCGGGGTCCATGTGACCTGGCCATTTAGCCCATGGTGTGCATTAAAAAGTGCCGCTCAGAGGTAAAACCACCCAACCTACAACCTGAAACACCCAAAGACAGCAATTTTCACATTTCTAGCCCTTGTAGAACAAGAGTTGACCTCTATGTGACCTCTATTTGATACTGAAGAACACTTCGGAGGTCAAATTTCGGATTTTTTTTTTGAGATCTACGATTCAGATTACCCCTAGGTGCAGATTTTCAGAGCTCTATTTTTTCTGCATCATAGTTAGAATTAGCGTGATCCCCTGTCAGTCAGCGCTCGATCCTCAGAATCGTCCATACGTAATATACAAACGACACCGTTTGATTTCTAGCCCATCACTCCGACCCCTATTTGACCTTGAATGCAACACCGGATCTGAAAATCGCTCGTTTCTGAGTTCTGCTGTCAGAAATAGCGCGATTCATCAATTTCTAGTCTCTCCAGCTCTGGCATATCGAGATTTGACTTTGACTACGAAGCACCTTCGTTCGCATCCAACGTTTTGCGTAATTTCTGAGATGTTCGAGTCAAAATTACCTCAGGCACCACATTTTAGCCCTCTACCGCCCGTAGATCTGTATTTGACCTTTTACCTCGAAGGATCCATTGCAACCAAAATTCAGCAACATTTCTGAAATCTGCGACCCAAAATACAGTCGGTCAAAAAAGTATCCGAACACTATGGTTGATTACAGAATTCAGAAAAAATATCTGGCAACGATTTT
This sequence comes from Ryuthela nishihirai, assembly GCA_038380435.1. Taxonomy (NCBI): domain Eukaryota; kingdom Metazoa; phylum Arthropoda; class Arachnida; order Araneae; family Heptathelidae; genus Ryuthela; species Ryuthela nishihirai. The sequence continues at coordinate 23,379,238 of JAWZYU010000010.1, forward strand.
TTTAGAAACTAGTGATCTGCCAACCTTCGTGTCACGTGACAAGAAGGTTGCCAGATCACTAATTTCTAAAAAAATCGTTGCCAGATATTTTTTCTGAATTCTGTAATCAACCATAGTGTTCGGATACTTTTTTGAGCGACTGTACTCTCCGAATCCAAAAACTCTTAAAGTTTCCTACATCTACCCTCCGAAACACCCATAGAAACCAATTTTCACGTTTCTAGCGCTGCTAGATCAAGGTTTGACCTTTACGTAATCTCTATTTGACCTTCAAGGACACACCGGAGGTCAAATTTCAGAGTTTTGCCGAGATCTAAGATCCGGATTACCCTTAGGTGCAAAATTTCAGACCATTTCTATCATTTCTACATCATAATTAGTGTGCGGGGGAGGCTCAGTCAGTAGTGCGCCAGAGTCGTAATTTGCAGCTCCCAGGTTCGAGTCCCGCCTGCATCAGTGTTTAAATTTATCTTCGTAAAATTCCCCGCCTGTTGTCGGTCAGTAGGGGACACACCGATGGACTTGGAAAGGCCGTTGTTCATCAGATGGGGGTGTTAAAATGCGGCCCGTGTGCAGGAGGGCATTACCCTGTGCACGTAAAAGAACACGCTAGATGGACTTGATCCGATTCACCATCTATCTCTCAACTACTTTACAATGGGTCTCCTCCCCCAACTTTCTATGAGCCTTTGGAGATCCTAGTAACCAGACCACTTATCCTCTAGTGTGAAAAAAATTGCAACTCAGAGGTAAAAAAACCCAACCCAACCCATCATACTTAGAATTCTCGTGATCTCCCTGCCAATCAGCCGTTAGTTAGTTAGTCAGTCGTTCAGTCAGCTGCCAATTACTCACAATTGTGCATATATATTAGATACAAAAGGAATTGATTAACATTAGAATTAGCCGCAAGTATCGGCTTGAACATGATAGACGTTGTATGCGTTCCAGACAAAACCCTGTATGGAAGCATCCAAAATTGAACAACGGGAGATGGGGAGGGGGGAGGGTGAGGCAATTTTTCACAACTGTCTTGCATTTTGCCATTTGACTTACAATTTTGCCTATTAGCCATAATTTCATAATTTCACGTAAATTTCCCAATATTAACATCTTGTCTGAATTGTAGCAATTCAGTGTTAATTTTCCCATGATTTGACAAGCTCTCCTTAATTTCACAAAACATAATCGCAATCTTCACATCTCTCCTAAATTCGCCAAGTCATTTAAAAGTTATCAAAACTCCCCAATGTTTTGCCAGGTTTTCTCGATTTTGTCAACTTTCCTGAATTTCACAAACCCAATCCCAATTATCACACCTCGCCTATATTTCATCAAGTGGATTCGAATTTTGCCAACTACCCTAGATTTTGCCAACTCGCCTATATTTTACCCAGTGGATTCGAATTTTGCCAACTGTCCTACATTTTGTTAAGTTTCCTCGATTTGTCCAACACTCCTTAATTTCACCAAATAAATCCCAATTTTCACAAATCGCTTATATTTTGCCAAGTGGATTCGAATTTTGCCAAGAGTTCTTGGTTTTTCCAACTCTCCTTAATTCCACAAAACCAATCCCAATTTTTGAAACTCACCTGTACTTTACCAAGTGGTTTTCAGTTTTGCCAACTTCCTTAGATTTTGCCAAGTTGCCTCGATTTTACCACCTCTCCTTAATTTCGCAAAACAATCCCAATTTTTACATCTCTCCTGAATTTGCCAAGTCACTTCAAATTTTTCAAACTCCCCAAAATTTTGCCACGTTTTCTCCATTTTTTTCAATTCTCCTTAATTTCGCAAAATAAATCCCAATTTTCACAAATCGCCTATATTTTACCAAGTGGATTCAAATTTTGCCAAGTTTTCTCGATTTTGTCAATTCTCCTTAATTTTACAAAAACAATCCCAATTTTCACAATTCGCCCGTATTTCACCAAGTGGATCCGAATTTTGTCAACTGCCCTAGAATTTGCCAAGTTTCCTCCATTTTGCCATCTCGCCACAATTTTACAGAAAAATATCCAAATTTTCACATGTTTTACAATTTTACACCTGTTTTTTGCAAAGTCACTCTGAATTTTGCCAGCTTCCCCAAGATTTGTCAACTCTCCTAAATATTGCGAAGTTGCCTCAATTTTGCCAACACGCCATAATTTTACAGAAAAAAAAATCGAAATTTTTACATCTCACCGGAATTTTGCCAAATCCCCACGATTTTGCCAACTCACTCCGAATTTTGCCAACTGCCCCTAAATTTTGCCAACTTTCTAAGTTTTGCTAACTCGCCAAAATTTTACAGAAAGAAATCCAAATTTTTACATCTCACCTGAATTTTGCCAACTCCCCACGATTTTGCCAAGTCATTCCGAATTTTGCCAACTTTCTAAGTTTTGTCAACTCGCCATAACTTTGCAGAAAGAAATCCCAATTTTTACATCTCATCTGAATATTGCCAACTTACCACGATTTTGTCAAGTCACTCCGAATTTTGCCAACTGCCCCTAGATTTTGCCAACTCCCTAAGTTTTACCAACTTGCCATAATTTTAAAGAAAAAAATCCCAATTTTTATATCTCACCTGAATTTTGCCAACTTCCCAAGATTTTGCCAAGTCACTCCGAATTTTGCCAACTCCCCAAGATTTTGCCAAGTTGTCCCGATTTTGTCAACTCACCTGTATTTTACTAAGTGTCTTTGAATTTTGCCAACTCTCTAAATTTTGCCATCTCTCCATTTTCCAAACTACCCTAGATTTGCCAAGTTGCCTTGACTTTGACACTCCCCTTAATTTTCCAAAAAAAAAGATTACAAATTTTCACAACTCATCTAGATTTTATGAAGTCGCTTCGAATTTTGTCAACTCCGAGTTACTTTGTGGGGGGGAAGCCTCCCCCCCCATGGCTACGCCCCTGCTTCCGGTCCATTAAAAAAAGTCATGGAAAGGAGGAAGTTCGGGTAGGACGAATAACTGCAGTTTTAACAGAATTCTTCAAACAGCAGCCAAAGTCGTCAAGGTCTGGATAAAATTTTTTTCGCCCCGCCCAAATCTAAAAATAATTCCACCCTCCCCACGATGAGTGCCAAATTATCTAAACGACAGAGATAAATTTAGTGCATGAACAATTACCTGCACCAATAATAAAAATTAATTTTGTTATGAGAGAGAGAAAAAGATTTGAGCGATTTACTAAATGTATTATTTTTGTTATTATTATATAAAATAATAAATAAATACCCCATTCAAGCAGCTGCTTGGCACAGAGGTCTGACAGGAGCCTGTCAGTTTATATGCCTAGTAGGTCTGTGAGGATGGCAGGCCTTCAGCAGAAAAACGATACATACATCCATGCCTTACCCGGGGCTCGAACCCAGGTCCCGTAGATCAGTAGCCAAGCGTACTAACCACTCGGCCGTCTATTTAAAACAAATTACATCTACAATTTCATTCCAGAGTTACAAAAAATAAGCCCTCTTCAAGAGATCAGAGATCTGACAGGAGACTGTCAGTTTATACATAGTTATACATAGTATATACAGTTATATATATAGTGGAAGGTCTGTTAAGATGGCGGGTCTTAGCAGGAAAACAACGAAAATAGCCATGCCTTACCTGGGATTCGAACTCAGGTACCTTTGATCAGCAGCCAAATAAGCTAACCACTCTCTGCCATGGGACGGCAAGTCAATATTTTTGCATGTTTTAAAAGCATTAATGAAATTATATGGAGTTGCAGATATTTCGTAGCTAGTCTTATCTGCGGTCGAACGATTAGGACAATAATATCAGATCTTACAGAGATAAGAGATACAGTATCTATGGTTTCATGACGTTCAAATGTGTCATTCTTCTTTCTCTCTTTTTATTGGAATCTTTCTTAAAATATTTTGATATTTCCCTCTTTGAAAGTGAGGTGGCCCCGGCCATTGTGTAACCGGCCCTGAAAATCGTTCTCCGAAAAGAGATCATGCTCCTTAATTCCCATTCAAACAAATGTCTCAAAAGGCATGGAGATATCTGTAGAATATGTAGTAGTGTCTTTATTTCCATTCATATTATTTATGGATTGGATTGTTTTACCTCTGACCGGCACTTTTTTGCACACCATGGGCTAAATGGCCAGGTCATATGGACACCGAAGGCTCAGAGAAGGTTGGGGGAGGGGACCCACTGGAACAACTGTTGGGAGACAGATGGTAGCCCCCCGTCAAGGCCATCCAGCGTGTTCTTTAACGTGCACAGGGTATGGCTCTCCCGCACACTGGGCAACGGCTTAACGTCCCATCCGACGGAAGGCGGCCTTTTCAAGCCCATCGGTGTCCCCTACTGACGGTGGGCAGGGCGGTGAAATTTTGGGAAAAATAAATCTCAACGCTGACCCAGCTGGGACTGGAACCTGGGAACTACAGATTACGAGCCTGGCGCGCTACCGACTGAGCCACCCCCGCCCCCATATTATTTATGATACAATATAACTATTTACAAGATATTTTTGGAAATGCGCAACAGTACAAGGGTTCAAAGACTCGCACGTGGGTTACAAGATAAAAAACACATAAATGAACATTAAAAGCCACATATTTAATATATTACAATATTAATACTTTCTGTCATGATCATATCAATAGCATAGGAGGCAACAGATTTAATTAAAAAAACTGTAAATTCAACAATTATTTTATTCAAATTTTTAACGTCTTAAAGAGAGATAAAAAGAAAGAAAAAAAAAAATAATATAAAATTTGAAATTCGGAGCAGTCTCCCTCCTAATTTTAAAGAATATTTTCCTATATTCCCAAAATCATAACTCCAATTTTTTAGTTTTAGTGAAAACGTATGAAAATTTATTTCATTTTTCATTATTTCTGGTAAACTGTTGAATATTTTTGGCGCCAAATATATGTAATGTTTTTTTTGGATAATGGCTTTCCTCGAAAGTGGTACAAAGAAATTAATATGGGCACTTGTTCTGGTATTTTGTATTACTATTTTAATGTCACTTTTTCTGTAATGCTTTTTTAAATATAAGATAATATTATAAACAAATTTTTTGCAATGATAAAATGCAGTTCGTTATTAAAAAAATTTAACGCTATCATATTTTTTTTTCTTAATATACATCTAATCATTCTGTTTTGGATAGTAACCAATGATTTAACGTTACTGTAATCCATTCTTCCCCAAGGTAATTATTCCATAATTTAAATATGAACTTAACCCAAGCATTATACATATATAAGCTTTCAGAATGTAATATCACAAAATTTCTAATTTAAAATAATTTTGGAATTATTAAAAAAAATTTAATATGTTCCTCCCAATTTAACCGACCGTCTATATAAACTCCCAAATATTTATAATATTCTACACTTACAATTAGTTTACATGTACCGTGATGTCCTATGCAGTATACATAATGATATAACAATTATTTTTCACTTTATTACGTTTTAAACTGAAATATAAATACTTTGTTTTATGATTATTTAAAAATGATTTATTTTTCTAAGAACCATTTTCTAATATTACGCAGTCTTCATTTATTTCTTCAATTAAAATATTCTCATTGTTAGTCGCATATTATTAGCGAGAATTATTATTTTTACTTTTAGTTCAAGATTACAAAGATCATTTATAAATAGATTAAATAATATTGGTCCCAATACAGAATCCTGTGGAACTCGATATTTCATTTAAATTTCTTTGCTAAACGAGTTTACTATTTTTACTCTTTGAATTGTATTTGTTCCCACCAACTTCAAAAATTTTCCTCGTATTCCATCCATTTCAAGTTCTTTTTTTTATCAAAAAATCATGCGAAACCGAATGAAACGCTTTTTTGATGTCCAAAACTAGCCCAACAGTTTTCAGCTTATCGTTTATGGTTCTGTATTCTGTGGAAGTCAATTGTAATATAGCATCCTCAGTACCTATGCTTTTTCTAAAACCATATTGACGTAAAAATAATTATTTCTATTCAAAAAATTTAAAATTCTAATTTGAATTATTTATTATTAAAAAAATAAACCATTTATTCTTTGATCCCGATTTATAATTTTTTATGATTTCGTTTCATGCGTTAAATAACGTAGTTATATGTGTTTGAAAATGTTTTACGATTATCTTGTATTATTCATAAATAAAAATAAAAATAAATTATTCCTCAAGCCGCTTTTTCCACAGAGGTCTGACACGGATCCTGTCAGTTTAAATGCCATAGTAGAAGATCTGTGAGAATGGCGGGCCCTCAGCATAAAAACAATACAAACATCCATGCCTTACCTGGAGTTCGAACCCAGGTCCCTTTGATTAGTAGCCAAGCGCACTAGCCACTCTGCCAACAAAATTATATACGAGGGTGGGTCAGAAAGTAAGATTTGCAATTTATTCCCCACCGAGCTAAAAATATCTGGGCTGTGCTATCATGCTGCTTCAAACAAATGTCTCGAAAGAAGTATGTCTAGGCATGCTAGTACGTTTTTAGTTTAAGGCCATGCGAAGCAAAAATAATTTTGGCTAAATTTTAAACGTGATTAATTTTTTATGTAAAGATCTTGATCTAATTCTTTTGCTTAATTTCGACGGGTATCTATCTGTCTTTAAAAGTTAGTAATTAATTTTAAATAATTCAATAACCATAATATGATCAAAATAAACTGTTTTGGTGTATATATTTTAAAACTAAGAATTAGTCAGTTAAATTTTAAGAAGGATTTGTATATTTAAAACTCTTCTAGAGCTTGTCACGACATCAAGGTCATTTGTGTTGTTTTACGAATGGGTTAAACTTTTTTTACACCCATTGGGCTAAAATGGCCCAAGTCGCAAACACCCCAACAAAGTCACAAGGATCTCAGAGATGATTGGAGACGGGGACTAACACTGAACATCTGTTATAGATGAAAGCCTCCTTTCAAGGCTATCCAAGTGTTCTGTAAGATGCACTCTCCTACGCATGGGACCACGACTTTACGTCTCATCCGATGAACGGCGGCGTTTCCAAGCCCATAGGTGTTTCCTTTCTGACCGAGGGGCTAGCGGAGATAAATCTCAATGTCGTCACACAGGTGGGACTCAACCTGGGAACTGCAGATAATGTCATACAGGTGGGACTCAAACCTGGAACCTGCAGATTACGAGCCTGGTTAACTATTGATTGAGCCACCCCCTCGCACCAGATATCACAGATTATAGAGGATTCATCGAGGTACTGGACACATTGCACTTACCCAATAGCTCGGAGCTCTTGGGGTCTTTGTCACCTGGAAATTTAGTTTATTTCTGCAAAAATAATGCAACTAATCCTTCATCTTGACCATAATATCAAGAAAGCTTGATTCAGTCATAGAAAACGCAAATATTCTCTAAGCAAAGGGGGATTTTATGGGGAAAAGTGCTAAAGGGGCTGAATAAGAGTAGCCCTAAATATTAGTTTCGGTGTTTTATGATTACTTGCTCTCCTCCTAGTTAAGAATCTCTGACGTCACACCTGAAACTCGAGGTCCTTCAACCACCATTTTAGATGTCGTAGCCTAAAATAAAAACTCCTAATCACAACAAATCAAAAGGAAAGAGCCGATGATACAAATCAGTATCAAAACCCATTATTTCGTTTCAAGATCATCGCCCCTCCCCCTCAAAAAAAACACAACAAAACAAACAAAGCCTTGACCTTGTATTTTGAGAAGAAACGGAAATGCGTCGTGGAGTGTGAGCGAGGGAGGAGGCGCTCGGTTCACCTTTGACCGATGCACGCGCTGCGCGTGGTTCCCGAGGCAGCAGAACGAACCAATGACGAGCCAGACAGCGGCACGCTCCGACGTCGGCTCGTGCTGCACGGACTGCCGTCGGTTGCTGCACGCGGCAGGCGCGCGCGAGTGTGCGAAGAACTCGAGGATGACGTACACTTGGTGCCCAGGACTGCTGATGGCTTAACCGTAGGATCTCGACAAGGCAGGTGAGTGAGAATGAAATTTTACGTTACCTTCTTCGTACCAGAGCATCGGTATCTATACGGCTAGACCAGCTAGGCTAGATACAGTGCGATTTCCATGCTAAGAGTAATTCTGATTAATGCTAAATGCGTTTAGATTTCGGATTTAGGAAAGCATTGATCTGTAGAGATGGGTTAAAGAGGACGTTGCCTTGGTTATACAGATGCTGGGGATACAATTTTGTTTAGAATGGTTTCGTTTTCGACGAATTTGAAAAAACTGAATTTTATATTATTACTTTTTTTCCCTTCAAAAATTTTTTTTGCCAGTTAGAATGTGTATTTTAATATATTCCGTATGTTGTAGAAAATTGTATTTACTATCGAGAGCGTAAATTTTATTGATGATACGAAAACGTCCGTCGTCCGTCGGATGGGACGTTAAACCGTTGCACCGTGTTCAGAAGAGAGGGGCGGGGGTGGCTCAGTCGGTAGCGCGTCAGGCTCGTAATCTGTAGTTCCCAGGTTCGAGTCCCAGCTGGGTCAGCGTTGAGATTTATTTCCGCAAAATTCCCCGCCCTATCCACGGTCAGTAGGGGACACCGATGGGCTTGGAAAGTCCGCAGTCCGTCGGATGGGACGTTAAGCCGTGGCCCCGTGTGCGGGAGAGCCATACCCTGTGCACGTTAAAGAACACGCTGGATGGCCTTGACGGGAGGCTACCATCTGTCTCCCAACAGCTGTTCCAGTGGGTCCCCTCCCCCAATCTTCTCTGAGCCTTCGGGGTCTATGTGACCTGGCCATTTAGCCCATGGTGTGCAAAAAAGTGCCGCTCAGAGGTAAAACAACCCAACTTATTACCAACCAACCAACCTACTCAAACCTCTGTGGCAAGCAGCGGCTTTAGGCGGTATCTAATTTTATTTATTTTACAGTGTGCACCATGTTAAACGTAGGCTAATTAGGCAAGTGTGAAAAATCCATCCATCTGCTTCCCGGACTTGGACCCAGGATCTCTTGGTTATGCGCCAATTGTTCTCCCATTTGAGCTAAGGATCGACAATTCACACTTGCTTAAGAAAGCTTATGATGATTGTGCTGGGAAGCTTTATCACATGATTCTAAGGAGATTATTACAGATGATTATCACTGTAGTGAGATACATTCCTTGCTCTCAAATTCGTTGCCTGCCTGCAGCGGAGTGGCTTTTTTCATCCAGATCTTCGATGATGTGCATCTGAATAACCCAAGCAATGTTTCTTGATATGTAGTTATAAAGGCTTAATTCTCGTCGGTTTAAATAGCGCATGGGCGCCCCAACAGTAAAACATCACACGGTAAAGCTTCATAGCACAACCAGTATAACTTTATTTAGGGAAGTGTGAATTGCTTGGCCTTAGCTCAAATGGCAGACCAACTGGCGCATCCAGGAGATCCAGTTACGGATTTACATTACAGTTAGTCTAATTTTTGTTACAGTTAGTCTAATTGCTAACTGTAATTGAGTCTTGTCATTCGACCTCTTCTGTATCAAGAACACTTTTCTGAAGGTTAGTTGGGTTGTTTTACCTCTGAGCGGCACTTTTTTGCACACAATGGGTTAATTTCAGGCCCCTAAGGCTCAGAAAAGGTTGAAGAGGGGACCCACTGGAACAGCTGTTGGGAAGGCAGATGACAGCCTCAGTCAAGGCCATCCAGCGTGTTCTTTACCGTGCACAGGGTATGGCTCTCCCGCAGACGGGGCCACGGCTTAACGTCCCATCCGACGGAAGACGACTTTTCCAAGCTCATCGGTGTCCTGTATTGACCGTGGGCAGGGGGGAGAGTTTTGCGGAGATAAATATCAACGCTGGCCCAGCTTGGACCGGAACCTGGGAACTGCAGATTACGAGTCTGGCTCACTACCAACTGAGCCCCCCCCCTCCCCCAAGACCTCCTGAAGGTGAGTGATGCATATTAAAGAGAGTAAATCAAAGAATTAAAAAACATTGTAATTAAATTTACAAAAGAAAAACATTCTAAGCAACGAAGACCAATAATTTTCACTTGTGCTGTTTATTTTCAGTATTTTTGTTCTGGTTCTTTTGTTTCCCTGCAATAAACCTTATGTTACAATGAATGATGTGTTCTTAGCTCAAAAGCTTCAATATAATCTCGACATATATGCAATGGACACAATATATAAATTTGTATATACAAGGGCGGGGGTGGCTCAGTCGGTAGCGCGCCAGGCTCGTAATCTGTAGTTCCCAGGTTCGAGTCCCAGCTGAGTCAGCGTTGAGACTTATCTCCGCAAAACCCGTCCTGCCCAGGGTCAGTAGGGGACACCGATGAGCTTGTGAAAGGCCGCCGTCCGTCTAATGGGACGTTAAGCCGTGGCTCCGTGTGCGGGAGAGCAATACCCTGTGCACGTTAAAGAACACGCTGGATGGCCTTGACGGGCTACCATCTGCCTCCCAACAGCTGTTCCAGTGGGTCCCCTTCCCCAACCTTCTCTGAGCCTTCGGGGTCCATGTGACCTGGCCATTTAGCCTATGGTGCAAAAAAAGTGTCCCTCAGAGGTAAAACAACCCAACCCGGGGCTCGAACCCAGGTCCCTCTGATCAGTAGCCAAGCGTGCTAACTACTCGGCCACGCACTGAACTGATGAAAATCGAGATTTTGAGAGATTTAAATGATATTTTAAATTATCTTGAGATTTCAATTCTAATAAATTAAAACCTCAAGGTAATATATTTAAATCTCAGTCGTATGTTCCTGTAAATGCTTATTGTAGAAATATTACACATTGACTGTGACTTAACATGCGAACGCTTCCATTTCTCGGTCCATTACTGCATACATGCTAAAAATATAAGATGACAACAGATAGCCACCCACGTCACATTTTCCTAATGTGTATCTCAGACGGCAGCGCGCCAGGCTCGTAATATGCAGTTCCCAAGTTCGAGTCCCAGCTGGGTCAGCGTTGAGATTTATCTCCACAAAATTTCCCGCCCTACCGATGGTCTTGGAAAGGCCGCCGTCCGTCGGATGGGACGTTAAGCCGTGGCTCCGTGTGCGGGAGAGCCATACCCTGTGCACGTTAAAAAACACGCTGGATGGCCTTGATGGGAGGCTACCATCTGCCTCCCAACAGCTGTTCCAGTGGGTCCCCTCCCCCAACCTTCTCTGAGCCTTCGGGGTCCATGTGACTTGGCCATTTAGCCCATTATGTGCAGAAAAGTGCCACTCAGAGGTAAAACAACACAACAACAACTGGGTATACAGACTAATAATTATGAATTTATAATTATCATATTTAACGTTGAAGTGCAATTTGTTTTAATCTGGGTGAGGATGGTTCATCTAACATGAGCGACTTAGCAAGAGGTTCAACCAGCTACGGATAGCTCAAAATCTACAGGTTGGCGGTGTGCAGCATTCTGGAGAACGTGGACAAAAGTTATTCTTGTGTCCCTCCTTTTAATTATCATAAACATATTTTCTTATTAGCTAACGTGAAGAGATTTTTTAAGCGAAAACGAAGAGTTTAAGTATTAAGTCATTCAACAGATAACAAATTTAAAAAAGAAAAATGCTGATTTCTGATTAGCGTTTTATTCTGGTCGTGGAGCTTTAAAGACTTCGTCACTTAAAGATAATGAAGTATCGATCGTTTTCGTTTCGCATGAAGGGTCGAAATTGTTGTTCAGTAGGATTGCCCCAGTAATTTCGTAAGGTGCTCTTCCTGGTGCTAGTTCCCACTGGATCTGCGTCAACTGTAGTGTGCTTCGTCAAGCGTCGGTGTTTTCTCCTCTAACCTCCAGTGAGAAACGAGGTCTCCAATGGGATTGAAATAGATATTGCCAATGGAATATAACGTTTAGCCGTAGGAAAGTAGACTATAACCTGTGCACGTGAAAGAACCCAGGGGGTTCTTTCACGTGCACAGGTTATAGTCTACTTTCCTAGCAGAATGAAAACCTTGACGGAAGGTTTCATTCTGCTTGGCCCAAGGTATAACCTTGACGTAAGGTTTCATTCTGCTTGGCCCAAGGTATAACCTTGACGGAAGGTTTTCATTCTGCTTGGCCCAGGGTATAACCGTGACGGAAGGCTTTCATTCTGCTTGACCCAGGGTATAATCTTGACGGAAGGTTTTCATTCTGTTTGGCCCAGGGTATAACCTTGACGGAAGGTTTTCGTTCTGTTTGGCCCGGGTATAACCTTGACGGAAGGTTTTCATTCTGTTTGGCCCAGGGTATAACATTGACGGAAGGTTTTCATTCTGCTTGGCCCAGGGTATAACCTTGACGGGAGGTTCCATCTGTTTCCTAGCCCATTATATTAAAAAATATGTCATTCAGAGGTAAAACAGTTGAAATTAACACTCCCTCTCTAAGAAAAAAAAATGACTTGAGCTTCATAATAAATACATAGATTACCTGTAGAAAGAAACTTCAACAATTATTTAAAAATATCTTTTAAAAAAATTAAGGATAGAGCGCTCTGGCAGATATCTGGGGAGTTGCGGGTTCGATTCCCGCCACGTCAGCGATAATAAATGACTTGAGCTTATTTATGTATATTTTCTCATATTGGTATTTTAGAGTTAAAACTTTAACGTAGCAGATCTCCTCGTTTTCGTATATTTATACCACACAACAAGACAATACATTGGTTTTTATTATACCGATAAAAAGTCAGTAAATCGAGGTAAACTGATAACGGTTTATAGTAACGACGAAAACTATTAGTGAATTCATTTCGGCATAAATTCGCACATTTCTGAAATTATTGAAAACGTAAATTATTAAAGTTTTAGTGCTTTTTAATATGTTTGTGACCATATACAGTATTGTGCAAATTAGTTGGGACAATAGGAAAATGCAGTAACAAAGACACAACTAAAATATTTATTTGTTTAATAGTGTAGTTAATAGTGAATGTGACCCCCCTTAGCTTTAATTACTTCTTTCACCCTCTCAACCATTGATGCCACTAGCTTTCCACACATCTCCTTCACTTCAGGGTCGTGGTACCACACTTTCATGAACTTTCTATCATTTTGGTTTTCGTCGTGCAATCCATCTTAGATATGCGCACTTTAATAATGGCCCACAAACTTTCAATGGGGCTTAGATCAGGTGAATTTCCTGGCCACTCCAATACCTTCAAATGTTGCTGGGTAAAGAAGCTTTTAGCAAGCTTAGAATTGTGGCATGGAGCCAGATCCTGTTGAAATACCCCATCGCCGTTAGGAAACAGCTTCTGCAGTGTTGGACCATTTTCGCCTCCAGAACGCCTATGTACTTTTTGCTGTCCATCATTCCTTCAATGGGGTGAAGCGTCTGTGTCCCGGAAGCTGTGAAACATCCTCAAAACGTGAGCTTGGGTGGGTGTTTGGGGGATTGCTGGATGTGGCCGGATCGAAGAGGTTCTCCAGGCTTCTCTTGTCCCAAGGGACCTGGGTTCGAGCCTCGGGTGAGGCATGGCTGTTTGTATCGTTTTTCTGCTGAGGTCCTGCCATCCTCTCAGACCTTCTGCTATGGCATATAAACTGACTGGCTCCTGTCAGACCTCTGTGGCAAGCAGCTGCTTGAGGGGGTGTTTATTTTTTATTGATTTTTACTGTTACAATAAATGCAATCGAGGAAAAAAAAAAGTGAAAAAAGCAGGGTTGGGGCAAGCGAGTGGATTACATTTGCAGTATATTTTCCACTTCGTTTTAGAGCGTTTTGAAAGATTACGTGAAATATACACAAGTCGAATAACTTTTGCGCCTCCATTTCCCTTACTGGCATTCTCAAAAGGGCGGGAGCATTGCTTCCCCCCTCCCCATAATCCTTGACCTTGCAACTTACATGCAGAGTACTGTCTCGGCCCTAAATCATCCGCGTGCTCTGCTGCTGAAGCAAAGGTCAGGATAAGATATGAAAGTTGTTTGTCCTTTTTTTTATATTTGGGTGGTGCTTGGCTTCAGCCGGTAACACACCAACTTCGTAATCATCAGTACCATGTCTGAGTCCCAACTGCCCCTCCTTTGAGATTTATCTCTATGAACCTCAACTTTTACCTCAATGAGAAAGCGAACATCGAATGGCTTGCAAAAGCCGGCGTCCGTCGGCTTGGACGTAAAACCGTGATTCCGTATGTGGGAGAGCCTGTGCACGTTAAAGTATTCGTTGGACGGTCTTGATGAGGGTCTACCATCTGTCTCCCAATAGCTGTCCAGTGGGTCCTCTTCCCCCAATCTTCTCTGAGCCCGGGGTCCTTGTGTTTCGGATTAAATTTATTTCATACCACAAGGCTTCATGATGATCTGGAGTACTTGGGCGAAGTTGCCTTGAATCAACCTCATTTACCCCCTTAAACGTACAACGAAACGGCGACGTCCTGTCAGTTAGATAAACGGATTGACTTTCAAATAATGAGATCAATTGCGGCAACACTAGTAGCAGCTTTCTTATTTCGGCGTTCGTTTTACAATAACTGGATTGGATTAATTAATTATTCTCATTTTTAATAATCAAACTCTTCATACCAGAATATGTTTCAAGTTTGAAGGGAGTTAAATTACGCTTCTCGGGAAAAAAAAGGAGCATACGAAGTAAGTTGGGTTGTTTTGCAACCCAACTTGTGAACAGCAGGTTTTTGCACACAATGGGTTAAATGGCCAGGCCACAAGGACCTCGGGGGCTCAGAGAAGTTTGCGAAATGGGATCTACTAGCCAGCTCTTGCCAGATAGATGAAAACCTCTGATCAAAGCCACCCAAAGTATTATTTAACGTGAGAAGGGTATGGCTCTCCTGCACACGGGGGGCGAGGGTGGCTCAGTCGGTAGCGCGCCAGGCTCGTGATCTCTAGTTCCCAGGTTCGAGTCCCAGCTGGGTCAGCGTTAAAATTAATCTCTGCAAAACTCACCGCCCTGCCCACGGTCAGTAGGGCACACCGATGGGCTTGGGAAAAACTCACCGCCCTGCACACGGTCAGTAGTGGACACCGATGGGCTTGGGAAAAACTCACCGCCCTGCCCACGGTCAGTAGTGGACACCGATGGACTTGGGATAAACTCACCGCCCTGCCCACGGACAGTAGGGGACACCGATGGGCTTGGAAAGGCCGCCGTCCGTCGGTTGGTACGTTAAGCCGTGGCCCGTGTGCGGGAGAGCCATACCCTGTGTACGTTAAAGAACTTGACGGGAGGCTACCATCTGTCTCCTAACAACTGTTCCAGTGGGTCCCCTACCCCAACCTTCTTTGTGCCTTCGGGATCCATGTGACCTGGCCATTTAGCCCATGGTGTGCAAAAAAATGCCGCTCAGAGGTAAACCAACCCAAATCCTGCACACGGGGCCAAGATTTAATATCCCATCCGACTAACGATGACTTTTCGAAACCCATCAGCAGAAAAACGGTTATATATTGAACCCAACAGTTCGATGTAGCCCATTTTCGTAAGCGAGGTTTAGAAAGAGAGGAACCACGTATGCTGTGTAGCACATATGCTGTTGTAGTATTAATTTCACTTTTAGCTCAACAGATGGCAGCACAATGAACAACCAAGCTGTATGTTAAGTGCAAATCATTTGCATGTAAATTCATGTAAAGTGTGGTACGTTATAGCATAATGATGAGAAAAGCAATGTATGCTGACAAAGGATTGAGAAGTATAAAAAATTATTTGTAAACTCATAAATCTTCTATTTTGACATTTCATATAAAGTGTGGTGAGTGTAAAGTTCTTTTTCGTTTTTTTTTTCCAAATCAGGTCAAATAGGTTTACAACCTTTTCATTTTTTTTATCTTTACCTAAAATATGCCACATGTGGAAAAACATAAGTAATTTGTTTTAAAATTATTATCTTTACAGCTACTGCAAAAAAAATTTCCCAAAGCAATATATATCAGATAATTCATTATGAATTGCAAAACAGTGTTGAATTTCATAACAAAATAACACTAGTATATTTTTGTCAGGATTATTTACTTTTTAAAACCGTTTGTCTTAAAATGAAGGAAACGTTCGTTACCATGGTTACTTATATTTAGGCTGTTCAATTATTACGCAAAATTTGCTTGAATTATTTATTTTTATGTTGCTACTTAATATGATGTTTACGATGCTACGACATTAGTATTTGTGGTTTGAGACTCATAAATACAGTTCGAGCTCCAATTGTGCCAGGGTTGAGAATTATCTCCGCTAAACCCGAATCTGCCCTCGGTCAATAGGGGATGGGCTTAGAATGGCCGTCATCCGTCACATGGGATGTTAAGACTTCACTCCGTGTGCAGAACTGTGCACGTTAAAAAGCATGCTGAATGGCCTTGACGGGAGGGTGGGTTGGGTTGTTTTACCTCTGAACGGCACTTTTTTGCACACCATGGGCGAAATAGCCAGGTCACACGGACCCCGAAGGCTCAGAGAAGGTTGAGGGAGGGGACCCAATGGAACAGCTGAGGTCACATGAACCCCGAAGGCTCAGAGAAGGTTGGGGGAGGGGACCCACTGGAACAGCTGTTGGGAGACAGATGGTAGCCTCCCGTCATGTCCATTCAGCGTGTTCTTTAACGTGCCATCCAGCGTGTTCTTACGTACGCTAAGCCGTGGACCCGTGTGTGGGGACACACGGGTCCACGACTTAGCGTCCCCATCCGACGGACGGCGGCCTTTCCAAGCCCATCGGTGCCCCCTACTACCGTAGGCAGGGCGGAAATTTTGCGGATATAAATCTCAACGCTGACCCAGCTGGGACTCGAATCTGGAAAATACAGATTACAAGTCTAGCGCACTACCGACTGAGCCACCTCCGCCCCTTTGACGGGAGGCTACAATCTGTCACCTAACAGCTGTCTAATGGAACCCCTCCCCCAATGTTTTTTGAACCCTAGGGATCGTTGTGACCTGGCCATTTAGCCCATTGTGTACGAAAAAAAAGTCATACTTGTCAGAGGTGAAAGGACCGATGTTTCGTAGTGACAAAGTAGTAGCGCAGTTGACTCATCGACTGGTTGATTGAGCTTTATTCACCAAAGAATCAATAATCTTTGATCTATGAAATCATTGGCTGATTGACAAGTAAATGATACCTTAATCAACCAATGACATATGAGAACCTCCGATGCATCAACTGCGCAGTCTCGTTGCCTCAATTACTTCCACTGGGCAGACTGCAACTGCGCATTTGATGGTTCAATAGTTTTCCCATATCGTAGATGGAAGGAAGGCCGACTGATTTCTCCTAAATCGTAGATGAAAGGAAAGCCGACTGATAGGTCTCCTATATCATAGTGGTAGGAAAGCCGACTGATAGGTCTCCTGTATCATAGGTGGTAGGAAAGCCGACTGATAGGTCTCCTATATCATAGGTGGTAGGAAAGCCGACTGATAGGTCTCCTATATCATAGGTGGTAGGAAAGCCGACTGACAGGTCTCCTATACAGGTCTCCTATACCGTAGGCGAAAGGAAAGCAGATGGATAGCTCTCCTATATCGTAGGTGGAAGGAAAGCCGACGAATAGGTCTCCTATATCACAGTGGTAGGAAAGCCGACGAATAGGTCTCCTATATCATAGGTGGTAGGAAAGCCGACGAATAGGTCTCCTATATCATAGTGGTAGGAAAGCAGACTGATAGGTCTCCTATGTCATAGGTGGTAGGAAAGCCGACTGAGAGGTCTCCTATACAGGTCTCCTATACCGTAGGCGAAAGGAAAGCCGACGGATAGCTGGAAGGAAAACTGATTGATAGGTCATTGCCCTGTGTTCATGGGTATCGGCAGGGACTTTTCAAGGGAGTGGCGATTGTTTCAAAATAGAAATACTTTGGTCGAGTTGTTCATTAATGAGTGCAGTTTCGAATGCCGCAATCATGTATATATGATACCATAATAAAATTTAGGATACCTCCTTGATCCTCCCTTCGTCTTCGCCATATTCAGAGGCTCTTGAGGTCAGGGGAAACCCTTCTCCATTGTCTCCGTGTTGAAATCGCTTACAGTGACAGTACTCTAAACATCCTTGGAAGAACAAAAGTCCGAATTGCAAGACCTGTGATTTACCTGACACTGTCCACCATGTCCTCATCTCCAGCCGATTCATCGCGCAAAGACGCGGGTGCTTGGAGAAGTTGGACGCCATCGGGATCAATATACTACCTCGTCCATCCTTTGCATCCAGAAAGGTTGTTGCTTGGTTTGTTTTACCCTTGAGCGGCACTTTTTTGCACACCATGGGCTAAATGGCCCAGGTCACATGGATCCCGAAGGTTCAGAGAAAATTGGGGGAGGGGACCCACTGGAACAGCTGTTGGAAGACAGATAGCCTCCCGTCGAGGCCATTCAGCGTGTTCTTTAACGCACACAGGGCCTGGCTCTCCCGCACACGGGTCACGGCTTAACGTCCTATCCGACGGACTGCGGCCTTTCCAAGCCCATTGGTGTCCCCTACTGACCATGGATAGAGCGGGGAGTTTTGCGGAGATAAATCTCAACACTGACCCAGCTGGGACTCGAACCTGGAAACTACAGATTACAAGCCTGGCGCGCTATCGACTGAGCCACCCCTGCCCTGCATCCAGGACAGAAGACTTCACCTCCAGTGCTTTCGCCTTCTACTTGATTTCATCGAGAACATTGGCCTCCTATGTAAACTCCAATTAAACTCTTTGTATTTTCTAAATTGAGCTCTTTTATTTTTACAGGCCTTCGAAAAGCTGTTTCAGAGTTAACTTCAATTACACCTTTTTTAATCTCCTTAGTTTAGGACTGGTGTAACTTAAGATGGTAACACTGATGGGCTTGGAAAGTCCACCGTTAGTCAGATATGACGTTCAGCCATCGATGGGGCGGCTCAGTCGGTATCGCGCCAGGCTCCTAATCTGTAGTTCCCAGGTTCGAGTCCCAGCTGGGTCAGGGTTGAGATTTATCTCCGCAAAATTGCCCGCCCTGCCCACGGTCAGTAGGGGACATTGATGGGCTTGGAAAGGCCGCCGTCCGTCGGATGGGACGTTAAGGCGAGGCCCCGTGTGCGGGAGAGCGTACTCTGTGCACGTTAAAGAACACGCTGGGTGGCCTTGACGGGAGGCTATCATCTGTCTCCCAACAGCTGTTCCAGTGGGTCCCCTCCCCCAACCTTCTCTGAGCCTTCGGGGTCCATGTGACCTGGCCATTTAGCCCATGGTGTGCAAAAAAGTGCCGCTCAGAGGTAAAACAACCCAACGTTAAAGAACACGCTGGATGGCCTTGACAGGAGGCTACCATCTGTGTCCCAACAGCTGTTCCAGTGGGTCCCCTCCCTCAACCTTCTCTGAGCCTTCGGGGTCCATGTGACCTGGCCATTTAGCCCATGGTGTGCAAAAAAGTGCCGCTCAGAGGTAAAACAACCCAACCCAACTCAGCCATCGTTTCGTGTGTGAGAGAGACCTACATAAGAGGCAAATTTCTCCATTTACTACCCTCTTCACCATTTACCCATTTCCCCACTTTTACCTGAACCTAAACCGAAAAACGTAAATGAGACTTATTAGTGAAAAGTTTTAATAAAAATATTTTAAGTTGAAAATAATCTTAAAATATTTGTAAATATTAACAAATATAAATAATGTTTCTGAAAACAAAAGTAACTGTTAAAAAAATAGATGTAGGAAATATTAATATATGATCTGATATTATTCAACATAAATTGCTTTTTTGATAAATTTTTGCAGGGGAAGGATCAGTCATTCTTCTTCACCTGCAAACATCTATCATCTGTGAAAACTGTCGAAATATCAACTGCGCAGTCGCATAGTCTCACCATAAACTCTCCCCGTTATCACTTGCTCTTCCATTTTTTTCTTTTTCACCACTGGATTTGGATAAATAAGGGGAGGGCGGTGGCTCAGTTGGTAGGGCGCCGGGCTCGTAATCTGTAGTTCCCAGCTTCGAGTCCCACCTGGGCCAGAGTTGAGATTTATCACCGCAATCACCCCCCCCCCCCCCTCGGTCAGTAGGCAGACACTGATGGGCTTGGAAAGACCACCGTTAGTCAGATATGACGTTCAGCCATCGATCCGTGTGTGGGAGAGACATCCTGTGCACGTTAAAGAACACGCTGCATGGACTTGACAGGAGGCTACCATCTGTCTCCTAATAGCTGTTCCAGTGGGTCCCCTCCTCCAACCTTCTCTGAGCCTTCGGGGTCCTTGTGACCTGGCCGTTTAGCCCATGGTGTGCAAAAAAGTGCCGCTCAGAGGTAAAAGAACCCAATTCTCTGAGCCCCAGGGGATCCTTCTGATCTGGACATTTAAAACATTGTGTGCAAAAAAAGGTGCCGATCAGCAGTTAAACAACCAAACTTAAACGAAACTGTGAGAGAGATTTCTGTCTGTTTATCTTTATTAGTCTTCAACATATGTAACGAAATTTTCTATAGTTAATGCTAAACTGTAGAGAGACGAAAGTCTCCGAGTGATGTTTCAGCTCTTCGAGATTCTGACTTAACAGGTGGTATATGTAGGTGATCAGTTCTCTTGCTCCGTTGCCATGGCAGTAGAGGAGCACCTTGAAACGACCACTGAGCACGCGATTCATCCGACGAGGGAATAGCCAGACGTTTAACGATATTGATCTTACGACAAACGTATTCCGCAGATTGATGTGGAGCGGAAGGGGAATCTCAGACCACCTGATGAATGGCATTCATTTTTTATGACTCTTTTGATAACAGAAATGGGAACTTTGGAAGAAAAAGTATTTAGTGGCTTGTGGTAAACGCGGTCTGTGATTCGATAGTGGTAGCATAAATGATAGTTCTGGCACAGTGTTCAAGTACAGGGAACTCTATGTTAATCTATGGGAAAAGTTTTTAGAGATGAGTGTTTAAACTAATTTCTTCTGGTTTTTTGTGAGAAAGTGTGTGAAAATTAGAAAAAACGGGGGTGTTTTTTAGCATGTGAAAAACTAATTTAAGTTTTTTTTCTAAAGATGAGGTTTAAACTAATTTGTGAATTAGTTTAAATGGTTTAGTTTGAAGTGAGGTGTGTATGAGATAAATAATGATGTGTTTTGTTGAGTTATCATACACTTCATTGGATTATTCGGTTGTAAAAGCCATGTAAAATCGGTGTTTCTTGTGGTTTTTTCTGAAAATATGTGTGAAAAACAGAAAAAACCGTGGTGTTTCATGTGAAAAAAAGTAATTTAAATATTTTGGGGGCAGACGAAGTTTAATTTGTTTAAATAATTTTCAGAAAAATGAGCTGTGTGTGAAAGAGACAACAATGATGTGATTTGTTGAGTTATCATACACTTCATTGGATTATTCGGTTGTAAAAGCCATGTAAAATCGGTGTTTCTTGTGGTTTTTTCTGAAAATATGTGTGAAAAACAGAAAAAACTGTGGTGTTTCATGTGAAAAAAAGTAATTTAAATATTTTGGGGGCAGACGAAGTTTAATTTGTTTAAATAATTTTCAGAAAAATGAGCTGTGTGTGAAAGAGACAACAATGATGTGATTTGTTGAGTTATCATACACTTCACTGGATTATTCGACTGTTAAAAGCCAGTTCGACAGGTTCTGTGCAATTTACAAAAGTTGAAATAACGTTTGATCTAATTATGCTACAGAGCTCATTCTGGTGTTGTTCAATAATACTAAGCAGACACTATTTTTTGAACTGATCAGAATCGGGTTCGGACCACTTACCTAGCCAGAAAGTGGGTCGAACCCTCTTAAATTAATGATCTCATAATTTGTCTTGTAATCAAACTACAGATTTGAAACTAATATTATTGGAGTTCATTCTGGGTGCAGTACACTTTGAACATGTGGGCATTGGTCTCGACCCTGTTATTTCAGGTCTTCTGGGTTCAAAACCTTTTGCCTACCACACATTGCTGATTCTCATTTAAGATTTCGAAACCTTTTCGGTTTTTTCATCAATATCAGGTTCTAGTAGTGGAACTCATTTCGTTAATTCAACTGGAAACTGTTGGACCCGCTTCCTAGCCTAGAAACTGGGTCGAACCCTCTTAAATTTGCATCCTTATAACTCTGCTTCTAATTAAGTCACACATCTCAAACTAATGTCATTAGATTACATTCGGGAAGCACTATACGTTTAACGTATTGGAAGCGGTCTCGACCTCTTAGTTTTTGTTTTCTGGGTTCGACACTAAGATTTTGTCGAATTATAACGTCCATTCTAATTGTGCTGGGATCTTGGTTTCAATTGTAATAGATGGGGTTTATCAAGTTCAATAATCTGACGAAAGAATAATCGATCTGAAACCGTTTTCTAGCCGACAAAGTGGGTCGAACCCCTGTTAACTTTGCGGCTTCATAACTCTGCTTCTAATAGAGCTACAGAACTCAAACTAATATCATTGGGTTCCATTTGGCAAATACTATACGTTAAATGTATTGGAAGCGGTCTCAACCCATTATTTTAAGTTTTGCAGGTTCGATACTTTTAGATTTTGTGTTATAACTTTTGTTCAAATCGAGCTAGAAAGCTTGGTTTTAACATTGATAGTTATGATTTATCACGTTCTCTAATCTGACAAAAAATAATTAGTGTTGACCGAAAAAAAAATAATATTTAAATATATATATATGTTTGACTTTAGCTAGATAAACTGCTGGAATATTTAATTCTTTGTCGCTTGTACAAAGTTGTTCTAAACAGTTTATTACCTTAATTTTATTACAAAGGGTTTCAGACCATAGGATTTCACAGAAATTGAGTCGAGACCACTTAAATTTGAATCCCTATATCTCCTCTTCTGAGAGAGTTAATAAGCACTGATTATTAGAATTTCTAAAGAATTACAAATTGGTACAGTTTTCAAAATGTTTCATTAGTATTTAATATTTTTTTGCATTTGTTTTCAGTTCAAAGTTTTGTAAATGGTATTGCCTGCTTTACCATACACATCTGAGATTCTATAATTTCCAAAAGCGTAAGTTTGAATTCCATTGATATGGCGTTTAGTGTATTTTTGGAATAAAGCAATTTTTTTAATTTGGTATACATGCATGCCATCCCGTGGCCGAGTGGTTAGCTCACTTGGCTATTGATCTAAGGGACCTGGGTTCGAGCTCCGGGTAAGGCATGGATGTATGTGTCGTTTTTCTGCTGAGGTCCTGCCATCCTCTCAGACCTTCTACTGTGGCATATAAACTGACAGGCTCCTGTCAGACCTCTGTGGCAAGCAGCTGCTTGAGGGGGTATTTATTTTTTATTTATTTTTAATTATACATGCATATCATGTTGTTCAGATCGAAATTCCGTTTGTTGCGTATATACAATTTTTCCATCAAATAGACATTCCCGATAATCTTTGTGACTAAATTCATTTGTAACTCCATTAGATGCTTTTTTGGGAATTGGAGCATCAATAGAATGCAATTTTGGACGTAACGCAACAACCTCTTTGTTTGGAAGACCTTTTAATTCGTCTTTAAATTTTCCTGGAACCATTTTATTTGATTCACTGTATAATGCATGGTTTGTGGGGTAATTTGAAAAATCAAAATACTCTGAGTTAAATTTCTCATATATGTCATCTGTCTGGATATCAACACAGAAGGAATCAGTATCGGCAAATAACAATTCAGCATTAAAATTTGGTTTCAGAAAATTGTAGAAAAAATTATACATATTATTCAACTCCAAAATCGTTACACCAATGTAATATGGTTTATATAATATAATATTTTTCTTTTTCATATGGAGAATTACGAAATTTTCTTCAACACAAGAAACGTACCTAGGATTTGCAATTAGTTTTTTAAGCTTTTCTTCAGTATTCACAATGTGGCATTTTATCCTCTTTCTCTTATTTTCTAAACATTTGCCATATATAGCATTGTTCATCAATTTGAAAGTCTTTTTTAAGATTATTTATGACATTAATTCGTTTTCTTGTATTAAAATCTATGTAAGGTTTCAGCCATGGTTTTTATCAAATTCCAAGATTCTATGCACCTGTTTCACCCTCAATCCCAGTTCCACATAGAGTTTAAGTAACTTATAGTGAACGACATATTTTTGCTTGTCGAACACATTTGGAATCAAGAATGACACATTACTATCAGAGAGTTTCAATTTTTCACGAGCCAAGGGGAAATCATTGTGTAAATCATGTAGATGTACCGGATATTCTAGATCAACTTCGAAGAAATAACCCTTTTTGCTGTCGTCTAGAATATTAAACAAGTCAATATCATTTACCCATTTGAAATTACCAGTTGGAAGAGGTTGAGACATTGCCCAGTCATATAAATTGTTTGCATCAAAGTTCATGATATAGTTTTGTGGTTTGCTTCTCTCATATGGATCTACTAAAGGATTGTTGGCCTGTGCAAACCTCTTAGACACTAAAGATATTCCTCCTCGCAGAGCACTTTCTATGAAAAAATACATATCACCTTTTATAAGTTCCAGCTCAATTTCTGTCATTTTTAAACAGGCAGCATAGGATAAGCCAGGAGAGCTAAAATAATGACAAGGAACGAGTTGGTAGTTATTCATATATGAATTTCTGTAGTTTTCAAATATATCTCCTAGCAGTAATACATCAGTGATCATGTACAGATCGTGATATTCTCCGAAGGTAGCAATAGAAAAGGCTTTCCACAAAATTTGAGCTCTTTCTTATTGTTCATTGTTTTGGAAATTCTCTTTGGATGGAAGTGACGTTTATAAAAACTGAGCACTCTGTTGCAAGTACTCATATGGAAAATTTCCTTTGCTTTTGAAAAGTTCTTTCTGTGAGTCATTCAGATTATGTTGTCTGCAGTATTGACTTAGGATGTAGAAATTTTCCACATTTTTCGACAGTGAATTCAGTGAAGAGCTGAGGAACATAAATGAATCAATAAATTTAATTTGACCGAATTTAATGCATATATATTTTTCTGTAGTTTGTGGAATACAAGAAATTTTCTTCTTATCTTTAAATTTCCACAAATCTTTTACTATAAAGTGGCCATCAAATCCTTTGAGATTATGAAACAACACTGGTATTTCAAGTGAGAATTTGTATTGAAAATTACATTTGTTGTGAACAGCGCTTTTGTATTTTCCAGTTAAGTGATCGTGGTCCCTTACTCTATCAGTTCCTAGAATTTTCCCACAAATATTACAATATTTTGCTCCAGTAAAAATTTGCCAATCAAAATCAGTCATCTTAAAATTTCTTTTCTTCAAATCATTGATCAAAGTTTCGGCTTTGATCATTTCGTTCAAAAATTATTCTGTTACATTTTTCTCTCTGTACATTTTGGTTTTGATCTGTTTACCTTCCGGTCCAACTATAATATATGTAAATCCTGACGGTACTAAATACTTAGTTCGCACCCTACATGGATTATTCTCAATTCTTCTACATTTCGAAAAGCATTCGAAGTCTGTATAAATCACATATGGGTGGTTCAAACCGTTTTTAATTGTATGGAATTTCGTACTGTTTGCTTCGGGAAACTTGATAGTTTGTAAAGTGTTTGATTTGCAATTATCTACGTGATTCTTTAATAAATCGTCGCGAGTGAAATTATGAAGACATTATGGGCAGGGATAGAATACCATTATGTCTTGAAAGGTATGCTGTAACCCTACTAATATTTTTAATCCAACAATAGTGAGAATTATTGCCGTTTTTTAAAAGTAAAAGTTGTATGGGTTCTTTAAAAAATATATAACGTATGCAAACCATCTTTCTTAGAATTGAAAACATTTATAGAAATATTATTTAAAACCTCGAACTTCGGGATTTGATCGAGGGTTACTTGATAAGTTAAGGAAGATGTGTCTAAGACGTTTTCAAATATTTTATATTTTTCCACACGTTGCGGATTGTCTTTAGCAGGATGTAGAGCTGATAATATTGACCACAAGAAACATTTGTTGTCGTAGTTTTTAACATTCACTATTTCTTTTGTAGATTTCAAATGTTGTGGTAAATTTACGAAAGCAGATGCTCCAACTGCATTATACTGAGACATTTGAATTTGCATAGAAATTATTTTGTCAAACACCCATCCACTTTTCTTTTGTATAAAATTTTCAAAGTCGTTATCAATTTTCTCATAAGCATTTTTTACTAATTCATTGAGATAGGTAGGCAAACTGATTATTTCGTTACATGTCGAAAAATTGCACATATTTCTTTCTGTCCTTCAGGATCCGTTTGATATTTAAATTTTATTTGCAATATGAATCTAACTTTTAGAGACTGACTGAGTTTCTTGCGGATTATTTGTTTCCATTTATTGTTATTTTTCTCCAGAAAACTTTTTGTCTTCTCTGACATGTTATCAATTTTATATGTGAGAAACGTTTTCCGAAAAGCACTGCTTTTATTTACATGATATTGATTCAGATGATGATTGTTATTATCTTTTCTGTTAAAGCTGGAATTGCAAAATTCGCATTTTTCAAATGTGCGAGAAGTGCATGCAGTTTTCATACGACGGTTCATATTGGATTTGCGAATAAATACCCCACATTTGGTACATTGAATAGTTGCGCTCATCTTTGAGTTAGCAGTTATACCCTCTTCATTATATACAGTAGCTAAAAATCATGGTCGAAAAATCATGGTCGGATAATGCAAAACATCGAATATTTTGCATAATCGGAAGTTGAAATAGACATGACTGTAGTGTGTGTCCAAGAATAAATTTCTAAACAATACCGATGTTATTGAACAAAATCTTATGTTCCTTTTTCTCAATAATATCGTTTTTTAACAAAATATCTAAATTTCGACAATTTCATTTACTACTTCTGTACTGGTGTTTCCAGCTCGTTTACTGGCAACCAAGATTGATAAATTTTCGCATATGTCGTCGAAACTCTTGTATAGTCCAGAACCAAACTGTTGATTTTCTATTACAGTGAGCATCATTTTAATCGACTTTAAATATTTTCTAAGTGCCTCAATGTGATTATCGATAATTCGATATTTCTCAGTAGTTCTACCATAGCGTTTTGTTTCTGTAGCCATATAAAAGCCCCCAGTTTCTGAAGATGCCCGATTGTTTGGTAAATCATTTCTTTCAGCTCAAGAATATGGTTTCTCGACTGTAAGATATCACTCGGAAGTTTTAGTTTATATTGGTTTAATATTTCATCTTGCAGGTTGGAATCTGGATTATAAACGAAAAAACTGCTGAAGTTGTGGTCTTACTACTTTAATGAATTTTTGATCGTCCAAGTTGATACTATAATTTATACTAAAAGAAGGATTTGTTGTGCAGCAGATTACCTTGCTTATATATCCGTTAGAAATGCATAGATGGTAATTATCTTTGAAAATAGGTGGCGTTAGTAGGTCGAATTTTGTGTTTATCTGTATAATTGGATGAGACTGTGATATGTCTTTTTTCACTTTTTTATCACCATAGGTAAGGCAAATACAGTATTTTTTTTTATCAACGTAAAATTTTGTAGCAACATCATGTTTATAATTGGGGTGCCAACATTCGTAATTCGTTTTCCCTTTGCATCGCCATTAAAACTGCTCCCACTTGATGCAAAAAGTCCATTTTCATTTCTCAATAGAGAATTGGATGGGTTAGGATCTAACTTTGTCAAGCCATCAACGTAACTTTTTGTTGTCGCATTTCTGTTGTGCCTCGGTTCCCCGAGATTTCCTATTCTCTTATTGTTCGCATTAAAGACATCCTCGTCTGTTAATGCGACTTTTTCCAAATATCCCTTAGTTACAGCAGCAGAATCAAACTCGGGATCGGCAATATCAAGGATTTGTTTTTTTTCTGCATTGAAACTATGCCCGTCGAATGCAATGCTTCGTGGAACGTAAAGCCCATCTTTATTTCTAACCAATGTATTCATTGGACTGTTTTGAACAGTGGTCAAGTTGTCGACGTAATGTTTCGTAGTGGCATTGGATGAATCGATCGGTTCTGCAAGATTTTTAATGCGTTTATTGCTTGCATCGTAATTATCATCGTCATTGCAAAGTGCTCTTTTTTCCAAATATCGTTTTGTAACTACTCCAGAATCTGCATCCGGTTCAGTAACATTGATTATTTGTTTGTTTCGCGCATCGTAGCGATTGTTCCGAAAAATTAAAGAAGCGTTATTAATGTATTGAATGGTAGCGGCATCTCCATTTTCTATAGGTCTGCCTACGTTCGATATTCTTTTAGTATTTGCGTCATAATTTCCCGTGTGATTCAGTGTTATAGACTCTTGTTGCAGATATTGTTTTGTCACAGAGTCCGAACCCTCTTCGGGATTGGCGACATTTCTCAACTTTTTATTACTCATGTCGTAGTCCCCATCGTGTGTCAATTTAAAACCGACACCTGGAATTCCCGCTGGTCCTCTTTCGGAGCCGGTCTCAGAGCTGATGACGCTAAACTTTGTCAAGTAATTCATCTTTATTTACCAAAGTTTTTTCTGTACTTGAGAGGCATGTGCTTGGTTTTTTTTATCGATTAATAAGAAATCGTGTGGTTTTGAAACTGCATAAAAATATCTTTCCTGATTTCTGTTGCATGATCCATTTGTATCTGCAACATTTCTCTCTTGTTCTGCATATTAAAGAATATAAAATAATTACACTGTAGTCGAATGTCTTTTGGAGTCGAAAAAAAAAAAAACTCTTTGTCAGGTAAATCAATTATATGTTCTTTTTCCTTCCTCTGACGAACAATTCTTCGATGAGTTTTTGATCTTTTCCGTTACGAAATCGTCGAAAACAATTAAATTTTGCATGTCGGGATCCAATTCGTTGACCTTGACGATATCTTCTTTACTGGCAGAAAAAGTTGCAATTGAGATTTTTTCGCCAAAGATTTTCTCCAAAATTTCGTGCAAATCGTCGAATATTTCTTGCATAAACTGATATTTGTGCTCGATTAAATCTTGGCATATAAAAAGATTTTATTATAGTAGAGTTGTTTAAATATTAAGTTCAACAAAAGTTTCGTCTTCCCTGAGCCCGATGGACCACAGATTGAAAGTCTAAAAGGCCAGAGAGGTGCTAATACGTTTCTGTTAAAGAATTTCTCATCTTCTTCAAAGTCAAAATTATGAATCTCCACTTGCTTTATTTAAAAAGATCATGTTCTTTGACCTAGGAATTAAATGTATTATCATAACCAAACCATTTAACATAATACTCTTTCTTATTATTCTTCACTCTAGTTTTCAGAATGGTTTCAACTTTATAAATGTCATCTTGCTTTTCGTATTTCACCATTTCTTGGGTGTAAAAACTACTAATGATTGGTTCTCCTTTCAGATCCTTGACCTTATAGGTTATGGGATCTGTATTAAGAACTTGAGAAATTTCAAAAATCTCTTCTGTAAAATTGGGCAGATAACCTTTTTTAAACGGTGTCTTGTACTTGGCGATTCTCACTCTGTCGCCAATTTTAAATTTTGGTGCTGTAATAGATTTAATTCTTTTACCAAACAGATTAAAATACACTATGTCTTTGTTTTTCTGCAAGCTTGCCTCTTTTGGGGTCATTCTTATTGATCTGTGATAAGAAGTATTGTAATTCTTAACGAGTTTTGGTAGGACATCGATCCATTTTCTAGTGTTATTGGCAGTGAAATATTTCCACATTTTTGTCTTTAGAGTCCTATTAAATCGTTCCACAATTTGAGCTTTACTCTCATTTTCAGTGACAAACCAATGGACACCTCGTTGGTTAAACAATGCTTGAGTTTCTTTATTGATAAACTCAGTTCCCTTATCCGTTTGTAACTTGGATGGCTTACGTTGTTTAAAAATTTCTACAAATGCTTTGATAATCTCATTAATTTCCTTTTTAATAGGTATTGCCCAGGCGAATTTGCTGAAAATGTCAATCACGGTTAAAATGTAATTCGTGTGGTTATTGTGAAATTAAAATTTTTGCATGTCGATTAAATCACTCTGCCACTGGTCGTCTACATTCGAGACATAAACCCGTCTGGTTTGGAATTTTTTATAAATGGTAACGTTATAAATGGTTTTATTTGTGTAACGTGTACACATCTTGTTGTTGGAGAAATCCTTTTACTTCTTTTTCCGTCAATCCAGTTTTGCGCATTAGATCTTTTATACCGGAAAATCCCTTTAATGGGTCATAGTAAACGGAAGAAAACATCTTATTTCTTGCCTCCTAAACCGAACAGTTTCTTTATTTTAATGATAGGTTTGATTATCGTTCTTGAAATTCTTTCTCCTAAAGTTGGATTCTGAATTTCATCCAAATCATTTAACAATTCTTGATCGGCTTCGTGTTAATACCAGGACCACACGGTTAATACCAGGATCTCCTCGCATTAACCTTTTCTCCAGTTTCGTAAACGGTCCACAATATTGGTAACCTGGAATGTGCATTTCGGGTGGATTAAACTTTTCTTGAATCCAGCTTACTATATCACCACCTTTTACAAATTTTCTTTTCTGTTTCACAAATTTATACTTCATTTTTCCACACGTTCGACATCTGCCTCTCATCATTACTCTTTTATTCTTTGAAGTGACATATTCGACGTTATCCGTTAAAGTTTTCGTTTTACACTTTACACAATACATGCTTAATTTTTATATATAAAATATGGATACGTGATACTTATAAAAATAAAGTGTAATGTATCACAGTTATCGAACTAGTTTAACGTCTGGACAAAAACAAAAATTGAAGAGTGCATTTGTAAATAAGAATCCTATAACTTTAAGTATTGATCCACAGAAGAAAGGTAACGATAGTTTGAAACTGATAAAGAGACAAATCATTAAATTGAAAAATCCCCAACGCCAGTTCGACTTCGTTTCAGTAAAACACAGCTAGGTGGATTTCTGCCGTTCTTAATACCTGCACTCGTAGCATTGGGAAAAGCAGCTGCAAGTTGGAGCTGCGGGATATGCTGGTACTAAGCTTGCACAAAAAGTTCTAGGAAAAGGGTTATACATTCCTGGAAAGCAAAAAGCAGCTGGCTTATCTAAAAATAAAAGAAAGGGAAAAGGTTTGTACATTACAGGAAAACAAATTGCTCAGGGATTTAAAAAAAGAGCCATTAAGTAACTTAGATATCGAAAATATAATGAAAAACGAAAAAGGATTCCGTGGTGTGTACTCTATCGATTCTTTACCAAAAAAATATTCAAGAACGAAAATGGTATAGTGAACTTTGACGTTTTCAGTGGTTCAGGAACTCATTGGTTAGCTTATTTCAATGATGCGAAGTTACCTTACGTCGAGTACTTTCATCCATTCGGTTTATCGCCACCAGAAGAAATAAAACACTATTTACTTACATCTTCAAAGCCAATTGTGTATAACTCTTCGGAAATTCAAGCAAATTACTCTGTAAAATGCGGTTACTATTGCATCTATTACATTAAACGAAGGAATAATAACATAAGCCCATATGATGTATTGTATCAGTTTGAACAAACTCCTAACGATAGGAATGAATTGTTGGTAACAACTAGCATATGAGTACTACATAGTACTACACTATATTAATAAAGATGGTACTCATAACTATCAATTCCTCTACTATTACGGCAACAAACTCGAAGATTTGGAAATTAATTATGAAACGCCGATCACACTCAATGGTGAATACGAAATAGCACTGATCGGTAGCAATATGTGGTATTCCTGGTAAAACATCAGTGATAATTATAACAATAACACTCTGAAATACTTCAATGGAAGACAATGGAATAAAATAACTTTCCCGAATGGAATGTATGATATAGAGGGATTCAATGACGTTTTAAAAAATGTCTTTGGGGATCCTAGCCCTATAATACTAGAAAGCAACCTCCCCACATTAAGATTTGTTATTCGTTTTGCAAGAGGATATAAAATAGATTTTTCTGAAAGAAAGTTACGAGAAATACTAGGGTTCGAATCGAAAATTATCGATGCAACAAAAAACGAAGGAAAATTCCCACCCAACATAACGAGAGGGGTCGATCCCATTCTAATTCACTGCTCTATTGTCGAATCTTCCTATCTCAATACCGCCCCGCCCACGGTCAGTAGGGGACACCGATGGTCTTGGAAAGGCCGCCGTCCGTCGGATGGGACGTTAAGCCGTGGCCCCGTGTGCGGGAGAGCCATACTCTGTGCACGTTAAAGAACACGCTGGGTGGCCTTGACGGGAGGCTACCATCTGTCTCCCAACAGCTGTTCCAGTGGGTCCCCTCCCCCAACCTTCTCTGAGCCTTCGGGGTCCATGTGACCTGGCCATTTAGCCCATGGTGTGCAAAAAAGTGCCGCTCAGAGGTAAAACAACCCAACTCAACCCTATCTCAATAACCAGAAGAGCGACGTGTTGTGCAGTTTCGTGCCTCAAACACCGCCTGGCAGTTTAATCGACACTCATCCTTTCTACCCCATATATTTACCGCTGAATGAAACTGATAACATTTACAACGTTAGAATGAAAGTAACCGATCAGAACAATAAAGTAATTTACTTGAACAAGGAAAACGTGACTTACATGTTACATATCAAACCCAAATAAAAATTAAGATACTGAGAAAGCGAATTGAAATATTTTATACAAATCCGTCGCCTATCGTTCGAAAAAACGAGAAAATATCCCCTAAAAGCAGAAATATTCTTAATCAGTTGATTCATGGAAATGGCCTAAAAATCATAAAGTGATAAAGTGATGAAATAAGATGGACGTTGAAGCTACTTACTGGAATTTGTTCGAAGATCCAATAGACGATAATTCAACGACAAAATACGAGTACTTGGAATATCGAAAAACCGATGTGAATGTTAAAAATCTCGAAAAATACGAAATATTTACCAAAGATATGGACATTTTTCTACATCCGCACATTCGTTATATACACGTCAGAGGCAAAATACTGAAATTAGATGGGTCTGATATCGGCGGCAATGATGTAGTTACGATGGTCAATAACGGGTACAACATTTTTAAGAGAGCTCAATATTATATAGAAAACAGAGAATTGGAAGATATTGAATTGTCAGGAGTGACGACCACGATTCACAATTTAATTGATTTTACCGAAGACTTTTCACACAGTGCTGCCACAAGTATGATGTGGTTAAAAGATAAGGCAGAAAGTTTGAAAATGAATAAGTATTTGTACTAAGGAGGCGAAGATAAACTGGACACAAATAATAAAATAAAGGATTTTGCACAAGCGTTGAAGAAAAATCCTGAATTCAATCAAGGATTCTCGGACAGATATGAAATTACAAAAAATAGTCAAAATGTAAGTTTATTCTTACCACTGAATCGACTGGATTCTGCCGAGACGTGGATAAAGTATTTCGCGGTGTAAAACATACCATAAAACTAGAAAAAAGTGACGACAAAGACATTATTCAGAGAGTTGGGGCTACGTTGTATAAATTTGAAATATCTCACGTATCTTGGTTTATTCCAAAAGTGGAACCATCACTACAAGTACTTGCAAAACTAGAATCTCGGTTAGCAAGCGGCAATCCACATGAAATCTTTTGGGAATCGTGCAAACTGTATAAATCTGATACTCGAATTGACTCTCATGTCAGTTGGCGGGTTACTACAACTCAAAATAAACCCGTCTATCTTTATGTCGTTTTACAAAGGTCTAACCGATTAAATAATCAAACCAGAAACAATATGGTATTTGATCACATGTTACTAGAACGGATTCAGATCAGAATGAATAGCAAACAGTTTGCCGAACAAGAATTCGAGTGCAACTTTGAACCCAACAGTTTAGATTATGCGCGAGTTTACAACAACTTTTTAGCTGCAAAAAATATGGATATCGATTTGGGTACACAAGTTAGTTACCAAGATTTTATGAAACTGTATCTGATATTCCACTTCGATGTCAGCAAATACGAATCACGTCTGTATGAATTATCAACAACTGTTGACATCGAAATACGATTCAAATTAAATAGACCGCCAAACGAATTATATCACGTATATTGCGTAATTGTCTCAGAACGAAAAGCAACTTTACGACCACTAGAGGGAAAACTTCTAGTTGTTGGATAAAAAAAACTAGATAACCATGAAAAAGAAAAATATTGTGTTAGATAAACCATATTACATTGGTGTAACGATTTTGGAGTTGAGTAACATGTATAATTTTTTCTACAATTTTCTGAAACCAAAATTTAATGCTGAATTGTTATTTACCGATACTGATTCCTTCTGTGTTGATATCCAGACAGATGACATATATGAGAAATTTAACTCGGAGTATTTTGATTTCTCAAATTACCCCACAAACCATGCATTATACAGTGAATCAAATAAAATGGTTCCAGGAAAATTTAAAGACGAATTAAAAGGTCTTCCGAACAAAGAGGTTGTTGCGTTACGTCCAAAATTGCATTCTATTGATGCTCCAATTCCCAAAAAAGCGGCTAATGGAGTTACAAATGAATTTAGTCGCGAAGATTATTGGGGATGTCTATTTGATGGAAAAATTGTATATACGCAACAAACGGAATTTCGATCGGAACAACATGATATGCATGTATACCAAATTAAAAAAATTGCTTTATCCCAAAAATACACAAAACGACATATCAATGGAATTCAAACTTACGCTTTTGGAAATTATAGAATCTCAGATGTGTTTGGTAAAGCAGGCAATACCATTTACAAAACTTTGAACTGAAAACAAATGCAAAAAAAAATATTAAATACTAATGAAACATTTTGAAAACTGTACCAATTTGTAATTCTTTAGAAATGCTAATAATCAGTGCTTATTATCTCTCTCAGTTAAAAGAGGAGACATAGGGATTCAAATTGAAGTGGTCTCGACTCACTTTCTGTGAAATCCTATGGTCTGAAACCCTTTGTAATAAAATTAAGGTAATAAACTGTTTAGAATAACTTTGTACAAGCGACAAAGGATTAAATATCCCAGCAGTTTATCTAGCTAAAGTCAAACATATATATATTTATATATTATTTTTTTTATTCAATCAACAATAATTATCTTTTGTCAGATTAGAGAACTTGATAAATCATAACTATCAATGTTAAAACCAAGCTTCTAGCTCGATTAGAACAAAAGGTATTGTAACACAAAATCTAAAAGTATCGAACCTGCAAAACTTAAAATAATGGGTCGAGACCTCTTCCAATACATTTAACGTATAGTGTTTGCCGAATGGATCACAATGATATTAGTTTGAGTTCTGTAGCTCTATTAGAAGCAGAGTTATGAAGCCGCAAAGTTAACAGGAGTTCGACCCACTTTGTCGGCTAGAAAACGGTTTCAGATCGATTATTCTTTCGTCAGATTATTGAACTTGATAAACCCCATCTATTACAAATGAAACCAAGATCCCAGCACAATTAGAATGGACGTTATAATTCGACAAAATCTCAGTGTCGAACCCAGAAAACAAAAACTAAGAGGTTGAGACAGCTTCCAATACGTTAAACGTATAGTGCTTCCCGAATGTAATCTAAAGACATTAGTTTGAGATGTGTGGCTTAATTATAGCAAAAAAATAGAAGCAGAGTTATAAAGATGCAAATTTAAGAGGGTTCGACCCAGTTTCTAGGCTAGGAAACGGGTCCAACACCGTTTCTAGTTGAATTAACGAAATGAGTTCCAGTACTAGAACCTGATATTGATGAAAAAACGCGAAAATATTTCGAAATCTTAAATGAGAATCAGCAATGTGTGGTAGGCAAAAGGTTTTGTATCCAGAAGACCTTAAGTAACAGGGTCGATACCAATGCCCACATGTTCAAAGTGTACTACACCCAGAATGAAATCCAATAATATTAGTTTCAAATCTGTAGCTTGATTACAACACAAGTTATGAGATTATAAATTTAAGAGGATTCGACCCACTTTCCGGCTAGGTAAGTGGTCCGAACCCGATTCTGATCAGTTCAGAAAATAGTGTATGCTTAGTATTATTGAACAACACCAGAATGAGCTCTGTAGCATAATCAGATGAAAAGTTATTTCAACTTTTGTAAATTGGAACTGTCGAACTGGCTTTTAACAATCGAATAATCCAGTGAAGTGTATGGATAACTCAACAAACCACATCATTTTTGTCTCTTTCACACACACCTCATTTTTCTGAAAATTATTTAAACAAATTAGTTTAAACTTCGTCTGCCCCCAAAATATTTAAATTACTTTTTTTCACATGAAACACCTCGGTTTTTTCTGATTTTCACAGATATTTTCAGAAAAACCACAAGAAACACCGATTTACATGGCTTTTACAACCGAATAATCCAGTGAAGTGTATAATAACTCAACCAAACACATCATTATTTATCTCATACACACCTCACTTCAAACTAAACCATTTAAACTAATTCACAAATTAGTTTAAACCTCATCTTTAGAAAAAAAACTTAAATTAGTTTTTCACATGCTAAAAAACACCCCCGTTTTTTCTAATTTTCACACACTTTCTCACAAAAAACCAGAAGAAATTAGTTTAAACACTCATCTCTAAAAACTTTTCCCATAGATTAACATACAGTTCCCTGTACTTGAACACTGTGCCAGAACTGTCATTTATGCTACTACTTTCGATTATAATTTTAGGCATTTCCATTTGATCTTTTTCTCTGATTAAAAAAAGAAAGGTTTGCTTGATAGTATTCACATTTGATGCAGAAATTTTTAATGTGGAAATATGACTGAAGCTCGGAGATCAACTGCATTCTGAAAATAGGGTAAGAAAAAAAAAGAAAATACGATTCCCTTTCATGTTCAGTTGGGTTGGGTTGTTTTACCTCTGAGCGGCACTTTTTTGCACACCATGGGCTAAATGGCCAGGTCACATGGACCCCGAAGGCTCAGAGATGTTTGGGGGAGGGGACCCACTGGAACAGCTGTTGGGAGACAGATGGTAGCCTCCCGTCAAGGCCATCCAGCGTGTTCTTTAACGTGCACAGGGTATGTCTCTCCCGCACACGGGGCCACGTAACGTCCCATCCGACGGACGGCAGCCTTCCCAAGCTAATCGGTGTCCCCTACTGACCGTGGGCAGGGCGGGGAATTTTGCGGAGATAAATCTCAACGCTGACCCAGCTGGGACTCGAACCTGGGAACTACAGA
This sequence comes from Ryuthela nishihirai, assembly GCA_038380435.1. Classification (NCBI taxonomy): domain Eukaryota; kingdom Metazoa; phylum Arthropoda; class Arachnida; order Araneae; family Heptathelidae; genus Ryuthela; species Ryuthela nishihirai. The sequence continues at coordinate 23,416,221 of JAWZYU010000010.1, forward strand.
TTACGAGCCTGGCGCGCTACCGACTGAGCCCCCCCCCGCCCCCCACCCCTTTTTATGTTCAACTTCATATAAAATTAATAATAGTTTGATGTTATATTCATACTTTTTTTTGTATGTGCAACTTTATATAAAATTAATAGAAGATTTTATACAGAATTTGAAAGAACGCCACTTGAGTGAAAGACTTCAACAGAAAGACAACACAAGAAAGATTACATAAAATCTTATATATTTTTTATAATTCACGTGATTTAACCTGTTGCATATACTTTTCTCATTCATAAATTGGGTTGTTTTAGAGAGGTATTTTTCCCACACAGTGGACTAAATGACCATGTCACAAAGACCCCGAAGGATCAAAGAAGGTTGGGGACTGTAGCAGTGGACCCACTGGAACAGCTGTTGTTAGACAGATGGTAGTCTCCCATCAAGTCCATCCAGCGTGTTTAACGTGCACAGAGTATGGCTGTCTCACGGCCTAACGTCGCATCCGACGGACGGTTGCTTTTCCAATACCATCGGTATTCCCTACTGACCGAGAGCAGGGCGGGGAGTTTTGGGGAGATAAATCTCAACGTAGGCCCAGGCGGGGCTCGAAACGGGACTGCAGATTATGAGCCTAGTCCGCTATTGACTGAACACGTTCGCCCCCGAAATATCAGTATCGCATTCAAGAAGTAACGGAAATATACTGAACAAAATGGATGACTTAGTGTGTGATATTCAGTAAGAACTGCAATTGTGTGCTTTGGTAACAGATATTGATGAAGTTAATAAATTCCTTTCTTGCCATTGGTTTTTAAATTATACCCTTTTGTATGTGAATATCAGAAGTTTGCGATTGCATTTCAATGATTTACTTGTAATGATGTGTCAATTTCGAAATCTCATCGATGTTTATAATCTTAAACGAAATTTGGGTAAAGGATGATGAAGTTGTAAATTTAAAATTGATGGCTATCAGCAATTTTTTAGGAGTAGGCAATATAATAAATCAGGAGGAATTGTAGTTGATGCAAATGTTACGAAGTTTAATTTATATGATTGTAATGTAAATATGGAAACTGCAAAGAATATTAATCTATTTGACTCTAATACGGGTATATATTTATTTACTATTTATCGTTCTCATGAATACTCCATCAGAGAATATGTAACTGAACTTAGCAGCACTTTGTAAAATATTAAAAGTAATAAGCTAATAGCAATTAGGGGAAATAAATCTTAATACGTTAAGCAACGGCTCTGAGGCGTCAAATTATCTTGATGTAATGTCTTTAAATGGTTTAAAGTCATTTGTGAATATTGCTACGAAACCAACTGTTTCCATTCATACTTGAATAGATCATGTTTTTATACGAGAAAAGAACAATAATTACGCTTACAATACAGATGTCTTTCAAAATTATATTACAGATCATTATCCAATACTTGTAAGTGTAAGTGCAAAGAAGTTCTTTTAAACCCTAAACCGCTAGTGAAAAGTTGTATAGATTATGATTTATTTGAGAAATATATTGTCAGGCTAGAGGCCTTTTTAGATTTTTTTTTGTTCAGGCTGTGTATATTTATTTTGGATTTCGCCAAAATAGTCATATGCTACGGGGAGGCCTCTGTCCTGGCATCTGGAAAGTTAATTGAAGGGGCAGTGCCCCGAGGGACGGATGTCGCCCAACTGCTAGCGGACGGCCCAGGTGGTCAGGCAGAGGAAGAAAGAAAAGAAAGGGTTTGGCAACGATGAGAACAGGAGAGCCGGTCGAGTTTCGGAAGGAGACGGACGCAAAATTGTAAAGCTGGGAAATGCCGACTGGTAATAGCGGCATTGGCTCTGTAAATACAGCTGAACAGGCATAGTAAGCTGGTGTTGTTGTAATCTATGTAATCGAGCATATGTCCTCGTCCAGCAAGCATGTTTGGAAGGTTAAATAAATCTTTGTTATTTTTAAGTAAAGTCTGAAGTCGAACTAATTTATGGGGGAGGAGCCTCAGTATCGAGTCTCTGCAATTGTGAATAAACCGTTGATTTTATCCGAAAGACTCTTTCACCCGTCGCGTATAGCGGTCGAACCGAGGGAACGTCCTAAGTGGTCCCAATAGACCGACAAACGAAGAGTTAACATCACACATATTAAAGAATATAAATGGAATAGTGAAAGCGATAAAACTGATGATGTAAATGTATTATATGAGAAATTCATATAAATGATAAACGAGGCCAAGGCAGTAAGTATTTACGTTTCTAAAAACGATATTGTTTTGGGTCATATTCAGGGAAACGAAAACAAATGATTAACAAACGAAATTACAATTTTAGCCAAGCAAAAATTATACAACAAATACAAGAAATGCCCGTTTGACAAATTCCTTGAAAAGCAAAATAAATCAATAAGACCTCAATTAACAAATAAAATTAGGTATGCAAAAAATCATTATTTAAGAGTTTTATAATTTTAATAATGATGTAAAAAAGCAATGGACAACAATAAATAACATTTTAGAAATCGAAAAAGATCCTTGGGTATATCTTTCAAAAGATGATGAACATTTAGTAAATAAATTTAATACACATTTTAAAGAAGTTAACCAGGGATATCAAAATACTACAAATAATTTTAGTACCGAAATTAACAAATATGTAAAGCATACAGACAACTCAATGGTTCTGTTTGAAGCAGATCAAATGGAACTTAAAATATAATATCACAATTGAATAATAATAAATCCAGTGGTTCTGATGAAATAAATGCCCATATGTTAAAAATTGTTTTTAAATATAAACTGTATATTTTTGTTAAAATTGTAAATTTATCTTTTTCTACTGGAATGTTCATAGATACTTTCAAAATTGCTAAAGTCAAGCCAATTTTCAAAAAAGGTAAAAATACGGATTTTAATAATTATAGACCAATTTCCATACTCCCTATCTTTTCAAAAATAATGGAAAAACTAATGAAACGGAGATTAGTTAAATTTCTATCGAAATAAAATTCCTTATCAAATAAACAGTTTGGTTTTAGAGATAAAATTGGTACAGAACATGCTATGTTACAACTTACCGGCAACATCTATAACAGTGTAAATGAACACAGAAAAACTTTAGTCTTATTTATTGCGAAAAAAAGCTTTGAACAGAATAAATCGTGAAATTTTAATGCAGAAATTAAGTATAATAGGAATAAGGGGCCTTGCATTCAGTTGGTTTAAAACATATTTGTGAAACAGGAAACAATATGTGGCTATAAATAAACTAGAAAGTAGTATGCTTGTTTAGAATGGTGGTGAACCACAAGGTGCTATTCTTGGGCCAGTATTGTTTTTAATATATATTAATGATTTTTGCAATTTAAATTTATTTTGCAAAATCACAGCCTATAACGTCCCATCCGACGGAAGGACGGATTATTAATCACCCCTGTTCGGCCTATAACGTCCCATCCGACGGAAGGCAGCGTCACCCCTGTTCGGCCTATAACATCCCATCCGACGGGCAGCATGCTTTCCACTGATGCATCGTATGCGGATGACACAGCAATAATGTATTCGACTGAAACTAATAATGAGTTATTATTTAAAATTAGCAATGATTTGAAAAACGTAAATGACTGGTTCAGTAGATATGAACTGGAGGCAAATGTGGATAAAACTAATTTTATCTATTTGGGCTTAATGAATACAAGTAAAGAGGTTGTCATAAAATACCATAATTCTGGTTGTAATTTGGTAAATGGTTGTGTATGTAAAACTATTGAACAAGTTGAATGTATTAAATATCTAGGCATTTATGTTGAGCAAAATCTAAAATGGAAGAAACATGTAGACACTGTGTGTAAGAAATTAAGATTAATTTTCAACAAGTTATATTATTTTAAATCATGTTGTCATAACAAGTTGTTAATTTTAGTTTATTTCGCTTGGGTTCATTCAGTTTTAAGCTATGGAATCACTTGTTGGGGGGGGGGGAGATTATGACATCAAACCCACTCCTACTAGTGAAGTTATACATCAAACCCACTCCTACTAGTGAAGTTACAACAAAATTGTAAAACTACTTTCAAATAGCAATATTAGCAATGTAAATTATCATTACATAAGCAATGATATATTATTCTTGAGAAAGTTATATTTATATAAATATCTTTTGTTTCTACATAAAAGCAACAATTGGATTGAAAAATGGTTCATCCCATACGACACCAGATTTAACAATCAGGTTTCATGTTGTGAAATCAAGGAAAGAAATCATGAGAAAGCATTTTAATTTTATTTCACCAAAAATACACAATTCTTTACCTAATAGTATAAAAGAATGAAAAAAAAATGAATGTAATTTTAAGAAAAAAAAAACAAGTTTATTTGGTAAATATTGATGATATTGAAGACGCTTTCAAAGTAATTTCTTAGTTTTTTTTCCATTGCCTGAGATTTTCGTTTACAGTAGAATTTTGTTTTTGTAATCTGTAAGAGTTGTTCTGTAACTCCTAGATTACAGAGATACTTGTTAAGTATATGTTTCTGTCAGTGTTTTATTTTTTTTAATTTTTAAATCATTTGTTATATTTTATATTATTTTCTTTGCAGTTTCCATCCAAACTTGATGGTTAATTTCCTGTTGTAATGTTTCTGTAAATGAGTATGGGAATAAAATTATTATTATTTTAAGTAGTAAAACTTTGTGTAGACTGAATACTCACCCTCTCTCCACCTGAAACTCTGGCGCCTGGGAATTTTAAAGACCTTAAATCGCCACTGCCCTGCCCTGGTATGCTAATTAGTATGCGCATCAGAATATATCTTCCCAATTTTAATTGTAACTATGCACTGGATATTAGAAATATTAGGGTTGGGTTGTTTTACCTCTGAGCGGCACTTTTTTGCACATCATGGGCTAAATGGCCAGGTCACATGGACCCCGAAGGCTCAGAGAAGGTTGGGGGAGGGGACCCACTGTAACAGCTGTTGGGAGACAGATGGTAGCCTCCCGTCAAGGCCATCCAGCGTGTTCTTTAACGTGCACAGGGTATGGCTCTCTCCCACACACGGGACCACGGCTTAACGTCCCATCCGACGGACGGCGGCCTTTCCAAGCCCATCGGTGTCCCCTACTGACGGTGGGCAGGGCGGGGAATTTTGCGGAGATAAATCTCAACGCTGACCCAGCTGGGACTCGAACCTAGGAACTACAGATTACGAGCCTGGCGCGCTACCGACTGAGCCACCCCCGCCCCTAGAAACATTAGGGATAAAGTAAGAAGTATCCGGTGATAAGTTTCATCTTACTGTTGGTTATCTGTTAGGATATGGCTGTTTGGTTGTTGCACTCTGAGCGGTACTTTTCTGCACATGATGAGCTAAATGGCCAGGTCAGAAGGACCCTAAAAACTCGGAGTTGGTTATGGGAAGGGAACCTACTGTGCAGCTATTAGGCGACAGGTCTCCCGTCAAGGCCATTCGGCATGTTTCTTAACTTGTCAGAGGTATGGCTCTCCTGCACACGGGGCTTCGGTCCTCAGGAACAACGCCACCTTTTTTTCTCCCCGAACAAACTTGGACTCTGCCGCCCCTTTCTACAAGTATAATCTTAGCTCAGGGCCTGACTTACGCATAAGCTAACTTAGCTATAGCTTAGGGCCACACAACGTGAGAGGCCTCAGAGAAATTCACTTCAATATTTATTGTGTTAAGCAATTTTTTTAATATTTACTCTTTTGTGCAGACACTTCCTCTTCGCTTACCAAGTCTAGAATAATGTTTTCACCTCATAAATTTCGTGTTTATTTTTTAATATTACCTACAATCAGAAAAATATATATTTCGACTTTCGAATCATTTTTAAAATCATTTGAAATCTATCTGTTTAAAAGTAAATTATACTTCAGTCAACCTTATTGCAATTACGGCCGATAGTTTCTTTGCAGATTTACCACCCATTAAAAAATTCAACTTAATGCAATTTTATGTGCGGCAGCGTCACCCTTGTTCGGCCTATAACGTCCCATCCGACGTGCGGCAGCGTCACCCCTGTTCGGCCTGTAACGTCCCATCCGACAAATGGGTTCCACTGACGAATGGTTTCCATCCGACGAATAGTTTCCACTGTTCGGACTATAACGTCCCATCCGACGGACGACAGCGTTACCACTTCGGTCTATAATGTCCCATCCGACAGACGGCAGGGTCACCCCTGTTTGGCCTATAACGTCCCATCCGATGAACGGCAGCGTTACCACTTCGTCCTATAATGTCCCATCTGACGGAAGGCAGCGTCACCCCTGTTCTGCCTATAACGTCCCATCCGACGGAAGGCAGCGTCACCCCTGTTCGGCCTATAACGTCCCATCCGACGGAAGGCAGCGTCACCCCTATTCGGCCTATAACGTCCCATCCGACGGAAGGCAGCGTCACCCCTGTTCGGTCTATAACGTCCCATCCGACGGAAGGCAGCATCACCCCTGTTCGGCCTATAACGTTCCATCCGACGGGCAGCATGCTTTCCACTGATCATCGGCGAGTTCTTTTCTTACAGTGTGGTAATCATCGGTGAGTTCTTTTCTTACAGAGACCACATATAACAGTGTAATATGTGGTCTCTGTAACAGATGTTTGCGGAGATGAACATTAACGCTGCCATAGTTAGGAGTCGAACCTGGGAACAATCCAAATAGAATTTTTAAATTTGTCTAAAAACCAAAAAAGGTTCCATGTCTACAGATCGTCGGACAGACATATAGGCAGACGACAAAGTAAAACATTAGCTTGTTTTTTGGACTTAAATCATGAAATGCATTGATATAGTTAAGGTGCCTGGGTTCCTAATGTCGAAAACAGAATCATTACGAAACGAAATTCTTTTAAAGTATTTCGTAACAAACTTCTGATCACCTGGGATTTAATCAACGCACAGGAAACTTCTAAAAGGTTAAATAATTAAATAAACAGAAATGTCTTTAAGTGAAACTGTAAGCCTTGGTTGCATTTAAAGTTGCTTACACAGAGTGGTATAATTGTAACGAATCTCTTCATTCTAACAGAGTTAAAAGGGCATTAGAACATTTTCTACTTCGTTAATGTAAATTGCGACAGATTTAGCGGGATTGAAAAATGGCTCCAGGTCGTAAATGAAGTAGAATCCTCACGAGACAGAGAAAAGTGCTGTGTGCACGAGAGGAAATGTTCGCTTTTATTGCTCTCTTCTCTCTGTGACTTGAATGAATTGCTTAATAAAACGTTCCATTTAGTTTTGGTTCTCAAAAGTTCTGATTGCAAAGTTTGTAGATGCAAGATCGCAGTTAGCAATGCCATTGAACAGTTGCAGCATATTTAGGGAAATATCGTTCATCTTTTCGGTATGTATAAAAATGGGGGGGATTTGGGAGAAGGTGAATCATAGGTTTCTCAGAGGAAACTGTGAAAGGGTGTGTTGTTCCCTCTGAGCGGCACTTTGTTTTGCACACAAGGGCTAAATTGGTAGGTCACAAGGACTCCAAATCTCACAATTGGTTCGGAGAAGGAGATGGGTTATTTTACATCTGAATGACACTTTTTTTGCACACAACGGGCTAAATGGCCAGTCACAAGGATTCCGAGGGTTGGATTGTTTTACCTCTTAGCGGCAGTTTTTTGCACACAATGGGCTGATTGTTCAGGTCACAAAGATCCCGAGAGTTGTGTTGTTTTACCTCTGAGCGGCACTTTTTTGCACACCATGGGGTAAATCGCCAGGTCACATGGACCCCGAAGGCTCAGAGAAGGTTGGGGGAGGGGACCCACTGGAACAGCTGTTGGGAGACAGATGGTAGCCTCCAGTCAAGGCCATCCAGCGTGTTCTTTAACGTGCACAGTGTATGACTCTCCCGCACACGGTGCCACGGCTTAACGTCCCATCCGACGGACGGCGGCCTTTCCAAGCCCATTGGTGTCCCCTACTGAGCGTGGGCAGGGCGGGGAATTTTGCGGAGATAAATCTCAACGCTGACCCAGCTGGGACTCGAACCTGGGAACTACAGATTACGAGCCTGGCGCGCTACCGACTGAGCCACCCCCGCCCCATTTCAGTAACTGAGTGTAGTTTGTCTTTCAGCAATGTCTGATGAATTACTTGTGAATGATATTTCTGTACTGCTTTTAAAAGTGCTACATTTGATTTTGGCAACACACAACAGCAAATCTTAAGGAGTTAATGTGGGACGAACACACAAAAGAAAACTGTTAGTTAATGTCGTGTCTGTCATGTCCCTCTAATTTACTTATTTTTATTTATTGTTATATCTTATTGCATTTTTGTTATTCTAAATATTTTTATGTATTAAGTGTGTTTTTGGAAGTGCTATTGTGGGGATGTGACTCATAGATGTTGTTTTCGGGTCTGAGCTGTCTGCCTGCATGAGATGACTTGTCCCAAAAGTCCTTTTATTGCCTTTTACGACTAGCCTGGGACCAGAGTGAGCGCTGGAGACAAGCCGGACAATAAGGAAACAACAGTCTTGAGCATCGCTGTCAAACAGGAAGGACATTTGAACATGGGTCAAGGTCCCGCTCTTACTCAAAGAAAAACCCGTAAGGAGAGGGTTCGATTCTATGTAAGAATCAAATACAGTTCTGTGGAACTGAAGTGGGTTCTTAGTGAACCACGTTGTAGACAAAGGTTGGATATCCTTTCGCCGAGTTTGAGGTCGGTAAAGAGAGAATCTGCAAAGTGCGGTTCTCCACCTCATGTCATAATTGTTTGCAGCAGCAAAGGCCTACGGAGTAGGAGCATCCCCAGCCCATGATTGTATATAAGTGTGAGGGGCGGGGTTGGCTCAGTCGCCCCTCACACTTATTCCGCGCCAGGCTCGTAATCTGTAGTTCCCAGGTTCGAGTCCCAGTTGGGTTAGCGTTGAGATTTATCTCCGCAAAACTCCCCGCCCTGCCCACGGTCAGTAAGGGACACCGATGGGCTTGGAAAGGCCGCCGTCCGTCGGATGGGACGTTAAGCCGTGGCCCCGTGTGCGGGAGAGCCATACCCTGTGCACGTTAAAGAACACGCTGGATGGCCTTGACGGGAGGCTACCATCTGTCTCCCAACAACTGTTCCAGTGGGTCCCCTCCCCCAACCTTCTCTGAGCCTTCGGGGTCCTTGTGACCTGGCCATTTAGCCCATGGTGTGCAAAAAAGTGCCGCTCAGAGGTAAAACAACCCAACGTATATAAGTGTGAATAAACTGTATCGTCCCTATACAACTCTAGTGCGTGAATTGTTGGACATATTTCTGTACATCACTTGGCGCAGCAAGTCTGAGGCATACGTCGGTACGGGTGTAACAATCCGCGAACCTGTGATTTCACCGAAATAAGGGTGAGGGTAATCAAGGGACTAATTCATCGTCCTCCTGCGGCCATCGACATCTGGCACAGATCACCAGATCCCCAAATAATTCCCAAGAGTGTCAAACACACAACATGCAACTGTTAGAGTTAATGGCCACAAAGATTCAACAAACAGCTGTTACAGAGTTAATACTGTAAAGCATGCAACTGTTAGAGAGACAATACCGTACAACATGCAACTGCTACAGAGTTAATAACGTACAGCATGCAACTGTTAGAGAGCCAATACCTACAGCATGCAACTGTTAGAGAGTTAATACCGTACAGCATGCAACTGTTAGAGAGTTAAAGTCGCACAGCATGCAACTGTTAGAGAATTAATTCGAGACAAACAGTTACAGAGTTAATGGTAGGTGAACACAACATCAACTCTTAGAGATGTAACGCGAGATAAACGCACAAACACACCAGGAAAAGAGAAATTTCAGAAGTTCAGTCAAGTCAAAAGCCTTCTGCTTCTTTCGGTGAATTTATATGCGATTACCTGAAAATAGCCGTATAGTGTGTGTGTATAACAATAAGCATTCATTCCACGAAATGGGCAGCGTTGTTAATCAATGTTTCTTAAACAAGCTAATATAGCTGTTGGCTTCGGTTTTGTAACGACACCCAACTGGACTGCGATGACATTTCCATGGGCCACTATTAATGTGCTGGGGAATATATGCTTCTTAGGCACTTTTCCAACTCTTAAAGTTTTAAGAACAATGCCGTATGACCTTTTCCAGACTCTAAGTCGCATAAACATGTCAAGCTACTACCCCAAACAGACTAATAACATTAATGCTGTCTCGCGATCAATAACCACAAGTGTGGTCGATGATACCTCGCACCAGTCGCCCTATGTTCCGCGCGCCGCGAGCTTTCTGATTACACCCAAAAGCATTTGTTTAAGTTTTCGTATGAAATGCTGATGTGGAGTGTAAGTGTAGGATAAACAACGATATTGCGAAAGGAGCTAGGTTGGCGACGTAATAATATCAGAAGTAGGATATGAAATATTGTAGGTTATTATTAATATTTAACTTGTTTTATGATTAAGCAAGATGGTAAATACTACATGGCTTAGTACAACATCTCCTAAAACAGAAAGCAGCTGAACCAAGTTATGATGTCGGCGTAGGTAGCCATAACATCTACACAATTCTTACATATTAATTTCTATCATTATTACTGGTGTACTTTTATATTAATGTTTATTTACAAATGTACTTTATTTAGAAAGAAAATTGTTCTCTTTCATTAGCAGTTATCATAATGCTAATAAATAGAATAATTTTTCTTCTAAATAAAGTATATAAATAAATATTGGTATGAAATTTGTATAAAAGTACACTAGTAAAAATGATAGAAATTAGTGTATAAGAAAAGTCTGTATCAGAGGTTCCTAACCTTTTATGCTTCACGTATCCCCTGGAAATGTGTATGTAACTGGCGTACCCCTTGTATAGATAGATAAAACTATAGTTATAGTAAAACAATGAGAATAAAATAAAACACATATATATATACACATTAAATTTTGTGTTCATAAATTACATATATCAATAAACACAAAAGATGGCATAAACAATTAAACAAATTTTTATAAAATTATAAACAATTTACTTGGTAATCAGATCTAGCGACTTTTGAGCTCTCACGTCTTACCCCAAAACATTTTACCGCCTACCCATTAGGGGTACGCACTCCACGTTGAGAATCCATAGTCTATATTATAGAAGTACCTACGCTGACGCCATTAGCTTTGTCTGCCGTCCTTCTATTATAGGAGTGCTACCTAGGATCAGGGTCTAAAAAAATCTGGGAATGGAAGCTAGTGACTGGATTGAAATGGATCCGAACATCATTCTAATATCTTTTCAAGGGGTAATTTTCACCAAATAGTGCAATAAATGATTTTTTATCTCCTTATAAGCCTTTTCAAAAATGCTCTCCCGAAATATTTATAATACAAATATTGTCTATTATTTATGCCTGCTTCCGAGTTACCAAAATTTTCCATGGGGCAGAAGAAAGTCTTGCCTTACACCCTCATTGATCCCGCCATAACCATCTTGAAATCCCAGCTGGGTCAGCGTTGAGATTTATCTCCGCATAACTCCCCGCCCTGTCCACGGTCAGTAGGGGACACCGATGGGCTTGGAAAGACCGCCGTCCGTCGGATGGGACGTTAAGACGTGGCCCCATGTGCGGGAGAGACATACCCTGTGCAAGTTAAAGAACACACTGGATGGTCTTGACGGGAGACTACCATCTGTCTCCCAACAGCTGTTCCAGTGGGTCCCCTCCCCCAACCTTCTCTGAGCCTTCGGGGTCAATGTGGCCTGACCATTTAGCCCATGGTGTGCAAAAAAGTGCCGCTCAGAGGTAATCCAACCCAACCCATCTTGAAATATATTTTTAGGAAATTCTTCAGCCACTGTTATTTAAATGTGAATATTAATAGAAGCCTTTAACTGTTTTTCAAAGCAGAACAGATATTCAAATGCGTATTAAATACACTGGTGCTTAAAATTAAAAAGAAACTGAAAGAAATGTACATAACTGTAAATAGTTGTAGCAAATGCAATTAAATGTCATATGGAAAGGTATTCTGACATACTGAGCAAGTCGAATAATGAAGAATTTGTGTAAAATGCATGATTGTTTCATATATTCCCAAATAGCTCTATGGGGTGGGGGTGGCTCAGTCGGTAACGGCACAGGCTCGTAATCTGCAGTTCTCAGGTTCGAGTATCAACTGGGCCAGCTTTGAGATTTATCTCAGAAAAATTTCCCACCCTGTCCTCGGTCAGTAGGGGAAACCAATGGACTTGGAAAAGGCTGCCGTTTGTCGGATGGGACTTTAAGTCATGGTCCCTTGTGCTGGAGAGCCATACTTTGTGTACGTAAAAGAACGCGCTGGATGACCTTAACGAGTGGCTGCCATCTGCCTCCTAATAGCTATTCAGTGGATCCTCTTCCCCCAACCTTCTTTGAGCCTTTGGGGTCCTTGCAACCTGGCCATTTAGTCCATAGTGTGCACAAAAAAGTTACTCAGAAGTAAAACAACACAACCCTAAGAGCCTTCGTTGACAAAGGGAATACCACCGTCCATTGGGTCGGAAGTTAAGCCTTTGTCTTCACGTCCAAAGAGAGCTATACATTTTGAAGAACATGCTGGACAGGTGGCAACATCTGTCTCTTCTGAAATGGACTCTCCTTAATTTTCTCTGAACTCTTGGAGTCCTTGTGATCTGTCCATTTAGCCCATTGTGTGGAAAAAGTTCTGCTCAGAGAAAAACTAATCCAACGTAACCGCTGCATATGACAGCAGGAGATCTCATAATAAAGGTGCTATAATTATGGGAGAGAAGAATTTAATAAGGCGAATGATCCCCCCCCCACTTAGATTCAGGTTCGGGGATATGATTTGACATTTCATTTTATTAATGTCTTCACTTTCAAGGAAATCATCGGCACATGAGATTTAAAGAGCATGGTATTATCGTCCATAAAAAGATAAATCAGAGCCTAGGACGTCTAATCCTGTTTATACTACTGAGCAGTCAGAGTACCTCCTTAAAAGATGTGAGCATCTGTGGGGCTAGTCATCACGATCTAGCCCAAACCATCACATTACCATCACTAAAGGGGCGGGGGTAGCTCAGTCGGTAGCGCGCCAGGCTCGTAATCTGTAGTTCCCAGGTTCGAGTCCCAGCTGGGTCAGCGTTGAGATTTATCTCCGCAAAATTCCCCGCCCTGCCCACGGTCAGTTTCCAAACGATGGGCTTGGAAAATCCGCCGTCCGTCGGATGGGACGTTAAGCCGTGGCTCCGTGTGCGAGAGAGCTATACACTGTGCACGTTAAAGAACACGCTGGATGGCCTTGACGGGAGGCTACCATCTGTCTCCCAAGAGCTGTTCCAGTGGGTCCCCTTCCCGAACCTTCTCTGAGCCTTCGGGGTCCATATGACCTGGCCATTTAGCCCATGGTGTGCAAAAAAGTGTCGCTCAGAGGTAAAACAACCCAACCATCACTAAAATGGTCCATTTCTCTGATGGTACAGAGATTGCGGTTTTTTATTCTCTCTAGATAAGGAGTCTCCAAATTGAGGTTCGAGTCCCAGCTGGGTCAGCGTTGAGATTTATCTCCGCAAAATTCCCCGCCCTGCCCACGGTCAGTAGGGGACACCGATGGGCTTGGAAAGGCTGCCGTCCGTCGGATGGGACGTTAAGCCGTGGCCCCGTGTGCGGGAGAGCAATACCCTGTGCACGTTAAAGAACACGCTGGATGGCCTTGACGGGAGGCTACCATCTGTCTCCCAACAGCTGTTCCAGTGGGTCCCCTCCCCCAACCTTCTCTGAGCCTTCGGGATCCATGTGATCTGGCCATTTAGCCCATGGTGTGCAAAAAAGTGCCGCTCAGAGGTAAAACAACCCAACCCAAAATCCAAATTGTGGGCAGCGGGCCAGATTTGGCCAAAAAGACTCGAAGCAAATGACGAGCTAGAAAATTCAAATTAATGTTCTGGCAAATATGTAGTGCTGAATTTGAGGAGTAAACGTAGGCATAGAGTTCTCGCTGCGATCTAAAATGTAGACGATCTTTCTTTATTTTGAAAAATAATATTTTCCACTCACTTGTGATTAAAAAAGTTTCTATTTTGAGTAAGTAATTTTTTGAAATTATCCAGTTAATTTTAAATTTTATTCGACCTCCCCAACAAATTTCAATGTCTTGTGTAACCGTTTCATGGAAGCAATGTATTATTGATATAAGTCACATTATTTAAGTCTTTATATTAAAAAGATTTTGTAAAAATGACAGTTCTGCCAGGACCTAGATCTAAGAATAATAAAGGAACTCCGTTACAGTTTTATCTCAGTTTTACTGGGTTGGGTTGGGTTACCTCTGAGCGGCACTTTTTTGCACACCATGGGCTAAATGGCCAGGTCACATGGACCCCGAAGGCTCAGAGAAGGTTGGGGGAGGGGACCCACTGGAACATCTGTTGGGAGACAGATGGTAGCCTCCCGTCAAGGCCATTCAGCGTGTTCTTTAACGTGCACAGGGTATGGCTCTCCCGCACACGGGGCCACGGCTTAAAGTCCCATCCGACGGACGGCGGCCTTTCCAAGCCCATCGGTGTCCCCTACTGACCGTGGGTAGGGCGGGAGTTTTGCGGAGATAAATCTCAACGCTGACCCAGCTGGGACTCGAACCTGGGAACTACAGATTATGAGCCTGGCGCGCTAACGACTGAGCCCACCCCGCAGTTTTACTGATTTTCAACAAATTTCTTCACAAATGCGGAATATATATATATACACACACACTAAGAGGTGGTCATAAATGATCTGGCCCATATCTCCACTAGTGAACACGTCCCATGGCACCATATCAGTGATGTCACCTACCGTCACGGATTATATATAGACAGCACTGGTTGGGGCGTGTATTTATCAGTACCAAGCCCATGCAATGGGGGAATGGAAGGACTTGGAATGATTATCGGATGAGGAAGGAAGAGGCCAGCATCTCAGCAACAGCAAGCATTGTTGGCTCTTTGAGGACCACCTTAGTGAAGTTGTGATGTGAATAACCCTAAGTGGGACACATATCCAGCCAACGTGACGAAAGTGGGGAGACCACCACTTGTCGATTGTCGAGGCGAACACCAGTTGTCATGTGCTCCCTGTGACGGCTCACTACCCTCAATTAATAGAAGACTACAACCAGAGCGCAGAGAGAAACGTTTCCGAGCACACAATCCAGCAGACACTCTTGCAGGATGAGATTACGGTCCGTTCATGTGCTCATGTTGACTGACTGTCATTGACAGTTCCCCCTGCAGTGGGCATGGGAGCACTATGATTGGACATTGTACAACTGGAAAGGAGTTATCTGGTCCAATGAGTCGAGGTTTTAGCTCCACCATGACAATGTATGGTCCGTATTGGGCACCATGCAACTGAACAACTGCAACCAGACTGCATGGTTGGATGGAAACATCCGGCGACGATGGTATCATGGTAAGAAGTTTATACTCATGGACACAATTGGGTCTCCTCATCCCAATTGAACACATCCTTACCGTCAGCTCCTACCTAGGTATTGTTTTACACCGAGTGGCGCCCTACAATGGTGAATGTGTATTCGAATAGTACTGGACTCTTTCATCAAGACAAGACCCCGTGTCACATGGCCCTCATTGTGCAGGAATGGTTCCAGAATCATGTTAAAGCATTTCGTGTGCTCCCCTGATTAACAAATCCCCCCTACATGAATCCCATCAAACATTCAGGGAATGCAGCATTCAGTGGTCTACGCCAATGTCCAATTTAAGGATGTTATTCCACGCAGCTGGTATAGAACATCTGCAGACATCATCTGGGGTCTAGTAGAGTGAATGCCCAGTTGGCCGTTATTACGCTGAAAGTCTGCCCAACAACAAGTCGTAATTATGGTGAAAGGTCGCCCAGCATTCTTAAGAGTTCACTAAATTTGCCTTTCTCCGTTAACTTTTTCAGTTTTTTTTTTCTCCTTGAAATCTCATATTTGCAAAGCATGAATGGAAATTAGGGAAACTATGAGAATTCTCGGTTGATACTTTGACAATTATCTTAGATGATAGGATATCTAATGATCTGATAATCTACGAGAACTGTTTAAGCGTTTACTGTGAATGTCTCCTAATCACCTTAGTTACCACTTACGCTATGCCACTGAAATAGTATATTACTTTCTTCTGAGAAAGCCTTTCAAGGATTGGGGCGGTGGTGTTTCAGTCGGTAGTGCGCCAGGCTCGTAATCTGTAGTTCCCAGGTTCGAGTCCCAGCTGGGTCAGCGTTGAGATTTATCTTCGCAAAAATTCCCCGCCCTGCCCACGGTCAGTAGGGGACACCGATGGGCTTGGAAAATCCGCCGTCCGTCGGATGGGACGTTAAGCTGTGGCCCCGTGTGCGGGAGAGTCATACCCTGTGCACGTTAAAGAACACGTTGGATGGCCTTGACGGGAGGCTACCATCTGTCTCCCAACAGCTGTTCCAGTGGGTCCCCTCCCCCATCCTTCTCTGAGCCTTCGGGGTCCTTGTGACCTGGCCATTTTGCCCATGGTGTGCAAAAAAGTGCCGCTCAGAGGTAAAACAATCCAATCCCTGCTCCCCCCTACACAGAAACCTATGGTTTAACGTTTCATCCGCAGACGGTGGCCTTTCCTATCGAGGGCGTGGCGGGGGCTGAGGGGAGATAAATCTCAGCGTTGACTCAGTTATTGCTAGAATCCAAGAACATTATATTATGAGCTTGGCATGCTAATAGCTGAGCCCCGCGTGTGAAAGGAGCACATTTATATTGCAAGTAAGTATAAAATATCCTCGTACAGCCACTGGCTATGGAGGTTCTTCAAGACGTTGTGATATTCCTCTCCAGACATGTCTGTTATGAGTTACAACTGCTGCATTTAGCCACTGTAGGTCAATTCTAGAAAGGTTCTGTTTGACATTGTCTGCCCATCGCATCCTAGGTCTCCCCCTTTTTCTGCTGCCTTTAGGCACACTGTTTATAATCCTGTTTGCTAATCTGCAGCTATTCATGCGGGCAACATGACCAAACCAACGCAGTCTCTCTCTGCACAATATGCTGCTCAAAGGAGGTTGATGACTCCTTCTTCTAACCTTATCATTACTTACAAAGTCGAACCATCTAATGCCCAAGATACTGCGCAAACAACTGGAATCAAAGGCATTAAGTTTCCTGTTATTCTGCTTACAAAGTCGTGTTACACTGGGGCGGTTCAGTCGGTAGCGCGGCATGCTCGTAATCTGTAGTTCCCAAGTTCGAGTCCCAGCTGGGCCAGCGTTGAGATTTATCACCGCAAAATTCCTCGCCCTGCCCACGGTCAATAGGGGACACCGATGGGCTTGGAAAGACCGCGGTCCGTCGGATGGGACGTTAAGCCGTGGCCCCATGTGCGGGAGAACCATACCATGTGCACTTTAAAGAACACGCTGGATGGCCTTGACGGGAGGCTACCATCTGTCTCCCAACAGCTGTTCCAGTGAGGCCCCTCCCCCAACTTTCACTGAGCCTTCGTGGTCCATGTGACCTGGCCATTTAGCCCATTGGTGTTCTTAAAAGTCCCAGCGGCAATCCCTATTCTTCTATTTATCTCATGCCGCACATCACCGATATCTGTTACATAGCTCCCAAAATAATTAAACCGAGACCCTTGCTCAAGAGTGCAGCCATTCAAAGCAACTGATATTATCTGTTCACTTTGGTGAAATGTTGTATACGTGATATATTAAATGGAACGCAACTCATTTTCTTTTACATTATGTAGGCTTGGAAATCAACCGAGTTTAGTGTTGAGAGGCAAGGCATAACTTTCATTAAAGTGGCGCTATTTAAAGCTCTTCTGACGTAACGCAGACAACAGAGAGTGACGTGGATATCGTGTTGTAAATTGGGCTACTTGTATCGCCGAGTTAACTGCAGGGCACTTGGCGCTATATCGTCGGCAAATGGTGGTCTCCAAGTGGATGCAAGTGCAGCGTTGGCTATATGTATTTAGTAAATCGTTGTCGTTTAACGCGCTTTGAACCGAACACTGCTTCCGGTGTATTCGTATCGGCGAAATTGCGTCCGATCCTTTCCTCTCTTGTCGGCCAGAGAATCATTTCATTAACAAGTCCTGTAATAAAGACACCACACAACGGTGAACTCTTGACAGACATAATTCCTCTCACCGAACAAGGCGATTTGAGTTCTCAGGTCTTGAGTTACTGCATCCTGGATAACCTTAACCATTGGCAGCGCTCAGCTCTCAAAGTGATTTGCTGTTCGTAAGTTGTATAATTTAATTACCTTGAATGGTGGACTGATTTCGGGCAAATTGCATTCAAGGGCAAGTGCCCGGAAATTTCAGGAATAATAGAGTTGATTTTCGGAACTTCTATAGAGAAAACGGTAGAAATTTGATGGAGAAGATACGTAGGTCGAGTGACATTACAAACCTCTATTCAAACATTTTGTGTGAATCTCATAAACATATACCCGATGGGTCAATAGGGTGACTTTATGTGATAGGTTAATGCATTAATGAGATGACCACACGTAATAGGTCAATGTGCCAATAAGGCGACTTTACCCATAGTACATGGGGCGGGGGTGGCTCAGTCGGTAGTGCGCCAGGCTCGCAATCTGTAGTTCCCAGGTTCGAGTCCCAGCTGGGTAAGCGCTGAGATTTATCTCCGCAAAATTCCCCGCCCTTCCCACGGTCATTAGGAGACACCGATGGGCTTGGAAAGGCCGCCGTCCGTCTGATGGGACGTTAAGCCGTGGCTCCCTGTGCGCGAGAGCCATACCCTGTGCACGTTAAAGAACACACTGGATGGCCTTGACGGGAGACTACCATCTGTTTATAACAGCTCTTCCAGTGGGTCCCCTCCCCCAACCTTCTCCGAGCCTTTGGGATCCTTGTGACCTGGCCATTTAGTCCATGGTGTGCAAAAAAAGTGCCGCTCAGAGGTAAAACAACCCAACCTATAGCTAGTCTGGTGTTGTATGTTAGGTTGGGTTGATTAACCTCTGAGAGGTAGTTTTATACGCATATTACGCTAAATGGGCAGTTAGAGAAGGTTGGGGGAGGGGACCCACTGGAACAGCTGTTGAGAGACAGATGGTAACCTCCCGTTAACGCCATCCAGCGTGGTCTCTAACGTGCACAGGGTATGGCGCTCTCGCATACGGGGGCACGGCTTGACATCCCATCCGACGGACGACGGATTTTCCAAGCCCATCGGTGTCTCCTACTGACCGTGGGCAGAGGCGGGGAATTATTGCGGAGATAAATCTCAACGCTGACCCAGCTGGGATTCGAACCTGGGAACTGCAAATTACGAACCTGGCGGGGGTGGCTCAGTCGGTAGCGCGCCAGGCTCGCAATCGGTAGTTCCCAGGTTCGAGTCCCAGCTGGGTCAGCGTTGAGATTTATCTCCGCAAAATTTCCCCGCCCTGCCCACGGTCAGTAGGGGACACCGCTGGGCTTGGAAAGGCCGCCGTCCGTCGGATGGGACGTTAAGCCGTGGCCCCGTGTGCGGGAGAGCCATACCCTGTGCACGTTAAAGAACACGCTGGATGGCCTTGACGGGAGGCTACCATCTGTCTCCCAACAGCTGTTCCAGTGGGTCCCCTCCCCCAACCTTCTCTGAACCTTCGGGGTCCATGTGACCTGGCCATTTAGTCCATGGTGTGCAAAAAAAGTGCCGCTCAGAGGTAAAACAACCCAACCCAACGAACCTGGCGCGCTACCGACTTGTCCATTATTTTACTTTAGTTTCGAGTCTTCTTTCATCCGAAAACGACACTTTCCAAGTTCTATGCTTCCTCACGTGTTCAACAATGCACCGAACGAAAGACGTTCGCACGTGATTGTCTGGCTGGTGCACATCAGCTCAAATCCGATCATTACAATTGGTGGGAGCAACTACATATAACTTATATTGCAGTTCGAATTGTCTGATTTATGTGCTATTTTGATGCTTCGCTATTAAAGCGAAATAAACCCTTACAGCGAAAAAAACCTCTCGATAACAAAAAAAAAGTACTAAACTTTGAGTAGTAAAGCATCATCCAACTTGGCTGTTTTCTTCTGATAGCGAACTTCCGAAAGGACTGACGCAAAAGCGATTGTAATTGAAGAGACGTTATCGATTGCTGGCTCTGTGGAAGCGAACCATTGCTCGGAACACACAAAATGGGCAGAAGACATAAAAGGGCGAGTTTGGGGGAGAAATAAGAAGGAAAAATAAAGAGGGACTCAAAATAGAAAATGATCTGTACTGCAGAAGCAGTTTAACGTAACTCTGATTTTTTATTTCAAGGAACAAACTTTTCCTTACAGTAATTAAAAGGATCTGACGACCAAAAAGGGACATTTTTATGTCTGTGAACGTAATTGATGGAATCATCAGCAGAGAAGAGCTGACGGGTTGTAATGATTAAATCTTTAAGTGGAAGAAAGAGAATTCAAGATAACGATTTCAGTGATCGTGTAAGTCTTGTTCACTTTGCGTATGGTGTGCCCAGTTAGGGCGCATTTTTCTATTACACCTATCCCTCGATTTACACATGGGGTGGGGGTGGCTAAGTCGGTAGCGCGCCAGGCTCGTAATCTGTAGTTTCCAGGTTCGAGTCCCAGCTGGGTTAGCGTTGAGATTTATCTCCGCAAAATTCCCCGCCATGCCCACGGTCATTAGGGGACACCGATGGGCTTGGAAAGGCCGCCGTCCGTCGGCTGGGACGTTAAGCCGTGGCCCCGTGTGAGGGAGAGCCATACCCTGTGCACGTTAAAGAACACGTTGGATGGCCTTGACGGGAGGCTACCATCTGTCTCCCAACAGCTGTTCCAGTGGGTCCCCTCCCCCAACCTTCTCTGAGCCTTCGGGGTCCATGTGACCTGGCCATTTAGCCCATGGTGTGCAAAAAAGTGCCGCTCAGAGGTAAAACAACCCAACCCTCGATTTACACGGTACTCAGTTCACACAATTTTGGATTTGTACGGTCAAAAATGCAACCAGTTTCGATTTACACGGTACTGACTGAGACGTACATAGAAAGGAAATCTCAGTCAGTGCCGTGTAAATCGAAACTGGTTGCATTTTTTGACCGTGCAAAGCCAAAATTGTGTTAACTGAGTACCGTGTAAATCGAGGGATTGGTGTATTTCGGTTTAAAAAAAGAGATTTACTTCGTCATCTCTTCTGTCTATCCGTTTGAATCCGAAAATATTATGCGATAGACATCGAACATTTTTGTTTATAGGGATAAAAATTCTGTGTTGGATTCGTATTGATGAAATATTACGATTTGAGCTTTCAGAGTTTCCCAAAAAGCTATAAATACGACCTCTAACGGTGGAAATTTTCGAAATTTAAAACGAAGATTATAAACAATGTATTTTTGCTAGAAATGTGAAATTTTAGTGATGGAATGTGTGAAGGTCATGAAGTGTTCATTGGCAACAATGAGTTGACCCCTTATCTCCGGGGCGGGGGTGGCTCAGTCGGTAGCGCGACAGGCTCGTAATCTATAGTTCCCAGGTTCGAGTCCCAGCTGGGTCAGCGTTGAGATTTATCTCCGCAAAATTCCCCGCCCTGCCCACGGTCAGTAGGGGACACCGATGGGCTTGGAAAGGCCGCCGTCCGTCGGGTGGGACGTTAAGTCGTGGCCCCGTGTGCGGGAGAGCCATACCCTGTGCACTTTAAAGAACACGCTGGATGGCCTTGACGGGAGGCTACCATCTCCCGTCAAGGTCTCCCAACAGCTGTTCCAGTGGGTCCCCTCCCCCAACCTTCTCTGAGCCTTCGGGGTCCTTGTGGCCTGGCCATTTAGCCCATGGTGTGCAAAAAAGTGCCGCTCAGAGGTAAAATAACCCAACCTGGAGGTAAAATAAGCCAACCTGGGGGCGGGTTAAACTTAACTTTTGTGTTTTAAGAGATAACTGTTTGTTTTTAGAGATAAGCTAAAAATTCTTTTCGGGTTTGATAGGTATTGATGAACTAACAATTTGTACTTTTCGATTATCTCAAAAGCTATAACTGCGCCCTCCATCACTGCAAAAAATCGAAAATTCCAAATACTCTAACGAATATTGCAAAATATGTATTTATGCTAGAAATGTGACATTTTGGTGGCGGAATTTGAAGGTCATCAAGTTTCCATTGGCAGAAATCAGTTGACCTCTTACGCTCAGGGTGGGTGGAAAAAAATTATGTTTGGTTGGGAAACGCAATTGTTTTGTTTTAAGAGATAATTAGGAAACTATTTAGTTGGATTGGCATTAATGGAGTCTTAAAATTCGCATTTTTCAAATACTTAGTGATCTCTAACGATATAATTTTAAAATAAATGTGGAACTCTTCCCCCATCCTTCTCTGAACGGCCATTCTTAACTTTTGAATCGAAAAATCAAAAGGATTTAAAATCGAAAAATTTTGGATTTTGGATTTCAAATCGAAAAATCTCTTTAAATGGCCGTTAAGAAATACGACTTCGTTAAAAATGAATTTTAACGAATGTTTGCAAGAGATCTGTTTATGGCAGATATTTAAAATTTTGATGGTAGGTATCAAAGGATATTCCATTAACAGCAATAATCTACTCCCCTTTTCTGAGAGAGGTGTGAGAAAAGCAATTTTTTAAAACCTATAATATAAAAATGTTACGCATGTGTCTACCTGTGGCGGTCATAACGCATGGGGAAATCACAGTAGATTCTTCCAAGTTTCAGAGAATGTTTCTGGTTGGGTTGGGTTGTTTTACCTCTGAGCGGCACTTTTTTGCACATCATGGGCTAAATGGCCAGGTCACATGGACCCCGAAGGCTCAGAGAAGATTGGGGGAGGTAACCCACTGGAACAGTTGTTAGGAGACAGATGGTAGCCTCCCGTCAAGGCCATCCAGTGTGTTCTTTAACGTGCACAGGGTATGGCTCTCCCACACACAGGGCCACAGCTTAACGTCCCATCCGACGGACGGCGGCCTTTCCAAGCCCATCGGTGTCCCCTGCTGACCGTGGGCAGGGCGGGGATTTTTGCTTAGATAAATCTCAACGCTGACCCAGCTGGGACTCGAACTTGGGAACTACAGATTACGAGCCTGGCGCGCTACCGACTGAGACACCTCCGCCCCTAATGTTTCTGGTTATAGTCCGGGTTGCACTGCCTAATTTTAAGTGGAAATCCCAAAAGGGAGGCTAGCTAGAAGCAAAAATATTTACCGTGCTATTTCTACGGGAATCGCTGACAAATTTATTGTTGCCATTTATGGCTCCCTAAGTGTGAACGTAAGAATAATAACATTTGAATCTGCTGCCGTTACCAGATTCCCCGCATTTCCAAAGACATTATGATTTTAAGGCGTCCCATTGCAGATAAGGACCTGATTTTTCGATCCAATACGCGGGGCCACAGGCAGGAGGAACCCATCTGCCAAATTTGTGACCGTTCAGCCAAGTTCATCGAGAACCACAGAGGACCAAAATCTTTCGAAATAAAAATATCGACAGCCTTCCGACAATGCCACGGGCTACGAGAGAGCGTGCATAGTTAATAAAGACCTTTGCAACCGGGCGGGGGTGGCTCAGTCGGTAGCGCGCCAGGCTCGTATCTGTAGTTCCCAGGTTCGAGTCCCAGCTGGGTCAGTGTTGAGATTTATCTCCGCAAAACTCCCCGCTCTATCCATGGTCAGTAGGGGACACCAATGGGCTTGGAAAGGCCGCCTTCCGTCGGATGGGACGTTGAGCCGTGGCCCCGTGTGTGGGAGATCCATACCCTGTGCACGTTAAAGAACACGCTTAATGGCCTTGACGGGAGGCTACCATCTGTCTCCCAACAGCTGTTCCAGTGGGTCCCCTCCTCCAACCTTCTCTGAGCCTTCGGGGTCCATGTGACCTGGCCATTTAGCCCATGGTGTGCAAAAAAGTGCCGCTCAGAGGTAAAACAACCCAACCTTTGCAACCCAAGGCAATGTTTTCGTTGAATCTATGCTAAAGTGTCGGCGGGAAGACAGAACTCACAAAACTGAACTTTAGTGCAATAAAATACAAAATATACAAATTAAAAGTGAGCCAGACAGCGCCGGGTGCTGTTCAGCTACTAGGAAATAAAAGACAAATATTTTTATGTTGTATAATTACTAATGAAACACTACTATTTGCATTTCCCAATAATCCATTAGCTCAAAACGAAACTTTTAAAGAGGGTAAAAGTTGGAAAACGAAAAACTTCATTCTCTTTGGAAAAGAGATTCCCATATGAGCCAGAGGCGATATGCGCTTTACTAGTTTTGTGGCCTTTTCGTCGGTGAAAAGTTCATTTTATCCATTTGGCAAATAGCTATTTAGATGGTAAGAGCATTGTTTATTTAGGGATTTTCCTTTTGTAGTAATCGATCGAGAAGATCTGAATCTAACAATAATTTAGGATGGAGGAGGTAAGTTTGAATTGAAACGGAACGTTACGGATCCGTTAAATTTTTTTCTCTCTCCGTTGTAGTGGTTGAATTTTTTTACTTCTGAGAGGCGCCTTTTAGTATACAATGGGCTCAATGGACAGGTCACAAGGACCCCGAAGCCTCAGAGAAGGTAGGAGACCTACTGGGACAGTTGTTGGGAGACATATGGTAGCCTACCGTCAAGGCCATCCAGCGTGTTCTTAACGTGCAGAAGGTATGGATCTTCCCACAAAGAGCCATGGCTTAACGTCCCATCCGACGGACGGCGGCCTTTCCAAGCCCATCGGTGTCCCCTACTGACGGTGGGCAGGGCGGGTGTGCAGGACACTAATTTTGCGGAGATAAACCTCAACGCTGACCCAGCTGGGACTCGAATCTGAGAACTGCAGATTACGAGTCTGACGCGTTACCGACTAAAAATTTCCTGCCTCCCGTTGTAGTGGAGTTTAAAAATGTTGTTAGTAAACATACTTCGGTGATAAGTGAAATGGGTCGTTCCGTCTTTGTGTTTTACCAGAGTTTAATTATATCAGTGGTTCCCAACGGGGCCTTTTTTTGGCGGGGAGGGGAGGCTGAAGGGAAAGAGTTATTGAGGTTTTCGATATACGGGCACTTATTAGATTAGCAGAAACGACCGCACCAAGAAGACCACCGGATCTAGAAAGGACTTCAATTCCAATGCAGTGTAACATTTCACCCTTCGTTTTAGATTCATGGGATAAATGTTTGAAATATCCCCAAGTTTAATAATTTTTGGCCTCAATTACTCCCTTACTAGCGTTCTCAACGGGAGGCACGACCACCTTGCTCCTCCTTACAGATCCGGCCCTGAACATAGATGTGGATGTTTTTGCATGGCCATGTAAAAAATTCATGAATGCGAAATACTGGCAAATTTCTAATTACGGCAAATACAGGATGATTCAAAAAGAATTGGACACATTCAAAAATTCATTACTCAGTAATTAGGCGACTCACAACATGTGACTTCTTCTAGTGGGGATAGGTAAAGAACTTCCTGTTGGTACCACCTGTTCCTCGCAGCCTTAAGGAAATAACGGAATGCATCATGGCTGTCATTTCAACAATCGATTGTGATATGCTACAAAGGGTCTGAGATGAATTACACTACAGGAATGATGTGTACCAACTCTTCATTGCATCCTTAAGGAAAGTAAGGAACGCATCGTGGATGCCATTTCAACAATCGACCGTGATATGCTACAAAGGGTCTGAGATGAATTACAGTACAGGAATGATGTGTACCACCTCTTCATTGCATCCTTAAGGAAATGAAGGAACGCATCGTGGATGCCATTTCAACAATCGATTGTGATATGCTACAAAGGGTCTGAGATGAATTACACTACAGGAATGATTTGTACCAGCTCTTCATTGCCTCCTTAAGGAAATGAAGGAACGCATCGTGGATGCCATTTCAACAATCGACCGTGATATGCTACAAAGGGTCTGAGATGAATTACACTACAGGAATGGATGTGTACCACCTCTTCATTGCGTCCTTAAGGAAATGAAGGAACGTATCGTGGATGCCATTTCAACAATAGATTGTGATATGCTACAAAGGGTCTGAGATGAATTACACTAGAGGAATGATGTGTACCACCTCTTCATTGCATCCTTAAGGAAAGGAAGGAACGCATCGTGGATGTCATTTCAACAATCGATCGTGATATGCTACAAAGGGTCTGAGATGAATTACAGTACAGGAATGATGTGTACCACCTCTTCATTGCATCCTTATGGAAATGAAGGAACGCATCGTGGATGCCATTTCAACATGACCATGATTGCTAGAAAGGGTCTGAGAGGAATTACAATACAGGATTGAATGTGTACCACCTCTTCATTGCATCCTTAAGGAAATGAAGGAATGCATCGTGGATGTCATTTCAACAATCGATTGTGATATGCTACAAAGGGTCTGAGATGAATTACACTACAGGAATGATGTGTACCACCTCTTCATTGCATCCTTATGGAAATGAAGGAACGCATCGTGGATGCCATTTCAACAATCGACCGTGATTGCTAGAAAGGGTCTGAGAGGAATTACAATACAGGATTGAATGTGTACCACCTATTCATTGCACCCTTAAGGAAAGGAAGGAACGCATCGTGGATGTCATTTCAACAATCGACCGTGATACGCTACAAAGGGTCTGAGATGAATTACACTACAGGAATGATGTGTACCACCTCTTCATTGCATCCTTAAGGAAAGGAAGGAACGCATAGTGGATGTCATTTCAACAATCGACCGTGATATGCTACAAAGGGTCTGAGATGAATTACAGTACAGGATTGAATGTGTACCACCTATTCATTGCATCCTTAAGGAAATGAAGGAATGCATCGTGGATGTCATTTCAACAATCGACCGTGATACGCTACAAAGGGTCTGAGATGAATTGCATTACAGGAATGATGTGTACCACCTCTTCATTGCATCCTTAAGGAAAGGAAGGAACGCATAGTGGATGTCATTTCAACAATCGACCGTGATATGCTACAAAGGGTCTGAGATGAATTACAGTACAGGAATGATGTGTACCACCTATTCATTGCATCCTTAAGGAAAGGAAGGAACGCATCGTGGATGTCATTTCAACAATCGACCGTGATACGCTACAAAGGGTCTGAGATGAATTACACTACAGGAATGATGTGTGCCGTGTGACAGAAGGGTCGCATATTGAGCATTTGTAAGATTATAGAAATAATTGTGATAGTTCCTTTACAAATTATTTTTGACCACATATTCATATAATATATAACCTAGTCACTGATTAAGAAATATTTGAAAATGTTCAATTCTTTTTGAATCCCTCTGAATTATTTAAACTTGGTTCATATAATAAAATATTTTTTTTTTATTCCATGAAGAGTGCGTTAGAAATAGTAAAGGGTTTTGTAGGCGTGAACTTTGTACAGCCGAAAACGCATTTCTCAGTATAAGCACCTTTTTTTTTTTGGAATTGTTTTCAAACACAATGTTTCGAAGTAAACACATTTTTTTAATTGTGATGAGCGCTGTTTTTCCTTTTTTCCTGCCGAATCGTGTTTAGCTGTGTTTTTTTACCCTGCGTATTTGCTCGGCCTATG
Organism: Ryuthela nishihirai; assembly: GCA_038380435.1. Classification (NCBI taxonomy): domain Eukaryota; kingdom Metazoa; phylum Arthropoda; class Arachnida; order Araneae; family Heptathelidae; genus Ryuthela; species Ryuthela nishihirai. The sequence continues at coordinate 23,443,716 of JAWZYU010000010.1, forward strand.
AAGATAGTTTGTTGCATGTATTTTTCGTGCAGCAGTTCGTTGGTGTGAACGCGATTCTCCCGATTTGAACTTTTTGCATTTTGCTACAGTTCTGCTCTGGGATTGATTTTCTTTTCATCGCAGATCGTGTCATCATGATATAGCAGTTAACGTTCGTTTAGCGGTAAAAGGGATCTGGTTCGATTCCAAAAGAATCCTTGTATGCCAGTGTTGTTTTTGTATTGATATCTCGATGTCTCAACCCTTCTCAGCCCTGTCTGAGAACTGGGCTCTTTAAACGAACAAAAAATTTTTATTAATTAAAGTTGTTCCTTTTCTAAGTCGCACTTTTATGCAACAGTGGCCTAAATAACCAGATTGTAAGGTTGGGTTGTTTTACCTCTGAGCGACACTTTTTTTGCACACCATGGGCCAAATGGCCAGGTCATAAGGACCCCGAAGGCTCAGAGAAGGCTGGGGGAGAACACTGGAACAGCTGTTGGGAGACAGATGGTAGCCTCCCGTCAAGGCCATCCAGCTTGTTCTTAAACGTGCACAGGGTATGGCTCTTCCGCACACGGGGCCACCGCTTAACGTCCCATCCGACGGATGGCGGCATTTCCAAGCAATTGGTGCCCCTTACTGACCGTGGGTAGGGCGAGGAATTTTGCGGAGATAAATCTCAAAGCTGATCCAGCTGGGACTCGAACCTGGGAACTACATTTACGAGCCAGGCGCGCTACCGGCTGAGCCACCCCCGCTCCCCAGGTTGTAAGGAATCCAAGGTTTCAGGTTGGTGGTAGAGAGACCCACTGTAGAACTATAGGGGGTCCATCATGTTTTTAAGGTGAACATGCTACGACTCTCGTGGACAAGGGGCGGGTAATTGGCTCAGTGAGTAGCACCAGGCTCGTAATCTGCAGCCCTCAGGTTTGAGTCTTTATCTCATTGAGATTGATCTCCGCTAAACCCCACCCTGTCTCAGGTCAATAAGGGACACCGATGAGCTTGGAAAGGCTGTGGCTCGTCCGCACACGGAGCCATGGCTTAACGTCCCATCCGACGGACGCGTCGGATGGGACGTTAAGCCATGGCTCCGTGTTAGAGCTAAAGAACTCGCTGGATGCCTTTGACGGGAGGCTGTCTCCTAACAGCTCCCAGTGAGTACCCTTCCTCCATCCTTCTCTGAGCCCTTGGGGTCAATGTGACCTAGCTATTTAGCCCATTGTGTGCAGAAAATTGCAGCTCACAGCTAAATAATATTACATCTTTCAAAAACCATCCTGTAATCGATAGTTTACATTAATAAAACCTCAGAAACTTTTAAGATGGAGAAGAATATTTTTGTTATATTTTAGTAATATACGAGTATTTCTGACTTATAGAATTCAAAATACCGTGCAATCTATTTTCCACCCATGTAGACTCATTTAGCTAGCTACAAACTTTGATCTCGGTGAGGCCGATGCCTCACCGAAATCAAAGCCGGTTCAGTTCTTCTAAGATCCGCCAGGAGCTACATCATCTGGCAGCACCACCACCATTCTCTTCTGTTGGGTGCCTGGTCACGCCGGCGTCAGGGGCAATGACTTGGCAGACACAGCTGCCAAGTCGGCCATGCCTCTGTCTGGCTATCCGTTGCTGGTTCCATATTTGGATTTCTGGCAGCGTTTTATCAGCGAACTCCGGACACAGTGGCAGAGATCTTGGTCAAAAAAACTTACAAACTCTTTGAACTCAAACCTATCATCAAACCATGTCAATCATGTTACCGCAGGAAACGCAAAGAGGAAGTGTACTTAGGTCATTCTTTTAATACTCATTCGTTTCTTCTACGAGTGGATTGGATTGTTTTACGAGTCTGTTTTGTAGTCTGGGGAACTACAGATTACGAGCCTGGCGCGCTACCGACTGAGCCACCCCCGCCCCTTGTTAATGAGGAAGTCACTCACGCTTAAGTGTTATTTATGAAAAATCCATCCATACTAAATACGTAGCGCGCTCTGACATGTATCTGGAGAGCTGCACGTTCGATTTTCGCCCCGTTGACAATGTTTTCACATGAATAATTAGCAAATTCTATATATATACAGGTAATCTGTGTATTTACTATGGATGGAGTTTTCATAAATTACTCTTAAGCGTGAAGTGACTTCCTCATTAACATCTGATTCATTAGCAGCAATTAGAAAATAAGTTGTCTCCTGATTATAGATGGCGCAAGGTCCGCCACATTTCAGTCAAAGATTTATAGGTCACATAATGGAAGCAAATCGTCATCCGATGTGTGGTTTAATAGGTAGAGCGCTCTGCAGGTATCTAGAGAGTTGAGGGTTCGATTCCCGCACCGTCGGCAACAAAATGTTGCCACACATAAGTATGGGGTTTTCCAAAAGGGACTTTAGGATGTTGTTTTGTAATAAAAATACGTGGAATATATCTTATTCATTTATTGTAAATTAAAAGTTTCATCGATTACAATTAAACTTGAAAGATAATGTCATTTAAATGTCCACCACGGCTACGTTTACAGGCATCGATACGAACATCATAATTTTGTAAGATATTCTCAATCATTGAGACATTAATCTCTCTTTTGACTGCTCGGATGTTGTCTTTTATGTTATCTGGTTTGTTGACGTAAACTTTACTTTTCAAATAGCCCAAAAGAAAAAAAAGTCCAATGGTGTTAAGTCGCAAGATCTTGGCTGCCAATTCACATCTCCATATCGTGAAATTACAGAATACCAGGGAATTTCGTGCGTAATAACTCTATGTTCGCTCGTGTTGTATGGCTCGTAGCACCATCTTGTTGAAAATAAACATCAGAAATGTCAATTCCATCAATTTGAAGCCACAAAAATTCTGTAATCATCGCATTATAACGCTCTGCATTCACCGTAACAGCATTGCCACGATCATTTTCAAAGAAAAATGGGCCAATGGGAAAAATGAGCCAAAAAACCACTCCAAACCGTACATTTTTGTGCATGAAGTGATTGCTCGTGAATAATTCGAGGATTTTCGTCATTCCAAAGTCGACAATTTTGTTTGTTGACACTTCCATTTAACGTGAAATTGTTCAGTAGGACGATTGAATGCGCCGAAAAAATCGTGAATTTTACGATGTGTTTCTTTTATTGAACATCTATTTACATAATAAATTTTAACGATTTCAATACGTTGTTCTTGTGAGAGTGACGCCATAGTTCAACTTGTATATGATTGAAGTTAGAGAATATGAAATTCCACCAGAAAAAAAAAAAAACATTTTAAGTTATCGGCATTTAAAATCCTAAAGCAAATCGAAGAAATATAATATCATGAAATTTCCTTTTGTATTTGAGAAAAATAGTAAGGGCCAAATAAAAAATTTGCATGAAAAAGAAAATTTAATAGTCACCAGGATCGGAATTGCTGTTGATGGGATGTCGTTGGAATCAGTCTCTGGTATGACTGAATTTTAAACGCACCTTTTATTTAAGTTTTCCGTTAGTAGAACTTTTAAATGCTGTAGTTCAGTCCTTCATGACCTCTGCATTATTTTCGCAAAAATTGTGATCGGGCTTGCTGTACGTGTTTTTAGTATTTTCACAAGTTCAGTCACAGATAGGGCGGGTGTGGCTCAGTCAGTAGCGCGCCAGGCTCGTAATCTGTAGTTCCCAGGTTCTAGTCCCAGCTGGGTCAGCGTTGAGATTTATCTCCACAAAATTCCCTGCCCTGGCCACGGTCAGTAGGGGACACCGATGGGCTTGGAAAGGCCGCCGTCCGTCGGATGGGACGTTAAGCCGTGGCACCGTGTGCGGGAGAGCCATACCCTGTTCACGTTAAAGAACACGCTGGATGGCCTTGACGGGAGGCTACCATCTGTCTCCCAACAGCTGTTCCAGTGGGTCCCCTCCCCCAACGTTCTCTGAGCCTTCGGGGTCCTTGTGACTTGGCCATTTAGCCCATGGTGTGCAAAAAAGTGCCGCTCAGAGGTAAAACAACCCAACAACAACTGGAGCAGAATTTTGCAAACTGTTAAAAATACAACATGGAAAATTAAAAAAGTTCATTCTTTTTAAAACGGGTGCATATCACCATAAAATTTTCAGATAACTTGAAGCGGCAATGGCAAGAATGATTTCAATTTAGTGTATTGAGAAAAAGGTATATTTATTTAAGGCAAAATGGTTCACATTTGGGAAATTTTAGAAATTTGTATGGACATTTATTTTTTTAACTGATAAAAGGAGTGCTACCTAGTTTTCAACAGGTTTAATACAGGAAAAAAAATTATTTTGCATAAAATAATATTTGGAGAAAAATACTTGGGCGTAAAAAAAGGTTGGTCTCCACTAAAGGAAATTCTTTGTTTTAATTTTTTGCTGTTTGGTGTGAAAGTCTGAAAACCGAGGGTCGGGGATGGCTCAGTGGGTAGCGCGCCAGGCTCGTAATTTGAAGTTCCCAGGTTGGAGTCCCAGCTGGGTCAGCGTTGAGATTTATCTCCGCAAAACTCCCCGCCATGCCCACAGTTAGTAGGGGACACCAATGGGCTTGGAAAGGCCGCCGTCGGTCGGATGGGACGTTAAGCCGTGGCTCCGTGTGCGGGAGAGCCATACCCTGTGCACGTTAAAGAACACACTGAATTGCCTTGATGGGAGGCTACCATCTGTCTCTCTACAGCTGTTCCAGTGGGTCCCCTCCCCCAAACTTCTCTGAGCCCTCGGGATCCACTTAGCCCATGGTGTGCAAAGAGTGCCGCTCAGAGGTAAAACAAACCAACCTTGTCGAAACCTAGGTATATCGACAGACGACTGCAAATAGTTAATGCTCCTGGTATTGCGGCAATATATTTTTGCGCCCTTCATTTCTGTGATCTATTAATCATGCATTCCTTGGTGGTACGGGGCGGGGATGACTCAGTCTGTAGCGCGCCAGGCTCGTAATCTGTAGTTCCCAGGTTCGAGTCCCAGCTGGGTCAGCGTTGAGATTTATCTCCGCAAAATCCCCCGACCTGCCCACGGTCAGTAGGGGACACCGATGGGCTTGGAAAGGCCGCCGTCCGTCGGATGGGAAGTTAAGCCGTGGCGCCGTGTGCGGGAGAGCCATACCCTGTGCACGTTAAAGAACACGCTGGATGGCCTTGACGAGAGGCTACCATCTGTCTCCCAACAGCTGTTCCAGTGGGACCCCTCCCCCAACCTTCTCTGAGCATTCGGGGTTCATGTGACCTGGCCATTTAGCCCATGGTGTGCAAAAAAGTGCCGCTCAGAGGTAAAACAACCTAACCTTGGTGGTACATGACGATAGCTATAAATTCATATATTCATGATGGTACTTGTAAGTTTCCTCTATTTTCTTATTTTAGCAGTGTGATGAAATGATTATTATAGTTTTCCCCCTGAATTAAATGTTAATGAAATAGTCGACTAATTTCGAGGTAAATGGCTGTTCAGTCTTGTTATTTAATAAAACCCTAACTATGCGACTTCGATATACGACTGAAAGTTCAGTGAAAACACCTGAAAAATATCCAAAATCTGGAAAAAAAAAAAAAGCATTCAAAGCCAATTATTGCGTATTTTGGAATTCTCCGTGTTTAAATTTTCCTTTTTCTATTTTTACATTTTTTGACAAAATAACAGTTTTAGATTTGTATTGTAATTGCACTGTGTTCGCATACAGTCTTGTAATTACATTGTAATGTGAGTCTTCTGTTTTCTAATGTGAGACTCATCATGAAAAGAATTAGGTGAGAAGATGCTGTCTAATCGGATCGTAATCTATTTTTAGACACAGGGAGAGTCTGAAGGGAAATAAAAACGAATACGTATGCGACGAAAGCGTTCCGGAAATAAAAAACCATTAGAAGGAAGAAACGGAAATGACAACATGCCAAAAGGAGAGAGAATAGAAAATGAAGTTGAGGAAACTTAAAAGAGAGGATTAGGAATTGAAAGGTAATGAATGGAATGTATAAGATTATAAAAGAAAAATGAAAAATTATGATAATACTTTGAAAAAACAACAACATGGGAATCAAAATAAAGATCTGTGTGAACATAAAAAATTTCAAATGTTGTTGAGGTTCAAGGAAATTCACATTAAATGGAATCGCTTTTGTGAAAACAACAAATAAACCATTATCAGCAACGCTGGTTTCAAAAAACATTTTATGAAAAGTTACCTTTAATGAATTTGGATCTAACTTCTGATTATGCGACTTATACTTAATGTTATGGAATTAAATATGTGCAAAGTACATTTTTCTCTCTTATGATACTTATTTTCATTTTGAAGTTATGATTGTGATACGGGTGGGGATGGCTCAGTCGGTAGCGTGCTAGGCTCGCGATCTGTAGGTCCCAGGTTCGAGTCCCAGCCCAGATTTATCTCCGTAAAGCTCTGCACCCCTGCCCACGATCAGTAAAGGACATCGATGGGATTGGAAAGATCACCGTCCGTCGAATGAAACGTTTAGCTGTGATCCGTGTGTGGAGAGCCACACCCTGTGAACGTTAAAGAACATGCCGGAAGGCTACCGTCTTGTCTCCCAGCAGCTGTCCAGTGGTTCCTCTTCCCCCAGCCTTCTCTGGGCCTTTGGGGTTCTTGTGACTTGACCATTAGCCCATTGTGTGTAAACAAAGTACAGCTCAGAGGTAAAACAACCCAACCCAAAGTAGCACTTTGTTGCACACACTGACCTAAATGGCAAGGTCTCAAAGATCTCAAGGGGTCAGAGAAAGTTGGGGGAAACGTCTAGAATACTCCTCCCATCCATTTAGAACGTTCTAGATATGCCACTGGTTACTTTATTTGGGGGGAAGTAGATCCACTGGACTGATGTTATAAGGCAGATGGAAGTATCTCGCTAAGTCCATCCAGCGTGTTCTTTAAGTGCTCAGGGTAAGGCTCTCCTGCACACGGTGCCACGGCTTTAACGTCCCATCCGACGGACGGCGACTTTTCCAAGCCTATTGGTGTCCCCTTTTCACAGAGGGCAGGAGATGGAAAATTGAAACATCTTATTAGAGATATGGATAACAATGCAATTGCAAAAGATGATACTTATGCAGTGCAGTCTTCGGGTGTCACGTAGGAGGCAGTGGTAGTTCCAAGAGGAGGGGGGGGGGGGGGCGGTAGTTGCCATCTCCCCCAAAGGCTTAGAGAAAGAGCCAGAGAGAATCATTGTCCAATTACATTGTCAGATTGGTTACTGCCTCCTGCTCATCCCCCCCAAAAAAGTGGTTCCTGGCCCTAGTATCAAATCTAGGAAGGATCGGATCTACATGGCTCCCCCTTTGAGAATGCTAATAAGGGTAATGATGATAAAGGAATTATTAAACTTGTTCATAAATTCGCATATTTTACAAGAAATTTTAGGACTTCGAAAACGAATCGGAAAATGTTGTATTGCAAAGGAAATTCAGTCTCTTACCACCCCCCTCTTTTTTTCTAGATCCGTACCCACCTGGGAAGCCCCTGATAGAAAGTGATAATATATACAGTCGACCTTTGTTAACCATGTTTTAAACAAAAAATACGAAAATGATGTCTTACACTATGTTGTAATTTAGTGTTGAATTCGATATATTACAGCATTAAAGTGTCTCTCAGTAAATATTGTAGTTGCCCAGGTACGGGGGTTCGAATCAAGTCGGCAGTTTATCTGCCTTAACTTGAAGATAAACTGCCAACATTGTGAGACTGAACACTGATAGGAAGACGCCACCTTCCCAGTAACATGAAAGAATTAATTTCAGAATGTTTTAGAAGTTACCTTAGGTTACCTACCTATTTCTCAATATGATGCTGCACGAAGGTTTTTAGTGGCGCCCTTAGTCCTCATTAAGGAACGGAAGGAACGGGATGTATCGTTTTTGAAATTCTCATTTCCCCTTCAGGGCTTGAATGAAGGATTTTTTTACGCATTGTACTGAAGAACTGAAGTATATATCAAGTCAACCCCATTAGAATTGAACATCTAGAATATTCCTCCCATCCTGTTAGAACGTTCTAGATATGCCACTGGTTATTTTTATTCCCCTTGAAGAGGGGGAAAATTTTTTATCAGGGAAGGAGCAGGGGGGTGGGAACAAAACGATCGTAATGAGTTTTATGAAAATGAAAGCTTCCGACGCAGGGATTGCCATCCACTGCATAGTTTAGAGTTGGTTGGTTGGTTGTTTTACCTCTGAGCGGCACTTTTTTGCACACCATGGGCTAAATGACCAGGTCACAAGGACCCCGAAGGCTCAGAGAAGGATGGCGGAGGGGACCCACTGGAACAGCTGTTGGGAGACAGATGGTAGCCTCCCGTCAAGGCCATCCAGCGTGTTCTTTAACGTGGACAGGGTATGGCTCTCCCGCACACAGGGCCACTACTTAACGTGGCCATCCCATCCGACGGACGGTGGCCTTTCCAAGTCCATCAGTGTCCCCTACTGACCGTGGGAAAGACGGGAATTTTGCGGAGATAAATCTCAACGCTGACCCAGCTGGGACTCGAACCTCGGAACTGCAGATTACGAGCCTGACACGCTGCCGACTGAGCCACCCCCGCCCCATATTTTAGAGAGTTTCAGACCTCTGCTAGAAGGGGGATAGAAGGTAGACAAAATTTTTGCCATGGAGGGTAGCGGGAAGGGGGGACGAAACAATTGTGATGAGTTGTTCTGCGCAAAATTTTCCATCTACGCAAAACGACATTGTCAGGCTTAGAGGCCTTTTTAAATATTTTTTTTGTTCGGGTTTTGTATGTTATTTTGGATTTCACCAAAATGGGCATATGCTACGTGGGAGGCCCTCTGTCCCAGCATCTGGAAAGTTAATTGAAGTAGCAGTGTCCGGGGAACGGAGGTCACCCACGGCTAGCGTCCGCTGACAAGTGACTCCTAACCCGGAGGCTAGCGGACTTCCCAGATGGTCGAGGCGGAAAGAGAAAGGGTTGGCAACAACGAGGAGGAGCAGAGAGCCAGTCGAAGGACGAACGCGTAAAATTGTAAAGCTGGTAAATGCCGACTGGAAATAACGGCATTGGGCTCTGTGAATGCAGCTGAACAGGCATAGTAAGCTGTTGATGTAATGCTATGTAATTGAGCATATGTCCTTGTCTATCAAGCATGTTTGGAAGGTTCAATAAATAATTGTTGTATTTAAGTAAAGGCTGAAGTTGAACCAATTTATTGGGCAGGAGCCTCAGTATTGAGTCCCTGCAATTGTGATAAAACCTTTGATTTTATCTGAAAAACCCTTTCACCCGTCGCGTATTGCGATCGAACCGAGGGGACATTCCTAAGTGGTCCCAATAGACAGACCAACGAAGAAGCAACATCGCAGACATCAAAAGTGCTTCATTGTTTATTGTTAAGCATTGCCGGTATATCGGGGTTTCAGACTTGTGAGCCATTTCCGGCAATTTCTGGGTGGCCAGCGCCAGACGCTATGTGATACCCTACATTCATCTCGGCGGAAAACGTGGTTTGAGCAAGAGCCCCATCTGTTGCTGCTGCAAAATATCTGTTTAGCGGTGATGACCTTCCCCAGAGAGTGGAGAAATGAGTGGCAAGTTCTCCTGTACTTCAATGTGCAGAGGTGCTCCTACCACTGATGGATCGCCAGCGAGGTAATCAGAACTCCACAGCATTCCTGGGAAAGGAAGCGCACTCCACATGGTAGAAGGAAGTGACATCAAAGAACTGAAGCCCCATCTACATATTTGTTCCTCCTTATTGGTTGATGCCAGTCCTTGGGAGGAGCAGATGAATACCCTTGTGAGGAAGAACACCTGGTCGTGAAAAAGAGGAGAGTTGGGTTGTTTTACCTCTGAGCAGCACTTTTTTGCACACCATGGGCTAAATGGCCAGGTCACATGGACCCCGAAGGCTCAGAGAAGGTTGGGGGAGGGGACCCACTGGAACAGCTGTTGGGAGACAGATGGTAGCCTCCCGTCAAGGCCATCCAGCGTGTTCTTTAACGTGCACAGGGTATGGCTCTCCCGCACACGGGGCCACGGCTTAACGTCCCATCCGACGGATGGAGGCCTTTCCAAGCCCATCGGTGTCCCCTGCTGACCGTGGGCAGGGCGGGGAATTTTTGCGGAGATAAATCTCAACGCTGACCCAGCTGGGACTCGAACCTGGGAACTACAGATTACGAGCCTGGCGCGCTACCGACTGAGCCACTCCCGCCCCAAAGACAAGTGAGAAGACGACTGGTAGTCATCAGAGAATGCATTAGAATCTGCTACACTTGCTGAAGCGGAACCTACGAGCCCCCAAATGCTTTGCTTTCACTCCACCGATTGTTTAATGTGTAATTAATGATTGCAAAATCTTGTGAAAATGTTTATTAGCCAGGAATGTAATAAATGTAATTTTTTTACTCTTAAAATATAGAAAGTTTCTGTCACCTATTGCTAGGTTATAAACTTTAAATATGCAGTTCTTTTCACCCTGTAGTCACGCTGGCTTACAGACCAGCCAGTGAAATTTATGATATAAATGTCATGTTAAGAATGACATTTATATCATAAAGCACCCCCAGCATGTTACGGATGGTTGCATAGTAAAAATAAAAACACAATGCGATGTACTTAGAGTCCAACGGAGGGGGGGGGGGGAGTCTTTCCACTTTGTAGTATAATTAATAACAAGAGTAACAGAATTTATGTCAATGAAAGCTTGCGACGAGCGGAATGCGATCTACTATTTACTTCAGAGTTTAAAATTTCCTGTAAAATAGGAGAATAAATTTTTGCCTAAGAAACCCTTTCATTTACACCCCCCCCCCCTCACCTGTAGCGGGAAGGAGCCGACGAAATGATCGTGAATGAGTTTTATGGCAATGAGAGCTTGAGACGTGGAGGAATGTCATCTACTGCATATTTTAGAGTTTCAGACTCGAGAAATGCCGGATAAATCTGCAACTAATATATGTATTCAAGAAAATAATATTTTAATTGAAAGCTTACCTCGAATAGTTGATCATAAAGTGAACACCGTTTGTGATCCTGCATAGGTCCAATCGGTATTCCACTTATTGCCTGTTCGAGTCCCAGTTGGATCAGCGTTGAGATTTATCTCCGCAAAATTCCTCGCCCTGCCCACGGTCAGTAGGGGACACCGATAGGTTTGGAAAGGCCGCCGTCCGTCATATGGGACGTTATGCCGTGGTTCCGTGTGTGGGAGAGCCATACCCTGTACACGTTAAAGAACACGCTGGGTGGACTTGACGGGGAGGCTATCATCTGTCTCCCAACAGCTGTTCCAGTGGGTCCCCGCACTCATCCTTCTCTGAGCCTTCGGGGTCCTTGTGACCTGGCCATTTAGCCCATGGTGTGAAAAAATGTGCCGCTCACAGGTGGGAGAGCCATACCCTGTACACGTTAAAGAACACGCTGAGTGGACTTGACGGGGAGGCTATCATCTGTCTCCCAACAGCTGTTCCAGTGGGTCCCCGCCCTCATCCTTCTCTGAGCCTTCGGGGTCCTTGTGACCTGGCCATTTAGCCCATGGTGTGAAAAAATGTGCCGCTCACAGGTAAAACATCCAACAACCAACCACTTCTTGCCATACACACTGCAGTAAATCTTTTGTTACTTGCTCATTTGCTTCTCTTATTCTGGCTTCCAAATGATTCAGGTCTCGAATTGTGTCCATCTAAACATAATTCTTTACAAGCCCTGGAAGAAAAAATCAAGAGGTGTCAAATCAAGGCTCCTTGGTGGCCACAGAATCGAACTACTCCTGCAGATCCATCTGGTAGCAAATGTTATAATAATAATATAATAAAAATCTTTATTTTATTCCGCCAGTCAATACAATATACATTTACACAGCATAATTATCTAATAACAATTAATATATACATGAGAAAAATTGAGAAGTGAAATAGCTGAGAAATATCAATTGCATCAGAAAAGGTAAATAACAATCATATTAAATATTGGTGTTTAATAGGAAAGGCGAAACAAAAAAGGAGAGCTTAGTAAGCTGACGCTTATTTTTAGTTAATGCTCCCTATTTCCTTTAGTTCAATTATGACAACAGTAAAGTATACAATAATTCAAATAGTACAATAATTCAATAGTATAAAAGGTCAAATGGTTATGAGACATATTACACTGATACATAGAAGAAGGTTTCATTGCTTTGTAAGAAGAAACGTTCTACATTTGATTTTAAATAATTTTAAAGATTTTGCATTTTTAACATCATCAGGAAATTCAGACCAAATTTTTACTGAATTGTATTTGATAGATCTCTGCCCAATTGACAATCGACACATAGGTATACTCAGATCCTCTCTATGACGTGTTTCATAATTATGAAAATTCGAAAGACTCTGAAAATAGTCTTTAAATCTATCCAAGTTAATCAATCTCATTGTAATCGAATACACAAAGTTTCCTGATATCAGTTTGTATTTATTATAGACATTAAGAATTTTAACCTCAGAAAATAAATGTGCCACGGAATCATAATATCTTTTACCAACAATATATCTAACAATTCTTTTCTGAAGACAATATATAACATTCAGATTATAGTCACAAGTATTACCCCAGACTAAAATTCCATATGTTACATAAGAATAAATGAAAGAGTAGTATAAATTTGTCAAAATTTGTTTGTTAACCAGATGACGTATTTTACCAATCATACCAATATTCCTCGACAGAGTGATTCTCAGCTGCTTTACGTGAAATGACCAGTTCAGATTTTCATCGATCCATATTCCTAAGAATTTATATTCAGTGCATCTATTTAGCTTAATTTCATTAATCTTCACATCGAAACATTTCTCATCGATATTTTTGTTTTTATTTTTATAAATCATGTATTTGGATTTCTTGACATTTATTAATAAATTGTTATGTTTGCACCATTCAGATATAATATTTAGAGAGTAGTTAACACTGCTAATCAGGCTTGCAGAATCTTGGTTGAAATCGATAATACTTGTATCATCAGCATATAATAACATCTTTGAATTAATGTGTAACTTTGCTAAGTCGTTAATGTAAAGTAGGAAAAGGATCGGACCAAGAATCGAACCTTGAGGCACACCTCTGTAAATAAAATGTTCATCTGATATACTACCATTTACTTCTACAAGAGCTTTCCTCTGAAATAAGTAGCTTCTTAACCAGCTATTTATTTTACCTCTCGGGCCATAAATTTCAATTTTCTTTAACAAAATGTCGTGGTTAATACTGACAAATGCTTTCGTAAAATCAAGATATACAGCTAATCCAATGTGACTTGCATCCAAATGATTGACAATATGCTCATATAGATCTGCAATGGCTGTAAGAACTTCTATAATATCTCTTGGGAAATGTGGCGGTGATCCAAATTTCTTAAATGGCGGCACATTTCTCTCTCCACATCTCTGGTGACTGATATCATGAGAAACCGTTTGAGTGGGGGGGGGGGAACGTACAGACAATAAATTTAGTGTGACACTTTTAGGAACATTGCTTCGCGCAACGCCATCGTTATTTGTCGGGCACCATCTATGGGATAACACCAAAGGAAAGCGAGAAATAGACAAATTCTATGTTCACTGAATTTGTGTGATATTGAGTTAGGTTGCTTTACCTCTCAGTGGCAATTTATTTTTACTTAATGGGATAAATGGTATCTAGAACCTCAAAGGATAAGAGCTGTGTAGAAAAAAGCATTACTAAAAAGTAATGCTTCTTTTGTGTATTAGTTTACATCCTGCAGTGGTCCCGCCCTGCCCACGGTCAGTAGGGACGTGGGCAGGAAATACAGTCGTTGTCGTATGGGACGTTTAAGTCGTGGCCCCGTGTGCGGGAGAGTCATACCCTGTGCATGTTAAAGAATACACTGGATGCCTTGACGGGAGGATACCATCTGTCTCCCAACAGCTGTTTCAGTGAGTCTCCTCCCCCAACCTTCTCTGAGCCTTCGGGGTCCATGTGACCTGGCCATTTATCCCATGATGTGCAAAAAAGTGTCGCTCAGAGGTAAAACAACTCAACCCAGCAGTGGTCAGAAAGGGAACACCGATGGGTTTGGAAAGGCTACCGTCCATTTGATGGGACATGAAGCCATGGTTCCTGTGTGCTGGGGGAACCATGTGTCTGTTAAAGAAGCGATCGGATGGCCTTGAAGGGAGGTTCCCATCTGTCTCCTAGGAGCTGCCCAGTGGGTGTTTGTAAATATTGAACGTTTAGTTCAGAGAAGAATACTAAACTTTGTCAGGCTTGGTTTTCTCGCTCTGTAATGTACAAAAAGAATATCGAATACCACTGAGAAACTTTATTCAGTGTTCATTGGAATAAACAGGTATCTTACTGCCTCGCAGAAATTATTCTCATCGTCAATATGATGTGGATTCGTCGTTAGCAGTCTTTTAACCGACTTGGTTCACACCTTTTCTGTGTCCAGTTCAAAGGTCGCTATCGATCGGATGCTTCAGATATCATCTGGGTCATATCGACAAGAATACTGATATCCAGGCATCGATGGATGAATGCCAACTAATGAGTTTCAGCGATGGCATTTCAATAATGTGGCTCATTGTAGTGGGTCTGTTAAGTTCATCAACATCCTTCTAATTATCACGAGAAAAGACCGAATTTCTGCAGATATAGAATTGGCCGTTTCTTATACGCAGCTGTACTCTTTTTTTTTTTTTGGTAACTGGTTATTTTATTCAAACATTAATATCGCTTTAGCATATATTGCCTACTAATAATAGATTAATGAAATCAGTTTTTCAACTGGGATTGGTAGCGCGCCAGGCTCGTTGCCAGCATTGAGAATTATCTCGTGAAAACTTCCCGACTTTCCTCCTGTCAGTATGAGACACCAATGGCCTTGGAAAGGTCACCGTCCGTCGAATGGGACACTAAGTTTTGGCGCCGTGTGCGAGAACTGATGACAGAAGAAACCACAGAACCACAGATGTCTCCTAACATGTCCTGTGGGTTCTCTCCCCCTAACCTTCTCTGAGCCTTCGGAGTCCTTGTGTATCGGAACCGCCCTGTCCACAGTAAGTAGGGGATACCGATGGGCTTGGAAAGGCCGTCGTCCGTCGGAAGGGACGATAAGCCGTGGTCCGTGTGCGCAAGAGCCATAACCTGTGCACGTTAAAGAATCTGCTGGATGGCCTTGACGGGAGGCTACCATCTGTCTCCCAACAGCTGTTCCAGTGAGGCCCCTCCCCCAACCTTCTCTGAGCCTTCGGGGTCCTTGTGACCTAGGGTGCAACTATGGTGTAAAAAAAAGTTCCGCTCAGAGGTAAAACAACCCAACAACTTTGTGAACTGGCTATTTAGCCCATTGTATGCAAAAAAGTACCCTCAGAGGTAAAACAATCAAACCTATTTTCAACCCCCCCCCCCCCCCCAAAGAAAAAAAATTCTGCGTTTCATGCGAAATCTGAAATTTTTGTCTACCTCCTATCAAATCCAAAACAGTTGTTTTTGTATAATTTTATTTTAACCCCATATTTTACGTTCGACACTGAAAACTAGATTAAAAGAAAAATAACTATCAAATCATATTCAATATAAAACATTATTTTAATCTTTTCTGTTCGGGGAATATTTCGAAATTGGAATATCTTACTCAAGTATTATTCTCAAACCCCAAACTAAATTTTTGGAACGTGTCTGATCCATATATTACACGGATAAGTTCTTTCTCAAACTCCCCGTGAAATTGAACACCGTGTAGAATATTTTATATTCTGTTTTACGTTTCAATAAGAAGTAAAAATTCCCGTTATTTCTCATTTTAAATTCTGTAGAACTTCCTACTCATAGGATTGTCTCTTATCCTTTGGGTAACTATTTTTAATGAATTTCTTAATATCACGATCAAAAAGTGTGCTTCGTCCCACATTATTAGAGATTAAGTTCTGATTACAAGTCATTAAAATGTGGTTAACGTCTTTTGTTAAAGTTTAATTTCTTTGAGACCGTTATGAAAAACAATTTGCTGAAACCACTGAAATTACTTTTACTCTTCAGCATTTAATCGTAATTATTTCTTCTTAAATTGTTGTTTCGAGAACGTTTAATTCTGGGCTGCTAGCAAACACACACCAAGGTCCCTTGGAAAATGAAGATAATAATTAAACTCTTTTGTAATTCATAGCAATAATAGGCCCAAATCGCTCTCGTGAAAGGTTTGTGTTTTTATTTCCAAATAATCATTAAACCATTGATTGCGGTAACTGTTGATTCTATGTGAATAAAGTTTAATGGATAAATCGAGAGTTTCGTTTATTAAATCATGGCGCTTTCAGTACGGGTTTCAATAAATCCATCGTACTGCTCTATTCTGTATCTTATATAGTAAAAGATGTCTATGTTTGTGTGTGTGTGTGTGTGCCTGTGGCAGTCATAACTCATCGGGAAATCAACGCACACGCTCCAAATTTTCAGAGAATGTTTCAGGTTGTATTCTGGATTGTAGTGCCAAATTTCAGATCGAAAGTCCAAAAGGGGGGCTTTCTAGAAGCAAAACTATTTACCATGCTATTCCTACAGGAAACGAGAATTGCTGTCAAATTTACTGTTGCCATTTTCTGCTCCCTAACTGTGAGAGTAAAGAGCATTTATATCTGCTGCCGTTGCCAGGTTCCCCACATTTCCAAAGGCATTATTTTGGTGTTCTGTTTCAGCTAAGGACTTGATTTTCTAACCAAACATGGGTTCAGGCAGGGGGAACCCGCCTACGAAATTTGGGACCTTTCGGTAAAGTACGTCGGGAACAACAGAATGCCAAAATCTGACGAAATAAATATCTCGATCGTTTGACACGGATTCTGAGAGAGAGCGCCGAGTCAGCAATGACCTTTGCAACACCAGGAAATTCTTCGTGTTCAGACTGTGTAAAATGTCGCGGGGTGCAAGGGTAGAAATACTCACAAAACTAACAATTAGCGCAGGAAACAACAGAATATGCAGATTAAAAGTGAGACACGAGTTGTCACAATTTGTGTAGAAACGAAGCCACGGACTAAGTGGGAACCTGATTTTTAAACCAATCACTGGGGACATGGGGACGCTGTGCAGGAAATTTGGACCGTGCGGACGAATATCACAGGAGCCATCCTGGCAGACCTCTGTGGCAAGCAGCTGCTTGAGGGGGTATTTATTTTTATTATATTATAGAGCGGCAAAATCTATGGTAACGGAAATAAAAATCAGTTCGCTGACGTCAACAACGATCTAAGCCAACACCGGGCCAATTTCTTCCTGTTGAAAATCTGTGCTAAAGTGTCGGAGGGGGGGGGAGGTACTTACAAAATTTACCTTTAGTATGGTGAAAATAAGAATATACAGATTAAAAGTGATTCCCGGGCAGCGCCGGGGACGTTCAGCTAGTAATGTAATAATACGCTCTATCTGTCAGTGTGTAACGAGACAGATTGCCAAGGAGAAACGAGATACGTTAGCTGACGTCATGACTGCGTGAGGCTCAGTCTGTAGCTTTCGCTATATATTCACCGCTTTAAAATCGTATTTAAACTAGGACGCATATCGCCTCTGGCGCATATGAGAATTACGATTTCAAAGAGAATGAAGTTTTTCCCTTTACCTACTGTTTCATTACTTAAAGGTTTTAATTTGAACTAGCGGATGATGGGAAAAATTAAAATAGTATTTCATTAATAATTATACAAAATAAAAGTATTCATCTTTTAATTCTTAAATTAAGAAAGTTGCATTTTCTACACCTCTGTCAGAAAAGTGGATAGATTATTGTTGTCAGTGGAATTTTCCTTAAAAACTACCACTACGTTTTCAAATTTCTATTCTATACATATTATGTGTAAAAGTTGATAATGTTATTTTTGGGGGGATAGCAGGAAGCCCAAAGTTTAAGGGTTTCTAACCTTACCATCACATTTTTATCACATCGATAACGTGTTAGGCCAGATATTTTACCTTACATCCCTGACGTGATTTCAAAACATCACTACCCATCTGAAGAACCATGCAGTATACTGGTGGGAGATATGCGGGATTTTGCCACATCTTTACTGATGGTTTTAGAAGTGGGGAACTGAAATAGTATCCTGTGCTTTCTGCATTCCTGGTCTATTAAAGAAGGATTTTTGTTGTCTAATCCAACAACTGTTATGAATGGCGAATTTTGGGGGGTCCTCAAGGCACTTCAATGGGCATTCAACTTTCATTACGAAAAAAAATCTGATTTTTTTCAGACAGCAGGTCTTCACTCCAAGTTCTTCTAGCTGATCCACTTTCTACCTCTAACTGTTCATTAATTTCAGAAATATTATGGCAATGCAATAAACATATTGAAGAAAATAAAAACCAAATTTTGCTCCAGTGGATTCCTAGCCATATAGGAATCCATGGGAACGAAGAGGCTGACAAAACTGCTAGAGAGAGCTTACAGAAAACCCCAAGCATATATAACATCATAACATTCAAAGATTTCTGCATTAGAGAAAATAGAATAATTCACTCGGAATGGATTAAACATTTTCAAAATAGTTGCAAAAATGTTGGCATATTCTATTGCAGCATCTTTGATAGCCCCCCCCCCCCACCCAAACTTCAAAATCTCATCTCAGCAGAAGACAAGAAACAGCTCTTTTCAGGATTAACCTTGATCACTGTGATTTAAATGAAAAGCTCTTCAAAATTAACAAAAAAACTCTCTCCACTTTGTGCCATCTGTAAAACTCTAGAAAATATTTCTCATGTATTTCTACATTGTCCTCTCTATCAATTTCAACGACAAATTCTGAAGGAAAAGATGAAGATTATTGATGAAGATTTGTCAATGAAATCTCTTCTCTGCAGATGCTACATTTAAAGCACTAGATTAAAAATTCAGACCCTGCTTCTCAGTTTCTTATAGGAAAGTTCTTTAATAAACAATCTGAATTCGCCCTTTGCTGGGTTTTCGCTTTTCGAAAAAAGAAGAGGAATTCAATCTACAAATATGAAATCTTGACTGTTCAAGAAAAATGTGTTTTTTACAAATTTTCTCTAGTGGTTAGTATCTCAAATGATAACCTCATGGTTATTTTTTTAGTGGAACTGAATAAAAAACTGACTTTGTTATTTCTTATACCTTGTTTGAAGTGTTAATTTTTGTTTTTGAAATCTATTTTGGTGCAGAATGGAAAGGAAATTGAGATCAAAAAGAGTATTGGATCACAGAAAGTTTACTCTGCACAAGTAGAAACTTTTAAAAATTCAGAAAAATTATTATTTTCTATATTGTGATTTACATGCCCTATTCTTTGTTTCGGATAGCAGGAAGCCAAACGTTGAAGGGTTTCTAACCTTCCCATCACATTTTATCACATCATCATCGGCCGGATCATCGATAGCGCGCCTGGCTCGTAATCTGTAGGTCCCAGCTGGGTCAGTATTGAGATTTATCTCCGCAAAACTCCCCTCCCTACCCATAGTAAGTAGGGGGACACGGATGGGCTTAGAAAGGTCGCCGTCCGTCGGATGGGAGTTAAGCCGTGAACCCCTGTGCGGGAGAGCCATACGCTGTGCACGTTAAAGAACACGCTGGATGGCCTTGACGGGAGACTACCATCTGTCTCCCAACAGCTGTTCCAAAAAAGTGCCACTCAGAGGTAAAACAACCCAACCCACATCATCATCACTCGATAAGAATTTTGTTGTTTCATCATGTCAGTGATCTATAAAAATATAAACTTATATATATATTAAAACTAGTAAGTATTTGAAAAATGGGAATTATATTTCATTAGTACCAATTAAATTAAAAAAGAGTTTTCTAATTATCATTTTCATTGTTTTCAACGGAAACTTCATGACGTTCACATTCCACCACCAAAATCTCATATTTCAATCATTAATAATATATATCATTGTAATATTCGTTTGAAATTTTGGAATTTTCAAACTTTTTCACCGTTAGAGGACGTAATTATGAAGTTCGAAAAATTTAAAAAGTGCGAATCGTAATATTTTATCAATTCCTATCTAACACAAAAAGAATTTTTCATTTATCTCTAAAAACAAACAATTATCTGTTAAAACATAAAAGGTATGTTTTTTAATCCCCGCACGGTCTAAGGGGTCAACTCATTGTTGGCAATGAGTTGACCCCTTCGTGACCTTCACATTTCACCACCAAAATTTCAAATTTCTAGCATAAATACATCGTTTGCAATATCCGTTTGAAAATTTGGAATTTTCAATTTTTTCCCACCGCTAGATGGCGTAATTATAGCTTTAGAGAGATTCGGAAAGTGCATATCGTAATATTTCTTCAATACTTATCCAACACGAAAAGAATTTTTTATTTATCTCTGTAAACAAAAAAATTCGATGTCTACATACCAATAGACGGACAGACAGACGACAATGCGAAACTATTATTTCGTTTTCTTTGAAAACGGGATAAAAATTACCTCTCAAGCAGCTTCTTGCTATACCTCCTATAACAGAAGGCCGGTAGACCAAGTTATGACGTCAGCATATAAATAAATACCTCCTCAAGCATCTGCTTTCCACAGAGGTCTGAGTTGGGTTGTTGGGTTGGGTTGTTTTACCTCTGAGCGGCACTTTTTTGCACACCATGGGCTAAATGGCCAGGTCACATGGACCCTGAAAGCTCAGAGAAGGTGGGGAGAGGGGACCCACTGGAACAGCTGTTGGGAGACAGATGGTAGCCTCCCGTCAAGGCCATCCAGCGTGTTCTTTAACGTGCACAGGGTATGGCTCTCCCGCACACGGGGCCACGGCTAAACGTCCCATCCGACGGACGGCGGCCTTTCCAAGCCCATCGGTGTCCCCTACTTACCGTGGGCAGGGCGGGGAATTTTTGCGGAGATAAATCTCAACGCTGACCCAGCTGGGACTCGAACCTGGGAACTACAGATTACGAGCCTGGCGCACTACCGACTGAGCCACCCCCGCCCCTAGAGGTCTGAGAGGAGCTTATTAATTTATATGCCAGAGCAGAAGGTCTGTGAGGATGGCAGGATCTCAGCAGAGAAACGACACAAAGATTCATGCCTTAACTCGGGGCTCGAACCCAGTCCCTTGTATCAGTAGCCAAGCGCGCTAACCATTCGACCACAGCATAAGTACTCCTATAATTAAACCAGTCGTACATTCATTTTTATTATTACTGCTGTACTTTTATAGTAATATTTATTCTATTGTTTATCTATAAATATAATTTATTTAGAAGGCTAATTATTCGTATTTATTAGCATTATGCTAAATGCTAAAAATACGAAATATTTTGCTCCTAAATAAGTTACATTTATAAATAAACATTAGAATAAAGATTCGTATAAAAGTACAGCAGTAAGAACAATAGAAATCAATGTAGGATTGGTCTAAATTAGGGGGTTCTCAACGTGGGGTACGCCGTGAGAGCTCAAAAGTCGCTAGATCTAGTAACAAAGTCAATGTTACTTATTTTATTATTTTATTCCAATTGTTATACTCTAACTATAGTTTTATCTGTCTATACAAGGGGTACGCCAGTTACATACACATTTCCAGGGGGTACGTGAAGCATAAAAGGTTGAGAACCACTGATATATATGTTTTATTTTATTCCCATTGTTATACTATAACTATAGTTTTATCTATCTATACAAGGGGTACGCCAGTTACAAACACATTTCCAGGGGGTACGTGAAGCATAAAAGGTTGAGAACCACTGATATATATGTTATGTTTTATTCCCATTATTATACTATAACTATAGTTTTATCTGTCTATACAAGGGGTACGCCAGTTACATACACATTTCCAGGGGGTACGTGAAGCATAAAAGGTTGAGAACCACTGATATATGTTTTATTTTATTCCCATTGTTATACTATAACTATAGTTTTATCTATCTATACAAGGGGTACGCCAGTTACATACACATTTCCAGGGGGTACGTGAAGCATAAAAGGTTGAGAACCACTGATATATGTTTTATTTTATTCCCATTGTTATACTATAACTATAGTTTTATCTATCTATACAAGGGGTACGCCAGTTACATACACATTTCCAGGGGGTACGTGAAGCATAAAAGGTTGAGAACCACTGATATATATGTTTTATTTTATTCCCATTGTTATACTATAACTATAGTTTTATCTGTCTATACAAGGGGTACGCCAGTTACATACACATTTCCAGGGGGTACGTGAAGCATAAAAGGTTGAGAACCACTGATATATATGTTTTATTTTATTCCCATTGTTATATTATAACTATAGTTTTATCTGTCTATACAAGGGGTACGCCAGTTACATACACATTTCCAGGGGGTACGTGAAGCATAAAAGGTTGAGAACCACTGATATATATGTTTTATTTTATTCCCATTGTTATACTATAACTATAGTTTTATCTATCTATACAAGGGGTACGCCAGTTACATACACATTTCCAGGGGGTAGGTGAAGCATAAAAGGTTGAGAATCACTGATATATATGTTTTATTTTATTCCCATTGTTATACTATAACTATAGATTTATCTATCTATACAAGGGGTACGCCAGTTACATACACATTTCCAGGGGGTACGTGAAGCATAAAATGTTGAGAACCACTGATATATATGTTTTATTTTATTCCCATTGTTATACTATAACTATAGTTTTATCTATCTATACAAGGGGTACGCCAGTTACATACACATTTCCAGGGGGTAGGTGAAGCATAAAAGGTTGAGAATCACTGATATATATGTTTTATTTTATTCCCATTGTTATACTATAACTATAGTTTTATCTATCTATACAAGGGGTACGCCAGTTACATACACATTTCCAGGGGGTACGTGAAGCATAAAAGGTTGAGAACCACTGATATATATGTTTTATTTTATTCCCATTGTTATACTATAACTATAGTTTTATCTATCTATGCAAGGGGTACGCCAGTTACATACACATTTCTAGGGTGTACGTGAAGCATAAAAGTTTGAGAACCAGGGTCTAAATTATAGGGCAACCTACACGGCGAAGGACATATAACATCCCTTCAACCCTCTTTCCAAACACTTGAGTACTACTCTTATTGCTCAGTGGACTTTCTTTTGCTCCCATTTTCTGGATTATGTTATTAACAGAATAAAATGATATTGTCAGGCCTGCATTGGCACTAGAGGGGTACCAGATGTCCTGTTGATTGCACATTTTTGTATCCCCCACAGTTTTTTAAACATATTTTGTTTTTACTGTACTTGCAAGGGGCGGGGGTGGTTCAGTTGGTAGCGCGCCAGGCTCGTAATCTGTAGTTCCCAAGTTCGAGTCCCAGCTGGGTCAGCGTTGAGATTTATCTCCGCAAAATTCCCGTCTTGCCCACGGTCAGTAGGGGACACCGATAGGCTTGGAAAGGCCACTGTCCGTCGGATGATACGTTAAGCCGTGGTCCCGTGTGCGGGAGAGCCATACCCTGTGCACGTTAAAGAACACGCTGGATGGCCTTGACGGGAGGCTATCATCTGTCTCCCAACAGCTGTTCCAGTGGGTCCCCTCCCTCATCCTTCTCTGAGCTTTCGGGGTCCATGTGACCTGGCCTTTTAGCCCATGGTGTGCAAAAAAGTGCCGCTCAGAGGTAAAACAACCCAAACTGTACATGCAAATTATTTTCGACTTCATTTTCATTACTTACCACATTTTCTTTTTTTCTTTGTATCCTCCTATCCAGGGAGTAAAGAGAGTAAGAATAAAAAAGCTTATTCCTGTCATGTGTGATTTGTCACGGCAAATTTGTCCAATTATATTTCGAGATAAGCACAGATCATTAAAATGCAAATAATGTTTCGATGAGCAGTGCATATTACTGTGAAAGCAAAAAATTGATGAATTTACGTGATTACCGATAATTCCGTAAAATAATCGCCCAACCAATAGATGAAGGCAATAAATAGGTTAAGCATATCTAGCATTCACCGGTGATTTTTTTATAACACAACACCCTTCTATAAAAATTGTAATTTATTCAGGTAAAAATTTAGCACCTCGAGGTGAAGTAGTATTTATTGCCTTTTGTCCCGTGTGTTGTGATATTTCAATCATTCTGCACTTCTTGAATTCTTTGTGTGAAAATCGCGGGTTCTCGTTTGGGATCATAGACTTCAATTGGGTGTAAATTATATGAACTCAATTATATATATATACTGTCGCTCAAAAAAATATCCGAACACTACGTTGATTACAGAATTCAGAAAAAATATCTGGCAACGTTTTTTTAGAAATTAGTGATTTGGCAACCTTTGTGTCACGTGACACGAAGGTTGCCAAATCACTAATTTCTAAAAAATCGTTGCCAGATATTTTTTCTGAATCAAGGTTGCCAGATCACTAATTTCTAAAAACATCGTTGCCAGATATTTATTCTGAATCAAGGTTGCCAGATCACTAATATTTAAAAAAAATCGTATCAGATATTTTTTCTGAATTCTGTAATCAGAATAGTGTTCGTATATTTTTTTGAGCGACTGTACATACATGCACAAACAAAAAAGGCGTTTGAAATCGAATTTTCCTTTAATTGTATTTTTATACGGAAGTGCACGAGAATTTCAAATGTTTACCAATATACGTTAAGCATTTTATAAGGGATAGATTATCTCTGAGCAGAAGTTTTATGCAAAGAGCTAAATAATCAGATCACAAGGACTCGTAGGGCTTGGGGTACTGAATCCCTTGGGCATTTAGCCCATTATGGGAAAAAAAGTGCCGCCTCTCCGAGGTAAAACAACCCAACCTTTTTTAAGGGTTGGATTGTTTTTCCTCGGAGAGGCGCTTTTTTGCACACCATGGGCTTAATGGCCAGGTCACACACGACCCCGAAGGCTCAGAGAAGGTTGGGGGAGGGGACCCACTAGAACAGCAATATTAGTGATCTGGCAACCTTGGGAGACTTATGGTAGCCTCCCGTTAAGGCCATCCAGCGTGTTCTTTAACGTGCACAGGGCATGGCTCTCCGGCACATGGGACCACGGCTTAACGTATCATCCGACGGACAGTGGCCTTCACAAGCCTAACGGTGTCCCTTACTGACCATGGATAGGGCGGGGAGTTTTGCGGACATAAATCTCAACGCTGACACAGAGGGGACTCGAACCTGGGAACTGCAGATTACGATCCTGGTGCGCTACAGACTGAGCCACCCCGCCCCCTTCTTTAGGATACCAAAGATGTGTGTAAATAAAAATCAAATGTGAAAGTGTAAAAAAAAAAATCTGAAAATTTTTCAGTTTCATATGTGTCGGTCTCCCTTCTTTGAATAAGCACAGATTTCATTCCCAAAAAAGGCCCCAACATTAACGACTAGCTATTGTTTTTTGCGCCTCATATTTTCTGAAGTTAATGTTTCGCGAGCTTTTTTAATAACTAAGTAAAACAGAAGAATATGGTGCTGTTATATAATTAGTTTATTCACTAATTGATTTTACTAGTTTGCTGTCTTCGTATTTTCTAAATTAGATTTTCCGCATTTAAGTAAGTTTTAATTGTTTTTCACGAGGATAAGTGAAAGCACATTTTTCACTTTTTTTGTATTGTTCTTTCTTTAGTTGTCTAAACACTTATTGCTCTGTTTAATCCCGTGTTTTAATCTTTTGTTATTTTAGGAGCGTAGAAGAAAATAAATATTTATTTTTATAATTAAAGATTTGTTATTCTCACAACTGAGGTTTGAGGATTTTATAAACCCAATGAATAATTGGACAAATGTGTTATATTTTTCACTTTCACCAGTTTCCTGTTATTTTATAAAATTAGATTTCAAATTTTTACATACACTCGGTGTTCGTCTAATCATGACCACTCTGCCTTGTGGAAGGAAAGTTAATGTCGATAGTCTGTAACTTTTAAAGTTTTTTTTTTCAGTAAAATATAACGGATGATAAAAATTACTGGTCTTAACTATCTCTATCAAAATCTCTATTTTCAAAATTATTCATTCAATATTTAAAGCGTTATGAAAGTTTGAATAATTAACGTGCAATAGTGCCAATCGTAAGAAACAGAAAATTGACATTGCAAAAATTATTTATATAAGCTTTTATAATATTCACTTTTCTTTTTAAATGGTTTAAAATAAAGCTTTTTTTATAAAGATTTAATTAACTTTTGAGGTAAATGTTAACTCTGACATTAATGCTCAATATTAAAATTTTCATAACTCGACCTAAGGGACCTGGGTTCGAGCCCCGGGTAAGGCATGGATGCATGTGTCGTTTTTCTACTGAGGTCCTGCCATCCTCTCAGATCCTTCTACTATAGCATATAAAATGACAGGCTCCTGTCAGACCGGGGCGGGGGTGGCTCAGTCGGTAGCGTGCCAGGCTCGTAATCTGTAGTTCCCAGGTTCCAGTCCCAGCTGGGTCAGCGTTGAGATTTTATCTCCGCAAAAATTCCCCGCCCTGCCCACGGTCAGTAGGGGACACCGATGGCCTTGGAAAGGCCGCCGTCCGTCGGACGGGACGTTAAGCCTTGGTCCCGTGTGCGGGAGAGCCATACCCTGTGCACGTTAAAGAACACGCTGGATGGCCTTGACGGGAGGCTACCATCTGTCTCCCAACAGCTGTTCCAGTGGGTCCCCTGCCACAACCTTCTCTGAGCCTTCGGGGTCCTTGTGACCTGGCCATTTAGCCCATGGTGTGCAAAAAAGTGCCGTTCAGAGGTAAAACAACCCAACAAATCCTGTCAGACCTCTGTGGCAAGCAGCTGCTTGAGGGGGTATTTATTTTATTATTATTTAAACACTAAATGAATAATTTGTAAAACCGAGATTTAGATAGATGTAGTTGGAACCTTCAATTTAGCATCAGTGATATTTTAGCATAGGAAACGTATTTTAAAGTTATGGAACATCGAAATTAGGTTTCCCATTGATATAATACGGAGTGGAGTGATCATAATTAACGAACACCGAATGTATATAGAACATGGAATATAAACGAGACTGGAGGATCACTCGGAAGTCTGTTTGGAAAATAATTTGGAAAACCGAGATTTGATAGATGTAGTTGGAACCTTCAATTTAGCATCAGTGATATTTTAGCATAGGAAACGTATTTTAAAGTTATGGAACATCGAAATTAGGTTTCCCATTGACATAATACGGAATGGAGTGATCATAATTAACGAACACCGAATGTATATAGAACAAGGAACATAAACGAGCCTGGAGGATCACTCGGAAGTCTGTTTGACGAAACTTGTCCCCATCGAAATGGCCTTGAAATGATGATGCTCGGAAAAGAGTTGTTTCAACTGGTTATTGAACTGGGATTCATTTTAATAACCAGGCACATAAAGATCAAGTAATATTGAACTTCACTTAAATATTTTTAACACGATGGATGGCCTTGATGGGAGGCTATAATCTGTCTCCCAATTTCCAGTGGGTCTCTGGGGCGGAACTGAGCCACCCCCGCCCCAGCGCACCGGGCTCGTTAACTGGCAAATTACATCAAGGGTTGGGTTACCTCTGAGCGGCACTTTTTTGGCATTAAATGGCCAGGTCACATGGACTCCGAAGGCTCAGAGAAGGTTGGAGGAGGGGACCCACTGTAACAGCTGTTGGGAGACAGATGGTAGCCTCCCGTCAAGACCATCCAGTGTGTTCTTTAACGTGCACCGGATATGGCTCTCGCACACGGGGCCACGGCTTAACGTCCCATCCGACGGACGGCGGCCTTTCCAAGCCCATCGGTGTCCTCTACTGACGTGGGCAGGATGGGGGGAATGGTTGAGTGGTTAGCACGTTTGGCAACTGATCTAAGGGACCTGGAGTCGAGCTCCGGGTAAGGCATGGATGTGTGTGTTGTTTTTCTGCTGCGGTTCTGCCATCCTCACAGACCGTCTACTCTGGCATATAAACTGACAGGTTTCTGTCAGACCTCTGTGTCAGGCAGGTGCTTGAGGGGGTATTTATTTAAATATCAACGCTGATCCAGCTGGGACTAGAACCTGGGAACTACAGATTACGAACCTGGCGCGCTACCGACTGAGCCACCCCCGCCCCTAGAACGGATGAGAAAGCCTTTTGGCATGGAGATGTTCTCCATGCGAAAATGGGTTCCTAGATGTAATGTTTGCCCTAAATTTACGAATAAACAAATTCAGAGAAGAAATTTTCCCTCGGAATTCTTAATACTTCTTTTCACTTGAACAAATGTAGATTGGTCAATCAAGGTAGTCATCCATTTCAAGACTTCGGATTTTCCAGAAAAGATATTTTTATTATCATCAGGCTCAGAGTACAAGTAACAATGATTAAATGATCAGATGTACGAGATAACATTGTAGAATCTGTAGAGAGTGAAACGTGTGGTGTAAAAGAAACAATTAGTTTTGAACTGTTGGTTAGAAACTGTTGAATTGTGATAATTAGCACTTCCCTAGAATACAAATGATTAACTCATCAGATAGCGTAGGAATAAATGAATTAAGATTAATTGGGTTGGGTTGTTTTACCTCTTAGCGGCACTTTTTTGCACACCATGGGCTAAATGGCCAGGTCACATGGACCCCGAAGGCTCAGAGAAGTTTGGGGGAGGGGACCCACTGGAACAGCTGTTGGGAGACAGATGGTAGCCTCCCGTCAAGGCCACGTGACCAGCGTGTTCTTTAACGTGCACAGGGTATGGCTCTCCCGCACACGTGGCCACGGCTTAACGTCCCATCCGACGGACGGTGGCCTTTCCAAGCCCATCGGTGTCCCCTACTGACTGTGGGCAGAGCGGGGAAATTTTGCGGAGATAAATCTCAACGCTGACCCAGCTGGGACTCGAACCTGGGAACTGCAGATTACGAGTCTGGCGCGCTACCGACTGAGCCACCTCCGCCCAATTAACATTAAGTAGTTTATTAGAATTTGGATAAGAGAAAACTTTTTAAATTTATTTTAAAATATTGGAAATCTCCAACATTATGTGCAATGATTTTAACTTTGTGTTCAATACAAGTAAAAGTGATTTTACGGATTAACATGAATCTTCTGATAGAAATTACAAAAGTATAGTTTTTAAAAGACTGATCCTTGATGATTAATATTTCTTTCGTTTAGAGTTTGTTAATTTTTAACCTGAAAGGGAAATTTATCCTTTTATTGCGAGATTAGAAATTGAAATTCCGCTCGAAAGGGGAGAGAAGTCGCGAATGATTTCCGGAATAACAGTTTTATTTTGATGATGACTATAATGCAATTTTTGTTTTACATGTTTTTTCGTTCTACTGATGGTAAAAAGTGGTTTAGTTAAAAAAGTTTTTTATTTAAAAAAAATCAGATAAAAATAACCCAATTTTATTAAATTATAAAAACTTAAATCTTTAGATGTGTACAGGCTAGGGCGGGCATGGTTCAATCGGTAGCATGCCAGGCTCGTAATCTGAAATTCCCAAGTTAAATTAGGGGCGGGGGTGGCTCAGTCAGTAGCGCGCCAGGCTCGTAATCTGTAGTTCCCAGGTTCGAGTCCCAGCTGGGTCAGCGTTGAGATTTATCTCCGCAAAATTCCCCGCCCTGCCCACGGTCAATAGGGGACACCGATGGGCTTGGATAGGCCGCCGTCCGTCGGATGGGACGTTAAGCCGTGGCTCCGTGTGCGGGAGAGCCATAGCCTGTGCACGTTAAAGAACACGCTGGATGGCCTTGACGGGAGGCTACCATCTGTCTCCCAACAGCTGTTCCAGTGGGTCCCCTCCCCCGACCTTCTCTGAGCCTTCGGGGTCCATGTGACCTGGCCATTTAGCCCATGGTGTGCAAAAAAGTGCCACTCAGAGGTAAAACAACACAACAACAACTGGGTATACAGACTAATAATTATGAATTTATAATTATCATATTCAATTTATCATATCATTATTTAATTATAATATCATTATTTAATATCAAAATTTATCATATAATTATCATATTCAATTTATAATTATCATATCAACCCAACCCAAGTTAAATCTCAAAGCTGGCCCAGCTGGCACTCTCTCCGTAAAACTCCTCGCCCTGTCCACGGTCAGCGATGGGCTTGGAAAAAGCTGCGGTCCATCGGATGGGACGTTAAGCCTGTGGCCCGTGTGCGGGAGAGCCTACCCTCTGCACGTTGAAGAACACGCTTGGATGGCCTTGATGGGAGGCTATAATCTGTCTCCCAACAGCTGTCCAGTATGTCTCTACTCCCCACATGCTCTGAAACCTCGGGGTCCTTGTGATGTGGCCATTTAGCGCATTGTGTTCATAAAGTGCGACTTAGAGATAAAACAACTAAATCCAATGTACACAGGTGGATCTAGAAAAAAGTTGAGCAGGGTAGGCAAGTAATGCATATCGAGCCGGGAAAAATTAAAAAAAAGAAGGGGAGGGCAAGAGATTGTATTTCCATTGCAGCATCACATTTCCCTCTCCGTTTCATAGATCTTTAAAAAATGTCTTGAAGAAATGCATGAAATATGCGCAAGTTTAATAACTTTTTGCCTCCATTATCCTTATTAGCATTCTCAAAGATGTATCGCTGGAAATACATGCACTTTTAATAGTAAAGGCCTATGGCTACTTGAAGATTAGGGATGAGTTCGAGCCGAATCTAATGCCATGTAAGTTAAATCAATTGCCAATAACATTAAATCAGTTTTTTGAGTCGCTCATCTCCCGATCCCGAACCATTTCGGTCATTCATTTATTAAAGATGGAGAATTTGTAAAAAGTATTCAAAAATCAGATGGTGCTTATTTGCAATCCTAAAGATTGATTCAACGATTGAAATTGTAATGATTTTTTTTTTTTTGTATAATTTTGTTTACAATTAAAAGAAATAGTTGTTGGGTTGTTTAACCTCTGAGCGTCACTATTTTTAACACAATGGGCTAAACGGACAGGTCACAAAGACCCCGAAGGTTCAGAGAAGGTTGGGGGAGGAGACTTACTGGAACAGCTGTTGGGAAACAGATGGTAGCCTCCTGTCAAGGCCATCCAGCGTGTTCTTTAACGTGCACTGGGTATGGTTCTCTCGCACATGAGGCCAAGGTTTTATTCCCCATCCCACGACGGCCCATCGGTTTCCCCTACTGACCGAGGGCAGGACTGTGATAAGTTAGAACGCTGATCGAGCTGGGACTCGAGCTTGGCACATTACCGACTGAGCCATCCCCGCCCCTCACTAATGCATCATGGGGGCGGGGTGGATCAGTCGGTAGCGCGCCAGGCTCGTAATCTGTAGTTCCCAGGTTCGAGTCCCAGCTGGGTCAGCGTTGAGATTTATCTCCGCAAAATTCCCCGCCTTGCCCACGGTCAGTAGGGGACACCGATGGGCTTGGAAAGGCCGCCTTCCGTCGGATGGGACGTTAAGCCGTGGCCCCGTGTGCGGGAGAGCCATACCCTGTGCACGTTAAAGAACACGCTGGATGTCCTTGACGGGAGGCTACCATCTGTCTCCCAACAGCTGTTCCAGTGGGTCCCCTCCTCCAACCTTCTCTGAGCCTTCGGGGTCCATGTGACCTGGCCATTTAGTCCATGGTGTTCAAAAAAGTGCCGCTCAGAGGTAAAACAACCCAACCCATTTGCTTCTTCCGATCACTTCAACAAAACTAGGAATATCAAGCTTGAGCTTTCGAGTTCTTTAACCTTTTCCACTTTTCTATAGCAATGCAAAGGTGTCATCGAAGATATGAAATGAGCCATCCAGCTCCGTGACCACCAGAGATCGACCACGTGGAAAGATCCACTCTCCAACGTGTGACGTGTGAGCAGGAGTTAAGTTGGCATCAGTCACCGGAGAAAAAGGACGTCAGGCTGCTGGGATGGGCCCCGAAGATCATATTTTTGGACGTGATCGATGAATGGATTTTTGATGACTTTCTCTTCCATCGGTTTGCAATGAGCGGTTGGAAGGGGAAATTCGGGATATATGTTTCGCCATGTCGAATGCTGATGGTAGGGGAAAAAATAGGGAGGAAAGGGGAAAAAATCACCATTATTGAATATGTCGAGTTTTCCAATGAGAAGATGTAGAAGTTGGGTTGGGTTGTTTTACCTCTGACCCGCACTTTTTTTGCACACCATGGGCTAAATGGCCAGGTCACATGGACCCCGAAGGCTCAGAGAAGGTTGGGGGAGGGGACCCACTGGAACAGCTGTTGGGAGACAGATGGTAGCCTCCCGTCAAGGCCATCCAGCGTGTTCTTTAACGTACACACAGGGTATGGCTCTCCCGCACACGGGGTCACGGCTTAACGTTCCATCAGACGGACGGCGGCCTTTCAAAAGCCCATCGGTGTCCCGTACTGACCGTGGGCTGGGCGGGGAATTTTGCGGAGATAAATCTCAACGCTGACCCAGCTGGGACACGAACCTGGGAACTACAGATTACGAGCCTGGCGCGCTACCGATTGAGCCACCCCCGCCCCAAGATGTAGAAGAGAGGAAAGAATCAAACAGTTGAGATTTTGTTTCGTTGTTTTCTATTGCTTTGACTGCAAGAAGCAACTAGGATGGTTAACGGGAAAAAATACCATTTTCCCCTCCCCTTGCAATTATTTTTCTTAATAATAATTAAACTAAAACGAAATTATGAGTTCATAATCGTGATTTTTGCTTCATCCTCTAGATTAAGGGGTTCTCAGCGTGGGGTACGTATACTCCTTGGGGGTAAGCGGTAAAATGTTTAGGGGTACGCCGTGAGAGCTCAAAAGTCGCTAGATATATGTTATATATATATGTTTTATTCCCATTATTATACTTATAACTATAGTTTTATCTATCTATACAAGGGGTACGCCAGTTACATACACATTTCCAGGGGGTACGTGAAGCATAAAAGGTTGAGAACCACTGATATATATGTTTTATTTTATTCCCATTGTTATACTATAACTATAGTTTTATCTCTCTATACAAGGGGTACGCCAGTTACATTCACATTTCCAGGGGGGTACGTGAAGCATAAAAGGTTGAGAACCACTGATATATATGTTTTATTTTATTCCCATTGTTATACTATAACTATAGTTTTATCTATATATACAAGGGGTACGCCAGTTACATTCACATTTCCAGGGGGTACGTGAAGCATAAAAGGTTGAGAACCACTGATATATATGTTTTATTTTATTCCCATTGTTATACTATAACTATAGTTTTATCTATCTATACAAGGGGTACGCCAGTTACATACACATTTCCAGGGGGTACGTGAAGCATAAAAGGTTGAGAACCACTGATATATATGTTTTATTTTATTCCCATTGTTATACTATAACTATAGTTTTATCTATCTATACAAGGGGTACGCCAGTTACATACACATTTCCAGGGGGTACGTGAAGCATAAAAGGTTGAGAACCACTGATATATATGTTTTATTTTATTCCCATTGTTATACTATAACTATAGTTTTATCTATCTATACAAGGGGTACGCCAGTTACATACACATTTCCAGGGGGTACGTGAAGCATAAAAGGTTGAGAACCACTGATATATATGTTTTATTTTATTCCCATTGTTATACTATAACTATAGTTTTATCTATCTATACAAGGGGTACGCCAGTTACATACACATTTCCAGGGGGTACGTGAAGCATAAAAGGTTGAGAACCACTGATATATACGTTTTATTTTATTCCCATTGTTATACTATAACTATAGTTTTATCTATCTATACAAGGGGTACGCCAGTTACATACACATTTCCAGGGGGTACGTGAAGCATAAAAGGTTGAGAACCACTGCTCTAAATTAATCTTATTTATATTTTACTTTTACCGACCCTGGATAGGATGGGTTTCTTTACGCTCTGAACCGCAGTGTGTTTTGCACAGAGTAGACTAAATGGCCAGGTTAAAAAGGACTCCAAGGATTTAGAGGAGGTTGAGGAAAAGGGACTCACTAGTTAGCTGTTAGAAGACAGATGGCAGACTTCCGTCAAGGCCATCCAGCATATTCTTTAACGTGCAGAATAGGGGAGGAACAAGTAGGATACGTGGCTTGGGACAGGACAATTTTATTATAGTTACAGGTTGTAACCATTCGGAATAGTTACAGGTATGGTAAAAAATAACGATTTGGCAGTGAAATAGGGGGAAATTCGACGATAATGCGATGTTGTCCTGCATCAGTAGATGCCATATTTTCTTAATCGTTGTGATGTTTTTCATTTTTATGAAAGAAGTCCGGAAACAAGATAATTGTTGAGGAAACTCTGAAGAAATGTCCCTTTGGTACTTCTTCCTAGCTTAGTCGCTTTCCTATAGTTTTTTTTTTCTTTCCCAGTTGCTCAGGTATTTTGCTTCGATTTCCCATTTTATCGCTATTTCAGTTGCTACTGTTTAATAAATGAATCTTTATAATAATAAAACTTTCTTACATGCATTAGACATTCGACTGAGTTCTGAGCTAATTTGACTGCTTTGTCTAATACATTTTTGCATTGTAAACGTTTTAAAATAGTGTTCGTTATTTCTAAAATTTTTATTTAAAAAATAAAAAAATTCCAAATTTTCAAACTGATATTTCAATGATATATACGTTTCTATACGTTCTTTGTGTTGATTAGTAAAAGAGTATAATTTTTGCCAATCCTTTTAAAACATCTAGGTACGAATAACGAATAAGCAACTAAACGTTCATCTCTAGATGATACTCGAAAAGAGGAGATCTGTTTCTATGTTATGCTTTTGAGTACATCAGAAGATGAACCTAATTCCTCTAATATTGGGGGCGGGGGTGGCTCAGTCGGTAGCGCGCCAGGCTCGTAATCTGTAGTTCCCAGGTTCGAGTCCCAGCTGGGTCAGCGTTGAGATTTATCTCCGCAAAATTCCCCGCCCTGCCCACGGTCAGTAGGGGACACCGATGGGCTTAGAAAGGCCGCCGTCCGTCGGAAGGGACGTTAAGCCGTGGCCCCGTGTACGGGAGAGCCATACCATGTGCACATTAAAGAACACGCTGGATGGCCTTGACGGGAGGCTACCATCTGCCTTCCAACAGCTGTTGCAGTGGCTCCCCTCTCCCAACCTTCTCTGAGCCTTCGGGGTTTTTGTGACCTGGCCATTTATTTAGCCCATGGTGTGCCAAAAAGTGCCGCTCAGAGGTAAAACAACCCAACCCTCTAATATTGACCATATTTTGCATTCAGTCCCAAACATACTAAGGTTTTTCAATTATTTCGTACAACATCCTCTAATTTTGAGACGTTTCGTGACATAGTCATTAATGAGGAGTTTTAAATTATGAGCAGCACAATGGATGAACATATTGAAAGAAAGATCTTCCTTGAAAATACTATCTTGTACAGTCGCTCAAAAAATATTCGAACACTATGGTTGATTACAGAATTCAGAAAAAATACCTGTCAACGATTTTTTTAGAAATTAGTGATCTGGCAACCTTCGTGTCACGTGATTACAGAATTCATGAAAAATATCTGGAGCGTGTGCAGCAACTGTACACGCTCCAGTTACCGTTCACAGCAAACTGGAGCGTGTGCAGTTACTGCACACGCTCCAGTAACGGTAACTGCACACGCTCCAGTAACGGTAACTGCACACGCTCAATATTTCCGTGAGTGAGCCCACACGATCTAGTATCAAAATAATATGACCACCTACAGTCGCTCAAAAAAGTATCCGAACACTATGGTTGATTACAGAATTCAGAAAACATATCTGTCAACGATTTTTTTTAGAAATTAGTGATCTGGGAACCTTCGTGTCACGTGATTACAGAATTCAGGAAAAATATCTGGAGCGTGTACAGCAACTGGAGCGTGTGCAGTCACTGCACACGCTCCAGTTTGCTGTGAACGGTAACTACACACGCTCAATATTTCCGTGAGTGAGCCCACACGATCTAGTATCAAAATAATATGAGCACCTACAGTCGCTCAAAAAATTATCCGAATACTATGGTTGATTACAGAATTCGGAAAAAATATCCGTCAACGATTTTTTTAGAAATTAGTGATCTGGCAACCTTACTGTACAGTACACGAAGGTGGCCAGATCACTAATTTCTAAAAAAATTGTTGCTAGATATTTTTCCTGAATTCTGTAATCAAGCGACTGTACTCCCGAATAACACCTTATGTTCGCAGCGCCGTTGAATCCACATCCACGCAGTTTTTTACATCAAAGCCTGGGGCGGGGGTGGCTCAGTCGGTAGCGCGCCAGGCTCGTAATCTGTAGTTCCCAGGTTCGAGTCCCAGCTGGGTCAGCGTTGAGATTTATTTCCGCAAAATACCCCGCCCTGCCCACGGTCAGTAGGGGACACCGATGGGCTTGGAAAGGCCGCCATCCGTCGGATGGGACGTTAAGCCGTGGCCCCGTGTGCGGGAGAGCCATACCCTGTGCACGTTAAAGAACACGCTGGATGTCCTTGACGGAGGCTATCATCTGTCTCCAAACAGCTGTTCCAGTGGGTCCCCTCCCCCAACCTTCTCTGAGCCTTCGGGGTCCATGTGACCTGGCCATTGAGCCCACGGTGTGCAAAAAAGTGCCGCTCAGAGGTAGACCAACCCAACATCAATGCCTCTCTCTTCAATACAATCAACTCTTTCTCTAAGAAAGAGGAAGATTGTTCAATAACTAGCCGAAATCCTAACGATGATTCTTTAATTCTAATTGATGAGAAATTTCATTCGGAGTGGATGAAATTTGCACAAGGCGAAAAATAAAACTTAATTGAACTCTCTTTCAAATGTCTTTTGTTATTGTCAATAATTAACGAAATAAATGGTGACTCTTGAAATCAAAAATAAAAGGGCCCGGAGAGCAAGAACTAGGATTTTCTACTTTTCTTATCATTAACAATTTACCGTCCACTTTGACTCATACAAAATTTCCCCGCCCTGCCCACGGTCAGTAGGGGACACCTATGGGCTTGAAAAGGCCGCCGTCCGTCGGATGGGACGTTAAACCGTGGCGCCGTGTGCGGGAGAGCCATACCCTGTGCACGTTAAAGAACACTCTGGATGGCCTTGACGGGAGGCTATCATCTGTCTCCCAACAGCTGTTCCAGTGGGTCCCCTCCCCCAACTTTCTGTTCCAAGTAAATCGAAAATGCAGTCACTCTGAAATTTGCCAACTCCCCAAGATTTGCCAACTGTCCTAGATTTTTGCGAAGTTGCTTCAATTTTGCCAACACGCCATAATTTTACAGAAAAAAGATTCCAATTTTTGCATCTCACCTGAATTTTGTCAAATCTCCACGATTTTCCCAAGTCACTCTGAATTTTGCCAACTCTCCATGATTTTGCCAAGTCACTCCGAATTTTAACAACTGCCCCTAGAGTTTGCCAAGTTTCCTCAATTTTGTCAACTCGCCATAATTTTACAGAAAAAAACCCCAATTTTTACATCTCACCTGATTTTTGCAAAGTCACTCAGAATTTTGCCAACTCCCCAAGATTTGCCAACTCGCCATAATTTTACAGAAAAAAAATCCTAATTTTTACATCTCACACTAATTTTGCGAACTCCCGACGATTTTGCTAAGTCACTCCGAATTTTGTCAACTCCCCAAGATTTTGCAAAGTCATTCTGAATTTTGCCAATTCCCCAAGATTTTGCCAACTCACCTGTATTTTACTAAGTGGCTGCGAATTTTGCCAACTGCTCTAGATTTACCGTCTCCATTTACCCAACTGCCTTTGATTTGCCTCGATTTTGCTAAGACCCCTTAATTTTACAAAAAAAAAAAATTACAAATTTTCACATCTCGCCTAGATTTTACAAAGTCGCTTCGAATTTTGCCAACTCCGAGTTACTTTGGGGTGGGGAGCCTCCCCCATAGCTATGCCCTTGACCAGCAGCTCCATGGTATGGCAGCCACAACAACCATTATCTTTTGTTGAGTGCCGGTCACGTCGGGATGTTGCTGCGAAGTCAAGACATGCCCCTGTCCGACTCTTCACTTCCGGTTACATACGTGGGTTGGGTTGTTTTACCTCTGAGCGGCACTTTTCTGCACACCATGGGCTAAATGGCCAGGTCACAAGGACTCCGAAGGCTCAGAGAAGGTTGGGGGAGGGGACCCACTGGAACAGCTGTTGGGAGACAGATGGTAGCCTCCCGTCAAGGCCATCCAGCGTGTTCTTTAACGTGCACAGGGTATGTCTCTCCCGCACACGGGGCCACGGCTTAACGTCCCATCCGACGGACGGTGGCCTTTCCAAGCCCATCGGTGTCCCCTACTGACCGTGGGCAGGGCGGGGGAATTTTGCGGAGATAAATCTCAACGCTGACCCAGCTGGGACTCGAACCTGGGAACTACAGATTACGAGCCTGGCGCGCTACCGACTGAGCCACCCCCGCCCCTAGGTTACATACGTGGACTTCTGGCGGTGTTTCTTCAGTGAGTTCCGAACACAGTGGCAGAAATCTTTGTCTGAACAGTTGGGAATAAACTTTTCGAGATCAAACCTATTAGCAAACCGTGGCAATCATGTTTTCGCAATAATCGCAAGGAGGAAGTTGTACTTTCTCAGCTCCACTTGGGTCATTCGTTTATTTTACACATTCATTTCTTCTTGGGTCGGGCTTTGAACCTAAGTGCGAGTGTTGTGACGCCATTTTAACTGTTAAGCGTATTTTAATCAGTTGTTCCGTTTTTAACAGTGACCATCATTTATTTTTTAACTTCCGCGATTTTACGTCCGACCTCTTAAACTCGGACATCTTTAGTCTCATGACTCGATTTTAACCCCTGTTTTCGAATTTTTACCTTTTACCGGCTATTTCCCTCGACTTGGATGTTTTTAACTTTTTATTGTTTAGACTTTTTGCCTTTATTTTATGGGCCCTATATACCCATTCTATTCCTATATACCCGTCTGGAAACTTTATTCTGTTTTATACTTGTTAACTTTTTTTTATCCAGCTTTTATATGTTTTGATATATATTTTTCTTGTTGTGTGTTTGCCATTTTCGTTTACTTTGTATCTCCGCAAAAATTCCCCGCCCTGCCCACGGTCAGTAGGGGACACCGATGGGCTTGGAAAGGCCGCCGTCCGTCGGATGGGACGTTAAGCCGTGTCCCCGTGTGCGGGAGAGACATACCCTGTGCACGTTAAAGAACACGCTGGATGGCCTTGACGGGAGGCTGCCATCTGTCTCCCAACAGCTGTTCCAGTGGGTCCCCTCCCCTAACCTTCTCTGAGCCTTCGGGGTCCATGTGACCTGGCCATTTAGCCCATGGTGTGCAAAAAAGTTCCCCTCAGAGGTAAAACAACCCAACCAATCGTTTACTTTGGTTGTGGGTTTGATGTCTTTATCTCTTTATTTACCCTTGTTTGGCGCATCCTAGTTGCCCTTACGCCATAAAACTCTAAATAACGAAACCAAATCAGCCAGTAGAACAAGGAAATTAGAGGATTTTTTCAGATCCTTGTTGGCAGGGGGGTAGCCATGGGGGGATGGGGGAAGTGAAAACATGAGCTCGCGTTTTCTGAAAACGAGCCAAGTAACGCAATATTTAACTAATGTAACATTCCTGAATTCAATCCCATGCAGATCGTTTGAAATTTTAAACTTTCAGTGGATACAAATAAACTCTTCCATCCGAACTACTATTGACGCTGATGAACATCATTTGCCAGAGAATTCTTGCATTGAGACAGGCGGATCTAGGGAGAGAAGCCCCCCCCCCCCCCCCCTGCTTTCACCCTTCCCTTGAGATTTCTAGTAAGGGTAATGGAAAGGAAAAATTATTAAACTAGTGCGTATTTTTCAAGAAATTTTTAAGGTCTCTAAAACGGAGACGGAAAATATTTGTACTGCAATGGAAATCCAGTCTCTTGAACCCCCCCCCCCTCCTTTACTTATTTCCGTCTCGATTGCCTCACTTCCCCCAGCCCCTCCTCCTCCATTTTATTCCATAATCTGGACCTGTATTCAGATACTGCAACGACAAGATATCTCTCGGAACCCGAAAGATTTTTTTCGCTAAGCCTTTTCCTCACACTAGCGTTGGAAGAGAAAGAGACAACGCTCTTCTTCGATCCAGCCTAGTGCATTGATCGTCGTCACCTTCCTTATTCTCCTCTTCGTGTCCAACACCTGAAGCATGCTTTGCGGCTCTCCCTTCGTGTCGATAGTTCGATTTGGAAGCAATAGCTTTCCCTTCCCACGACACCGTCTGCGTCACGACTTGTCGGAATTTTTAGCTCTTGCGTAAGAGCAAGATGCGACGGACTTTATCCCCGGCATGCTGAGAGCGGTGCTAACACGTTCCTGACTTTAGTACTAGGAGAGGAAGACATTTATATATAAATAGATGCTCATCCAGAAAGTTGAACGTGGTTAAGGTGAATTAAACGTTGCATCTGTATCATCTCACGTTGTTTTCACCTGAGTAAAATGTTCACCGCTTATTTACTATCTAGGTGCCGGGTGGCTCAGTCGGTAGCGCGCCAGGCTCGTAATCTGTAGTTCCCAGGTTCGAGTCCCAGCTGGGTCAGCGTTGAGATTTATCTTCGCAAAATTCCTCGCCCTGCGCACGGTCAGTAGGGGACACCGATGGGCTTGGAAAGGACGCCGTCCGTCGGATGGGACGTTAAGACGTGGCCCCGTGTGTGGCTCTCCCACACCCTGTGCACGTTAAAGAACACGCTGGATGGCCTTGACGGGACGCTACCATCTGTCTCCCAACAGCTGTTCCAGTGGGTCTCCTCCCCCAACCTTCTCTGAGCCTTCGGGGTCCATGTGACCTGGCCATTTAGCCCATGGTGTGCAAAAAAGTGCCGCTCAGAGGTAAAACAATCCAACCCAACCTATTTACTATCTAGAAAAAAAAAAACATTTAAGGCATTTAACACCTAGATAGCGAGCTAGGTTCGTTATCTGACGTTCCCAGATTCCAATCCCGATTGTGCCAGCATTACGTTGGTTTTACTTTTGAGCTGTGAGTCTGACAAACTATATTTAGTACAACCATTTTGGAAACACCTCTTCTCATAATAGCGTCAAGGCAGTTCTCTACACCACCAATCCATTCGTTGCCTAAGGTTGAGTGGTTTTTAGCTCTGAACTGCACTTTTTTTTCTCCACACAATGGGTTAAATAGACAGGTGACAAAGATCCAAGAGCTCAGAAAAGGTTGGGGGAATGGGACAACAGGATAGCTGTTAGAAGACTGATCATAGCCTCCTGTCAAAGCCATCCAGAGTGTTCTTTAACGTGCACAGGGTTGGGTTGTTTTACCTCTGAGCGGCACTTTTTTTGCACACCATGGGCTAAATGGCCAGGTCACAAGGACCCTGAGGGCTCAGAGAAGGTTGGGGGAGGGGACCCACTGTAACAGCTGTTGGGAGACAGATGGTAGTCTCCCGTCAAGACCATCCAGTGTTTTCTTTTACATGCACAGGGGTATGACTCTCCGACAGATGGGGCCACGGTTTTACGACCTATCTGACAGACAGCGACCTTTCCAAGTCCATTGGTCTAGCGTCTCCTGCTGACCTAGCGTAGGGTTAGAGAGTTTAGCGGAGATAAATCTCAATGCTCACAATTGTGAGACTCGAACCTTGAACTGCAGATTACGAGCCTGGCGTTCCACCGATTTGGCCAACACCGCCCATTAACATCTTGAAGATGCTGGTAAATTTAACTGAAAAGACTGCATAAGCGAATGGCTTTACCAGAAACTGAAAATTGTTTTAGAGATGTACATACACAGAACGTGAATGATGTGGTCAACATTTTAATTATTAGTGACAATGGTATTTTTCTTGTGAAGTTTCATATCGACTATTAAAGAGTAACACCCTTGGATCGTGATTTCTCCTCTACCAATGGGGTGGACATGGCTTAGTCGGTAGCGTGCCAGGCTCGTAATCTGCAGTTCCCAGGTTCGAGTCCCAGCAGGGACTCAAATCCGTAAAACCCCCACTCTGCCTTCGGTCAATAGGGTTGGGTTGTTTTACCTCTGAGCGGCACTTTTTTGCACACCATGGGCTAAATGGCCAGGTCACATGGACCCCGAAGGCTCAGAGAAGGTTGGGGGAGGGGACCCACTGGAACAGCTGTTGGGAGACAGAT
Organism: Ryuthela nishihirai; assembly: GCA_038380435.1. Taxonomy (NCBI): domain Eukaryota; kingdom Metazoa; phylum Arthropoda; class Arachnida; order Araneae; family Heptathelidae; genus Ryuthela; species Ryuthela nishihirai. The sequence goes on from JAWZYU010000010.1 coordinate 23,485,689, forward strand.
GGTTGCCTCCCGTCAAGGCCATCCAGTGTGTTCTTTAACGTGCACAGGGTATGGCTCTCCCGCACACGGGACCACGGCTTAACGTCCCATCCGACGGACGGCGGCCTTTCCAAGCCCATCGGTGTCCCCTACTGGCCGTGGGCAGGGCGGTCAATAGGGAACACCGATGGGTTTGGAAAGGCCGACGTCAGTCGGATGGGACGTTAAACCGTGAGCCCATCTACCGAAGAGACATACCCTGTGCACGTTAAAGAACACGATGGACATCCTTGATGGGAGGCTACCATCTGTCTCTTAGCAGCCATTCCAGTGGTTCCTCTCTCCTAATCTTCTCTGAACCCTCGGGGTCCTTGTGACCTGGTTGTCTCGGGGTCCTTGTGTCTGTAACCCGCACCCTATCATCGGTAAGAAAAGCGATACCGATGCACTTAAAAAGGCCGCCGTCCGTCAATGGGACGTTAATCCATGGTTCTGTGTGAAGGTTGGGTTGTTTTACCTCTGAGCCGCACTTTTTTTGCACACCATGGGCTAAATAGCTAAGTCATGAGGACCCCGAAGATTGAGGGAGGGTACCCACTGGAACAGCTGTTGGGAGAGAAATTGTAGCTTTCTGTCAAGGCCATCCAGTGTGTTCTTTAGCATGCACAGGGTAATGGTTCCCCCCACAGGTCCCATACGACAGACGGCGGTTTTTCCAAATCCATCTGTGACCCTTACTGACCAAGGGCAGGGCAGAGAGTTTTGGGGAGATAAATCTCAACGCTGATCCAAGTGGGACTCGAACCTGGGAACTGCAGATTACGAGCCGGGTGTGCTACCAACCCAACCGGCTAGGATCTGAACCCATGACCTTCTGTGATAACATGTCAGGTTCCCTGGCCACTAAAGAAACCTTCTCTGTTAGTGACTTTAAGCATTATACCATAGAGATAGGAAATATATCTGATTGTAATTGAATGTTTTCAGGAACACATGGGTTCAAATCCCACCCAACTAATGAAAAATTTATATATATATATATTCAATATAACACCAACAGGTGTAGGGGCGGGGTTGGCTCAGTCGGTAGCGCACCAGGCTCGTAATCTGCAGTTCCCAGGTTCGAGTCCCAGCTGGGTCAGCATTGAGACTTATCTCCGCAAAACTCCCCGACCACGGTCAGTAGGAACAGGAGGCTGCCATCTGTCTCCCAACAGGTGTTCCAGTGGGTCCCCTCCCTCAATCTTCTCTGAGCCTTCGGGGTCCTTGTGACCTGGCCATTTAGTTCCTGGTGTGCAAAAAAGTGGCAATTAGAGGTAAAACAATCCAACAAATGTATAGCTGTGATTCCCTATTATTTAAGCACATTTCGTACTTTTCATTAGTGTCACATTTCAAGCCATGAATAATCGAAATCGAAACGTAGTTAAATGACATCTAAAATATTAGGTTTGATTGATTGATTTCTGGTTTGTATTAAAATTTTTATATTTGCGAACGTTCTTTTATTTCTCGAATGCGGAATTCACGCAAAAACCGGGTTCAGAATTTCTTCACTTTCATCCGTAAAATAATCCGTTCACATTTGGTTCAGATTTAACAAAAAAAAAAATCGTAACTCATAGTAATTCATCGAAATCACGCAAACATCGAGGATTGAGAGCATTCCAGAGAAGACAGTTAACCTAATAATTAGTACTGAACTGCCTGATATCGACAATTCTACCTCAGTTTGACAATTTGTAATCCACGAAAATGGATCGCGTGGCCAGCGGATGGAACAGATAACAGCAGGAGCGGATTATGGACTCGATATCCGATGGTGATGTGTGAGGCAAAGGAGGTTGATGTTCTCCATCCAACTGCGCTGCGGCGTAAGCTGCGTGCCTCGTCTCTAGCACGACGCTGCTGCCACAAACACACAATTATTTATTGATAGGAAAGCCACAGGTTCTCTTGATGGGCCAAGCAACAAGTAGTCTTGGTGCACAAATCCGTTGCTATATTTAGTTCGAGGATAACTGCGGAAGGAAGAGAGGAAGAAGATACTTTCTTAGGAAGGAAGAGAGGAAGAAGATACTTTCTTAGGAAGCAAGACGTCTCTGATTATCTTTCTGAGGTAATTCGTCGTCTGTAAATCGCTTTGATTTTCGTTATGTTTTTTTATTTGGTCCTATCAAGAGTTGAATTTTAATATTTTCAAATACGATCCAGTCATGTCCGAATTTTGAAAAAAAATGGGGAGGGGGGGGGGGCTTCGTTCAAACAGGAAAAAAAAAGTGTAAAAGTTGTGGGGGTCCATGGGACTGGAATTTCATTGCACTATAGCATTTTCTCCTTAGTTTCAAAATATATATATTTAATTCATTCTTAAGGGAAAAAATTAATAAGTCTATTTTTTTTGCCTTCATTACCTTGCTAGCATTCTCAAAGAGGGACCCAGTTCCCTCCACCGCCACATCAAATGGCAATGGAAGGATGGGGGTGTTCCCTCCACCCCCCATCAAATGGGAATGGAAGGATGGGGGTGGAGTGACCCAGTTCCCTCAACCATCCTCACATCTAGACCCAGATCTGTATATACTACTAGAAATAAATTAGTGCCTTCGGCACCAATTAATATTTAGACCAATACTACGACCCTATTTTACCTTGAATGCAATACCAAATCTAAACATTCTTCTTATTTCTAAGTTGTACTGCCTTAAATAGACTCTTTCCTCCAATTTTTAGCTCCCCAGCACCGGTATGTTGAATTTGACCTTTGATTTCTAAAGACCCATTGCATCTAAAATTTTGCATAATTTCTGAGATCTAGATCTCAAATACCCCAGGCACCAATTCTTATTTAACATTGGTAGGTTTATACTTGACCTGTGACCTGGGTTGTTGGGTTGTTTTACCTCTGAGCGGCACTTTTTTTGCACACCATGGGCTAAATGACCAGGTCACATGGGCTCCGAAGGCTCAGAGAAGGTTGGGTGAGGCGACCTACTGGAACAGCTGTTGGGAGACAGATGAAAGCCTCCCGTCAAGGCCATCTAGGGTGTTTTTTAACAGGGTATGGCTCTCCCGCTCACGGGGTCAGGGTTAACGTCCCATCCGACGGACGGCTGTCTTTCCAAACCCATCGGTGTCCCCTACCGACCTTGGGCAGGGCGAGGAATTTTGCGGAGATAAATCTCAACGCTGACCTAGCTGGGGCTGGAACCTTGGAACTGCAGATTACGAGCCTGACGCGCTACCGATTGAGCCATCCCCGCCCCTCCCTGGAACGGTCCATCGCTTCCAAAATTTCGCAACATTCCCGAGATCTACGACTCAAAATACCCGAGGCGCCAATTTTTAATTAACACTGGTAGGTAGATACCTAACCTTTGACCTGGAACGGCCCATCGCATCCAAACTTTCGTAACATTCCCGAAATCTACGACTCAAAATACTCCAGTCGCCAATTTTTAAGTCCTCTAACATCGGTAGATCAATATTTGACCTCAAAGCACCCTCCAGATCCACACTTTCGTAGCGTTTTTGAGATCTGCAACCCGAAACACCTCCAGCTATCAATTTTCACTTTTCTTGCACTCGTAAATCATGGTTTGACCTCTACGTGATCTCTATTTGACCTTGAAGGATACGTCGGAGGTCAGATTTCGGTTTTTTCCTGAGATTTACGACCCGGATTAACCTAAGTGCAAATTTTCAGAGTTCTACTAATTCTACATGATAGTTAGAATTAGCGTGATCCCCTGTCACAATCACAATCGTCTAATATATAAATGATGATGAACTCATAAGATCCCTTAGCCTTCTTTGAACCCTTGGAGTCCTTGTGACCTGGCCATTTAGCCCGTTGTGTGCAAAAGAGTGCCGCTCACAAGTAAAACAACCCAACCCATCAAAATCATAGAGCATGTTCTTTAATATGCTGGATGCCTATTGGACAGACGGCTCCTTCTATAAGCCCATCAATGTCGTGTAATAACTGACGAGAGGGTGGGAGTTTTGAGAGATAAATCTCAACGCTGACCCAGGTGGGACTCGAATCAGGGAACTGCAGATTAGGAGACTGGAGCGCTACCAACTGAGCCATCCCCGCCTTCTGCAGCTAAGAACACGATCTAAAATAATAATAACGCAGCAACGAATGACTTCACGCACCAAATTCCAGACTGATCTGTGGCGTACGCAGGCGATCAGGATAGTAGCTGAGAGGAAGTAGATGTCTTGCTCCTTCGTCCTGTTAATCGCAGATATCGGTCTTGTACAGCAGTCGTAACTCTAGCCCTTCTTTGGCTAAACCTTCGAGACGCGGAATCCGTGCTAAGAAATTGATTCCAGTGTCTATGGACCACAGAAGGACTCGCATTCAGCCATCGTGCCACGTGTGACTGACTTCGGCCTGCTTAGAGACAGCTTGGCTACTGATCTAAGGGACCTGGGTTCGAGCCCCGGGTAAGGCATGGCTGTTTGTGTCGTTTTTCTGCTGAGGGCCTGCCATCCTCTCAGATCTTCTACTATGGCATATAAACTGACAGGCTCCTGTCAGACCTCTGTGGCAAGCAGCTGCTTGAGGGGGTATTTATTATTATTTTATTTATTTATTATTTATTACTCACATTTACAACTCAAAACAACGATCCACTCCAAAACACCCATTATTAACGCCGCTATCCGATTACGCAAATTGTCGCAACCTAGACTAATTTCCATACGATATGCTCACTCGGCATTACTTTATTGGTTACATGAACAAGTTTTGGTGAGGATCGCACGATTTTGTGACGAATTATCGCGGTTTTTTCTCATTTTTCTTTAATTTATGGAAACTAGTGTATTAAGGTATCCCATTGCAGGTGGGAACCTGATTTTGTTATCCAACACGGGGTCAGACGGGAGAAACCGGAATGCGAAATACTTGACCTTTCCGGTCAATACCTCTGGAATCACAGAGTATTCAATTCTGTCGAAACGGAAATACTAATCTCGTTAGTCTGCGTAGAAACCAAACCATGGACTATAGAGATCGCGCTGACGTCAGTAATATTGGACTGTGTTACCTCTGAACGGTACTATTTTGCACACAATGGGCTAAATGACCAGGTCCCGAGAGCCTCAGAGGATTTCGGTTGTTTTACCTCTGAGCGGCACTTTTTTGCAACATGGGCTAAATGGCCAGGTCACAATGGACCCCGAAGGCTTAGAGAAGGTTTGGGGAGGGGACCCACTGGAACGGCTGTTGGGAGACAGATGGAAGCTTCCCGTCAAGGCTATCCAGTGTGTTCTTTAACGTGCACAGGGTATGGCTCTCACGCACACGGGGCCACGGCTTAACGTCCCAACAGACGGACGAAGGCCTTTCCAAGCCCATCGGTGTTCCCTACTGACGGTGGGAAGTGCGAGAACTTTTGCGGAGATAAATCTCAACGCTAACCCAGCTGGGACTCGAACCTGGGATGTACAGATTGCGAACATTGCGCGGTACCGATTGAGCAAACCCTGCCCCCCAGAATGCACTAGTGAACACCTAATACTTCGGTCACTTAATAACATCATATAGATATTTTCTTTGGTTTACTATTTTCAAAAACGTATAAATAAGAAATACACCAGTGTTTCCTGTTTTCTAGTCTAACAATATATAAGAGAAGATTTCGTAGTGTTTCATGTTTAAAGAGATGATCGATCATCCATTTTCCTCCCCCTTTCAGAAGAGCTTCCGAACAATCCATCATCTATTGTTGGGTAAAGAAAGCTTCCGAATTGTGTCACGTGAGGGCATTTCCGTGCTCTCCGTACAATGTTCACACATCTGGTTCAGTTCACAGCCGCTGTTATATAGACAACGTCTCTTCCCCCCCCCCCCTTTCGACGCTTTCTCGTTCTTCCCAAATGAATACAAATATTTCACGCAAAAGCTTCAGCGAACCATCGGACACAGAAGAAGCGAAAGAAGCAAGTCTGACCCATCAGGTTTCAACCAAACAAACAAGTGCTTTTTTCGCTTCGATTCTTGATTTTTTTTTTTATTCTCAAAATTTAAATTCAAGATGCATCGCTTTAAAACTTGTATTGTTTTTCCTGAAACGTGCGATTTGGTGATTTCTTTTTTTATTATTACCGCTAATGTCCTGTGGCCAAGTAGTTAGTGTGCTTGGCTACTGATCAACTGGACCTGGGTTCAAGCTCCGGGTAAGGCATGGATGTTTGTGTTGTTTTTCTGCTGAGATGTCAACTTCCTCATAGATCTTCTCTATGGCGTATAACCTATCAGACCTCCGTGGCAAGCAGCTGCTTGAGGGTTGGCTTGGGTTGTTTCACCTCTGAGTTGCACTTTTTTGCACACCATGGCCTAAATGGCAAGGTCACAAGTACCCTGAAGTCTCAGAGAAGGATGAGCGAAGGGACCCACTGGAGCAGCTGTTGGGAGACAGATGGTAGCCTCCCGTCAAGGCCATCCAGCGTGTTCTTTAATGTGAAGAGGATATCGCCCTCCCGCACAAGGGGGAACGGCTTAACGTCCCATCCGACGGACGGCAGCCTTTTCAAGCCCATCGTTGTCCCCTACTGACCATGGGCAGGGCGGGGAGTTTTGCGGAGATAAGTCTCAACGCTGACCCAGCTGAGACTCGAACCTGGGAACTGCAGATTACGAGCCTGGCGCGCTGCTTGAGGGGATATATTTTTTATTAATGTAGAAACTGGGTTGGCTTGTTTTACCTCTGAGAGGCACTTTTTTGCACACCATGGGCTAAATGGCCAGGTCACATGGGCCCCGAAGGTTCAGAGAAGGTTGGGGGAGGGGATCCACTGGAACAGCTGTTGGGAGACAGATGGTAGCCTCCCGTCAAGGCCATCCAGCGTGTTCTTTAACGTGCACAGGGTATGGCTCTCCGTACACGGGTCACGACTTAACGTCTCATCCGACAGACGGCGGCCTTTCCAAGCCCATTGGTGTCCCCTAATGACCGTGGGAAGGGCGGGGAATTTTGCGGAGATAAATTTAAACGCTGACCCAGCTGGGACTCGAACCTAGGAACTACAGATTACGAGCCTGGCGCGCTACTGACTGAGCAACAATGGGCTAAATGGCCAGGTCACAAGGACCTCGAAGGATCAGAAAAGATTGGGGGAGGGAACCCACTAGACAGCTGTTAGAAGCCAGATGGTAGCATCCCTTAAAGGCCATCCAGCGTGTTTTTAACGTGCACAGGATATGGCTCTCCCACACACAGGGTCACGGCTTAACGTCCCATCCGACGGATTACGGTTGTTCTCAGACCATTGGCCCCCTATGTACCGAAGGTACTGCGGGAGTTTTGTAGAGATAAATCTCAACGCTGACACAGTGTAACATCTCGCCATAATTTAGTTCATTGTCGGAGGGTTTCGATCCCACAAAATCAGGCCCACCCCCAAACGTTGGCCCCGAAACGTCTGCCCATTGACAACTTGGTGCATCGACAATGAACTGCCTCATTAATAACTTTGAGCTCTCCATTCGTAAGGTGGGCGATGGTAGATCCCCCAGAGATATTGGACATTTCGGGTTCAAACAAGACCCACCGCATCCGAAATCCAGCCTCTGCGCCCTGAGTAGCCAGAATTATGTGGGACCACCAAACCAAATTCTGAACCAAATTCTTCATGGGAAACAGAGACAATTCGACACGTGACATCAATCTATTGATAGTAGAGATCCGTGATTTAAAGACAGAAGTGAGAGAATTAAAACGAAGTGTAGAATTTTTTTCTAACAAGTATGACGAACTAATGGAACAAGTAATAAATTACGAAAAACATCAAAAGGATTTAACTACAAAAATCTATGAAGCAGAAAATTTAAACACAGAAATGAGAGAAGAGATTAAGGAACTGAAACAAAATCTTAATGACGTGGAACAATATGGACGCAATAAAAATATAGAAATTCATGGTGTTCCTATAATTGAAGGGGAGGATGAAACAGAGCTTAAAATAAAGCTGTATAAAATTTCCCAGTCATTAAACATAGTCAACTACACAAACAATATGATTGAAAGAGTTCACAGACTTCCAGAAAGAAATAAAAGCAAAACCCCAAAGATAATTGTCCAATTCGTTACACGGAAAGATAGAGACATTTGGATACAAAACAGGAAAAAAAATTACAACCATTATTGCAGACCTTAATGATAAAAGAACACCAATATATATTAATGAAAACATGACTATGATTAACAGAGAACGTTTCTGGAGAGCTAGGATGTGTGCAAAAGAAAAAAATTATAAGTATGTTTGGTTCAAAAATGGAAAAGTTCTAATGAGGAAATCAAATGGTGAAAGAATTATCAATGTGGATATGTTAACCAACTTTGATGATTTTTGAACTTTTAGATATGTCCGATAAACCTTGCTTTTTTTTCCCTTTTTTTTTTGCTCTTTTCTTTTGCTTTTTTTATGAATATTTTTGTTAGCTATGCCTGTTTTGAATTTTGAAGGTCTTGATAGCAACTATGATGTTGCTTATGTAACTACAGGTTTAGAAGTGGAGGCTGGTTCAAAAATAATTATAGTAAACGTATTCACAAAAATAAATTAGGAATTGCTCATGTTAATATAAGAAGTCAAAGAAAACATTGGGATTCATTAAAATTAAGTATTAACAATTACATGGAACACATTGATTTGCTTGTTTTAACTGAAACAAATGTAAATAAATATGAAAATTATTTATATAATATTGATAAATTTAATAAAATCACAAATGATAATATAAATAAAAATATTAGGGGGATTTCAGTATACTATAAAGAAAATCTAGATATTGAAATTATTTCACAACAAACACTTCCAGCGGAAACTATATATATAAAAGTAAAAAAAAATAATATAATATATCATGTTTTAGCACTATACAGATCGCCTAGTACAGATGTGAACTCTTTTCTGTTGAATTTCCGAAATTGGATTCAAAATACAGAAAAAGATCAATGAATACTAAAAAACATGGCACAGAAAAATATATCACACTATTGGCTGAATGAATTTTGAAAGATTAATAAGGGAAGCTACAAGAGAAGAAATAGTAAAAAATAAAATTACCAAAACCTGTATAGACCATATTAATATTAAACTGATTAAAAATATGTCAGCAAATTCAATAATTCAAACAAGCAAAATAGCAGATCACTATATGACTTTAACACTGATTAGCAACACCAATAACAATTTGAATAATAGTAATTATAGTGAAACCAGACCAGGAAAATAAGAATTGGTCATTTGACCATAACAATATAAACAAAGCTATTTCTGAAATGAATTGGACTTTAGAAAATTATGGAGACAACCCAATGGATGAATTAAACCTATATAAAGTATTTAAAGACATTTATGATGGAATTTTAGGAAAAAATAGAATATATATGAGGAGAGTTGGAAAGGTAAAAAGAAATCATAGCAAAAATTGGATAACACCGAACTTGATAGAATTAATTGAAGAAAGAGATAAAGCTTGGATTAAATTTAAAAACAATGATAAAAGTGATGCTTATAAAAATAACTATAAAAAATTAAGGAATATGGTTAATATTCAGATTAGAAATCAGAAACAACTTTATTATAGAAATAAACTTATAATGAAAAAAAATTATATGAAGGCTACCTGGCAATTAATATATGAAATATTAGAAGGAAAACAGAAAAAATCATCGGACGATTTAATAATTGACAATATGGCCAAAAAGAAATTATCTGTGGAAGAAATAGCAAAAAATTACAATGACATTTATAATACACTAATTTTACAGATAAGAAATACAAATCACCAAGACGATATAAATTATGTTCCAACCATGATACAAAGAGTTTTGAAATCTATCTATATACATGAAATCACTGGAAAACAAACTGATGAAATAATTACTTCATTAGACACCAATAAATCACCTGGTTACGATAATGTTTGCATTAAACATATAAAATTTAATAAAGAGACACTACTAAATATTATATCAAAAATTATAAATCAGATTATATTTACTGGGAACATACCTACTGAACTCAAAACAGGTATTTTAAGACCCATTTTTAAAGGTGGTATTAAGGACGATTTTTCTAACTATCGACCAATAACAATTCTGCCTATTTTTTCGAAAATAATGGAAAAATATAGTTATAATACTGTTTTTAACTTTTTACTTAAACACAACATAATTAATGAAAATCAGTTTGGCTTTCAAAAAGGAAAAAACACAATTCAACTAATTTCCAAAATTTGCAAATAATATTAATAAATCATTGAATAATAGGGAAAAAATTGTAACTATGTTCTTAGATTTAAAGAAAGCCTTCGATACAATAGATCATAGCATTTTACTAAATAAATTGGAAAATTACGGTATTCGCGGTATATTGTTAGATTGGTTTAGAAATTATTTATCAGACAGCTACACAATTACTAAAATAAAAAACTGCTACAGCAGAAAAGTAATTACACGATGTGGAATTCCCCCAGGCTCAATTTTAGGTCCTTTATAGTTCCTAGTATACATAAATGATTTGTTCAATACAAAATTAAATAGTGCTATTTATCTATATGCTGACGACATTGTTTTAATAAACAGTCAGAAATATTTAAATGATAGCATTTCAGAGGTTCAAACAGATTACAATAATATTATTAGATGGTTAAATCATAAAAATCTATTTAAATGAGAAAAAAACAAAACTTATGATTATTCATTCACCAGGATTTCATATTCATCAAAACCTTTTTATTAAAACTCATAAAATAAATTGCAGAAAAAAGGATGCTTCAAATTATGAATCATTATGCAGTTGCCCACTTGTTGAGCAAGTAAATAAAATAAATTACTTAGGAATCATTTTTGATGAATATTTTAGGTGGAATGTCCATATATCCCACATATGTGAAAGCTTGAGAATATCGGCGATAAAAATTCAAAAATTGAAATACGTATTAAATATGGAAACGTGTACTATTTTATAAAGCAATATGCGAATCTATTTTAAATTATGGAATAATTGTGCATGGAACAACTAACTTAACTAACATAAATAAAATAGAAAAATTGCAGTCTATAATAGCTAAAAATATTATTCCATCTTATTTGCAAAAAATTTATAAAACTTCTACCGATAGATTAAAATTTTTGAATCTTTTATCCTACAGTAATTTATATAAATATAATGTAATAATTAAAATTTTTTTGACGAAACTTACAAACTAAAAATTCAACATAATAAAAATACAAGACTTCAAAACCAAGGTTATTACAAATTGCCAAATTTTCGAAATAATTACGGGAAACATACCTCCGAATATCAAGTATCACTTATATTTAATGGTATTCCAAAAGAATTACTAAATATAGATTCTTTTAGAAGACTTAAAATGGAATTAAAAATTATTTGGTATTTTCTAGTTAGCTGTTTTTTATGTGTTGTGTTTTGTGGATTTATTTGCTGTACACCATTTTTGTGGCTGAATGATCTATGTTTAATATAATTTATTCATTTTCCTGCAGATAAGCTATTTAGCTTTGCGGGTCAAATTGTAAATGTTATTGTATTCTTTACTGTTATGAATAAAAATTATATTCTAAAAAAAAAAAACTGATTAGTCCAGTAAGTGAGGAATTACGGAGAACCGAAAATATCCGCCATCGGTGACGTCAGCTAAACTCCTCGTCCTACCCACGGTCAGTAGGGGACGCCGATGGACTTTGAAAGGCCGACGTCCGTCGGATGGGATCAGAAGCCGTGGTCCGTGTGCGGGAGAGACATACCCAGTGCACGATAAAGAATATGCTGGATGGTTTTGACGGGAGACTGCCATGTCTCCTAACAACTGCCCAGTGGGTCTCCTCTCCAAACCATCTATGAGCCTTTGAGATCTTTGTGACCTAGTCATTTAGCCCATTGCGTCTAAACAGTGTCGCTCAGAGGTAAAACAATCCAATCCCAGACGTGAACGAGTGTACACGCACTCGTTACGAATACTCGTACTTTTCTCTAAGTACTTTATATTGAGGCCACAGAGGCGCTGGGTACAGTCGCTCAAAAAAGTATCCGAACACTATGGTTGATTACAGAATTCAGAAAAAATATCTGGCAACGATTTTTTTTAGAAATTAGTGATCTGGCAACCTTCGTGTCGAAGGTTGCCAGATCACTAAAAAAAAAAGGTTGCCAGATCATTAATTTCTAAAAAAAAAAAAAAAAATCGTTGCCAGATATTTTTTCTGAATTCTGTAATCAACCATAATGTTCGGATACGTTTTTGAGCGACTATACATTTGCTGGTATTAAAAAAAACGAAATCTTTCTGCTCAGTTGTGTATTGTAAAAATGGGTAATTTTTATGAATCCGAAAGCGTTGGATTCGAAAATAATCTTGAAAACCTTACTTCAATCAATACGTTGTGATATATAAATGTTATTTTTTCTTAAATCTCGATGCCGCTGTCATATGATGTTTTTTGTTCTCACAGGGACTCATAGTAATGGGACATGTCGATCCCACTTTCCCTTCAATGCAGGAGACTGATGAACCCCTGGCACAAATCCTCATCCCTCAGTGAGAGAGGGGGCGGGGGTGGCTCAGTTGGTAGCGCACCAGGCTCGTAATCTGTAGTTCCCAGGTTCGAGTCCCAGCTGGGTCAGCGTTGAGATTTATCTCCGCAAAATTCTCCGCCCTGCCCACGGTCAGTAGGGGACACCGATGGGCTTGGAAAGGCCACCGTCCGTCGGATGGGACGTTAAGCCGTGACCCCGTGTGCGGGAGAGACATACCCTGTGCACGTTAAAGAACACGCTGGATGGCTTGACGGGAGGCTACCATCTATCTCCCAACAGCTGTTCCAGTGGGTCCCCTCCCCCAACCTTCTCTGAGCCTTCGGGATCCATGTGACCTGGCCATTTAGCCCATGGTGTGCAAAAAAGTGCCGCTCAGAGGTAAAACAACCCAACCCAACGCAGTTAGATCCATGGGAGCCGGCAGGAATATTTTCAGGGGAGAGGGCATGTTAGTTTCAGGGAGGGCCAAAACCTGATGCCGACATTAATATTGCAGAGGAAAAGTTGGAACAACTCGCAGAGGAAATTTTGGAGCAACTCGCAGAGGGGGGCGGGAAAAAAAAAACAGTGTTCCAAGATAAAAATATTTGTATTGAGCCATTAATTAATGAGTGAAATTGCAAATGAGGAATCGTGCATACATCATACCATAATGCAAATAAGGATGCCCGAAAATAAAGGAAAAAGAAAATAGATTCTTGAGAATAGACGTAAAAAAAGTTTTTTTATAATAATAAAAGTGAAATACTTCCGAAAGCAAAAGAAAACTTAAGAGAAATAACCAAGATTTGCATTTCTTTACATAAAAAAATAAAAGCAAAACAGAAACGTTTATTTTTGGTACATATGATATTAATTAATAATAATTTTTCAATCAATTTCTCCAAGGGGAAACTGTGCGATAGCATGGATTCTCTTCTCCATACTTCTGGAGGGGGATTTGGGTTGGGTTGTTTTACCTCTGAGCGGCACTTTTTTTGCACACCATGGGCTAAATGGCCAGGTCACATGGACCCCGAAGGCTCACAGAAGGTTGTGGGAGGAGACCCACTGGAACAGCTGTTGGGAGACAGATGGTAGCATCCCGTCAAGGCCATCTAGCGTGTTCTTTAACGTGTGCAGGGTATGGCTCTCCCGCACATGGGGCCACGGCTTAACGTCCCATCCGACGGACGGCGGCCTTTCCAAGCCCATCGGTGTCCCCTACTGACCGCGAGCAGGGCGTGGAATTTTGCGGAGATAAATCTGAACGCTGACCCAGCTGGGACTCGAACCTGGGAACTACAGATTACGAGCCTGACGCGCTGCCGACTGAGCCACCCCCGCCCCACTGAGAGATAGAAAAAAATACCCAGCCCGACTTTGAAGTGATTCTTTTTACATTATTCTCTTTAACGTAAGTTATAAATGAAATTTATGAAATGCTGAATAATTAATTTCCCCGAATTAAATAATCCATCCCTTGTGGTATCATTACTTTTATGATTATTCGCTAAATAACGTTGGGAATAAGTTTTACCTCTCTTTAACACACGACTGAACGATAATTTACTTCCCTCTAAGAATAATTCAGTTCCCTAAAACAAATAAAAACCAATTACACGATAACATTACGACTAGTAATATTATTTTTAAATTTTACTTGCGCGAATGAAAATAAAACCAAATCAAGAGGTAACAGCACAGCTTAAAAAATAAGAAAAGCGCATGAATTATAAATAATACACTGCAACAGTTTAAATAATGCTCTGATGAAGAAACGTTCCTCATTTAGAAATTAAATTTATCAGGGATGCTTTCCATGCTGTATAAAATGACATTTTCGAGTTTTCTTCCTAACTTTCAGAATTTATTTGACGATTTCATTTCGTTCCAATGCGAACAAATGGCCATTACGATTTAGGAGATATTTTTTGAAGACAATTACACCTGCATCCGTGGTTCCCGTTGTAATTAAATATGATAAAAGAAACTCTGAGCAGTAGCAATGGCGATGACTTGCAAATGCGACGGTTTCCTGTTCCGTTGAACTCTTAAGTGAACAAGAGACTTCCTAAGGGAAATGGTTTCTAATTCCAGGAGAAAATTCACTTTATGTTTATTGAGCGAGATAACAAATTAATATGACGAGAAAGACAGAAGCGTTGAAAGTAGCCATTATTTGGAAATTAAATCGCACAGAAACAAGAAAACGTGAAAGAAAGAGAAAGTACGGTTGAAACTGAAATGGTGCGTAAAGCTAATTATTTGAAGATGCCATTAATAATGGAGAGAAAATGCAGGAGCAACTCGCAATGGAGGAAGAGCTGTTTTCATCTGTTTATTTGACAGCGGGAAATTGCTTCACTGTCAGCCTGATGATCACAAGCCTTAATTTTTTTTCTTGTTTTATCTTTTGATAAATTGGATCAAAACATGCTGTGAGAAAAAAACATTAAATGCCAGCTTACAGAAATTCAGTCGCCGGAGAAAAAAAAAATTGGTACTCTAATTGTTGTTAATAAGCCTCAAATCTAAACGTAGAATTTGCAATTAAAAATAAAATGGAAATTGATATTTAAGAAACAAAGCTTTTAATGGGATCTAAGATATAAATAAGCTTTTAAAGATGGAATTTATACAACTGTTTCTATAGCTAATCTGGGTCGGGGATGGCTCAGTCGGTAGCGCCCAGGCTCGTAATCTGTAGTTTCTAGGTTCGAGTCCCAGCTGGGTCAGCGTTGAGATTTATCACCGCAAAATTCCCGCCCTGCCCACGGTCAGTAGGGGACACCGATGGGCTTGAAAAGGCCGCCGTCCGTCGGATGGGACGTTAAGCCATGGCCCCGTGTGCGGGAGAGCCATACCCTGTGCACATTGAACACGCTGGATGGCCTTGACGGTAGGCTACCATTTGTCTCCCAACAGCTGTTCCAGTGGGTCCCTTCCCCCAACCTTCTCCGAGCCTTTGGGATCCTTGTGATCTGGCCATTTAGTCCATGGTGTGCAAAAAAGTGCCGCTCAGAGGTAAAACAACCCAACCTATAGCTAGTCTGGTGTTGTATGTTATGTTGGGTTGATTAACCTCTGAGAGGTAGTTTTATACGCATATTACGCTAAATGGGCAGATAACAAGAATACATGGGCTCAGAGAAAGCTATGAAAGGAACAACTGTTTGGAGAGGGATGACAGCCTCTCGTTAAGGCCATCCAGTGTGTTTTTAGACGTGCAGGGAGTAAGAGTTTCCCACACACGGAGCCACAGCTTAGCATCTCTTCCGACGGACGACTGCTTTTCCAAATGCATCGGCGGCCCTTTTCCCCCAACGAAATCAGGGTGGAGGAAAATTGCAACGTTGGCACATTGGGACTCAAACCAGTAAACTGCAGATTACGAACCCAGCGCATTACCGACTGAGACAACATCCACCCCTGTATGCTAGGAAGCCAAATTTGTTTTAAAAATTTAAATATGATATAATTATCTAAATCAGAGGTCGATAGCCATTTCCGGATCAAATTTTATCATACTTTTGGTGGCGTCATGCCACTTTCCGAATTACTTCTTAGATTAGAATCATTTTCGAATCACTCCTTTGATTTGAATAGCTTCGCTTGCTTCCAGTAGCAGCCGTGCAGTTTAAATAGGTTCGCGTGAATCTAGTGGCACCATTGCACTTTCAAATAGCTTCGCGTGCATTCAGTAGCACCCGTGCAGTTCAAATAGCTTCGCTTGCATTCAGTGACATCCGTGCAGTTTAAATAGCTTCGCATGCTCCCAGTGGCACACGTGCAGTTCAGATATCTTCGCGTGTATTCAGTGACATCCGTGCAGTTCAAATAGCTTCGCTTGCATTCAGTGATATCTGTGCAGTTTAAATAGCTTCGCGTGCATTCGGTGACATCTGTGCAGTTTAAATAGCTTCGCATGCTCCCAGTGGCACACGTGCAGTTCAGATATCTTCGCGTGTATTCAGTGACATCCGTGCAGTTCAAATAGCTTCGAGTGCATTCAATAGCACCCGTGTAGTTCAAATAACTTCACCTGCATACGGTAGCACCCATGCAGTTTAAATAGTTTGCGTGTGGCATCAGTGCAGTTCAAATAGCTTCGCCTGCATGCGGTGGCACCCATGTAATTTAAATAGCTTCGCGTGAATCCAGTGGCACCATTGCACTTTCAAATAGCTTCGCGTGCATTCAGTAGCACCCGTGCAGTTCAAATAGCTTCGCTTGCATTCAGTGACACCCATGCAATTTAAATAGCTTCGCATGAATCCAGTAGCACCCGTGCACTTTCAAATAGCTTCGCGTGCATTCAATAGCACCAATGCAGTTCAAATAGCTTCGCGTTCATACAGTGGCACGAGTTCAGTTTCAAATAGCTTCGGGTGCATTCGGTGGCACCCATGCAGTTCAAATAGCTTCGTGTGCATTCGGTGGCACCCATGCACTTTCAAATAGCTTCGCGTGCATTCAATAGCACACATGCAGCTCAAATAGCTTCGCGTTCATCCAGTGGCATGGCTGCAGTTCAAATAGCTTCGGGTGCATTCGGTGGCACCCATGCAGTTTAAATAGCTTCGCGTGAATCCAGCAGCACCCGTGCAGTTGGGGCGGGTGTGGCTAAGTCGGTAGCGCGCCTGGCTCTTAATCTGTAGTTCCCAGGTGTTCGAGTCCCCGCTGGGTCAGCGTTGAGATTTATCGCCACAAAAATTCCCCGCCGTGCCCACAGTCAGTAGGGTACACCAATAGGCTTGGAAAGGCCACTGTCCGTCGGATGGTACGTTAAGCCGTGGTGCCGTCTGCGGGAGAGCCATACCCTGTGCACGTTAAAGAACACGCTGGATGGCCTTGACGGGAGGCTACCATCTGTCTCCCAACAGCTGTTCCAGTGGGTCCCCTCCCCCCAACCTTCTCTGAGCCTTCGGGGTCCATGTGACCTGGCCATATAGCCCATTGTGTGCAAAAAAAAAAAAAAAAAGTGCCGCTCAGAGGTAGCGCGCCAGGCTCGTAATCTGTAGTTCCCAGGTTCCAGTCCCAGCTGGGTCAGCGTTGAGATTTATCTCCGCAAAATTCCCCGCCCTGCCCACGGTCAGTAGGGGACACCGATGGGCTTGGAAAGGCCGCCGTCCGTCGGATGGGACGTTAAGCCGTGGCCCCGTGTGCGGGAGAGCCATACCCTGTGCACGTTAAAGAACACACTGGATGGCCTTGACGGGAGGCTACCATCTGTCTCCCAACAGCTGTTCCAGTCGGTCCCCTCCCCCAACCTTCTCTGAGCCTTCGGGGTCCATGTGACCTGGCCATTTAGCCCATGGTGTGCAAAAAAGTGCCGCTCAGAGGTAAAACAACCCAACCCAAAGCCGCTCAGAGGTAACCCTGGGGCGGGGGTGGCTCAGACGGTAGCGCGCCAGGGTCGTAATCTGTAGTTCCCAGGTTCGAGTCCCAGCTGGGTCAGCGTTGAGATTTATCTCCGCAAAATTCTCCGCTCTGCCCACGGTCAGTAGGGGACACCGATGAGCTTGGAAAGGCCGCCGTCCGTCGGATGGGACGTTAAGCCGTGACCCCGTGTGCGGGAGAGACATACCCTGTGCACGTTAAAGAACACGCTGGATGGCCTTGACGGGAGGCTACCATCTGTCTCCCAACAGCTGTTCCAGTGGGTCCCCTCCCCCAACCTTCTCTGAGCCTTCGGGGTCCTTGTGGCCTGGCCATTTAGCCCATGGTGTGCAAAAAAGTGCCGCTCAGAGGTAAAACAATCCAATCCAGAGGTAACCCAACCTATGCAGTTGAAATAGCTTCGCTTGCATTCAATAGCACCCGTGCAGTTCAAATAGCTTCGCATTCATCCAGTGGCCCCCCTTTATAGTTCAAATAGTTTCGCGTGCATTCGGTGGCACCATGCATTTTAAATAGCTTCGCGTGAATCCAGTAGCACCTGTGCACTTTCAAATAGCTTCGCGTGCATTCAATAGCACTCATGCAGTTGAAATAGTATTGCGTGCATCCAATGGAACCAGTGAACCTTCAAATAGCTTCGCGTGCATCTAGTGGCATCCGTGACATAGGTGGACAACCACTCTTCCGAATTCTAGATTTTCCCAAATTTTGTTTACGAAAAGAATAAAAATTTTAAATTATCAAATTCTTTGTTTTTTGGCTGCCCAAAGGTAAATTTTATTTACTGTAGAAAAAAGAAGTTTTAATGTGTTATATACAGATGACAAAATGAAAGGAAATTTTTTTAGATAAACGATAAAAATAGTGACTACTACAGCGTTAAATATATATAAGAGATTTCATATCATACATCACTCTGGTGATGTATATGATAGAAATAGCAGAGTCCAGATGTAGTCACAAAAGATTAACAAATAAAAAAGGTAAATTAAGAAGGAAAATAGGTAAAAAAGAAAATTTTAAGTGCAGAAAGGATCTGCTCCAGGTTGGGTTATCTCTGAGCGACTTTTTTTTTGCATACAACAGGCTAAATGACCAGGTTACAAGAACCCCTGAGGGCTCAGAGAAGGAGACCAACTGGAACAGGTGTTGGGGGACAAATGTTAGCCTCCCATCAAGGCCATCCAGCATGTTCTTTAACGTGCACAGGGTATGACTCTCCCGCACATGGGGTCACGGGTCCCGTGCACGGGAGTCCCATCCGACGAACGGCGGCCCTTTGTGCCTGACATGCTACCGACTCTGAGTCATCCCCCCCCCCCCGCCTCCTGTTCCAAGTTCTAGTCCCAACTGTGCAAGTGTAGAGATTTGACCTCTCTATAGACTTGACCTCGGGGAGAAAAACCCCACTGGGCTTGAAATAGAGCCATTTTCCCCTTTGGGTCGTTAAACCGCCGTTCGTGTTTACATAAAAAAGCGTTCTGAATGGCCTTGACGAGAGGGTTCATCTAATCTTGAGAGTTGTCTAGCGGATGGCAGTTTCATTCCTTTTCGTAGCTGGGCGGGGGTGGCTCAGTCGGTAGCGCTCCAGGCTCGTAATCTGTAGTTCCCAGGTTCGAGTCCCAGCTGGGTCAGCGTTAAGATTTATCTCCGCAAAAATTCCCCGCCCTGCCCAGTCAGTAGGGGACACCGATGGGCTTGGAAAGGCCGTCGTCCGTCGGATGGGACGTTAAGCCGTGGCCCCGTGTGCGGGAGAGCCATACCCTGTGCACGTTAAAGAACACGCTGGATGGCCTTGACAGGAGGCTACCATCTGTCTCCCAACAACTGTTCCAGTGGGTTCCCTCCCCCAACCTTCTCTGAGCCTTCGGGGTTCATGTGACCTGGCCATTTAGCCCATGGTGTGCAAAAAAGTGCCGCTCAGAGGTAAAACAACCCAACCTTTTCGTAGCTTTAAGATGTTTGTGACTATTGAGCAGATTATACATCAAACTGGAAAAAATGCAACTTGATGTTAAAACAGCCAATCCATTCATCATGATCGTTTTTATTAGAAAACATGAACTGTTAGGAGATTTAAGAAAACATGAACTGTTAGGAGGCCTCAGACTACCGATCACTCTTTTCAAGGAAAACGAACTATTATCTAATGCAGTGCTTCTCAAAATGGTGATCCGCGTAATGGTGCCTGTCCCTCTAGCCATTAGCCGCCGATTCGCAGCAAGTTGCCAGGAAAGAAATATCGTTTCAGAAACATAGCAATGATATCCCATAGCGCCACAGTTATAACGTCCCAACATTCCAGGTGACGTCATGTTGGTTTTTTTTACCTCTGAACGGCATTTTTTTCCGTAACTGGGCTAAATGTCCAGATCACAAAGACCTCGAAGGCTCAGCGAAAGTTGGGGAAGGGTACCCACTGGACAAAGTTAGAAAAATCGATGGTAGCCTCCCATTAAGGCCATCTAGAGTGTTCTTTAATTTGCTATGGGTTGGGTTGTTTTACTTCTGAGCGGCACTTTTTTGCACACCATGGGCTAAATGGCCAGGTCACAAGGACCCCGAAGGCTCAGAGAAGGTTGGGGGAGGGGACCCACTAGAACAGCTGTTGGGAGACAGATGGTAGCCTCCCGTCAAGGCCATCCAGCCTGTTCTTTAACGCGCACAGAATATGGCTCTCCCGCACACGGGGCCACAGCTTAACGTCCCATCCGACGGACGGTGGCCTTTCCAAGCCCATCGGTGTCCCCTACTGACCGTGGGCAGGGCGGGGAATTTTGCGGAGATAAATCTCAACGCTGACCCAGCTGGGACTCGAACCTGGAGGGAAACTACAGATTACGAGCCTTGCGCGCTACCGACCGAGCCAACCGCGCCCCGCACTGGGTATGACTCCCACGCAAGCGGGGTTAGAAATTACCTCCCATCTGACGGACGTCGGCCTTTCCAAGCCCATAGGTGTCCCCTACTGACAAAGGGCAGGTTGTTTTATGAATATAAATTTCAATGCTGGTCCATGTGGGACTTAAACCTGGGAACTGCAGATTATGAGCCTGGCGCTCTACCGAATGGCAATCCCCTGTGACGTCATTATTTCTTGAGGCAACACGTCCTCAGAAGTTCCAGGTTACGTGCGTGGAGACATTACAATGGTCCTTAGCACATCTGAAGCGGGAGTGGCTCAGTCGGTAGAGCGCCAGGCTCGTAATCTGCAGTTCCCAGTTTCGAGTCCCAGCTGGGTCAGCGTTGAAATTTATCTCCGTAAAATTCCCCACACTGTCATCGGTCATTAGGAGGATATCGATTAGCTTGAAAAGGCCGCCGTCCTTCGGATAGGACGTTAAGCCGTGGCCCCATATGCAAAATAGCTATACCCTGTGCAGGTTAAAGAACACGCTGGATGGTATTGACGGGAGGCTACCATCTGTCTCCCAACAGCTGTCTAGTGGGTACCCTTCTCCAACCTTCTCTGAGTCCTCGGGGTCCTTGTGACTTGGTCATGTAATCCATTATATGCGGAGCGGGGGTGGCTCAGTCGGTAGCGCGCCAGGCTCGAAATCTGTAGTTCCCAGGTTCGAGTCCCAGCTGGGTCAGCGTTGGAATTTATCTCCGTAAACTTCCTCACACTATCATCGGTCATTAGGAGAATATCGATTAGCTTGGAAAGGCCGCCGTCCTTCGGATAGGACGTTAAGCCGTGACCCCATATGCAAGATAGCTATACCCTGTGCAGGTTAAAGAACACGCTGAATGGTCTTGACGGGAGGTTACCATCTGTCTTCCAACAGCTGTCTAATGGGTACCCTTCTCCAACCTTCTCTAAATCCTCGGGGTCCTTGTGACTTGGTCATTTAATCCATTATATGCAAAGAAAGTGCCGCTCAGAATTAAAATAACCCAAATTCGTGTGCAGGAGAGCCATACCCACTGCACTTAAAGATCGGGGGGCGAGCAACAGTTTGAAAGGTAATTTATTCATCAGTAAATAAAATTGGTGAAAAAATAACTGGGAGGTTTTCATTGAATTATCTATACAATGACATGATGGATAACATTGGTCACATTGACAGGATGAATAACATTGAATGATTTTGCTGATGATTCTGAGATTGCACTTTGAAAAGAAAAATGCAGCCATAAAAAATATTTTAATCAAAGATACTGCATTTGCTTTCTTCTGTTCTCAGAAAATCTTTTTTCTTTTGGAGGGGGGGGGGGAGATCAGAATGATGCTAAAGGTCATATTTAAGAACTAACTGATTTTGAAGTATAGATAATGCAAATAGTCAGTTTGATATTATAATTCAGCATTTTTCAAAACGCAAAAGTTGAATATTTCCATTACTACATCAACTGATTAAAATAGAAAGTAGAAATGCATAATTCGTTCCCCAAAAATTCTAATATATTATTTGCATAACTTTCAAAACACAATCGTATCAAATGTAAGCAGAAATTAAAATCGTTATCAAATGTAAGCAGAAATTACCTAATATTTCCATTGATACAATGCTGTTGTTATACTCATATTATTATAATTTATTCTATGCCAGAGTAAAGCCAATATACATGCAATTTTAGATATTAATTGAAATGTTCAAGTGGCTTGATGCCTCAGTACTTTGGGAAATTAAAAAGAAATATCAAGGACAGTGTAAAAACGCAAGCATATGCAGAGTTGGGTTGTTTTACCTCTGAGCGGCACCTTTTTTGTACACCATGGGCTAAACGTTAAGCCGTGGCCCCGTGTGCGGGAGAGCCATACCTTGTGCACGTCAAAGAACACGTTGGATGGCCTTCACGGGCGTACATATGATGTAAGCAAAAAATAATGATCATCTTGATTAAATGAACTCTCTCACTGATGTAAAGAAAGAAGGGGCGGGGGTGGCTCAGTCGGTAGCGCGCCAGGCTTGTAATCTGTAGTTCCCAGGTTCGAGTCCCAGCTGGGTCAGCGTTGAGATTTATCTCCGCAAAATTCTCCGCCCTGCCCACGGTCAGTAGGGAACAACGATGGGCTTGGAAAGGCCGCCGTCCGTCGGATGGGACGTTAAGCCGTGGTCCCGTGTGCGGGAGAGCCATACCCTGTGCACGTTAAAGAACACGCTGGATGGCCTTGACGAGAGGTTACAATCTGTCTCCCAACAGCTGTTCCAGTGGGTCCCCTCCCCCAACCTTCTCTGAGCCTTCGGGGTCCATGTGACCTGGCCATTTAGCCCATGGTGTGCAAAAAAGTGCCGCTCAGAGGTAAAACAACCCAAACAACTTGTCGTACAGAGACCAAGCACCATCAATCCCAGCACCATCGTGAACATATTGCGCTAGTGGGTTCAAGGAGGATCCAGCACACGCTGACAAGGATCAGGAAGACGACGTATGACCACGGAGCGACAGGACCACCAATTGCGGCGCATGGTATTGCGTGACAGATTCGCGACTACAACGCAACTGCAAAGAGACTGGTAACAGGTAACATTTCTAAGCAAAAACATTCATCACATACCTACCAGGCGGACGGTAAACAACAGGCTTTTACAGTTTTCATTGCGAGCCTATCTTTCGGTACTGCATTTACCCCTCGTATCTGCCCACGTGCAAGCATGTCTTCAGTGGTGTCCAGGGACGTAGCAAAAGATTATGTTGGGGGGAGGGAAACAAAAAATTTTCCAACTCTAAATTCAAATTTTGCCAACTGAGCAAACAAAGATTTTCGCTCCGTGTGTGTGTGTGGGCGGGTTAGAGAAATTTTCACAACTCTTCCGGAGTTTGAAAAGTTTATTTCCCCATTTGACTTCCAATTTTGCCAACTGACCGTAATTTGCAATTTAACTTCCAATTTTGCCAACTAGTCATAATTTCACAGAAATAATTCCAATATTTACGTCTCGTCTGAATTGCAGAAAGTCAGTGTGAATTTTCCCTTCATTTGGCCAACTCTCCTTAATTTCACGAAACTAAAGCCAAATCTTTACATCTCTCATAAATTTGCCAATTCACTTCAAACTTTTCAAACTCCCGAAGATTTTGCCACGTTTTCTCGATTTTAGTCAACTATCCTGTAATTTCACAAACCCAATCCCAATTATCACGAATCGCCCGTATTTTCCAAATGGATTCGAATTTTGCCAACTGCCCTACATTTTGTTAAGTTTCCTCAATAATTAGTCCAACACTCCTTAATTTCACAAAACAAATCTTAATTTCACAACTCGCCTATATTTTACCAAGTGCATTCGAATTTTGCCAACTACTCTAGATTTTGCCAACTCGCCGTAATTTTACAGAAAAAAACGCAATTTTTACATCTTCCCTGAATTTGCCAAGTCACTTCGTATTTTATTAACTCTCCTTAATTGCACAAGAAAGGCACAATTTTCACAACACCCCTGTATATTCTACCAAGTGGCTTCGAATTTTGACAACTCCCCTAGATTTTGCCAAGAGTTCTTGGTTTTTTTAACTCTCCTTAATTTCACAAAAATAATTCCAATTTTCACAAATCGCCGTATTTTACCAAGTGGATTCGAATTTTGCCAACTGTCCTAGATTTTGCCATCTCGCCACAATTTTACAGAAAAAAAATCCCAATTTTACATCACTCCTGATTTTTGCAAAGTCACTCTGAATTTTGCCAACTCTCCTAGATATTGCGAAGTTGCCTCGATTTTGCCAACACGCCATAATTTTACAGAAAAAAAGATTCCAATTTTTGCATCTCACCTGAATTTTGCCAACTCCCCACGATTTTGCCAAGTCACTCCGAATTTTGCCAACTGCCCCTAGATTTTGCCAACTCTCCAGAATTTTGCAAAAAAAAAACCCAAATTTCCACATCTCAGCTGAATTTTGTCAACTCCCCACGATTTTGCCAAGTCACTCCGAATTTTGCCAACTGCCCCTAGATTTTGCCAACTCTCCAGAATTTTGCAAAAAAATACCCAAATTTCCACATCTCAGCTGAATTTTGCCAACTCCCCACGATTTTGCCAAGTCACTCCGAATTTTGCCAACTACCCCTAGACTTTGCCAACTCTCCTAGATTTTGCCAAGTTGTCCCGATTTTGCCAATTCCCCAAGATTTTACCAAGTCACTCCGAATTTTGCCAATTCCCTAAGGTTTTGCCAACTCTCCTAGATTTTGCCAAGTCACTCCGAATTTTTCCAACTCCCCAAGATTTTGTCAAGTCGCTCCGAATTTTGCCAACTCCCTAAGATATTTTGCCAAGTTGTCCCGATTTTGCCAACTCACATGTATGTTACTAAGTGGTTTCGAATTTTGCCAACTGCTCTAAATTTTGCCGTCTCTCCATTTTCCAAACTGCCCTAGATTTGCCAAGTTTCCTCGATGTTGGCAACTCCCCTTAATTTTCCAAAATAGAAAATTACAAATTTTCACAACTCACC
The DNA here is from genome assembly GCA_038380435.1 of Ryuthela nishihirai. Taxonomy (NCBI): domain Eukaryota; kingdom Metazoa; phylum Arthropoda; class Arachnida; order Araneae; family Heptathelidae; genus Ryuthela; species Ryuthela nishihirai. The sequence goes on from JAWZYU010000010.1 coordinate 23,511,036, forward strand.
AAGATTTTACGAAGTCTCCAATCGAATTTATTACGAAGTCGCCATCGAATTTTGCCAACTCCGAGTTACTTTGGGAGGAGCTTCCTCCCCATCCCCCAAAACTACGCCCCTGGTGGTTTCTCCTGAGAGAGAACTGGGACGAAAAAGAGTGGAGTACCGTGGTGTTTAGTGACGAATATCGTTTTCGTCTTGGTCAGCACGACGGTAGAAAACGTGTTCACCGTCATCCAAGTGGAAGGAACACCACCCAGTGCGTGCGACATCGTCACACAGCTCCAGCATCTGGTGTCTTGGTGTGGTGTCATTAGTCGCACATCTCGGTCAGAACTGGTCATCAAAAGGGGATCTCTGTTTAACGATATGTTACCAACATTTTGCAGCCAGTGGCTGTTCCATTTGTTTAGCAGCATGAAACCTTTTACCAGCAAGATAACACCCGTCCCCACACAGACTGCAGTATTTACACGAGCAAAACGTTCAGGTACTACCATGGCCAGCACTTTCGCCGGACCTTTAACCTATTGAACACGTATGGAACATGATGGGCCGACAGCTCCAACAACACCCAAGAGGTGCGCCAACCACTGTCGCTGAAAAGGAACAGCGACTTCGCGCTATTTGGCGTTCTATCCTTCAGGAGGACATTATAGATCTGTACGATAGCCATTCCCTCGGTGTTCATGAATGCATTGCTGCGCGGGGCGTTCAACATTATACTAATTATACCATTTTATCGGGTAGGTAAAGTCCTATGATCTGGCCATTTAAGGGGCGGGGGTGGCTCAGTCGGTAGTGCTCCAGGCTCGTAATCTGTAGTTCCCAGATTCGAGTCCCAGCTGGGTCAGCGTTGAGATTTATCTCCGCAAAATTCCCCGTCCTGCCCACGGTCAGTAGGGGACACCGATGGGCTTGGAAAGGCCGCCGCCTGTCGGATGGGACGTTAAGCCGTGGCCCGTGTGCGGGAGAGCCATACCCTGTGCACGTTAAAGAACACGCTGGATGGCCTTGACGGGAGGATACCATCTGTCTCCCAACAGCTGTTCCAGTGGGTCCCCTCCCCCAACCTTCTCTGAGCCTTCGGGGTCCATGTGACCTGGCCATTTAGCCCATGGTGTGCAAAAAAGTGCCGCTCAGAGGTAAAACAACCCAACCGGGTAGGTAAAGTGTAATTTTCTATATTTGTTTTGATAATGCAATCAATCGCACATCTCAGTGTATGCTATAGCAGCTGCCTGCGTTTCAATAAAATGGCATTAATTCTTTCAGATGTTGCATTTTTTTTTCTCTGTAGTGTATATATAATTTTCAAAAAGTACTCGAAGCAGAAGAGTATGTAGTTTAGAAATGATTTCTCAGTTCCAGGAATTGAAGCAGTTGATTTGCAGTAGATAAGACAAAGCTCATTTTCGGTCCCAAGAACTGAAGCAGTTGAATTTGAGTTCAAAGAATTGAAGAAATTCCTTCTTGGGTAAATCAATTGAAACAAGTTGTCAGTTCCAAGAACGTTTCGAAGTGAAATAAATGTATCATCACTTCGAAGAATTAAAATGAAATATTTTCAGAGCATGGTTTCCGCTTTTAAAATTGAAAGAACAGAAACAACGCAACAATAGTTCGAAGCACGGAAACAATCTGTTCTAAGTTTTAAAATTTAATTAGCATATTACGATTTTGAAGAATTGAAATAATGCTTTCTTGGATAGAAGAGAGACTTAAGAAAGCAATTTAGTTTCCTGTAACGAATTTCATGTCTTCAATCTTGATTAAAATCAAAATTTTGTAAGGAATTTAAGCGCATCTATCTCCTTTCAGAAGAGTAGCTTATCCGAATAGGGTTGAATAAAGAAGAACAGATGAAAAGTTAGTTTTGTGATAAAAATGTTCTGATGGAGATCTTTTGGAGTTACGTATTCATTTATTGTTGATAATTCTAACACGAAGCTTTCGGAGAGAGCTTGCGCGTGATGCTCTCCTTGCATCTCCAGTGCACGTTTCGTAATTTCACATTTTTGAAATTAAATTTAACAAATTGAAAAACGAAATCATCGGATTCGTTCGCAGATATCTTCTGGAAGAGCAGCACATGGAGCAAATTTTAATAGGATTCAAATGTAAGATAGAATTTAAATAGGATTAAATTCCGAACTAACTGAAATGATTCCTCTGATTCCGCGAATGATCAGTCGTTCGCGGGAGATGTTTATTAATAAAAATTATAGATAAATTCCAGGGAAAATTGACTTCAATAAATGAAGTCAATTTTAATAGTTGTTATGATTTAAATGTAATTCAGTTTCAGTAATTTCATCAAATAAAGCAGTTGAAAAAATCTGTTTTCATATTTTTCGGCTTTGAATAATTTTTTTTATTCACTTGTTCTACAGCATGCTAGATTTTTTCAGGTGATACTTAACAATCAGTAAATGTAACAATCAGTAATGTATTACAAAGGCACAAAATCGTACAAATAAAACAATCTTACCTAAACACAAGTATTTCTCTTTCTCTTAGTAAAAAGTCAAACCATAAAGAGAACGATTTACTATGCTTAACTAATTTTCAATATTTAAACTACAGTGTTGTCAATATTCACCTTTTATGACAAAATAGAACCTATTACCTTGTAACATTCAACAAACAAACTAATTTATATTGAATTTCATTTGTGATACAAGAGTACCTTAACAATACTTGATACCTTATAGATGCGAAACATCTAACGTTGGTCTCCCCTGATAGAGGACCCAAAAACAAACTTTGCTGTTGATTCCCTGGACCACTGGAACCAGGCAAGATGAAGATCCATTCAAAATAAAGATCTTGAATCAAATAAGAGCAGTCTTCTTACGTAGTGGGGAGGGGGTGGCTCCGTCGGTAGCGCGCCAGGCTCGTAATCTGTAGTTCCCAGGTTCGAGTCCCAGCTGGGTCAGCGTTGAGATTTATCTCCGCAAAATTCCCCGCCCTGCCCCCGGTCAGTCGGGGACACCGATGGGCTTGGAAAGGCCGCCGTCCGTCGGATGGGACGTTAAGCCGTGGCCCCGTGTGCGGGAGAGCCATACCCTGTTCACGTTAAAGAACACGCTGGATGGCCTTGACGGGAGGCTACCATCTGTCTCCCAACAGCTGTTCCAGTGGGTCCCCTCCCCCAACCTTCTCTGAGCCTTCGGGGTCCATGTGACCTGGTCATTTAGCCCATTGTGTGCAAAAAAGTGCCGCTCAGAGGTAAAACAACCCAACCTTCTTACGTAGCATCACACAACTACTCCACTATACCTTTCGTTTTTCCTCCACAATTCTGATTATTCAAAGCGTCTCTCCTTTCTAATCAGGAAAACGTTACGCTGAAGCATTAGGGAGCGTTCATGACACATCTACCATAAGTTGATTGTAGCACGTTCATCTGTCGTAACAATATATTATATCTACATACATAAAAATACCCAATAATACCGTGTTGGTTGGTTTACTTACTTTTGAGCGGCACTTTTTTGCACACAATGGGCTAAATGGTCAGGTCATAAGGACCCCGAAGGCTGAGAGAAGGTTGGGGGAGGGGACACACTGGAACAGTTGTTGGCAGACAGATGGTAGTCTCCAGTCAAGGCCATCCAGTGTTCTTTAACGTGCACAGGGTATGGCTCTCCCACACACGGGGCCACGGCTTAATGTCCCATCCGACGGACAGTGGCCTTTCGAACACCATTGGTGTCCCCTACTGATCGTGGGCAGGGCGGGGAGTCATTAATACCGTGTAAAACAAGTTTATAATCGTGTAAATCGAAATTAGCTGCATTTTTTGACCGTGTAAAACCAAAACCGTGTATATTGAGTACCGTGTAGCTGCGACTAATATGAAAGCTTGTCTAAACTTGTCATGACGTTAAAAACAAATGCCGTTACATCTTTTCTCTCTTCGCTGGTGGTGCGTAAAATTCGTTTTGCTAATCTGTTCGTTGTTTGCTATGGAGCCTACCAAAGATGAGGAAAGATTTTACATTTTCACGAGGATGCAGCTTGCGGACGATGCAAAAAAAATTAACGCCAATTCATCACGAGTATATAGTGATCATGCCTGTTACGGGATGTATGCGCAAATTCAGAAGACGGGTGAGCCTGGAAGACCTCCTCCGTGCCTGAAGACTATCGCTGCTGCTCGTGAATTCATTACGGAAAACCCACATATCACCTTTCAGGTAATAAGTTTAGATGTCAGTGTATCAATTAGCAGTGTGGAAACAAGTTTTGTGTCGAATAGGTACTCCACAAACCGATGGAACAACAAAAAAGGGCTAGAGTCGACTCGTGCATGGAGATGTTGGCAATGTTTGAACTTGGCACAAACTGTTAACTGACACTTACGGTTAACGGCTAACGGATCAAACGGTTAACCTAGTGGCACAAACAGTTACAGGTGATGAGACGTGGTTTTATTACTATACAACTGCTAGAAAAATCGACAACTAAGTTTGGATTCTAAGTCCCCAATTCTCCAAGACTTTCGTTCACAGAAGAGGATGTTCATACTTCTTTTAATTCTCAAGGAATAGTAGTCGTGGACACCTTACCTGGGGGCGGGGACACCTTACCTGAGGGTATGGCTCAGTCGGTAGCGCGCCAGGCTCGTAATCTGTAGTTCCCAGGTTCGAGTCCCAGCTGGATCAGCGTTGAGATTTATCTCCGCAAAATTCCCGGCCCTGCCCACGGTCAGTAGAGGACACCGAAGGGCTTGGAAAGGCCGCCGTCCGTCGGATGGGACGTTAAGCCGTGGCTCCGTGTGCGGGAGAGCCATACCCTGTGCACGTTAAAGAACACGCTGGATGGCCTTGACGGGAGACTACCATCTGGAATGGGAGATGGAGCCTTGACTGGAGACTACCATCTGGAAGGTTGGGGGATGGGACCCACTGGAACAGATGTTCCAGTGGGTCCCATCCCCCAACCTTTTCTGAGCCTTCGGGGTCCATGTGACCTGGCCATTTAGCCCATGGTGTGCAAAAAAGTGCCGCTCAGAGGTAAAACAACCAACCCCCACCTTACCTGAAAAAAAAATGACTATAAATGGCTAATGCTACACCAACATTGTTTTGCCTAAAATGGTTAAGGAGATAAGGAGCCGCGTCCAACAACAGGCGTGTCGAGGGTTCTCCTTCTTCGTGACAATGCCAGTGCTCACAAAACCTGGCAAGTTACGGCCTATCTGCAGCAGGAAAAAAATCAAACATCTACCCAATCCTGCATATTCATTCGATCTTGCACCATGCGATTTTTGGTTCTTTCCAAAAATTAAAAAGGAATTTGCCGGGGAGCCGTATTCAAGAGTGCAAGATATAGTAAAATGTTTTGATCCAGAGTTGCGGAGTATTCTTTCAACAGGAGTACCACCAAGTGTCTCAGTATTGGTGTAAACGTCTGGAACTTTGCATAGATGCTGGGAGTAATTTGAAGGAGAGAAAAATTTTGTTGAGGTAAGTGCCATGGTTTATTCTGCAGATGCATGTCAAAAACTTCTTGAAATCTCCTCGTAGTATCAATCCTCGTATTATCCTCATATTATCAAATAAACAATTTTGCAATTATCTCCTTAAAAAAAAAGTGCGTTCACTCTCCCTGGTTGTAAGGGAGCATATTCTATTTGCAGATATAAACCTCATGACCTTCACTTTCTATTATAGAGATTTCCAATTTCTCGCATAGAGTACATCGCTTGCAATAGTCGTTGAAAGTTTACAATTTTCATAATGTTCGATATACATATCGATACATAATGTCGAAATAAGATTTTTTTTGGCTGCAATGTTTTCAAAGAGAGAGATTGGGGTCAGCAACATTTTCAGAGATAGATTTTTTGGGTTGCAATATTTTCCAAGAGATTCAATTTATTTCAAGATTGGAGTCGCGACGGTTTCAAACTGATATATTGGAAGTAACGACGTTTTTGGGGAGAGAGATTATGGTCATATCTGAAATAGGTAAAAAATCTGTTTTTAACAGTTATTGACTATAGGTGGAAATCGCTATTTATACCGATATCGTTTAGATGTTTAACTTCCATTCAGTCTACTTTTCCACAAAAAATAAGATTAATTAGAAACTACGAGCTTCGTATTTAGCTTTGTATTCGTATAACATGCAATCGTATTTAAAACTTTATAATACCAGTGTCATAATTACAGTTGGGTTGTTTTACCTCTGAGCGGCACTTTTTTGCACACTATGGGCTAAATGGCCAGGTCACATGGACCCCGAAGGCTCAGAAAAGGTTGGGGGAGGGGACCCACTGGAACAGCTGTTGGAAGACAGATGGTAGCCTCCCGTCAAGGCCATCCAGCGTGCTCTTTAACGTGCACAGGGTATGGCTCTCCCACACAGGGACCACGGCTTAACGTCCCATCCGACGGACGGTGGTCTTTCCAAGCCCATCGGTGTCCCCTACTGACCGTGGGCAGCGCCGGGAATTTTTGTGGAGATAAATCTCAACGCTGACCCAGCTGGAACTCGAACCTGGGAACTACAGATTACGAGCCTGGCGCGCTACCGACTGAGCCACCCCCGCCACCATAATTACAGACTGCAGCGTATATAAAAATAATAATTGGGGAAATTTCTTTTTGAAAGAAATCATTAGTGCATTAAGTTAACAGTGACAGAAGACATTACTAAAATGTTTCAAAATTCTCCTTCCACCTTCTGAATATTTTGACCAAACCCAAGCTGCGCTAGTGGTGACAAAACATCAGCTCTCGCGAGCAAGAACCGTGAAAGAAATATACAATATTTTTAAAAAAAATGCAAAATTATAAATGGCAAAAAAATTTGAAAAACAAAATGCGATTTCTGAAAGCTTAATTTTTTTTGTTGGATGTCAAATTGATTTTTCAATGTTGACTTTTTCTATCCTACTTTTGCAGTCGCATATTGGGCTGTTAAATAAGTTGCATATAGTTCCCCCAACCTTAGCCAGTGAGGAAATAGCTCGAGGGCCGGATATCATAAAAAAATGTATAAAAAGTAGCCTTTCCCGACTGTTAAGGTAGCAAGCTGTGTGAGGCGTCTTTATCAAGTAGTTTCCATCGGAACTAATTTAATTAGCTGGAGTGCTAACGAGATGGCTTGAAGACAGAGTAGCATGCGAGGCAAATCCCACTGCGACTCCGCTATCAAATCACACATCAGCTTTTGGTAGTTTGCGTGGAAGCGTGATGGTCGGTGATTCTTTTGCTTCGTTGCACAGTCTCTGCCAATCCCTCTCTCTCTTATTCCATCATCCCAATCTTCAGCCTCGTCCATCTCTTATTTTTGTAGTTTTGCTCACAGTACTCTTCCTCTCCTTCTTCCGTTTCGCTCTTGTGCATCTGCTCTTCTTTCTCCTCTGTCTTGTTCATCTCTATCTTTTCGATTTTCCCCTCCACTTTCGTCTCTTGATCTTCCACTTTCTCTCTCCCGCCCTTTTTTTCGCCATCGTTCTTCTCTCCATCTTTTATCCACTCTTCTTCTGATCAAAACATTACCATTCAAACGTCTCACAGTGATTACTTTCGGATCCCGCATTGAACGGGTTTACGTAAGTTCCTTTCTACGAAACATTTCACCGCTTGTATCCGAAATTTGTTTTCCCCTCCAATAGCAAAAGAAGAAAATGTATACACACACAAACACCACACGCATCCGATTTAAACACTTCTTTTTTCTCTATTTACATTTCGCAATAAACAACAAATGCCACCCGTTTTCATGCAGCTTGCGATCTAGTTTGATTCACAGATGCCATAGTTTTTCCGACTATTTCCTTCGTGGAGAATGAATAATCTTTCAACAGCGTCAAATTCCATGCTTACGTTTCAATGGAGACCAAGAAACTTGCTGCAATGCAAGTAGTTTTATGAAAATAAACACCGTTAGTCGTATCATTGTTAAGAATGAGGAATGTCGTTTTTAAAACTGTTACATTCCGTAAGGGGGGCGGGGGTGGCTCAGTCGGTAGCGCGCCAGGCTCGTAATCTGTAGTTCCCAGGTTCGAGTCCCAGCTGGGTCAGCGTTGAGATTTATCTCTGCAAAATTCCCCGCCCTGTCAGTAGGGACACCGATTGGAAAGGCCGCCGTCCGTCGGATGGGACGTTAAGCGGTGGCCCCGTGTGCGAGAGAGCCATACCCTGTGCACGTTAAAGAACACGCTGGATGGCCTTGACGGGAGGCTACCATCTGTCTCCCAACAGCTGTTCCAGTGGGTCCCCTCCCCCAACCTTCTCTGAGCCTTCGGGGTCCATGTGACCTGGCCATTTAGCCCATGGTGTGCAAAAAAGTGCCGCTCAGAGGTAAAACAACCCAACAACCCTACATTCCGTAAGGTTGGTCTAATATTACCTTGACATGCAAACAAAATATCTGTTTTCGACACAGTTTGTTTTCGGATGTTAAAGAAAGGAAAACATTCTACTGGGAACTAAGTTCCCTAGAGATTATTTTATGGATTGAAGTTATCAAAAGAATTAAAATATCTTTGTGCCAAAATAAGAAAAACATGCTATTTATAAATCTTAATCGCTCTTTCTGTCACCAATGTAAACTCAATATCAGATTTTACAATCACCGACAGCAATGAGGAAGAAGATGGGAAGAGTTTATTCCAACCAGATAATTGTTATTCCCACCACAAGATGGGGCGGGGGTGACTCAGTCGGTAGCGCCAGGCTCGTAATCTGTAGTTCCCAGGTTCGAGTCCCAGCTGGGTCAGCGTTGAGATTTATCTCCGCAAAATTCCCCGCCCTGCCCACGGTCAGTAGGGGACACCGATGGGCTGGGAAAGGCCACCGTCCGTCGGATGGAACGTTAAGCCGTGGCCCCTTGTGCGGGAGAGCCATACCCTGTGCACGTTAAAGAATACGCTGGATGGCCTTGACGGGAGGCTACCATCTGTCTCCCAACAGCTGTTCCAGTGGGTCCCCTCCCCCAACCTTCTCTGAGCCTTCGGGGTCCTTATGACCTGGCCATTTAGCCCATAGTGTGCAAAAAAGTGCCGCTCAGAGGTAAAACAACCCAACCCTGAGCTCTTGGAGTACTTGTGACCTGGCCATTAAGTCAGTTGTATCTAAATAAAAGTGGCGCTCAGAGGAAATTATCCCAACAACATTTTCCCCTTCTTTGAACTTAACAGAATTCCCATCCAGTAAATATTTTTTGTCTCAATCTTCGCGGGTAAGCTTGCTTAGTTTATTAATAGAGATCTAGGTAATTGTGAATGTGAATGCGGAATGGATGTGGCGAATGATTGGGTCGGTAGTTCTCCGGACTACTAACACGAACTTCTGAAGTTCGCTCCTCATTGTGTCTTGGTTAAAGATTTTTACTGCTAGTCCTCTCTCCTCTCTAGATGAGGACAACACCGATGGGCTTGTAAGGTGGCCACCCATCCAATGGGACTTTAAGCCTTGGCCCCATGCGCAGAAGAGCAATCTTGTGGGCTGGGCGTTAGAGAACACGCTAGATCAGGTCCCAATCTATAAAAAAAAGGTGGGAGGCTGGAGGAAAAAGTGAATATTGAGCCGGGAAACAAGCATTGTGGGAGGTGGGGAGGAGTTTTTGGGAGGCGCCTGGAAATTGTTTTACATGATTTATGGGGAAACTTGATATAAAAATATTTAATGCAATAGTCCGGAATTTCTTTCTATAGCTTTGAAAGAATAATAAGGGACCCTGAACAATCAGCGAATAAAGACAGATCTTAAACAATCGGTGAATAAAGACTGATCGTGAAAAAGACGGATTGTAAACAATCAGAGAATTAAGACGGATCCTGAACAATCAGCAAATAAAGACCGATAATGGGAAAACACTGATTCTGAACAATCGGAGAATAAAGACGGATCTTGAACAATCAGCGAATAAAGACGTGATCTTGAACAATCAGTGACTAAAGACTGATCGCGGGGGGGGGGGGGGATTCTGAACAATCAGCGAATAAAATGGATCGTGAACAATCAGCGAATAAAGACTGATCGTGAATAATCAGCTTCCTTTGGTTGTCCCTACTAGAAATTCATCTCCTTGCTTCTCTGTTTGACAGAAATCTTTGAAATCCTTTCCTTAGTTCTATAAGGAAAAAAATTTACATCATGATTAATTTTCAGTAAGTGTTTTATAGGCATTTAGTGTAGGTAAAAAAACTAAGATAATAGTTTGTGCAAAAACGCACATATTTGTATCATATGCAGCGAAGTGTAACAATTTTGGTTTTGCTTCAAACATCTGTGAGTTCTAGATATTTTAATGCTTAAAAGCTACAGAAAATCTTAAAAATATGAAATCTAATAGTAAAAATTCAATAATTGGGGGGCTTGCGGATATTACAAAAGTTCCCCCCCCCCCCCCCCCCCGATACATTTCTTGCATGGAATTTCCCAGTTCGCCATTGAATGCCGCTTGCCCCTTTTCGCAAGAATTCTTCAAGAACAAAGAAGTTTTGTGAAACTTGCTTCCGACAGTTCCAATTCCCCCATCGACACAAAGACGCTCCTGACATTGATTTTCCTCGAAACGATCAAACGTGAAACAAGCCGTCTCTCCTTTTTTTTTTTTCCTTTCGTTCATTGTATTCTTTGTTTTTGCAAACATCGGTCCTGGGAGAGTGCTTGAACTTTTCAGGGAAAGCGAACATCGAAACGATCTCGAACGCCGAAGAAAGTTCGGAAACGGGACTTTTCTATCACCTCGGAGTGTCTTCGATCTCCAGTGGTGTGTAGTAGGAATGTCACTATTCTTTTTTTTTAATCTACTGTAGGGAGCGGGGTGGCTCGTAATCTGCAGTTCCCGGCTTCGAGTCCCAGCTGGGTGACCGTTGAGATTCATCTCCGCAAAACTCTCCGCCCTGGCTTCGGTCAGTAGCGGACACGGATGGACTCGAAAAGTTTGCTGACCGAGTTTGACTCCATGTGAGGGGAGCCATACATATCCTGTGTACGTTAAAAAACACGCAGAATGGGTTGGGTTGTTTTACCTCTGAGTGGCACATTTTTGCATATCACGGACTAATTAGCCAGGTCACATGGACCCCGAAGGCTCAGAGAAGGTTGGGGGAGGGGACCCACTGGAACAGCTGTTGGGAGACAGATGGTAGCCTCCCGTCAAGGCCATCCAGCGTGTTCTTTAACATGCACAGGTTATGGCTCTCCCGCACACGCGGCAACGGCTTAATGTTCCATCCGACGGACGAAGGCTTTTCCAAGTCCATCGGTGTCCCCTGTTGACCGCGGGCAGGGCGGAGAATTTTGCGGAGATAAATCTCAACGCTGACCCAGCTGGGACTCTAACCTCGGAAATACAGATTGGGAGCCTGGCGCGCTACCGACTGAGCCCCCCCCCCCGCCCCCACGCAGAATGAACTTGACGGAAGGCTATACCATTGTTTCCTAACAGTTGTTCAGTGAGCCCCTTTCTCCAACCTTATGTGAGCCCTTTGGGTCCTTCTGATCTGGTCATTAGCCCATTGTGTGCAAAAAATGCCGCTCAGAGGTCAAACAACCCAACCCAAATCTATTGCAGGTTGAAAATTTTCACATGCACCAGAAATATGAAGGCAAACTAATTTTAAAATTCTTATTGTGTAATTACCATTCTCTAAAGAATTTTTTCTAGTTTTGTTATTTTCAACTACACTAGCATATGCAAAGACAAGGGATAGAGGGTTGCTCAGTTGGCACGGATCCAACTGCACATTAAAAATACGCTGGATGTTCTTGACGGGAGGCTATCACCTATATGCGAACAGCGGTCAGGTGATTCCCTTTTTTTCCCAACCTTCTCTGAGCATTTGGGTCCATGTGACCTGGCCATTTGGCTCAACAACTGAACAACCCAAGCACATGTCATTTCCGTTACTAGAGTGTAGTTGTTAAAACTTGTCCAGAGAAAATAATTAATTCTTCGTTCCTGTGTGTTTAGGCAAAGCAGAAAGCATAACTGATTGATCGCACTTTTTCTCGTCCTCCGAGTTAATCTCAGTAACGATTCAATCAGGAGAAAAGTAAAAGACGATAATAAAGATCACGATCTCTACTACCAATAAATTGGCAATGACTATAAAAATCTTATCCCTTATCTTTTTTTTTGGCTAGAGATAAAAGCAAAACCAACGAAAACATAAAGACTACGAAATTGATTTGAAACCCTCTCTAATTTTCATTTCCCCCCTAAATGCTATTTAATCTAAAGTTCGAGACTCAGGTGCTCTATGATAATCCCCCTCCCTCCCAAGAGGTTAGGAATATATTATCGGAAGCAATGCTAGAACCTGGTTTTGAGGCTTTGGGTTGGGTTGTTTTACCTCTGAGCGGCACTTTTTTGCACACCATGGGCTAAATGGCCAGGTAACATGGACCCCGTAGGCTCAGAGAAGGTTGGGAGAGGGGACCCACTGGAACAGCTGTTGGGAGACAGATGGTAGCCTCCCGTCAAGGCCATCCAGCGTGTTCTTTAACGTGCACAGGGTATGGCTCTCCCGCACACGGGGCCACGGCTTAACGTCCCATCCGACGGACGGCGGCCTTTCCAAGCCCATCGGTGTCCCCTACTGACCGTGGGAAAGGCGGGGAATTTTGCGGAGATAAATCTCAACGCTGACCCAGCTGGGACTCGAACCTGGGAACTACAGATTACGAGCCTGGCGCGCTACCGACTGAGCCACCCCCGCCCCTGGTTTTGAGGCTCGTGCTTCTAACGATTACGGCTTACTGAAGGATTTGCTATAGCTTTGTTAGCTGGATTGGGAATCCTGCTCTCTTGTTTGAGTGACTTACCGGACGGCAGCCATTGTAGCTATTCAATTTATGATTGTGCATTGTATTGCTTGTAATGTAAAAATAAATGTAGAAATATACACAGTCGTATCAAAATAATATGACCACCCCCATTCCCATTATTAAGTTGGGTTGTTTTACCTTTAAGCGGCACTTTTTTGCACACAATGGGCTAAATGGCCAGGCCACATGGATCCCGAAGGCTCAGAGAAGATTGGGGAAGGGGACCCACTGGAACAGCTATTAGGAGACAGATGGTAGCCTCCCGTCAAGGCCATCCAGCGTGTTCTTTAACGTGCACAGGATGTGACTCTCCCGCACACGGACCCACGGCTTAACGTCCCATCTGACGGACGGTGGCCTTTCCAAGCCCATCGGTGTCCCCTACTGACCGTGGGCAGGGCGCGAAATTTTGCTGAGATAAATCTCAACGCTGACCCAGCTGGGACTCGATCCTGGGAAATACAGAATACGAGCCTGGCGCGCTAGCGAATGAGCCACCCCCGCCCCCCATTATTAAGTAGGTGGTCATATTATTCTGATACGACTGTGCATATAATAATCATATTAGTCCAGTGTTCTTAAGCAAACGAGTAGTGCGATCTTGACGAAATTAGTAGCTAAGGAACCCAGAATTTTAAAGCTCACACACACGAAGTGGAAGGACGAACATAAGAACCCCTATAAAGACCTATCTTTTATTAGAACGTTTCGGCCGTATCGTGTTTGTGTTGGTCAGAAAACAATTCGAGCCTTTTTGGCCCACGTAAAGGTGGTTTAGCCAGTTGTTATTCATGACACAACAAAAAATCTCAAGTTCCGTCAGAGGGTAAAGTAAGATGGGTGAGGTTAATGGTTAGATAAAAATGGTTCTCAATTCTACCAAATCACAATATCCGATTTAAAGGTCCCTGAGAGACAGAAATACGCTCTCATATATGCACTACATTACATAAAGTAACTGGACATTTCCATGTTATGTGAATGTAATTTCGCATTCAGAACTTCCGAACTTTAGTGACATTTTTTCGTAAAAAGCTTATTTTTAAATATAAATTGGCGATCTTACTCGTATTTCCTCAGATCTCAGTGTTCAATGGGTTGGGTTGTTTTACCTCTGAGATGCACTTTTTTGCACACCATGGGCTAATTGGCCAGGTCACATGGACCCCGAAGGCTCAGAGAAGGTTGGGGGAGGGGACCCACTGGAACAGCTGTTGGGAGACAGATGGTAGCCTCCCGTCAAGGCCATCCAGCGTGTTCTTTAACGTGCACAGGGTATGGCTCTCCCACACACGGTGCCACGGCTTAACGTCCCATCCGACGGACGGCGGCCTTTCCAAGTCCATCGGTGTCCCCTACTGACGGTGGGCAGGGCGGGGAATTTTGCGGAGATAAATCTCAACGCTGACCAAGCTGGGACTCGAACCTGGGAACTACAGATTACGAGCCTGGCGCGCTACCGACTGAGCCACCCCCGCCCCATGTTCAATGATATTCGCTTTGTTGAATAATAGATAATCACTTGCAAGTACCTGTAGGAGAAATACGTTAAATGCAATTTTTTCCTCTATAATTATTTACCCAAGTCGGAATTCGAACCCATCTCCTCCTTGTCAAATATCAGGTGCCCTGACTGCTCAGCTACCGACCGCTGATCAAGATCTCCGCTATTGGTTGGTTAGTTTTTTGACTGACTGCAAGTGACTGTAATTATTGCATTTATCTGACTGTAATTCACACAGTCATTAGATATCCAAAACAAAAGATCTAGAATTGATCGAATAGATCTGCAACGGCTAATTGTATGGTATAATGTTTAAAGTTCTTTAATAGAGGAAATCCTGATCAAGGGTCGGTAGGGGCGGGGGTGGCTCAGTCGGTAGCGCGCCAGGCTCGTAATCTGTAGTTCCCAGGTTCGAGTCCCAGCTGGGTCAGCGTTGAGATTTATCTCCGCAAAATTTCCCCGCCCTGCCCACGGTCAGTAGGGGACACCGATGGACTTGAAAAGGCCGCCGTCCGTCGGATGGGACGTTAAGCCGTGGCCCCGTGTGCGGGAGAGCCATACCCTGTGCACGTTAAAGAACACGCTGGATGGCCTTGACGGGAGGCTACCATCTGTCTCCCAACAGCTGTTCCAGTGGGTCCTCTGCCCCAACCTTCTCTGAGCCTTCGGGGTCCACGTGACCTGGCCATTTAGCCCATGGTGTGCAAAAAAGTGCCGCTAAGAGGTAAAACAACAACAAGGGTCGGTAATTCAGCGTCAGAACACCTGACAGGAAGTCGTGGGTTAGGATCCCACCCGGATAATGACAATTTTTTTTCCTTTATAGTTATTTAAAGTATTCATATAATATTTTAAGTTTTTGAAGTTGGAATATTTAACAGCAGACGACGCTCTCAAATTCTTCTTAACGTTTTCCCCCCAAATTTATGAAAACTTTAAAAAAAATACACAAACTTGTAATATTACATTTATGTTAGTGAATGATTTGTTATAACATTTGGGTTTTATCTTTCGAGGTAAGTTTTCACGACTAGGAAAATTTACAGTTAAATTAAAAATTTAATCACTATCCAATTTGTTTAATTATTGTTTCAGTAAATCAAGAATTCGATCGATTAGGCACTTTGTATAGTAATATGTGAAGTAAGCCCTTTCCTGTAGCACGGATCACACAATGTAGTCTAAATACCATTGTGTGATCCGTACAACAGGAAATGTCTTCTTCATATATTTCTGCAAGAAGTCACCAACATCCCTACAATCCTGTATTCACCGATCGAAATGCTAATTTGATTTACTAAAACAATAATAAAACAGCTCAGATAGTGATTAAGTTTTTAATTGGACTCAGCTGTAGTAAATCTGTTATACTTATATAGTTAAAGGTTTCAGCTTCCATAATTCTCTAAATATTAAACTAATGTCGCGGGGGGAAAATGCTTAGAGAGTTTTGAGCGGTCTCTTCCTTACCGAACCGGTTCTAGGGGGGAGAGGCAACGGACTATCCCCTTCCCTCTAACGGAAGAGAGAATGCTAGTAACGGTAATGAAGGGTAAAAATTATTCAACTGGTGCATATTTTAAACATTTTCCCAACATTTTTAAAGATATCTAAAACAGCGGATATTTTTAATGGAATTCCAGTCCCTTAAACCCACCCTTTTTGCTTTCACCTTGATTGCTCTCTTGTCTCCCTCCCCCCCTATCTTCATCCCGTTATTTATTTACGGACCCGAGCCTGGTGTAATGTAAGAGATTTCTATTTTAGTTGGTCTCGAAACGCAGAATTTCATTGTCAACATCTAGTAAGTCAAATTAATCCGTTCTTATTTTTGCTCTCATTTTTGAGATAACTTCTCAAAAGTCACAAGAGAAGTTGAAGATGGATTAATTCTTTTATATTCTATCGCATTCCTCTGTAAACGACAAACACGATTCATTGAATCGTGGTCCTCAAATGGCTGTCGAACACTACCATCTGTTCTCTAACAAGCGTTTACTTTCATTCTGTTGTATACAGTTGATTTCATCTTCTGAACAGAATGCCTTTCCTTGCTGCAAAGATCTCTCGCTGTTTAGTGACAGATGCTGCCATAACAGGGATTAGACAACGAATATTCAGGTGATGAAAATTTAATTAACGAACTATCCCGCATTTCACCTTGAAATGATCAAGGCTTGTAATGTGTACATTGTATCTTTCTAATTAAACATCACTAGCCAGTTCTGCCCTTTTATGCACACTGAACATAAACGTAGAAAACTGGGGATGCACACTGAACATAAACGTAGAAAACTGGGGATGCGCACTCATCAACAGAATACGTAGACGTGATATTATTAAGTGCAGCTTCCAAAGTGGTGTAAAGTGGAGAGGTCCGACGAAACGTACATTGTCATCCAACATGGATTTGAAGCCGTACGCTGACGTAACTGCTAATTAAAGAGAATTCCTGTTTAGAGCGCTATAATGACGTGAAAATAAGAAATACTTTCACAACTTTGTTGGAATCTAATTATAATGGAGTTTGTAATAAATGCGGCACGGCTTCTGTTAATATAGATTGCTTTATTCTTGAAAAATGAGAAGGAATGTCTGTTAACGATCATCACGAGGACCACTGATTTCAAGGGAAGTGAGGTAAGAAGAGTGAAATTCCAAGAGTTAGGGGAAAGAATTCTTCCAATAGTTTGATTTCGCAATTCAGATAAATGGTGATTATTAAAAATAAAACAGTCGGATTATTAGTCGGATTATTAAAATCCTTCAGAAAATTCAGAAATTTTTTCTTACTGAATGATTATCTTGAGTTGTTTCTACTTTAGATCAGTTTCAAAATTTTGGAAGAGGTGTAATTAGGGGGCAGGGCAGTACCAAGGAAAAAAGTTTCAGGTGATGTCCGTGAGTGAGATTTCAGTAGTGTTTCTCAATTATTATAATACTCCACTGGGGACGAAAAGCGCCAGGATCTGAAGTTTCCAGGTTAGAGTCCCATCTGGGTCAGCGTTGACCCAGATCTCCGCAAAACTCCCCGCCCTGTTCACGGTCAGTAGGGGATACCGATGGGCTTGAAAAGACCGCCGTTCGTCGGATGGAACATTAAGCCCTGGCCCCGTGTGCGGGAGAGCCATAACCTGTGCATGTTAAAGAACACGCTGGATGGCCTTGACGGGAGGCTACCATCTGTCTCCCAACAGCTGTTCCAGTGGGTCCCCTCCCCCAACCTTCTCTGAGCCTTCGGGGTCCTTGTGACCTGGCCGTTTAGCTCATGGTGTGCAAAAAAGTGCCCTCAGAGGTAAAACAACCCAATCGAAAGACTAAAAGGTACTATATAATTTCATTCCATATATAATATATTTAAAAAAATATTTTTTTAATGTTCGGCATATTTTCTCCGCTGTGAAAAATATGGAGCTAAAATAGATCTTGTTTCAGATATCAAACCAAGTAGACAAGTTTCAGAGTTCGTACAAGACGACGGAATTTTTAGGGGGAACCCCCCCCCCCCCCCCCTAAGTACTTTCTTGAATTAGGGGAGAAAATCCTAAGCACTACCACTATAAAAATGTTTTGAGATAGTATTATAAAAGGAGTCGAGTCAAAGTTATGTTGCGAGACATGGAACTTAGAGCTCTGACTTCGAACGGTCATGACGTGTTTTCTCATCGCTCCTGGATTACTTCAAGTACTAATGCTTAGCTAACTATTTACTTAAATTTCCTATTAGCCTTAGGCAAGACTGGGTGAAAATCCTAGTGGAACCTTGGGCAGGAAGGGTAGCTAGTTTAGCCTTATCTTTTACTTAAACTTGTAGTTTCTTAGTTAGGGTTTTTACAGGTTTATTTTCTACAATGATGTGTTAATAAAGTCTCCGGCTTTCGTCATACTATTCTACATTAGATAAGTATAAGTACAAGTCAATAGCCGACTTTAAGTTGGCCGTTATTGGTGTTGAAAGAGTACGTGCTGATAGCCTACTCATCGATTGGCCGTTATTGGCTTGGGAACATACTATACAAGTAAACATTTCGATTTTAAAAATCCTCCGTTGGTGTATTCTAGCTCTAAATTTTTAGTATTTTATTCGATTTTAGTCGCTACTGGAAAAGTAGCGTTTTTGTATTTTATCTTTCATTAGATTTGTAGTTTTACATTTATTCTGATATTTTATACTCATTTTTGAGTTTTAATATGGTTTTTGGACAAATTACTGTTATTTTACAGTAATTCTGTCCTTTTCAAATCCGGTCTGAGACGGTTCTTACAGTTACAACTGTCAACTTTTACAGTTGCAACTGTCAATTTGATATTTGAAATTTTAAAATAGTTTTGCATAAATTTTATGTAAATTTGTTATATTTCTTTTATTTTTATCTTATTCATACTTATTTATTTGTTTTCAACTGCCTTTGTTTGAAAATTTTTCAAACTTTTAAGCATTTGCAATGTTAAAATCTGGCATTCATGAAATTTCTATCCCGGTCCTGACAGAGAGCTGCCCTGTTAATGACGTTAGTCCGGACCTCTCAGAGACCTCTGAAGTTCAAGTCTTTATGGATAGTTCACAACTGACTTATAACGCGCAAATTTGCACGTTTTTATCGGAGAAAAATAAACTCCTGTTCGATTTAAACTCAACTTTTGCAAATTTACCTTCTATGAAGGAATTACACAGCCTTTTGCCTGATGATCGCGTCAAATTCAATGATGCAATATTGGAAAGGTTTTATCTTGAGAAAGATATTAACTAACATGTTTGCTCTGGACTTTGCTCTAGTCTCTAGTCAAACAATTGTTTTGGAAGTTGTTCAGGAATTGGATCCTGCCCCAAAACATGGTATGGGTTTATTTCAAGACATTTCTGATGCTGCCAAAAAAACGTAAAAGGGAGGGTGTTGGCAAAAACTTAAAGAAAGGACACAAGAGAGCCTTGTCTCCCATCACTGACTCTGCCTATGCCTCTAAGACCAGATTTTCGGTCTTAGAGGAGGAATACTTGGACCCACCAGTTTCTGAAATGGAGGCTTCTGACTCTCCCACTACTCCTAAAGGGAATAGCAATAATAATGGGAAAATACCTCCCATCATTTTCGTTCTCCTAAGAACTGGCTGAACACTTACAAAGAATTAACTGAAATTGCTGTGGAAGCTTTCACTGCAAAGACCTCTGGAGAAACGGTCAGATTACAAACCAAATGCTCCAATGATTGCAGGTCCTTTGTCAGATTTTTTGAAGCTTCAAAGCAACAATTTCATACATACAAATTAAAAGAGGAGAAAAACCTCAGAGTGGTAATCAAAAATCTACCCAATGAGATTGCCACTGATGATGTCCGAGTCGCCTTCGTAATAAATAATTTGTGACATTAATACTTTGTGCTATTTTATTGCTGAATACTTGTTTGATGATGTCCATGAATGTCTCAAGGGCGATATCCCAATAAGGAAGCTTTTCCGGATCGAAGTTCATCGGAACATTTTTGATTACTTTGGTCCCCTAATTATCCCCCAAATTTTGCAACATAACTCGTAGATCGTTACATCATAAAATGAAGTACCAGGTACAATAGTACCCATAACCTTCTTCATCTGGAAATATGCCTAATTGGCATCAGTTTGAAAAAACAAACAAGAGTAAACCATAATGGTGGGCCCAAAGGGCAAAAGAACATAAAACTCTTTGTTTTATCTGATCTGTTGAGATCTTTGTTTTATCTGATCTGATGAATAACTTTCTTTAGCGAAAGCCATCATCTTAGGCCTCTTTATCTGAGAAGGACTTCATGATCGTAGTCCAGAAGGCAGGATATAATCTCGTGCGGGTTTCTCCGCACTGACTCGTAGAAACCTCGCGAGACAAACTTAAGATATTGGTAAATATGATCAATGCCCAGATCTTTATGCATTTGTCTATTGGTTACAAACCAGGTGGCATTGACCACACATCACAGGATTTTATTCTGCAAGACCTGTATCTTGTGAATGTTCGTGGGAGTTGTATTCGCCCAAATTGGGGAAGCATAGGATATCATAGGTCTAATGACCATGTGATAAAGTAGTAATTTATTATCAATGGATAATACTGAGTTTCTTCCTAGACGTGTGCACAGTTGACATCTGACAGAGTTAACTTTTGTGATGATCCCGTGTTTATGGGGATCCCACTTAAGCTTCTGATGCAGAGTGACTCCCAAATATTTGAGTCTTCTGCCATTTGAATTGTTCATCTAAAAAGTGTAAAGTTAGCGGATTTTTAATCCTCTTACCACTGAAGAGGATGGCGTTACTCTTCTCAGTGTTGATCTTTATTTTCCATTTTTCATACCAGGTATCCATTTTATCAAGGCAATTCTGAAGTCTTCTGATTGCAAAATCAACTCCCAAGGAAGGGGAGTTGAGAGCAATATCATCAGCATATTGTGCGTTAACGATTCGCTCAAATGAAGGAATATCAGAGAGATATAATGAGAAGATAGTAGGGCCTAGGAGAGAGCCTTGAGGAACTCCAGCGGCCACTACTCTCTTGGTAGAAATGGAAGATTTAATATGAACCTGGAATGTTCGATTTAAGAGATACGATTGAATGATACAGGTGAGTCCCGTAGGCATTCCAATCTTGGAGAGTTTGTAATTGAGGCCGTCCATCCAGACGCGGTTGTCCATCCAGACATTGGTTTTACAAATGGTGTTCAAAATTTGAATCTTCCGGTTGAACACATGTCCACGTACAACAAATACTGGACTGACAGAGGGGGGCGGGGATGGCTCAGTCGGTAGCGCGCCAGGCTCGTAATCTGTAGTTCCCAGGTTCGAGTCCCAGCTGGGTCAGTGTTGAGATTTATCTCCGCAAAATTCCCCGCCCTGCCCACGGTCAGTAGGGGACGCCGATGGGCTTGGAAAGGCCGCCGTCCGTCGGATGGGACGTTAAGCCGTGGCCCCGTGTGCGGGAGAGCCATACCCTGTGCACGTTAAAGAACACGCTGGATGGCCTTGACGGGAGGCTACCATCTGTCTCCCAACAGCTGTTCCAGTGGGTCCCCTCCCCCAACCTTCTCTGAGCCTTCGGGGCCCATGTGACCTGGCCATTTAGCCCATGGTGTGCAAAAAAGTGCCGCTCAGAGGTAAAACAATCCAATCCAATCTGGACTGACAGATGCGTTCAGACCATTTGTCAGTCCAGTATCTGTCGTAACGAAGCCAGAGCTTGTTGTAATCGTTCGACACGCAATCTTTATACATTTCCACAGCTCTTACTCTGTGTTAAGTGATGTTGCATAAACCACGGACTTCGAGTGTCCTCAGAGATAAAAGCCCAAAAAGGGTTATGATCAGTAAACTTCGGTGACCATTCCACAGGACTTCTCATTCAACATTGCTGGATATTGCGCATCTAAGCAATCTCTGACTACGCGGTTGAAGTGTTTTGATACGTCTTGCATGCATCATATTTACCTTCTGAGAGCAAGTTTTTCGAGAAGCTGCGCCAAATCTTCCAGAAAGTTCCGATACGAATCTCCTTTAAGACTCGCTGAAAGCATGCGGAAAAAGCATGTCGCCGATTATTCGCCAGATGTTCAATGAAACTTTATGCAGGAAGTGGGATTCTCTGACGGCATGCAAATTTTCTAGAGCTCATAAATGTTTATTTTGACAATTTAAAATACCGTCCTCAAAAAGGATGCTTCATCTGTGAATAATCCACGAGCGTTGAAGGAAGGATCCAATGCCAACTGGCCTAAGAACCATTGGCAGAATAGTAAACGAGCGGGAGAATTAGGCAGGTTGGGTTGTTTTATCTTTGAGAGACAATATTTTTGTTCACAATAAGCATAATGGGCAGGTCACAAGGACCCCAATTGCCTCGGAGAAAGTTGGGAGAAGTCTGTCCGCTGGACAGCTGTTGGGAAACAGAAGGTAACCTCCAGTCAAGGCCATCCAGCGAGTATCTCGCGTGTTCTGTTGCACACGTGACCACGGATTTATGTCCTATCCGACGGATGGCTGCCTTTCAAACCCATCGATAGGGTAGGGAATTTTTCAGAGATAAATCTCAACTCTGACCCATGTGGGACTCAAACCTGAGAACTATAGGTTACGAGCCTGGCGCACTAATGACTGAGTCAACCATCACCTCAAGATCAGGCAAGAGAAGTAGTTGTATCTTCTGGAAGTGGAAAGCATGTAGGGGGTTCTCTGTGTAAAATTCAAGAAACGTTGGACTGAGAGGTTGGAAGCGTAGGAAATGTAGATCGAGTGCTGGAACGTTGGGTTGCTTCCACTTCAATGAAAACATCTTCCTCAACTTCTACTGATCTCTAGCAGACCTCCGGCATGATGATTTGGATGCAATGATCCACGCCGATGAATGCAGGTATGACGGTAAATATCTATTGGACGAATTTTTCTGTATATCGCCGACTTGCAGCGGTTGTATTACATGACATTTTCCCATATGTTCGACGAATAGGACTCAGCTCTTCAAATGTAAACTCCGTAATGATGAACACGGATTCTAACAGATCACATGTAACAAGAATAGAACTGCTATGCCATGTAAAGCACAGCGACACGAGCTTGTCGTATCAGCAGATGCAAATTGGGACACGTGATCAGGACCTGTTATCTGCCTGATCCCACTGCTTTGCGAAAATATCCAAAGAATTTACATGTTATGCCCATAAAGACCAAAATTATAAACTTCATATTTGTTTTTAAATATGCGAATGAAATTGAAGGCGATTAAAGATTCAAAAAACAGTAAAAGCATCCAGCCTAGGATTAAACTGAAAAGCCAATCAACACATAGGTAATAATTGTACTATCAAATCATTTATTCAAATTATTGTATACAGTGGAGTGTCGGTATAACGAGAGCCAGAACAACGAAATATTGGGTTTAACGAAATCCTTTCCGACTCCGACGAACTTACTATATATCTCTATGTAAAAACTAGAAATCAATCAGTGACTTCAGCACCTCTTGATTTCTATCCTGTCACTCTGACCCCTATTTGACCTTGAATGCAACACCGGATCTGAAAATCTCTCATTTCTGGGTTCTGCTGCCTGAAATTGTCCCCTTCACCAATTTTTAGTTCTCCAGCACTGGTATATCGAATTTCACCTTTTACATCAAAAGACCCATCGCATCCGAAATTTGGCATAATTTCTGAGATCTACAACTCAAAATTCCCCCAGGCACCAATGTTTAACCCTCTAATACTGGTAATTTATATTTGACATTTGACCTTTGACCTCGATAAACCAATCGCATCCAAAATTGACATTTCTGACATCTACGACCCAAAATATCAATAGGCACCAATTTTTAGCTCTCTAGCCCTAAACAGATCTAAATTTGACCTTTGAACTCGATGGATCCTCCGGATCGAAATTTCGTAACGTTTCCGTCATCTAAAAACCGAAACACTCCCAGACCCCAATTATCACGTTTCCAGCACTGGTACATAGATCATGGTTTGACCTCTAAGTGACCTCCATTTGACCTTAAAGGACACGTCGGAGGTCAAATTTCGGATTTTTCCCGAGATCTACGACTCGGATTACCGCTAGATGCAAATTTTCAGAGCCCATAGTTAGAATTAGTGTGATCCCTGTCAGTCGTCACTCTCTAACTCGGTCAATCACTCACAATCGTCTTTTTATATAATAGATTTGGTTTTGATTGTTTTACCTCCGATCGGCACTTTTTGCACATCATGGTCTAAATGGCCAGGTCACAAGGATCCTAAAGGCTCAGAGAAGGTTGAGCGAGGGGACCCACTGGAACAGCTGTTGGGAGACAGATGGTAGCCTCCCGTCAAGGCCATCCAGCGTGTTCTTTAACGTGCACAGGGTATGGCTCCCTCGCACATGGGGCCACGGCTTAACGTCACATCCCACGGACCGCGGCCTTTCCAAGTCCATCGGTGTCCCCTACTGACCGTGAGGAGGGCGGAGAGTTTTGCGGAGATAAATCTCAACGCTGGGTTGGTTTGTTTTACCTCTGAGCGGCACTTTTTTGTACACCATGGGCTAAATGGCCAGGTCACATGGACCCCGAAGGCTCAGAGAAGGTTGGGGGAGGGGACCCACTGGAACAGCTGTTGGGAGACAGATGGTAGCCTCCCGTCAAGGCCATCCAGCGTGTTCTTTAACGTGCACAGGGTATGGCTCTCCCGCACACAGGGCCACGGCTTAACGTCCCACCCGACGGACGGCGGCCTTTCCAAGCCCATCGGTGTCCCCTACTGACCGTGGGCAGGGCGGGGAATTTTGCGGAGATAAATCTCAGCGCTGACCCAGCTGGGACTCGAACCTTGGAACTACAGCTTACGAGCCTGGCGCGCTATCGACTGAGCCCCCCCTCGCCCCCCCCTCAACGCTGACCCAGCTGGGACTCGAACCTGGGAACTGCAGATTACGAGCCTGGCGTGCTACCGACTGATCTACCAAATGCCCCATATATATATTGTTGCGGATCACAAAAATGGATAGCCACTGAGCGTGAGTATTAAAAGCTATATTTCAAAACCAAATTCAATACAAGGTAAATTGTTACAAAGGAAATATGGATGAAGTATCTTATTAACAAATCAACTATTAACATGCACAAGTCATCAATCTTCCTGCGTAGAGCACACAATATCAGCTCTGTGTATTTTACTAAATACTACCTTTTACTTGATTTACCAGGTCACCCGAAGATCTTCACTCGTAAACCAATTCTCGTCCTGTGCTAATAACTTTTCACACACTAGCCGAACAAAAAGACAGTCCGTGTAGACATTCGAAGTTAGCCATAAAAGTTCCCACTTTTATACTTCCGCGTATACACAACACATCAAGTTACTTCTTGATACTTAACGATAAAAGATCCCACTTTTATCCTTCCGTGTATACACAACACATCAAGTTACTTCTTGATACTTACGCGCACTGTCTCAGAACAGCTCGCCGTCCATTTTCGAACTCTCCGACCGTTACAATACAACAACCGTTACAATACAAAACGACCGTTAACGCTCCACTCTTCTTCTCCAAATTCTCCCAACGTTCTTATTCGTTGGCTGAAACTTTTTGCTTTCGGTTGCCAGATTCCTTCTGTCGTAACAATATATATAAGTTGTTTCGTTTTAACGAATACCAGTATAATGAAAATTTCAGTTTAACGAAATAAAAATTTAACTCGATACAAAAAAAATATGAGTATAACGAAATTTGTAAAAAAAAACAGCCCTTAAACAATTTGTACAATGTGCATTTTAGCATTCGGCAACGCTGCTAATATCTAACTAATCACAGCATTATGAATCAAGTGCTATTGTACATTGCCGGCAGCTTTTACCGACCTGAATGCGTGGCGTAGATGCTCTCTACATATGCCAGCATAATGCTTTAAAGCGGCATTGGTACATTTTCCTAGCATTAAAAGGGATTTTCAAATTTGGAGATCTACGCGATTCTGATTGTATTGCGAGTAACGGTAGTATTGAGTGAAAAGTTTTTTCAAATAAGTTCCAATGGGCGCATTATGTTACATCCTTCGTCAAATTCAAGTTATTGTTATATTTGTTCGTTATTATTATTGTTTTATTCATTAAATAGTTTAGATTCCATATTAGCAGCCAATTATGGCGCGAAGTCTTTTCCATTTCGTAATGGGAGGGGTGGCTCAGTCGGTAGCGCGCCAGGCTCGTAATCTGCAGTTCCCAGGTTCGAGTCCCCATCTGGGTCAGCGTTGAGATTTATCTCCGAAAAATTCTCCCTGCCCACGGTCAGTAGGGGACACAGATGGGCTTGGAAAGACCGCCGTCCGTCGGATGGGACGTTAAGCCGTGGCCCCGTGTGCGGGAGAGACATACCCTGTGCACGTTAAAGAACATGCTGGATGGCCTTGACGGGAGGCTACCATCTGTCTCCCAACAGCTGTTCCAGTGGGTCCCCTCCCCCAACCTTCTCTGAGCCTTCGGGGTCCATGTGACCTGGCCATTTAGCCCATGGTGTGCAAAAAAAGTGCCGCTCAGAGGTAAAACAACCCAACCCAACACGGAGACATTGTTGTTGAACAGAGAATAAATAATATTGCCGATTTTTTTTTTAGAAGTAAACTCTAACACATGGTAATTTCTTTCCTAATGATTATTTTGTAGTAACTATCACAGCACTATTTTCAATTGCATTTCATCATAACGAATTTTCATTATAATCTAAATTCAAGAAAGGAAAATCTCCTTATCTTCTTCACTTGGAAACACAACTGAGTAACTCTAGATGACAGAAATCAGTATGAAGTCAGTATGAAGATATTTCGTGTAGTCAGTATGAATATATTCAGTATGAAGATACTTCAGTATGAAGATATTTCGCATTCTTGGACGATAAATAGCTATCGATTTCAAAGATTCTCAATCAATCAATATTCATATCAATCAAAATGAAAGATTTGACACCAAGCGAACCTGAAGCCCAGAGCTGCGCAATTCCGTATTTAGCAATCCCTCTGCATCTGCCTTCATCAATTTCGCTTAAATCCAGCTCAGAAATTCGTAATCCGTCTTCGTCTACATTCATGGTATTGAGTGCTACCCCCTCTCACCGCTACTTCCTAACCGCCACTGATGACGTGGACAGACCGTGGTCAGAAACACGACGAGAAAATCCCAAGAGCTGCTTCCTCGTAATTAGTTCTCTCGTGTTGTGGGAAAGCTGATGAGAGTTTCCAGGTCCACCTGGTCATTAAGAGTAAAACGCTCCCGAGACTTCTCCTCTTGCCGGTGCAGAGTCGTTAAGTTCCCCGAAACGACTCATTTAGATAATCACGAGGACTTGACATTTGCTAACTTCCGAGACCGAGGGCGTGGAAGAGTTACTTGTAAACTTTAGACCTGAGGAAGAAGAGTTTTGTGTTGGAAAAGGAAACAAAAATTACTGATGTGAGATTGGACTTTTGTCGAAATTTTCAGTCTGAATGGGGCGGGGGTTGCTTATTTGGTAGCGCGCCAGGCTCGTATTCTGTAGTTCTCAGGTTCGAGTCCCAGCTAGGTCAGCGTTGAGATTTATCTCCGCAAAATTCCCCGCCCTGCCCTCGGTCAGTAGGGACACCGATGGGCTTGGAAAGGCCGCCGTCCGTCGGATGGGACGTTAAGCGTTGCCCCGTGTGCGGGAGAGCCATACCCTGTGCACGTTAAAGAACACGCTGGATGGCCTTGACGGGAGGCTACCATCTGTCTCCCAACAGCTGTTCCAGTGGGTCCCCTCCCCCAACCTTCTCTGAGCCTTCGGGGTCCTTGTGACCTGGCCATATAGCCCATGGTGTGCAAAAAAGTGCCGCTCAAAGGTAAAACAATCAAAAACAATCAATTTCAGTCTAAACAGACAGGGGCTATTTAGATACACCGGACTAGGGATGGGTTGTTTTACCTCTGAGCGGCACTTTTTTGCACACAAATGGCCAGGTCACATGGACCCGAAGGTTGGGGAGGGTACAGTCGCTCAAAAAAGTATCCGAACGCTATGGTTGATTAAAAAAATTCAGAAAAAATATCTGGGAACGATTTTTTCAGAATTTAATGATCTGGCATCCTTCGTGTGCAGTACACGAAGAATGCTAGATCACTAATTTCTGAAAAAATCGTTGCCAGATATTTTATTTGAATGTTGTATTCAACATGGCGTTCGGATACTTTTTTGAGCGACTGTACCCACTGGAACAGCTGTTGGGAGACAGATGGTAGCCTCCCGTCAAGGCCATTAAGCGTGTTCTTTAACGTGCACAGGGTATGGCTCTCCCGCACACGGGGCCACGGCTTAACGTCCCATCCGACGGACGGTGACCTTTCCAAGCCCATCGGTGTCCCCTACTGACCGTGGGCAGGGCGGGGAATTTTGCGGAGATAAATCTCAACGCTGACCCAGCTGGGACTCGAACCTGGGAACTACAGATTACGAGCCTGGCGCGCTACCGACTGAGCCACCCCCGCCCCACCGGACTAGGAAAATTGTTGAATGAAAGAAGGAAAGCAAGGAGTGATATTTAACGCGCATAAAGATTTATTTATAAATTAAAAATCCCCTCAAGCAGCTACCGTATTTCCCGGAAAATAAGACCTAACCGGAAAATAAGCACTAGCATGATTTATCACGATGCTCGTAATATAAGCCCTACCTCAAAAATAAGCCCCAGTTAAGATCGTCAGCCAGACAAACGCATTGCATACGTCCGTTGCAACACACGACGGACGTATTGAATTATAAAATAATAATAATATATAATTAAATATAAATAAATAATATTATTGACATTAATACTTAATATAAATGATAATATAATGTATTTGAATAAATGTAGATTTTTGTACATGACAAAATAAGACATCCTCTGAAAATAAGCCCTAATGCGTCTTTTGGAGCAAAAATTAATATAAGACCCGGTCATATTTTCGAGGAAATACGGTACTTGCCACAGAGGTTTGGCACGAGTCTGTTAGTTTCTATGACATAGAAAAGATGAGATCTCAATAGAAAGACAACACAAACATCTATGACTTACCGGATGCTCGAGAGGCGGGGGTGGCTCAGTCTGTAGCGCGCCAGGCTCGTAATCTGTAGTTCCCAGGTTCGAGTCCCAGCTGGGAAGGCGTTGAGATTTATCTTCGCAAAATTCCCCGCCCTGCTCACGGTCAGTAGGGGACACCGATGGGCTTGGAAAGGCCGCCGTCCGTCGGATGGGACGTTAAGCCGTGGCCCCGTGTGCGGGAGAGCCATACCCTGTGCACGTTAAAGAACACGCTGGATGGCCTTGACGGGAGGCTACCATCTGTCTCCCAACAGCTGTTCCAGTGTGTTCCCTCACCCCAACCTTCTCTGAGCCTTCGGGGTCCATGTGACCTGGCCGTTTAGCCCATGGTGTGCAAAAAAAGTGCCGCTCAGAGGTAAAACAACCCAACCCGATGCTCGACCCAGCTCCCTCTGATCAGTAGCCAAGCTCGCTAACATATCGGCTACAGGAATTTTATAAATTTAACTAGAAGCTGCTTATTTCTAAATACACTGGTGGAAATTGAAAAGAACACCATTAACAATTGAAGCTTAATCTAGGAGATTTATTTAGTAGAAACAACATGTTCAGAAAGGACAGTGATCACACGTGTGAAGTGATTCAATGTTTATTTTACCTTTAAATGAGTATTGCATTTTACAGAAGGCACATTTCAATAAGGTGTTGAACCTCCTCGAACAGCAATATAAGCTTCCAATCTGGCATGCAATTGGTCGTACAAATGCTGAATATCACGCTGGGGGATACCATTCCATGCACTTTCAACTTGGACGCGTAATTCAGCGATGGTCGTTCTCCGTCTCGGTCCGCAGAAGAGTCAGTCCCAGACATACTCGATTGGAGACAAGTTTCTTGGCGCACTGGCCAGGGAGTTGGTACACTTCCTGAAAAGCATGTTGAGTTGTCCGGGCGGAGCGCCAGGTTCGTAATCTGTAGTTCCCAGGTTCGAGTCCCAGCTAGATCAGCATTGAGATTTATCTCCGCAAAATTCCCCGCCCTGCCCACGGTCAGTAGAGGACACCGATGGGCTTGGAAAGGCCACCGTCCGTCGGATGGGACGTTAAGCCGTGGCCCCGTGTATGGGAGAGCCATACCCTGTGCACGTTAAAGAACACGCTGGATGGCCTTGACGGGAGGCTACCATCTGTCTCCCAACAGCTGTTCCAGTGGGTCCCCTCCCCCAACCTTCTCTGAGCCTTCGGGATCCATGTGACCTGACCATTTAGCCCATTGTGTGCAAAAAAAGTGCCGCTCAGAGGTAAAACAACCCAACCCGGGCGGAGTGTGGGCGGGCGTTATTGTGCTGGAATATCGCATTTGGGATTACACTCAAATATGGCAGGACGACTGGCTGTACAATGTCGCTGACGTACATATTGCTATTCAGTGTACCCTGTACAAACACCAGACAAGTGCGAGAGCGATAGCTAATCGCTCTCCACACCGCGATGCCTGGTGTCGGCCCCTGTGTGTCGCACGATGAAAGAAGTTACTCACCTTGTCGCCTTCGGACGCGTAAATGAGCATCAGACACTTTCATCAGTGAAGACTACAGACAGCCATTCTTCACTCCAATGAACTCGTTCTTGACACCACTGCAAACGTGCTTGACAGTGACGATGTGACAGGGTAACCATGCCCGCCGCACATGTGTCCATAGTCCTGCTTCCAAAAGAAAATTTCATATCGTTCTTGTAGACACCCTTGGTACGTCAGGGAATCGAATTTGTGACGCCATAGCCATTCGCTCTGCCAACGCCACCCTCCTGATACGCCGATCTTCTCGTGCGTCTGTAACTCTGTGTTGCCCGGAACCATATCTGCGAGTGTGCGAATGCTCTTCTGACCATTGACGCCACCATCGTACCACTGGCGATACGACGCTGTGTGCAATTTGACGAAAAGACCAACCTCCTTCTCGAAGACCCACTATATGACCTCGCTCAAACTCCGCTAACTGAACAAATGTTGCGCACCTGCGTCGTCCAGGCATGGCAGGTTCTTCAAAGAGCACTGAACAACACGACACAAGACGAATAACTTCTTTCTTCACGCCCTAGTCCTTAAATACACGCTGCGTACATTTGAATGTTGTCGTCCTCAGTGACGTTATTATTTCATCCAATGACTTTACTAGGGGCGGGGGTGGCTCAGTCAGTAGCGCGCCAGGCTCGTAATCTGTAGTTCCCAGGTTCGAGTCCCAGCTGGGTCAGCTTTGAGATTTATCTCCGCAAAATTCTCCGCCCTGCCCACGGTCAGTAGGGGACACCGATGTGCTTGGAAAGGTCGCCGTCCGTCGGATGGGACGTTAAGCCCTGGCCCCGTGTGTGGGAGAGCCATACCCTGTGCACGTTAAAGAACACGCTGGATGGCCTTGACGAGAGGCTACCATCTGTCTCCCAACAGCTGTTCCAGTGGGTCCCCTTCCCCAACCTTCTCTGAGCCTTCGGGGTTCATGTGACCTGGCCATTTAGCCCATGGTGTGCAAAAAAGTGCCGCTCAGAGGTAAAATAACCCAAACCCAATCCAATGACTTTCAATCTTGGATCACGGTTTGTGCTGCCCTTAACTATTAACATATTATAATATGACGTTCCTGAAGGAATTCCTTCGGGTGTTCTTTTTTCCATATCCGCCAGTGTATGATAAAACTATTACGATTATTTAAAAATATATAAGACTATAATCTATACTGCTCACAAAAATTAGGGGATATTTTATCGCTTCATATTCATTTTGAAATATCCCCTAATTTTTGTGAGCTATATATTTGACTGCCATACGGGTATATATTTATGTGCTATTTATCGTTCTCATGAATATTCCGTAAGATAATATATAACAGAACTTAGTAGCCCTTTGCAAAATATTAAAAATATTACACTAATAATAAATGGGGATATAAATTTTAACGTATTAAGCAACAGCTCTGAGGTGTCAGATTATCTTGATGTAATGCAGTGTCTCGCAAACTGTGTTCCGCGGCACAGTAAGTGTGCCGTGAGAGATTCCAAGTGTGCAGCGAGAGATTTTCGAAGTGACACTAGATATTCGAAAGATTTCATTTTGACTTGACTTGTGTTATCGACGTTCTTTAATATCGACGTGCTTTAATAAAAATCTCTCAGATTTTATCAACTGGGATCTTGTACGTATTTATCAAGCTTTTTCCAAATTTTGGTATTAATTTTTGATTATTTCAAGCCATAGAATGGACAAATATTTAAAACAAACACCGAGTTATGAATTAAAGAACGAGAGCAAATCTTCAAGTAAAACCAGGCTGATGACTTCACCAGAGCGCAAATATAATGACGATTATATAGAGTTTGCTTTTATTCTTTTTTAGGTGTGCCGCGGAAAAAAAATTAGATTCAGTGTGCCGCAGAGTAAAAAAGGTTTGCGAGACACTGATGTAATGTCTTTAAATGGTTTAAAGTCATTTGTGAATATTGCTACGAGATCATCTGTTTTTACTCATACTTGTATAGATCATGTTTTTATACGAGAAAAGAACAATAATTACGCTTACAATACAGATGTCTTTCAAAATTATATTACAGATCATTATCCAATACTTGTAAGTGTAAGTGCAAAGAAGTTCTTTTAAACCTTAAACCGCTAGTGAAAAGTTCTATAGATTATGATTTATTTGAGAAATATATTAAAGAATATAAATGGAATAGTGAAAGCGATAAAACTGATGATGTAAATGTATTATATGAGAAATTCATATAAATGATAAACGAGGCCAACGCAGTAAGTACTTACGTTTCTAAAAACAATATTGTTTTGGGTCATATTCAGGGAAACGAAAACAAATGATTAACAAATGAAATTACAATTTTAGCCAAGGAAAAATTATACAACAAATACAAGAAATGCCCGTTTGACAAATTCCTTGAAAAGCAAAATAAATCAATAAGACCTCAATTAACAAATAAAACAGGTATGCAAAAAAATTCATTATTTAAAAGAGTTTCATAATTGTAATAATGATGTAAAAATCAATGGACAACAATAAATAATATTTTAGGGATCCAAAAAGATCCTTAGGTATATCTTTCATCAAAAGATGGAGATTTAGTATATAAATTTAATACACATTTCAAAGAAGTTAACCAGGGATATCAATATACTACAAATAATTTTAGTAACGAAATAAAAATATGTAAAGCATACAGACAACTCAATGGTTCTGTTTGAAGCAGATCAAATGGAACTAAAAAATATAATATCACAATTGAATAAAAATAAATCCAGTGGTTCTGATGAAATAAATGCCCATATGTTAAAAATTGTTTTTAAATATAAACTGTATATTTTTGTAAAAATTGTAAATTTATCTTTTTCTACTGGAATGTTCATAGATGCTTTCAAAATTGCTAAAGTCAAGCCGATTTTCAAAAAATATAAAAATACAGATTTCAATAATTATAGACCAATTTCCATACTCCCTATCTTTTCAAAAATATTCGAAAAACTAATGAAACAGAGATTAATTAAATTTCTATCGAAATATAATTTCTTATCAAATAAACAGTTTGGATTTAGAGATGAAATGGGTACAGAACATGCTACGTTACAACTTACCGGCAACATCTATAACAGTGTAAATGAACACAGAAAAACTAATAAAAAAAACAGAAAAAATAAATAAGGCTAAGCCTTATTTATTGACATAAACAAAAGCTTTCGACACAATAAATCTTGAAATTTTGATGCAGAAATTAAATATAATAGGAATAAGGGGCCTTGCATTCAGTTGGTTTAAAACATATTTGCAAAACAGGAAACAATATGTGGCTATAAATAAACTAGAAAGTAATATGCTTGTTTTGAATGGTGGTGAACCACAAGGTGCTATTCTTGGGCCAGTATTGTTTTTAATATATATTAAGGATTTTTGCAATTTAAATTTATTCGGTAAAATCGCAGCTTGTATGGATGACACAGCATAGTGTACTCGACTGAAACTAATAATGAATTATTATTTAAGATTGACAAAAATTTAAAAAGTATAAGAGACTCGTTTAGTAGCAATAAACTGAAAATAAATGTTTATAAAACTCATTTCATCTATTATGACTTAATGAATGTAAGTAAAGAGGTTGTCATAAAATACCATAATTCTGGTTATAATTTGGTAAATGTGTATATATGTGAAACTTTTGAACAGGTCGAATATGTTAAATATCTCGGCTTTTATGGAAGAAACACGTAGATACAGTGTATAAAAAATTAATATAACTTGCGCAAAATGAATCTTAATTCGTATTTTCATAACAAGTTGTTAATTTTAATTTATTTCGCTTAGGTTCATTCAATTATAAGCTATGGAATCACTTGCTGGGGGGAGATTATATATCAAACCTACTCCCTCTAGGGAAATTACAAAACAAAATTGTAAAACTAGTTTAAAATAGCAATATCAGCAATGTAAATTATCATTGCATAAACAATGGTATATTCCCCTTGGGTTGGGTTGTTTTACCTCTGAACGGCACTTTTTTGCACACCATGGGCTTAGTGGCCAGGTCACAAGGACCCCGAAGGCTCAGAGAAGGTTGGGGGAGGGG
Organism: Ryuthela nishihirai; assembly: GCA_038380435.1. Classification (NCBI taxonomy): domain Eukaryota; kingdom Metazoa; phylum Arthropoda; class Arachnida; order Araneae; family Heptathelidae; genus Ryuthela; species Ryuthela nishihirai. The sequence continues at coordinate 23,545,470 of JAWZYU010000010.1, forward strand.
ACCCACTGGAACAGCTGTTGGGAGACAGATGGTAGCCTCCCGTCAAGGCCATCCAGCGTGTTCTTTAACGTGCACAGGGTATGGCTCTCCCATACACGGGGCCACAGCTAACGTCCCATCCGACGGACGGCGGCCTTTTCAAGCCCATCGGTGTCCCCTAATGACCATGGGCAGGGCGGGGAATTTTGCGGAGGTATTCCCCTTGAGAAAGTTATATTTATATAGAAGTCTTTTGCTTCTACATAAAAACAACAATTGGATGGAAAAACGGTTCATCCTATTTGATTATATATTATATATCCTATATGATTATATCCTATATTCAGCAAACAGGTTTCATGTTGTGAAATCAAGAAAAGAAACCATACATAAGCATTTTAATTTTATTGCACCAAAAATATATAATTCTTTACCTCATAGTAAAGCAAAGGTGAATGTAACTTTAAGAAAAAAAAAATTTGATAAATGTTGATGATATTGAAGACGATTTTAATGAAATTTCTTATGTTTTTTTCCATTGCCCGAGATTTTTGTTTTCAGTAGAATTTTTTTTCTGTAATCTATACGAGTTGTTTTGTAAGTCCTAGATTACACAAAGATATTTGTTAAGTGTAAGTGTATGCTTCTGTCTGTGTTTTTATATTTTTTATTCTTAACCGTTTATTTTATATTATTTCCATTGCAGCTTCCATCCAAATTTGATGATAAATTTGTGTGTTGTAATGTTTCTGTAAATGAGTTATAGAATAAAGTATTATTATTGTTATATTTTTAATTTATTTATTTTTAAAATTTTTATAATTGCTGTTATTCGAAATTTAAAGAAATTTTTCTATTTTTAGAAAGATATATATTTGAAAATTAATTATACTCTTAGTTCATTATCTGGCCTGTATAGTATACGTCTATTACTAGATATAATTTTTATCCTTTCCGTCCACATGTGGAAACAAACTTACTAAGCAATTTTTTATTTAAATAAAATTGTTGAGTGAGTTTTTCAAAAATTGTTTCCCATATGAAAACATAAATCAAATTCACAAATAATATAGGAAATTTTAAATTATAATATGTTTGTTTATTTTATTTCATTTTTACAATTTTTAATTGAAGTAATTTTTTGTGAAATATTAACCTTAGGGGTCTATATAACATTAATATTGCACATGAAAGGTTAGTAGCGTAATTAGATTATTAAGCAATTTAAAGGGTAAATATATGTATCAGATAGAGTCGAGATTTCTCAATAAACTGACCACTTACACGTTGGTGTGGGGAGCGGGGGTGGCTCAGTCGGTAGCGCGCCAGGCTCGTAATCTGTAGTTCCCAGGTTCGAGTCCCAGCTGGGTCAGCGTTGAGATTTATCTCTGCAAAATTCCCCGCCCTGCCCACGGTCAGTAGGGGACACCGATGGGCTTGGAAAGTCCACCGTCCGTCGGATGGGACGTTAAGCCGTGGCCCCGTGTGCGGGAGAGCCATACCCTGTGCACGTTAAAGAACACGCTGGATGGCCTTGACGGGAGGCTACCATCTGTCTCCCAACAGCTGTTCCAGTGGGTCCCCTCCCCCAACCTTCTCCGAGCCTTCGGGGTCCATGTGATCTAGCCATTTAGCCTATGGTGTGCAAAAAAGTGCCGCTCAGAGGTAAAGCAACCCAACACGTTGGTGTGTGTTAATTATCATCCTAAAGAAATTGTGTAAAGGTGATGTGTATACATTAAGTCACCTGGGGCACTGCCACACCAAAAATAATCACAAAAAATAATTAACGAATTTCAAATTTAGTATTCATTACTTGTTAAAACTAAATCAATATAATACCATATTCATATATGTTTTGTAATCCATTATTTGACACGTTACGTAGACAATCACAGCATTTATTTTGTGAATAAGGGCTACATCGACTGCTTTCGAATTTCCAATACGAATTTTAACATTACAACCACCTTCCGGAATCTTAGCATTATCTATTATACCAATGACATAGGGGCGGGGGTGGCTCAGTCGGTAGCGTGCCAGGCTCGTAACCTGTAGTTCTCAGGTTCGAGTCCCAGCTGGGTCAGCGTTGAGATTTATCCTCCCCTCTGCCCACGGTCAGTAGGGGACACCGATGGGCTTGGAAAGGCCGCCGTCCGTCGAATGGGACGTTAAGCCGTGGCCCCGTGTGCGGGAGAGCCATATCCTGTGCACGTTAAAGAACACGCTGGATGGCCTTGACGGGAGGCTACCATCTGTCACCCAACAGCTGTTCCAGTTGGTCCCCTCCCCCAACCTTCTCTGAGCCTTCGAGGTCAATGTGACCTGGCCATTTAGCCCATGGTGTGCAAAAATGTGCCTCTCAGTGGTAAAACAACCCATCGAATGACATAAATACACATGTGCTGAATTACAATAGCGCTGAACCAAAGGCTTTGGCTGAACTCCACGAGCCAGGTCACCATTCCATAGTGTCCCGTGACATTTCATTGGCTGATTCTACCAAAGCAACCAATAGTCGAATATCCTTTTACTCAGCGAAAATTTTCATTTGATTGTGGCATGTTCATGCATCCAATCGTAAACTTTCCTGACAAGATGTGTTTGAACTGGGTTGCGACCTTTTCATTCTGCCAAGGAAGGATACTTATGTATGAAGAATGTAAGGACAGCAATAGTAATCTGCAGTTCCCAGGTTCGAGTCCCAGCTGGGTCAGCGTTGAGATTTATCTCCGCAAAACTACCTGTCCTGCCCACGGTCAGTAGGGGACACCGATGGGCTTGGAAAGGCCGCCGCCCGTCGGATGGGACGTTAAGCCGTGGTCCGGTGTATGGGAGAGCCATACCATGTGCACTTTAAAGAACACACTGGATGGCCTTGACGGGAGACTACCATCTGTCTCCCAACAGCTGTTCCAGTGGGTCCCCTCCCCCAACTTTCTCTGAGTCTTCCGGGTCCTTGTGACCTGGTCATTTAGCCCATTGTGTGCAAAAAAGTGCCGCTCACAGGTAAAACAACCCAACCCAGCAATAGTAATGAAAATAGGTGTTGAAAACTTGGACTAGAAGAGAATGCTATTAATACATTTTAACAAAGCATCATGCTAGTAATTTGTAGCTTTTAGTTCCTTGTTATATATCACAGAGTAGCAAATGTGTAAGCACTTTAGCAATCATGAATTGTTAACTGTAGATAAATTCTGCAGAATAATCACGACACTAAATGAACTTATATACGATATATATTATGAACGATATATTTCGATTAAATAGAGAATATATATTTATATATATATATAGAATATATTTATAAATATATATTCTCTATTTAATCAAAATACATCGAAAAACACAAGAAAAAGAAAAATTACCGATCAGCAATACTATAACAAATATCTACAATCTAAAAATGCATTTAGTATTTTAATCCTTATAAAGTGCTATTTGTAAAAATCAAACAAATGTGCTTACACATTCGTTAATTTATGAAACTTTATTTTTTAGTGAATATGTGAAAAGGTGTCTATTTTGGTTATAGTTGATTTACAATATTGCTCTATTATATATATTTGCCTATATTCATTTATTTTACAAATTGTAAAAAAGTGTTGTAGTTATAAAACGAATTATAAACAAAGGACTGAAAAAACAAAACTATGACAGCGACTGGGAATCAACCAGAGACCTTATTAAGACCTAATTGCAGGGCCAATGTAATTTTTTTATTGCTATTGTCGCTATTTATTTATAGTTTTGGCATATCAAGGGTTGGGTTGTTTTACCTCTGAGCCGCACTTTTTTGCACAACATGGGCTAAATGACCAGGTCACATGGACCCCAAAGGCTCAGAGAAGGTTGGGGGAGGGGACCCACTGGAACAGATGGTAGCCTCCCGTCAAGGGCATCCAGCGTGTTCTTTAACGTGGACAGGGTATCTCTCCCGCACACGGGGCCACGGCTTAACGTCCCATCCGACGGACGGCGGCCTTTCCAAGCCCATCGGTGTCCCCTACTGACCGTGGGCAAGGCGGGGAGTATTGTGGAGATAAATCTCAACGCTGACCCAGCTGAGACTCCAACCTGGGAACTACAGATTACGAGCCTGGCGCGCTACCGACTGAGCCACCCCCGCCCCACCATATCAAGGATTTTCAGTGCACGAATAGTTTCCAACACCTCAACAAATCAACTCTTAATCGACGAATCCGCTGACACTAACACTCAATGGTTTCTGTTAACTCTTTACTTGCGCTCACACAATCTTCTTCAAATAAGTCAAGCTCTTTCGGGATGCAAATTCCTTCTTCGCTCTGCATTCTTCTACGAGGAAATGACGTTTTCCAATCAGCGTTATCTCAAAAAGTGCGAAATCAGTTTCTCTTTGCAGTTGTGCTTCGACTTGATCGTAATCTCTCTTTTCCGATGTAACGAGCACTTTTGTTTTCATCGCAAAAATCACGTATCCGGGAAAATCACGGCCGAGACGAAAAATTGGGATCGATCGATGGACTCAGTTCGTTTTACGAATGCTACGAAATGGAGACAAGAGAATTAATCGGGGCGGGAGTGGCTCAGTCGGTAGCGCGCCAGGCTCGTAATCTGTAGTTACCAGGTTCGAGTCCCAGCTGGGTCAGCGTTGAGATTTATCTCCGCAAAATCCCCCGCCCTGCCCACGGTCAGTAGGGGACACAGATGGGCTTGGAAAGGCCGCCATCCGTCGGATGGGACGTTAAGCCGTGGCCCCGTGCGCGGGAGAGCCATACCATGTGCACGTTAAAGAACACACTGGATGGCCTTGACGGGAGGCTACCATCTGTATCCCAACAGCTGTTCCAGTGGGTCCCCTCCCCCAACCTTCTGTGAGCCTTCGGGGTCCATGTGACCTGGCCATTTAGCCCATGGTGTGCAAAAAAGTGCCGCTCAGAGGTAAAACAACCCAACCCAAGAGAACTAAAGGAAGAGATGTTTACCTAATTGCAATCGGATATCTTTCGATAATTCCAAGAGGGTATTTTTAAAAGAGTGTATTCGTGAAATTCTTTTGGAGAATCAAAAGCGCTAAGGTCTTCAAGACATATACAGTCGCTCAAAAAAATATCCGAACACCATGGTTGATTACAGAATTCAGAAAAAAATATCTGGCAACGATTTTTTAGAAATTAGTGATCTGGCAACCTTCATGTCACGTGACACGAAGGTTGCCACACGAAGGTTGCCACACGAAGGTGCGAAGGTTCCAACCCAATCCCAATTATCACAACTCGCCCGTATTTTCCAAGTGGATTCGAATTTTGTAAACTGCCCTACATTTTGTTAAGTTTCCTCAATAATTGGTCCAACACTCCTTAATTTCACAAAACAAATCTTAATTTTCACAACTCGCCTATATTTTACCAAGTGCATTCGAATATTGTCAACTAATCTAGATTTTGCCAACTCGCCGTAATTTTACAGAAAAAATCGCAATTTTCACATCTTCCCTGAATTTGACAAGTCACTTCGTATTTTATCAACTCTCCTTAATTGCACAAGAAAGGCACAATTTTCACAACACCCCTGTATATTCTACCAAGTGACTTCGAATTTTGACAACTCCCCTAGATTTTGACAAGAGTTCTCGATTTTTCCAACTCTCCTTAATTTCACAAAAACAATCCCAATTTTCACAAATCGCCCGTATTTTACCAAGTGGATTCGAATTTTGCCAACTGCCCTAGATTTTGCCATCTCGCCACAATTTTGCAGAAAAAAATCCCAATTTTACATCACACCTGATTTTTGCAAAGTCACTCTGAATTTTGCCAACTTCCCCAAGATTTGCCAACTCTCCTAGATTTGCGAAGTTGCCTCGATTTTGCCAGCACACCATAAGTTTACAGAAAAAAGATTCCAATTATTATATCTAACCTGAATTTTGTCAACTCTCCAAGATATTGCCAAGTCACTTCGAATTTTGCCAACTGCCCCTAGATTTTGCCAACTCTCCATAATTTTGCAAAAAAAAAAACCCAAATTTCCACATCTCAGCTGAATTTTGCCAGCTCATCACGATTTTGCCAAGTCACTCCGAATTTTCCCAACTCCCCACGATTTTACCAACTCCCTAAGGTTTTGCCAACTCTCCTAGATTTTGCCAAGTTGTCCCAATTTTGCCAATTCCCCAAGATTTTACCAAGTCACTCCGAATTTTGCCAACTGCCTTAGATTTTTCCAACTCGCCACAATTTTACAGAAAAAAAATCCCAATTTTACATCACACCTGATTTTTGCAAAGTCACTCTGAATTTTGCCAACTCCCTCAAGATTTGCCAACTCTCCTAGATATTGCGAAGTTGTCTCGATTTTGCCAGCACACCATAATTTTACCGAAAAAAAGATTGCAATTTTTACATCTAACCTGAATTTTGTCAACTCCTCACGATTTTGCCAAGTCACTCCGAATTTTGCCAACAGCCCCTAGATTTTGCCAACTCTCCATAATTTTGCAACCCCCCCCCCCAAATTTCCACATCTCAGCTGAATTTTGCCAGCTCCTCACGATTTTGCCAAGTCACTCCGAATTTTGCCAACAGCCCCTAGATTTTGCCAACTCTCCATAATTTTGCAACCCCCCCCCAAATTTCCACATCTCAGCTGAATTTTGCCAGCTCCTCACGATTTTGCCAAGTCACTCCGAATTTTACCAACTGTCCCTAGCTTTTGCCAACTCGCCATAACTTTACAGAAAAAAATCCTAATTTTTTCATCTCACTTGAATTTTGCCAACTCCCCACGATTTTGCGAAGTCACTCCGAATTTTATCAACTCCCTAAGTTTTGCCAACTCTCTTAGATTTTCCCAAGTTGTCCCGATTTTGCCAACTCCCCAAGATTTTACCAAGTCACTCCGAATTTTCCCAACTCCCTAAGATTTTCCCAAGTTGTCCCGATTTTGCCAACTCCCCAAGATTTTACCAAGTCACTCCGAATTTTCCCAACTCCCTAAGATTTTGCCAAGTAGTCCCGATTTTGCCAACTCACCTGTATTTTACTAAGTCGCTTCGAATTTTGCCAACTGCTCTAAATTTTGCCGTCTGTCCATTTTCCAAACTGCCTTAGATTTGCCAAGTTGCCTCGAGTTTGTCTCTCCTACACACGGGGCCACGGCTTAGTCCCATCCGACGGACGGCGGCCTTTCCAAGCCCATCGGTGCAAAGAATGTTGGGGAAAGGGTACCTACCGTAAGGAGACAGATTGATGCCTCTCCTTCAAGGCCATCCAGCTTGTTCTTTAATGTGCACAAGGTATGGCTCTCTCATACATAGGCCCACGGCTGAATGTCCCACATGACGGACGGCTGCCTTTTCAAGCGCCATCAATGTGCCCTTTCTGACCAAAGTCATGGTGGGGTTTTATGGGAAATAAAAATCAATAATAGGATTCGATCCTGGGAACTGAAGATTACGAACCTGATGCTGCTACCCAGTGAACTAACTCTCTTCCCAAGTAAAGCTGGAAATAATTACCTATTAACCCACTGCGTAATAAAGTAAGATTTGGAAATAATATCTATTAATTAACCCATAGCCGTCCCATGGCCGAGTGGTTAGCGCGCTTGGCTATTGATCAAAGGAACCTGAGTTCGAGCCCCGGGTAAGGCATGGATGTATGTGTCGTTTTTCTGCTGAGGTCCTGCCATCCTCTCAGACCTTCTACTATGGCGTATAAACTGACCGGCTCCTGTCAGACCTCTGTGGCAAGCAGCTGCTTGAGGGGGTATTTATTTTTATTATTATAACTAACCCATTGTGTGAATATGCAATAAAGGTAGATTTGGTTTGGGTTGTTTTACCTCTGAGCGGCACTTTTTTGCACACCATGGGCTAAATGGCCAGGTCACATGGACCCCGAAGGCTTAGAGAAGGTTGGGGGAGGGGACCCACTGGAACAGCTGTTAGGAGCCAGATGGTAGCCTCCCGTCAAGGCCATCCAGCGTGTTCTTTAACGTGCACAGGGTATGGCTCTCCCGCACACGGCCACGGCTTAACGTCCCATCCGACGGACAGCGGCCTTTCCAAGCCCATCGGTGTCCCCTACTGACCGTGGGCAGGGCGGGAAATTTTGCGGAGATAAATCTCAACGCTGACCCAGCTGGGACTCGAACTTGGGAACTACAGATTACGAGCCTGGCGCGCTACCGACTGAGCCACCCCCGCCCCTAGGTAGATTTGGAAATAAGCATCTGTTAATAAACTATGTGAAAAAAAGGGCCAGTCAGAGATCTATTGGAAGAAACAAAACACATTAAGAGTCCACGTGGTATTTGTTTTTAGAGCCAGCAGCACTTAACCAGGGACAAGAATGATATATTTAATGAAGCCATCACAAGTAAACAACCTGCGGGGGTATTAAAAGCTGACGCTTAATTAAGGATGACTGCCTGCAAAAACACTTCTGGTGACCTTCAACGTGGATCTGACTGATCGATGCACAGAGACAAGAGTTCCTTCGCGATTGGATCCTTCAGTTGAGGCCAAACCTTCCACTAATATCCGGAGTCGGAACCTAGTGTGGCACAGCTCTTGTGCAAACAAAATCCTACATTGAAATTCTTTTGCATTTAAATTGACATAATTTCCAATGAAATATATTAATGCAAATTGGCGATCGGAATAGCACACTGGAATTTTGATGCTCTTTGATTAGCGTTGCCCCGATGCGTTGCTTATTTCGTTTAAATCTTTGCTGCGGTCCTCCTATTGATTGAGGGACGGGGGTCGCTCAGTCGGTAGCGCGCCAGGCTCGTAATCTGTAGTTCCCAGGTTCGAGTCCCACTGGGTCAGCGTTGAGATTTATCTCCGAAAAATTTCCCCGCCCTGCCCACGGTCAGTAGGGGACACCGATGGGCTTGAAAAGGTCGCCGTCCGTCCGATGGGACATTAAGCCGTGGCCCCGTGTGCGGGAGAGCCATACCCTGTGCAAGTTAAAGAACACACTGGATGGCATTGATGGGAGGCTACCATCTGTCTCCCAACAGCTGTTCCAATGGGTCCCCTCCCCCAACCTTCTCTGAGCCTTCCGGGTCCATATGACCTGGCCATTTAGCCCATGGTGTGCAAAAAATTGCCGCTCAGAGGTAAAACAACCCAACCCAATCCTATTGATTTCATTAATGTTCATGGTCATCAATAGTCTTCTTTCGTATCCAGTAGCTTAGCGGTTAGGGCACTTGACACGATATCAGGAGCTAATGGGTTCGAACAGCCATGCTATCAAGAAGTCGCGATTTTGAGTTGATTTGTCATGAAAAGGTTGCAGTTTTCAGCTGATATGTTGTGAAGAGATCGCAAGTTTCAATTGATATGTTGAGTAGTTTTACCTCTGAGCGGCACTTTTTTTGCACATAATGGCTAAATGGCCAGGTCACATGGACCCCGTGGGCTCAGAGAAGGGTGAGGATAGGGGACCCACTGGACAGATGTTGAGAGACAGATGGTAGCCTCCCGTCAAGGTCATTCAACCTGTTCTTTAACGTGCACAGGGCATGACTCTCCCTCACTCTGGGCGACAGCATGAGTTCAAACCATCGGTGTCTCCTACTGATGATCCGTATTGACAGCATGATTCCAAACCCATCTGTGTCCCTATTACCTGAGGCAGGGAGGGGAGTTTTGTGGATATAAATCTCATTGCTCGTCCGTGATTCGAACCTGGAACTGCAGATTACGAGCCTAGCACGCCACCAACTGAGCCACCTCGTCCTGATATGTTATGAAGAGGCTGGAGATTTGACATGATGTGTTAAGAAGAGGTCACAGGTTTTTGAGCTGATATGCTATGTAGAGGTCTCTGGTCTGAGCTGATACGATAAAAAATTGCGAATTTGAGCTGTATGTTACGAACAGGTTTTTATTTATTTATTTAAAACATTACATAACTCTGAGAGCTCGGTGAACTAGCACCTCATACCCCAAAAAAAAAAGTTTACCAAAGATAATAACTTATATACAAATAGATTGGATATACTATCATATCGTGCATAGCTACGAACATGTTATGGATTCGTGAATACATGTTATTAGAAGGTCGTGAGTTGTTGGGTCGTTTAATCTCTGAGCGTTACGTTTTTTGTACACAATAGACTAAATGGCCAGGTCACGAGGACCCCGAATGCCCGGAGAAGATTGGGGGAGGGTAGCCATTGGAACAGCTCTTGGGAGACAGATGGCAGCCTCCCGTCCAGGACATCCAGCGTGTTCTTTAACGTGCACAGGTATGGCAGCACATGGGGCCAGGGCTTAACGTCCCATCAGACGGACAGCTGTCTTTACCAACCCATCGATGTTCCCTACTGATTGTAGGAAGGGCGAGGAGTTTTGTGGAGATAAATCTCAATGCTGATCCAGCTGGGACTCGAACCTGGGAACTGCAGATTACGAGCCTGGCACGCTACCGACTGAGTCATCCACGCCCCAGAAGGTCGTGAATTCAAGATGACACGTTATGAATGGTTTAATGGTTCAGCTGACTCCTTATTAAGATATCATGAATTCTATTTGACACGTTATCAAGATCTCGTGAATTCGAGATTAAACATTATTACGAGATAGTGGGTTGAAGTTGACACATCATTAAGAAGCTGAGGATTAGAGCCGACAAGTTATCAATATGTTATGGATTCAAGCTGACACATTATGAAGAAGAGGGTTAGAACTGACTTGGTATTAGAAAATCTTGTTTTGAGTGGAACATTATCAAGTGGTCGTGGATTCGAGTTGACACGTTATCGGAAGGTCATGATTTCGAGCTGACACGTAATCGTGAGGTCGCGGGTTTAATCAAGTTGATACATCATTAAAAAGTTTAGGGTTAGAGCTGACAAATTATCGATATGTCGTGTATTGAAGTTGACATCAATAAGAGGTTGGGTTGTTTTACCTCTGAGCGGCACTTTTTTGCACACCATGGGCTAAATGGCCAGGTCACATGGACCCCGAAGGCTCAGAGAAGGTTGGGGGAGGGGACCCACTGGAACAGCTGTTGGGAGACAGATGGTAGCCCCCCGTCAAGGCCATCCAGCCTGTTCTTTAACGTGCACAGGGTATGGCTCTCCCGCACACAGAACCATGGCTTAACGTCCCATCCGACGGACGGCGGCCTTTCCAAGCCCATCGGTGTCCCCTACTGACCGTGGGCAGGGCGGGGAGTTTTGCGGAGATAACTCTCAACGCTGACCCATCTGGGACTCGAACCTGGGAACTACAGATTACGAGCCTGGCGCGCTACCGACTGAGCCACCCCCGCCCCATCCTTGATTGGATTTCACTGTTGTCCCAATAGTAAACTCTGATTAAACGCGCTTGCGATAACAATAGGGGTTGAATAATAAATTATCTCTCTCGAAAATTGTTAATATATCGTTGCTAAGACAACATTCAGTGATTTGCTTGATGGAATTTTCCACTGCCTCCATCACAGAACTAATAAGGTTCGTTGGTGTCGTCAGCGAGATTCAATAATATATTATACCTTTACGAAATAGCTTAATTGGTCGTATTAAATTAACAACCAGTGATCGGCTTTCGGGCACGATAAAATAGACCAGTCAGTACCGCAGTCACAACAAGGGATTGCCGGTGCAGAGAATTGCCTTGACGCTATCACGAGATGAAGTGATTCCAAAATTGTGGTACAGTCGCTCAAAAAAGTATCCGAATACTTATGATTGATTACAGAATTCAGAAAAAATATCTGCCAACTATTTTTTTTTAGAAACTAGTGATCTGGCAACCTTCATGTCACGTGACACGAAGGTTTCCAGATCACTAATTTCTAAAAAAATCGTTGCCAGATATATTTTTTTTAATTCTGTAATCAATCATAAGTATTCGGATACTTTTTTGAGCGACTGTACTAAATATAGTTTGTCCACATCAATTTTATGAATTTTCACGACATTGTAAAAAATTATTGATTTATATGCTACGGACAATTATTTTCGAAATGGATGCCTTATTTTTGCTAATATAATGTCCAAATGATAGTCAGAAAATAAAAACTGTAGTTAGTTGAATTTTTTTCAGACTGCAAATATATATGTATTTATTTTGAAAGAATAGTGCTTCATAGCGAATTTTTACTAATTTTATTTTGAGATTGTTAAGATTAAAATGATATTACTATTTGAGACACTCCTAAAATCTAATATCTGTATTTTAAAAATTAAAACATTGTATTTTTAAAATTTATACATCTATAATTTAAATATTTGAGAGTAATTTATTCCTAGTTGCTTTTTAAATTGGAGAATTTTAAAGTGTAAATATTTATTTTTTCAAAATGTGAGATTCTTTTTGTAATGTTCCAATTTCAGAAAAATATTTTTTACATTTCCAACAAGTAATTTTTTTTTTGAAAATTTCAAACATTTTAAAAATTTAAGTTTTAAATATCAAATACTTTTGAAATGTGAAATGCTTTTAAAATTTAAACTTTTTGAATTTGAAATATCATAGAATTGATATTATATTTTATGCATTTATTTTTTTAATCTTAAATTTTCATAAAACTGAGATTAAAATTTCAGCATCTTTTATATTTGAAATTTTCATAATCTGAGATTGAAATGTACGCTTTTTTTCAATTCGAAATTTCCATGAAACTAAAATTGAGATTTGAGTTTTTTTTTAAATTTCAGATTTTTATAAAACTGAGATTAAAATCTATGCATCTTTCCTTAATTTGGGATTTTCATAAAACCAATATTAGATTTTCCATAACATTTTGATCAAAATTATTGCTTCTTTTTTTCATAATCTGAGAATTTTATGAAACCGAAATAAATATTAATGCGTCGTTTCTGTGAAAGAAGGGGCGGGGGTGGCTCAGTCGGTATCGCGCCAGGCTCGTAATCTGTAGTTCCCAGGTTCGAGTCCCAGCTGGGTCAACGTTGAGATTTATCTCCGCAATAATTCCCCGCCCTGCCCACGGTCAATAGGGGACACCGATGGGCTTGGAAAGACCGCAGTCCGTCGGATGCGACTTTAGGCCGTGACACCGTGTGCGGAAGAGCCATACCCTGTGCACGTTAAAGAACACGCTGGATGGCCTTGACGGGAGGCTACCATCTGTCTCCCAACAGCTGTTCTAGTGGGTCCCCTCCCCCAACCTTCTCTGAGCCTTCGGAGTCCATGTGACCTGGCCATTTAGCCCATGGTGTGCAAAAAAGTGCCGCTCAGAGGTGAAACAACCCAACCCCGCCCTGCCCACGGTCAGTAGGGGACAACGATGGGCTTGGACAGACCGCAGTCCGTTGGATGCGACTTTAAGCCGTGACCCCGTGTGCGGGAGAGCCATACCCTGTGCACAATGAAGAACACGCTGGATTGCTTGACGAGACGCTACCACCCGTCCCCCAACAGATGCTCCAGTGGGTCCCCTCTGCAACCTTCTCTGAGCCTTTGGGGTCCTTGTGAACTGGCCATTTAGCTCATGGGGTGCAAAAAAAGTGCCGCTCAGAGGTAAAACAACCCAACATAACCCTGTGAAAGAAGCGAAATTTGTTTAATTTGGTATCGCTGATAAACAGAATCATATTTCTTTTTTTTCCTTCACGTCATGTCAAAATATTATTTCCTGTTTCCTGCTCTGGAAGAGAACTGACACTCTTTTTAGCCGGGACATGATTCTTTTTATCCGTCAGCGATGTCCTTTTTTGACGCAATAGTCTTATTCACAAAATCCCGCGGGCTTCGAAGCTCAGGACAAGGACGCAGAAGAAAAATCCCTTGGACAGGCTTTAGGAGGCAGATGGAAGGCAAGCCGGAAAACCAACATTACATGTCATTTCTTGACGTGTACGTAGTGCAACTCTTTATCGAACCAGAAACAGTGACGTCCGAAGGATTGGGGAATTAGGGAGACGGTGAAGGAGAGTGGGAGCAGGAAGGTTGCCTTGGTGACATCAATTATTCATAATCTAAGGTGATGTTTCAGACGGCGATGCTTGTTAGATATACGCGAAACTGTTGAAAGAACAGAAACACGTTTATTTTCTCTTTGGTCTTGTTTCCAGCAACAATTTACTGGAATTTTAAGGGAAAAAATGTAGTATTTTGTCACTGATTAATATTTCTCATTCAATTTGATTCATGGGCGGGGGTGGCTCAGTTGGTAGCGCGCCAGGCTCAGAATCTACAGTTGCCAATTCCGTTTCTCCGAACACATTTAAATTTAAATTTTTTTCAAATTTTGATCAAACATTTTGAACAAAATTATTGCGTCTTTTTTTCATAATCTCAGAATTTTATGAAACCGACATAAAAATTAATGCGTCGTTTCTGTGAAAGAAGGGGCGGGGGTGGCTCAGTCGATAGCGCGCCAGGCTTGTAATTTGTAGTTCCTAGGTTCGAGTCCCAGTTGAGTTAGCGTTGAGATTTATATCCGCAAAATTCCCCGCCCTGCCCACAGTCAGTAGGGGACACCGATAGACTTGGAAAGACCGCCGTCCGTCGGATGCGACTTTAAGCCGTGACCCCGTGTGCATGAGTGCCCATACCCTGTGCACGTTGAAGAACACGCTGGATGGCCTTGATGAGAGGCTACCATCTATCTCCCAACAGATGTTCCAGTGGGTCTCCTCCCCCAACCTTCTCTGAGCCTTCGGGGTTCTTGTGACCTGGCCATTTAGCCCATGGTGTGCAAAAAAGTGCCGCTCAGTAATAAAACAACCCAACCCAATTTGATTCATTTATGCAGCGGAGGTGTTTTACTTTTGAAGTTGAATTAGTTCGGGTTGTTTTACCTCTGGACTATAGGCATCAGCAAGGTGGGGGGGGGGGGGCACTTCCCTCTCTGGATTTCTGGAAATGTCAAATTCTTTAAGTTACATTTTGCTATTCCTATGTATTGATATATATACTGCTCACAAAAATTAGGGAATATTTCAAAATGAATATGAAGCGAAGAAATATCCCCTAATTTTTGTGAGCACTGTATATATATATTGGTAACAAATACATGTAATAAAAACGAAACTACATGTGATTAAATATATTCTAAGAATATTATCTAAAAATAGTGGCGCTTTTGCAAAAGTTCTTACCCCCCCATTCCTCCACCGATAAATTGTTGCGGACGCCACTGCACTAAGCTGCACGTTTTTGCACACATTGGACTAAATGACCAGGTCACAAGGACCCCAACAGATTAGAGAATTTGGGGGAAGAAGATTCATTGTCTCCTGTTTCCATTCGGCAGCAGTAGGAAACAGATGTCCCTCGTCAAGGTCATCCAGCGTGTTCTTTAACGTGCATAAGGTTTGTTTCTCCTTGAAACGGAACCACTGTTTAATGTCCCATCCGATGGACGGCGTCCTACCAAGGCATCGGTGTTTCCTTCAAAAGGTGTCTGGGGCGTCAGCGTTAATAAATCTTGACGCACAGGTGGGACTCGAACGTGGAAACTGTTTATTATACAGCCCTGTCCATCAATCGGAAGGGTTGGGTTGGGTTGTTTTACCTCTGAGCGGCACTTTTTTGCACACCATGGGCTAAATGGCCAGGTCACATGGACCCCGAAGGCTCAGAGAAGGTTGGGGGAGGGGACCCACTGGAACAGCTGTTGGGAGACAGATGGTAGCCTCCCGTCAAGGCCATCCAGCGTGTTCTTTAACGTGCACAGGGTATGGCTCTCCCGTACATGGACACGGCTTAATGTCCCATATGACGGACGGCGGCCTTTCAAAGCCCATCGGTGTCCCCTACTGACCGTGGGCAGGGCGGGGAATTTTGCGGAGATAAATCTCAACGCTGACCCAGCTGGGACTCGAACCTGGGAACTACAGATTACGAGCCTGGCGCGCTACCGACTGAGCCACCTCTGCCCCCAATCGGAAGGGACATTAGGTGTACTTTAAAGAACACGCCAGATATCCTTGTTCGGAGGTTTCCATCTGTTTGATAATCGAAATCCAGTGGATCCTCTATTCAGTTTGAACCCTTGACTTCTTCGTGGCAAGCATATTTAGACATTGCGTGCAAAAAATATACCACCCAAAGATAAAAAATTAAACACCGAAAACTTTGTGTATTTTTTACGTCCCTATTGAAAGACATCGAAATAGAACCCAAAAGGTGAGAAAAACTGAGAGGTTATTTGAATATATATTTTAATTTCATGTATTTTTATATATTAACAGTAAATAAGAAAATCGTTTTAGGACTTTGAAGTTCCTAACTAATTTTTGTATTGATTAATTGATATCACAGTTTTGTTTTCATATATTGTGAAAGAGTACAGTCGCTCAAACAAAATATCCCAACACTATGGTTGATTACAGAATTCAGAAAAAAAATATCTGGCAACGATTCTTTTAGAAATTAGTGATCTGGCAACCTTCGTGTCACGTGATTACAGAATTAAGGAAAAATATCTGGTGCGTGTACAGCAACTGTACACGCTCCAGTTACCGTTCACAGCAAACTGGAGCGTGTGCAGTTACTGCACACGCTCCAGTTTGCTGTGAACGGTAACTGCACACGCTCAATATTTCCGTGAGTGAGACCACACGATCTAGTATCAAAATAACATGACCACCTACAGTCGCTCAAAAAAAGTATCCGAACACTATGGTTGATTACAGAATTCAGAAAAAAATATCTGGCAACGATTTTTTTTAGAAATTAGTGATCTGGCAACCTTCCTGTACAGTACACGAACGTTGCCAAATCACTAATTTCTTAAAAAAAAACGTTGCCAGATATTTTTTCTGAATTCTGTAATCAACCATAGTGTTCGGATACTTTTTTGAGCGACTGTAGGTGGTCATGTTATTTTGATACTAGATTGTGTGGGAAAAATTGAGAATATTGAGCGTGTGCAGTTACCGTTCACAGCAAACTGGAGCGTGTGCAGTAATTGTACACGCACCAGTTTGCTGTGAACGGTAACTGGAGCGTGTACAGTTGCTGTACACGCTCCAGATATTTTTCCTGAATTCTGTAATCACGTGACACGAAGGTTGCCAGATCACTAATTTCTAAAAAAAATCGTTGGCAGATATTTTTTTCTGAATTCTGTAATCAAGCATAGTGTTGGGATATTTTTTTTTCAGCGACTGTACTATCCTCTCGACGAACGGCCGTGCTTTCTCTCTCTTTTATTGAGCAGTAAACCGTTTAGCAGTTAAGCCGATGAACTTCCTGCAAGCTTTAATTTTGGTAATTAATAGTTATCACACCAACATTTAATTAACTGCAGCTTACCCAGATGTATTTAGTTAATCAGTAGAAAATTTAATGCTCAGACTAATGAGAAAAGATTGCTGTCGAAGTGAAAAAGGAGGTTAGTGTCTAATAATTTCAAAAGTATTATTACATCAGGAAAAATGAGTTGTATCAAACGTAGTTAAAATTCTTTAATGTCGACTGATTTGTCGGATTTTCTTTCAATCGCTTATTTACTATTTGCCATTAACAGTTATAAATTTAGGTCGGTTGTTTGGGGCGGGGGTGGCTCAGTCGGTAGCGCGCGAGTCTCGCAATCTGCAGTTCCCAGGTTCGGGTTCCAGCTGGGTCAGCGTTGAGATTTATCTCCGCAAAATTCCCCTCCCTGTCCACGGTCAGTGGGGGATACCGCTTTGCTTGGAAAGGACGCCGTCCGTCGGATGGGACGTTAAGTCATCGCCCCGTGTGCGGGAAAGCCATACCCTGTCCACGTTAAAGAACACGCTGGATGGCCTTGACGGGAGGCTACCCTCTGTCGCCGAACAGCCGTTCCAGTAAGTCCCCCCTCCCCAACCTTCTCTGAGCCTTCGGGGTCCATGTGACCTGGCCATTTAGCCCATTGTGTGCAAAAAAGTGCCGCTCAGAGGTAAAACAACCCAACCGTTTCTCCAGCAAAACTCCCCGCCATGCCCACGGTCAGTAGGGGCCGCCGTCCGTCGGATGGGATGTTAAGCTGTGGCTCCGTGTGCGGGAGAATCATACCCTGTGCACGTTAAAGAACACGCTGGATAGCCTTGACGGGAGGCTACCATCTGTCTCCAGTGGGTCCCCTCCCCCAATCTCGCCTGAGCCTTCGGGATACTTCTGACCTGGCCATTTAACCCATGGTGTGCAAAAAAGTTCCGCTCAGAGGTAAAACAACTCAACAACCCGTTTCCTCAGCAGAGCGGTGAGACCTAGGCTCGTGTACAAAAACAGTGAAACTTGGAAAGAACAGGGTGAGATCTAGCTCTCACCCTGTTCTTTCAAGTTCCTCCAGCAGCTCCATCTTCTGGCTGTCACAGCAACCATCCTCTTCTGTTGGATGCCTGGCAATGCTTTGACAGATGTTGTTGCCAAAATCAACCAAACTCTTCCGACCAAATCTTGGTCGGAAGAGGTTGATAACAAGCCTGTTGTTAAATTGTAGCAGTCATCATTTTGCAGGTATTGCAAGGTGGGAGTTGTACTTGCTCATTTCTGCATAGACCAATGGCTTTTTAATTAATTCTTTTCTTCTTCCAGCGGATGATCAACGTGCGAGTTTTGGGCTCCTCATCTGGCCATTGAGCTCACTACGTGAAAAAAACGCTGCTCACAAATAAAATAACCCAAGCTTTTATTTTGATCACTAAGAGATCGATATTGACATGCCATAGTAGAGGATTGATATCCCTTACCTGCTTCATTCATCTGACATATATTATCAAAGATAATAACAAAAATGTGTGAGAGAATGAACCGAGGAGGAGCAAAAACTTTACAATGACATAAATTATAAAGGATAGAATGTACTAGTGTATAATAGTCTTACATATTTTATATTTTTGCTGAATAGAAGAATCGTGGTTGATGATAAATGTATTCTGATGATCTTTCTGCTTTTCAAAAGAATCTGGTTGTCTGGGCTTTGATATATTCCTGAACTGGATACCTATTCAAGCATCATTTGAGTGATGCTGTTTGTCACAAACCAGATTGCAAAATTCGATTCTGGGAAGTCGATGATATTGGTTTGGGAGCAATGTCCAATACTGGAGAATGATGGGTTTTAGAATCATATGATAGATAGTTAACTCTAGATTGGATTTTCGTGATTGAATATAACTTAAACTGTATTAAACGAGTCTTACATAGAGCACAAGAGCATCCAATTTGAGTTTTTGGTTGACACTCAGATTTGGAGGGACTCTGCATGGAGAATTAATAGAGTCCTTCCAGATCGTAGAGTCCTCTCTGTTTACCAATATCGTAATAGTAAATGGGAATTCTTTTCATTTAATTACTAAATTATGTACAGTATTCAATCACAAGCAAAACAATATATGAATAAATAAATTGTGCATTAAAATATATCGGTAATTAAATATCTATTAAATATCTTCATAAATTTTAATATTGGGTTGTTTTACCTCTGAGCGGCACTTTTTTGCACACCATGGGCTAAATGGCCAGGTCACATGGACCCCGAAGGCTCAGAGAAGGTTGGGGGAGGGGACCCACTGGAACAGCTGTTGGGAGACAGATGGTAGCCTCCCGTGAAGGCCATCCAGCGTGTTCCTTAACGTGCACAGGGTATGGCTCTGCCGCACACGGGGCCACGGCTTAATGTCCCATCCGACGGGCGGCGGCCTTTCCAAGCCCATCGGTGTCCCCTACTGACCGTGGGCAGGGCGGGGAATTTTGCGGAGATAAATCTCAACGCTGACCCAGCTGGGACTCGAACCTGGGAACTGCAGGTTACGAACCTGGCGCGCTACCGACTGAGTTACCCCCGCCTATTTTAATATTGTGTTTGAATCTTATTTCTATATCTATCTGAGTTGTGATTAATGCACTCTGTAACACTGAAATTTCTCAAGTCAGAAGCGATAGGAAACATGAAAATCACAGACGATGTAGATTAGCAGTTGATTCAGACACGATTACAGTTACAGAATAAAGGCATAAAATTATTTACCATATAGAAGGATTATATGGCGGTAGTCAATGACTTGTAAATCCTCCATGATTTGTAACACACGCAGCAACACATCATGACATGGAGTGGAACACATGCATTAAATAGCGCCCTGAGGCACTACACATGCTTCAGCTGGTCTCTCAGGACGGCTCCAATCTGCAACGCTTGCAGTTGAGTCAGCAGGTAATACTCGACTTTGTCCCAAACATATTCCACGAGAGATGAATATGGAGACCTGCCGGCCACTGAAGAGTGTTCACAAGTTGTAGACATTCCCAAGTGATGTTAGCGATATGTGGCTTGGCATTACCTTGCTGAAACAGATCGCTAGACACTTCTGTGATGGAGAGTGCACGTTTATACACTACGACGTCATCGACGAAGTGTATCACCGTGGAAGTGCCTGGTTTTGGTTGCTTTTGTTGGGTTGTTTTACCTCTGAGCGGTACTTTTTTTTGCACACAATGGGATAAATGGCCAGGTCACATGGACCCCGAAGGCTCAGAGAAGGTTGGGGGAGGGGACCCACTGGAATACCTGTTGGGAGACAGATGGTAGCCTCCCGTCAAGGCCATTCAGCGTGTTCTTTAACGTGCACACGGTATGGCTCTCCCGTACACGGGGCCACGGCTTAACGTCCCATCCGACGGACGGCGGCCTTTCCAAGTCCAGCGGTGTCCCTTACTGACCGTGGGCAGGGCGGGGAATTTTGCGGAGATAAATCTCAACGCTGACCCAGCTGGGACTCGAACCTGTGAACTACAAATTACGAGCCTGACGCGCTACCGACTGAGCCACCCCCACCCCACCAGGTCATATGGACTCCAAGCTCAGAGAGGTTTGGAGGAAGGGAACCCTCTAGACAGCTGTTAGGATTCATATGTAAGTCTCCTGTCTAGGCCACCCAGCATGCTCTTCAAAGTGCACAGTGTACGGTTTTATGACACCCGTAACCGCAGCTTAACATCCCATCCGACGGACGGTCACAATACTAGAGTGTCCACCCAGCATGCGCCAGATCCTTGCTGACGACTGTGTATGACTTATCGCAACCACTATTGCCAACATTGAACAATTGTCGTATGTGTGTTTGCAGCCGACATGTTCCGTTATACGGCGGCTTGCTCACCCTGCCTCATGGAGTAGGATGATCCATCTTCTGTCAAACGATGTAAGCTGATTATATGGCTGACAATCACGTTATCTTGATACTCTATAAGTGATACTGTTCTTACTGATTTCGTTTTGTGGGATCGTTCAGAGTTCAACTGGCTGCAAGCTCATGGAGCATTTAATCGAGATGACATCAGGTCTTGACCTATAACGTCGATATTCTCTGTCTGTTTCTTGTAGTAATGGACTGGCATATCTAATATAAGTAGACGACTCAGAGTAAGTGATTGAAACGATTGATAGGGGATTGCGCTAATTCTTACTATGATGTTGTAGAAGTGGAAGAACTCTGAAAATTTAAACCTGGGGATAATCTGGATGGTAGCTCTCGGGAAGAATACGAAATTTGACCTCTGACGTGTCCTTCAAAGTCAAATTGAGGTCACGTAGAGATCAAACCTTGATCTAGGGCTGCTGGAAACGTGAACATTGATGTCTAGGGGTTGTAGATTTCAGAAATGTTGCAGAATTTCGGATCCGGGAGGTCCTTCGAGGTCAAATCACGATCTACTGATGCTAGAAAGATAAAAATTGGTGGCTGGGGTTATAATAACTTATAGATCTTAGAGGTGTTGAATATTTTGGATGCGATGGGTCCTTCGAGGTCTAAGGTAAAATTTCGATATACTACTAACGATAGAGAGCTGAATATTGGTGTGTGTGTGTGGGGGGGGGAGAGCTGTTGCTTCCACTTGCTGATTTGCATAAAAAAGACCACTTTTTCTGGGTAGTGTAATTTCCATGTCTTGGAGTGTATAATTGACTAATTTTCTATTTAGTCTTAACTGAGAGGTGGTTAAAGCGATTATTAATTGCATTTTTTGTTCCTATCAGTAGCTGAATATTTATTGTGTTTGACTGAACAGCAACTACTATTTTAGAATTGTCTTTGGTACGAATTTCCGTCATTCATTTTCTGTTTAATCTTTGTCGAAGTCTCAATTTGCTTCTACTTGATTTTCATTGATTTCATGGCGATTTCACTTGTGTGAGAAGGAATCGCTTCTCATCTTTCTTGATAAAGGGTTAAACAAAAGAATGAAGATAATGAAAATATTTGTGGCATCTTCCTGACTACGATTTGTTTACTCTGATAGTTTTTTCCCAAAGTTTATCCACTGCTTGTTTGTAACTTTTTTGATTTTCTGTTAGAGATCAATCTCTTTATAGCTAGTGCGAAAAAACAAAAGCCCCCAAAAAAAACACGCAGTAAAAAAATGCGCCGGGGGTGGCGTTTTTTTTTTCACAAAAAATGACATAATTTAACAAATCTTATAAAATTATGAACATTTTACTGGGTAATCAGATCTAGTGACTTTTGAGCTCTCAAGGCATACCACAAAATATTTTAGCGATAGCGACGATAGCGATTTTCAGCCAATCCCGTACTGACGTTGCATTTTAATTTTAAAGTCAAATTTGTTCGAATGGATCCATCGATAACATTTTGTACTCTTTAACAATTGTTCCTAAACATTTACATAATTGACCACTGAAATTTATTTAGCACTGGAAATAAAAAGGTCGTCCATCTCTGGTACTGTGTTTTACATCCACATATTTGACATGTGCTTAAAAACGAGGACTCAAACTGTAGCCAATAGCAGTTACTTCTAGTAGCGGATTTAGAGATCCAGGAGTTCTAAGCGGAAGAGCATTTAGGAGGTCCAAAGGGGAATAACATTTAGGTGCTCTTTGGTGTGTAGTTAAAATGTACCTTTACAATTAAATAAAATAAAAATAAATACCCCCTCAAGCAGCTGCTTGCCACAGAGGTCTGACAGGAGCCTGTCAGTCTATATGCCACAGTAGGAGATCTGAGAGGCTGGCAGGACCTCAGCAGAAAAACGACACACACATCCATGCCTAAATCCGGGGCTCGAACCCAGGTCCCTTAGATCAGTAGCCAAGCGTGCTAACCACTCGGCCACGGGAAAGCATTTTTTATTTTCCCGTGCTATTATTGAAAAATTAGCATTTTACTTTAATAATTATAATAATAATCAAAAATAATATAATATAATCAAAACAGATGAAATTTACAGAACGTTTTAGGGGGCCTCCTCAGCGTCCGCTTCTCTGTAAATCTAGCTCTGTTTACTTCAATGCGCACTGATACTAGGAAAGGCTTCCTTGTATCGTATGATCTATTTATGTTAGATATCAGCGTAGTTGGAACGGAATATAGAAAGAATTAAGACATTTGTCTTCAGTTACATGTTCCTTTAGGGGTTCCTTTTAGAACATATACAGCTTCGAAGTTAAATACCCATTGGTATAACATGATGTTATACCTATAGCCCTGGTCGGGTGGCAAAAGAACCTGCGACTCCTGAAAGAAATCATCAATATTCCTGCTGTTTTTTTAAAAATTTTTGACCAAACATTGTTTGACAAAAAATTCATGAAACAAATGATCCATATTCCAGCTCATTTTTTAAAATTTTTTGAACAAACATTCGTATAATTAGATGATTCTGCCAATTCATAATACTTATAGATCATATATATATATAGATTTTTAATATCTATATTATATAATCTATGTGTATATAGAATTTTAATCAATATTTTTTTGTTTCTTTGGGGGCGGGGGGGGGGTTAATCGGTAGCGCGCCAGGCTCGTAATCTGCAGTTCCCAGGTTCGACTCCCAGATGAGTCAGCGTTGAGATTTATCTCCGCAAACTCCCCGCCATGCCCACGGTCAGTAGCGGATATCGATGGGCTTGGAAAGGCAGCCGTCCGTCAGATGGGACGTTAAGCTTTCGCCCCGTGTACGGGAGAGCCATACCCATTGCACGTTAAATAAAACGCTGAATGGTCTTGACGGGAGGCTACCATCTGCCTCCCAATAGCTGTCCAGTGGATCCCTCCCCCAACCTTCTCTGAACCTTCGGGGTCCATGTGACCTGGCCATTTAGCTCGCTGTTTGCAAAAAAGTGCCACTCAGAGTTAAAACAACCCATTCTTGATTTCTTAAAAATATAAAAATAAAAAAAAAAATAAATAAATACCCCCTCAAGCAGCTGTTGCCACAGAGGTCTGACAGGAGCCTGTCAGTTTATATGCCATAGTAGTAGGTCTGAGAGGATGGCAGGACCTCAGCAGAAAAACCACACACACATCCATGCCTTACCCGGGGCTCGAACCCAGGTCCCTTAGATCAATAGCCAAGCGCGCTAACCACTCGGCCACGGGACGGATAGTTTCTTTTTTTCAATTCATTACTTATTAGATACGAATAAGACTATTAGATATGTTTACATTTTTAAGTAGATAATTTTCATGCGGCTCTTTTACGAATACACTTTTAATTTCTAGTGGCTCTTCGCTAAGTTTGGATTGGACGGGCCTGATTTAGAGTTATCATTCACAAAGAGATTCTCAAGCTTCGTTCAAATTCTTAGTAGGGATTAATTTTCAAGACGTTTCGAGATAAAAGGAAAAAAAAAACATCAGCTAACTGCAACTTTAGTAGATAAACGAGTCGATAAGCAATAATGAAATTCACTTTCTTTTCCAAAAAAAATATAAGAAGAGAAAATTCCGTTCGTGATTTTTCATGCATTAATATCTTCTAAAGTAAATGGCATAAAGTGAACGCGTTGGTAAAATTGCGCTGTCGTCAGCAGATGATTTGCGCTGAAGTCACGTTCAGATCGTATGGATCTCTCTCTCTCTTAATGGACTTAAGGGGCTGTCGGTGTCTGGTTCGTAATCGAGTTTCGTCTTCCCATGCGATGAGCTTAAAGAAAACCTGTTTCTACTCTTGCTGTTTCCTGAACCAAAGGAAAAAAAAAGCAGAACTTTTCTGTCTCTATATTCAGCTTTTTGTCATCGTTTTCTTTCAACAGAGACTTTGGGTTGGGTTGTTTTACCTCTGAGTGGCGGCACTTTTTTGCACACCATGGGCTAAATAGCCAGGTCACATGGACCCCGAAGGCTCAGAGAAGATTGGGGGAGGGGACAAACTGGAACAGCTGTTGGGAGACAGATGGTAGCCTCCCGTCAAGGCCATCCAGCGTGTTCTTTAACGTGCACAGGGTATGGCTCTCCCGCACACGGGGCCGCGGCTTAACGTCCCATCCAACGGACGGCAGCCTTTCCAAGCCCATTGGTGTCCCCTACTGACCGTGGGCAGGGCGGGGAATTTTGCGGAAATAAATCTCAACGCTGACCCAGCTGGGACTCGAACCTGGGAACTACAGATTACGAGCCTGGCGCGCTACCGACTGAGCCACTCTCGCCCCATTCAACAGAGACGCTCATTCCATTGGGAGCAATTGTCTAGTTATCGCAAATATTTCAGTGGACAGTGGTTTTCATGTACAGTCGCTCAAAAAAAAATATCCCAACACTACGGTTGATTACAGAATTCAGAAAAAATATCTGGCAACAATTTTTTTTAGAAATTAGTGATCTGGCAACCTTCGTGTTTCGTGACACGAAGGTTGCCAGATAATCAGGATAATCGGGAAATTGTTCATTGAAGTCAGCTTGGACAGTTAAAAACGATTTGTTTGTTAAACAACGTTCGGCCTGGGAAAATTTTATTATGGGCAATTAGTACCCGTCACCAAAAAAGAAACTAGGGGCCCTTGGCCGAGTGGTTAGCGCGCTTGGCTACTGATTTAAGGGATCTGCGTTCGAGCCCCGGGTAAGGCATGGATATATGTGTCGTTTTTCTGTTGAGGTCCTGCCATACTCTCAGACCTTCTACTCTGGCATACAAACTGACAGACTCCTGTCAGACCTCTGTGGCAAGCAGCTGCTGGAGGGGGATTTTTTTTTAACAAAGAAACTTTTTTCTGTTGAGGTCCTGGCATCCTCTCAGACCTTCTACTTTGGCATATAAACTGACAGACTCCTGTCAGACCTCTGTGGCAAGCAGCTGCTTGAGGGGGAATTTATTTTTTTTTAATTTAACAAAGAAACTTTTTTCTGTTGCTGTCCTGCCATCCTCACAGACCTTCTATTATGGCATACAAACTGACAGACTACTGTCAGACCTCTGTGGCAAGCAGCTGCTTGAGGGGGAATTTATTTTCTTTTATTTAACAAAGAAACTGACAGCGTGAGAACTAAACTAAACAGTGTTTCATATGTCAGTAACTGCAGGGTTGCCAACGTTATATTCGGTATTTAATTCCGTTCAGTTGGCGCTAAATAATAATCATTAACATTTCGGGCTGCGCGAATTTTGAATCACTCTGTATTACGTTGAATTAAGGGAGGATGCCCTCATGCAAATATTATGTTGAATTACAGGGTTGGGTTGTTTTGGGTTGTTTTACCTCTGAGCGGCACTTTTTTGCACACCATGGGCTAAATGGCCAGGTCACATGGATCCCGAAGGCTCAGAGAAGGTTGGGGGAGAGGACCCACTGGAACAGCTGTTGGGAGACAAAAGCTCCCAACAGCTGTTCCTCCCGTCAAGGCCATCCAGCGTGTTCTTTAACGTGCACAGGGTATGTCTCTCCCGCACACGGGACCACGGCTTAACGTCCCATCAGACGGACGGCGGCCTTTCCAAGCCCATCGATGTCCCTTACTGACCGTGGGCGGGGAATTTTGCGGAGATAAATCTCAACGCTGACCCAGCTGGGACTCGAACCTGGGAACTACAGATTACGAGCCTGGCGCGCTACCGACTGAGCCACCACCGCCCATGAATTAGAGAGAGATGCGCCATGTAAAACATGGCATTCATATATGTTTATTGTTAGCTGATGTTTTTTATCATATATGTGGAGAACAGGGAGGATCTAAGGGGTGGGAGGCAAGGGGGGCATGATTCCCCCCTTTGAAAATGATAGTGAGGATAATGGAAGGCAAAAATGATTCAACTTGTGCATATTTCAAGAATATTTTTAAAAACCTCTGAAACGAAGGGGAAAATACTACAGGGCCTTGCCTCCCCCCACATTTTACCTCTTTCCAGCTTGATTTCGTCGCTTGCCCCACTCTACCCACCCCATTTACTTATTTTTTCTAGATAGGGCCTGCTGGGCTATATCAGGGCATGCTGGAGTATATGTACTATGTAAATAGTTTATTGATATCATGTAGAATGTGTCATAAAAATAATACTTCTTAGCTGTCGGGAGAAAATGCGCCATTCAAATACTGCATTGATTTCAGAAAACGAGCGCAAATACTTTGTTGATATCAGGAGAGACTGTGCCATTCAAATGCTATCAAGATAGGATATACAATACAAATACTGCATATCTTTGGCTTGATGGCTTGGCTGACAAAGCTGAGGAAACAGTTAGGTAGCACAACAGCAGAGAGCTGTACCAGATAGTTAATGTTTTATGTGGTAGAAAACGGACAGGCATACAAGGATTGCAGGATAAACAAGGTAAGGTTATAGAAGGTGAGGATTCTGTCATGGCTAGGTGGGTTGAGCATTTCAGTGATGTTCTAAACGATGTGGTTAGTTCTACTCCCATTGTTTGCAATGATGATAGATGCATTGTTGGCTCTAATGTTGGTCCTATAACACAATCAGAAGTTATTTTGGCTATTTCTAAACTTAAACTTCATAAATCCCCAGGGGTGGATGAAATTACTACGGAAATGCTTAGAGCTGGGAATGTTTCAGTTACCATTTGGATGACTGAAATTTTGAATAACTTTTATGATAAAGGCATGGTTCCTAAAGATTTTACAAGAGCTATTGTTATCCTTATTTTCAAAAAAAAAGGTGATCGCAGTTCTTGTGATAACTATAGGGGTGTCAGCCTACTCTCTGTTCCAGGTAAAGTTCTTTCCATGATTGTACTTAATAGAATTAAGAATCTGGTTGACAGTCAATTGCGTGATGAGCAATGTGGATTCAGAAGTGGTAGGTGATGTGTGGATCAGATATTTTCACTTAGGCAGATTCTTGAGAAATGTTTAGAGTTTCAGAAACCTTTGGTTGCTAGCTTTGTTGATTTCAAAAAGTCTTTCGACTCTGTTGATCGTCATAATTTGTAGTTGATTGTGAAATCATTTGGTATACCTGACAAGTTAGTTAACATAATGAAAGCTCTTTATAATAACATTGAGTCGTGTGTGAGAGTTGGTAAGGCTTGTAGCAATTGGTTTAGCATTACGTCTGGTGTTCGACAAGGGTGCATTTTGTCTCATTTTCTCTTTAGTTTGGTTATTGATTATGTTATGCGAAATTCACTTCAAGGGAAAGATTTTGGCCTTAAATGGGCTGGAGATAGGAAAATTTCAGATTTACATTATGCTGATGATTTAGCCCTTTTGGCAGATGATGTTGATGAGATGAACGCTTTCATTCGAGCTGTTGATGAGACTGGTAGTAGAGTAGGTTTGGTTATAAACAGAGAGAAAACTAAAGTGCTGAAAATTGGTCAGGCAGGTTGTGATTCAGTTAATCTGAATGGTTGCAGTCTTGAGCAGGTGTCACAGTTTAATTATCTTGGGAGCTATGTAACAGATACTGGTGATGTGCGGCATGAGATTAATAGACGAATAGGGCTGCTGCCGGGACTTTTAAGAATCTATGGAGATTGTGGAGAAATAGGCGTATACACCTAAAGACTAAAATTAGACTGTATAATAGTTTGGTTCTTTTTAGGGTTAGTTATGGTAGTGAAACTTGGACGCTGTGTAAACAAGATAACAGGAAACTAGATGCTTTTGATTCTAGAAGCTTACGTAGTATCTTGGGCATTAGGTGGTTCAACTTTGTAACTAATGATGAGGTTAGGCAAAGGAGTCTGCAACCTCCTTTAAGCAGCAATTGTGCAGAGAGAGACTCCGCTGGTTTGGCCATGTTGCCCGTATGGATAATTATAGATTGGCGAATAGGGTTATGAACAGTGTGCCTAGAGACCTCAGAAGGAGGGGGAGACCTAGGATGCCGTGGGCAGACAATGTCAAATAGGACCGTGTTAGAATTGGTGTGCAGTGGCCGGATGCAGCAGATGTAGCTCAGGACAGATATACTTGGAGAATTAAACTGCACGGTCTGGTTGGACCTCCGTAGCCCATGGCTGCTTGAGGATGATGATGATGTACTATTCAAATACTTGTAAGAGTATAAGGAGGGTATGTACCATTCAAATACTGAAAGGATATGAGGAGAATATTTACCTTTCAAACACTGAAAGCATATGGTATGAGTGTGTACCATTCAAATACTGTAAGGATATAAGGACAGTATGTACATTGAAATACGTTATTCATATCAGGAAACGATGTCCTGCAAAAATCTGTGTTAATGAAAGAAGGAAATGTCATGCCATACTCAGAAAACATGTCCAATTCCGATTGGTCCAAAGGGGACTCTTCGTTCAATAGTATGATCCATCCAATACTCGTTCATATAATGATACGATTCATACGAAGCCTATTGGTTTTAGGGGCGGGGGTGGCTCAATCAGTAGCGTGCTAGGTTCGTAATCTGTAGTTCCCAGGTTGGAGTCCCAGCTGGGTCATGTTTGAGATTTATCTCCGCAAAATTCCCCGCCATGCCTACGGTCAATAGCGGACACCGATGGGCTTGGAAAGGCCGCCGTCCGTCGGATGATGCGTTTGCGGGAGAGCCATACCCTGTGCACGTTAAAGAACACGATGGATAGCCTTGCCGGGAGGCTACCATCTGTCCCCCAACAGCTGTTTCAGTGGGTCCACTCCCCAACCTTCTCTGAGCCTTCGGGGTCCATGTGACCTAGCCATTTAGCCCATGATGTGCAAAAAAGCGCCGCTCAGAGGTAAAACAACCAAACCCAAAAACCCTATTGGTTTAAATTATATAATTCGTTCGATGGCAATTGCGTAAATCATTCATATTGTTATGTATTTTATCATACATATAAGTAGGGGAGGAATCAGGATTTTAGCCATGGGAGGATTTTCGGACATGGTATTAAGTTATTCCTATGAATATTTACTACTTCACCCCTACTTTCAAAGCGAATTCGGAGGGAGGTTAAACCAAAATCCACCTTGGTTACGCTCGGATACATAACTACCGATTTTGAAAGATTCACCGATAATTTAGTGAAATATTGCTTAGGATAATTTATCTCATTTTCATTTATATACATATCTTGCACGTACTAGTCGTTATTATTTATAATTACTGTCACATTAAAATTTTAAGTCGCTGTATTATTTTGCTATCACTATTACCTTTCGGGATTCAGATTGCAGTTTTCAGTTGTACTTAAGGGTTGGGTTGGGTTGTTTTACCTCTGAGCGGCACTTTTTTGCACACCATGGGCTAAATGGCCAGGTCACATGGACCCCGAAGGCTCAGAGAAGGTTGGGGACCCACTGGAACAGCTGTTAGGAGACAGATGGTAGCCTCCCGTCAAGGCCATCCAGCGTGTTCTTTAACGTGCACAGGGTATGGCTCTCCCGCACACGGGGCCACGGCTTAACGTCCCATCGACAGACGGCGGCCTTTCCAAGCCCATCGGTGTCCCCTACTGACCGTGGGCAGGGCGGGGAATTTTGCGGAGGTAAATCTCAACGCTGACGCAGCTGGGACTCGAACCTGGGTTGGGTTGTTTTACCTCTAAGTGGCACTTTTTTGCACACCATAGGCTAAATGGCCAGGTCACATGGACCCCGAAGGCTCAGAGAAGGTTGGGGACTCACTGGAACAGCTGTTGGGAGACAGATGATATCCTCTCGTCAAGGCCATCCAGCATGTTCTTTAATGTGCACAGTGTATGGCTCTCCCGCACACGGTTCCACGGCTTAACGTCCCATCCGACGGACGGCGGCCTTTCCAAGGCCATCGGTGTCCCCTAGTGACCATGGGCGGAGCGGGGAATTTTGCAGAGATAAATCTCAACGCTGACCCAGCTGGGACTCGAACCTGGGAACTACAGATTACGAGCCTGGCGCGCTACCGACTGAGCCACCCCCGCCCCACTGTACTTAAGGAAGTAAGAAATAAACGACATAAACATTGTTGGCAAACCGAAACAAAAACAAAATTGTTAAGTTGTTTTTTTTTGCTGTAACGAAAAATTTTTTTTTAATTGATCAAAATTTAGAATTCGTTTTCTTAACTTTAATATTATATCTAACAAAGAATGCACAAGAAATAAAACTTCAGCTAAGCACAAGAGTCTCCCTCTATCGGATTTTAAACGAACCCGATAGCGATTAATTAAAATTTTGCAAAAGAAGCAACTGTTATAAAAATGTTAATATTAGAGTGTTTTATAGAAATATATTAAAATGATAGGGGCGGGTGTGGCTTAGTCGGTAGCGCGCCAGACTCGTAATCTGTAGTTCCCAGGTTCGAGTCCCAGCTGGGTCAGCGTTGAGATTTATCTCCGCAAAATTCCCCGCCCTGCCCACGGGTCAGTAGGGGACACCGATGGGCTTGGAAAGGCCGCCGTCCATCGGATGGGACGTTAAGTCGTGGCCCCGTGTGCGGGAGAGCCATACCCTGTGCACGTTAAAGAACACGCTGGATGGCCTTGACGGGAGGCTACCATCTGTCTCCCAACAGCTGTTCCAGTGGGTCCCTTCCCCCAACCCTCTCTGAGCCTTCGCGGTCCATGTGACCTGGCCATTTAGTCCATGGTGTGCAAAAAGTGCCACTCAGAGGTAAAATAACCCAATCCAACTATTAAAATATAAATATAATTTAATAATTATATTATGAGGTTAACAGCTTTTTTTTGTTTCTTTTTAGTACAACCGTCGTTTTTTCAATATTAATTACTGTACATTAATAATTAAAATCGTAGCTAACATTGATGAAGTATTAGTGTTTGATTACGACTATATTTCGTTCCATTGCAAATGAAGTTTCGTCTTGTTAATTTTAGCCTGTAGATGTAAAGGTCAAATCAGCAAACAAAGAGGAAAGCAATCTCTGCAGTCGCATCTTCTGCTACCGGTCACATCTCCCTATAGGCTGTTGGGTTGGGTTGGATTGGATTGGATTGTTTTACCTCTGAACGGCACTTTTTTGCACACCATGGGCTAAATGGCCAGGCCACAAGGACCCCGAAGGCTCAGAGAAGGTTGGGGGAGGGGACCCACTGGAACAGCTGTTGGGAGACAGATGGTGGCCTCCCGTCAAGGCCATCCAGCGTGTTCTTTAACGTGCACAGGGTATGGCTCTCCCGCACACGGGGCCACGGCTTAACGTCCCATCCGACGGACGGCGGCCTTTCCAAGCCCATCGGTGTCCCCTACTGACCGTGGGCAGGGCGGGGAATTTTTGCGGAGATAAATCTCAACGCTGACCCAGCTGGGACTCGAACCTGTGAACTACAGATTACGAGCCTGGCGCGCTACCGACTGAACCACCCCCGCCCCGCCCCGCCCTATAGGCCGTTCACACGTAAGCCTGCCATACTCTATGTCAACAGGCACTAACAACGCTGGGGCGTTGAACCCCAGCGTTGTTAGTGCCTGTTAAATAAGCTTTATTAGAAGTGGTTTCCTGAGAGAATTCAGAGTTCCTTTGAAAATATTCAAATTTTTTCTCTCTCTCTAATTTCGGTTGTTTTCAATAATACTCTTTATCTCCGCAAAATTCCCCGTCCTGCCCACGGTCAGTAGGGGACACCGACGGGCTTGGAAAGGCCGTCGTCCGTCGGATGGGACGTTAAGCCGTGGTCCCGTGTGCGGGAGAGACATACCCTGTGCACGTTAAAGAACACGCTTGATGGCCTTGACGGGATGCTACCATCTGTCTCCCAACAGCTGTTCCAGTAGGTACCCTCCCCCAACCTTCTCTGAGCCTATGGGGTGCATGTGACCTGGTCATTTAGCCCATGGTGTGCAAAAAAGTGCCGTTCAGAGGTAAAACAACCCAACCCAGGTTCGAGTCCCAGCTGGGTCAGCGTTGAGATTTATCTTCGCAAAATTCCCCGCCCTGCCCACGGTCAGTAGGGGACACCGATGGGCTTGGAAAGGCCGCCGTCCGTCTGATGGGACGTTAAGCTGTGGCCCCGTGTGCGGGAGAGCCATACCCTGTGCACGTTAAAGAACACGCTGAATGGCCTTGACGGAAGGCTACCATCTGTCTCCCAACAGCTGTTCCAGTGGGTACCCTCCCCCAACCTTCTCTGAGCCTACGGGGTCCATGTGACCTGGCCATTTAGCCCATGGTGTGCAAAAAAGTGCCGCTCAGAGGTAAAACAACCCAACCCAATAATACTCTTATGATATTTGGAGAGTTAAGTCGAAAACATTTAACAACAAAACTCTGCTATTATACTCTTTTTAAACATTTTCAGAATTAATTGAATCATTTCACCAACTTATAAATTTGCATTCATTTTAGTAAACTGTATTATGTAGCAATTATAATTTTTGTTTTACTGGACTTTTGAAGTAAAGTGTTCAGTGACGCTGCTTTTGAAAAAAAAAAACGTTCAGTGACCTGCTTTTGAGGTAAAAATGCTCAGTAGCACTGCTTTGAAATAAAAGTATTCAGTGACACTGCTTTTTGAAGTAAAGTGCTCAGCGACGCTGCTTTTGAAGAAAAAAATGCTCAGTGTCGCTACTTTGCAGTGAAAGTGTACAATAACACTGCTTTTGAAGTAAAGTGCTCAGCGCCGCTGCTTTGAAGAGAAAAATGTTCAGTGTCGCTACTTTGCAGTGAAAGTATACAATACCACTGCTTTTGAAGTAAAGTGCTCAGCGACGCTGCTTTTGAAGAAAAAAAATGTTCAGTGTCGCTAGTTTGAAGTGAAAGTGTACAATAACACTGCTTTTGAAGTAAAGTGCTCAGCGACGCTGCTTTTGAAGAAAAAAAATGTTCAGTGTCGCTACTTTGAAGTGAAAGTATACAATACCACTGCTTTTGAAGTAAAGTGCTCAGCGACGCTGCTTTTGAAGAAAAAAAATGTTCAGTGTCGCTACTTTGAAGTGAAAGTGTACAATAACACTTCTTTTGAAGTAAAGTGCTCAGCGACGCTGCTTTTGAAGAAAAAAATGCTCAGTGTCGCTACTTTGAAGTGAAAGTATACAATACCACTGCTTTTGAAGTAAAGTGCTCGGCGACGCTGCTTTTGAAGAAAAAAAATGTTCAGTGTCGCTACTTTAAAGTGAAAGTGTACAATAACACTGCTTTTGAAGTAAAGTGCTCAGCGACGCTGCTTTTGAAGAAAAAAAATGTTCAGTGTCGCTACTTTGAAGTGAAAGTATACAATACCACTGCTTTTGAAGTAAAGTGCTCAGCGACGCTGCTTTTGAAGAAAAAAAATGTTCAGTGTCGCTACTTTGAAGTGAAAGTGTACAATAACACTGCTTTTGAAGTAAAGTGCTCAGCGCCACTGTTTTGAATTCTTCAGCCTCCATAGCTCTTGAAATATCACTCGCATATTGTTGAAAATCGAGAATTAGAAAGTTTTGAGTAAGAGTTGGATTGGGCTGTTTCAAAGCGAAAAAAAATATATTCATAAAAGAGCCGCAGCAAAAAATCTTTACTTAAAAACGTAAACATATATCTAATAGTGTTATTCATATCTAACGAGTAATTAATTGAAAAAAAAAAAAAACTTATATTTGTAAAGAATGGAATGAATTGTTTTGCTTCTGAGTGGCATTATTTGCACACAATGGGCTAAATGATCAAGTCTCAAGGACCTTGAGGGCTCAGAAAAGGTTGGGTTGGGTTGTTTTACCTCTGAGCGGCACTTTTTTGCACACCATGGGCTAAATGGCCAGGTCACATGGACCCCGAAGGCTCAGAGAAGGTTGGGGGAAGGGACCCACTGGAACAGCTGTTGGGAGACAGATAGTAGCCTCCCGTCAAGGCCATCCAGCGTGTTCTTTAACGTGCACAGGGTATGGCTCTCCCGCACACGGGGCCACGGCTTAACGTCCCATCCGACGGAAGGCGGCCTTTCCAAGCCCATCGGTGTCCCCTACTGACCGTGGGCAGGGCGGGGAATTTTGCGGAGAAAAATCTCAACGCTGACCCAGCTGGGACTCGAACCTGGGAACTACAGATTACGAACCTGGCGCGCTACCGACTGAGCCACCCCCGCCCCCTCAGAAAAGGTTGGGGGAAGGTGACCCATTGGAACGGTGCTGGGAGACTGAAGGTAGCCTCCCGTAAAAGCCATTCAGTGTGTTCTTTAACGTGCACAAGGTATGACTCTTTCCCGCACATGGGAACACGGCTTAACGTCCCATCCGACGGATGGCAGAATTTCCAAGACCATACGATACTGACCGAAGGTTGGGTGAGGAGTTAGCATAGATACTTCTGAACGCTGGAACAAGTGGAACTCAAATCTGGGAACTGCAGATTATGCGTCTGGCGCGATATGGACTGAGCCAACCCCCGCCTCTTTTGAGTGAGACCTTAAATTTATCTGCATTGATATTTTACCGCAAAAAGCTTATTTTAGAAGTTAGGGAGAATGTGACTTTCCATTTGCATAACATGGAAGTGTATGCAAAACGTTTTATGAAATAGTTTACAAAATAACAGAGACTTTCCCTCTTACGCCATTATCAAGCCAAATTTCATGCACAGAAGTTTCTAAAATAAACTTTTTATAGAAAAATATGAGTGAATATGAAATTAAAGATCTGTTTTAAAGCCATCTGAATTCTGATTTTCATCATTCAGTCAGTACTTGAAAAATTATGAGAGCTGGAATATTTAGCAGCTGAAAGATTTCTATTAAGAAAACAGCAATATTTGAAAGAAACAAATTTCCAAAATATCTACTTATTCCTAAAATGTTTCAATTAATTTCGGTGTTAATTTTTTTATGAATGGCACTGTAGTTAAATATTGAAACTTCGTAGCTCTTCAAATGCGGAAAGAAATTTGCTAAAAATCGAGATTTCGGTAGAATTAATCAGATTTCTAGATTCAGTTACATTCTTCCATAAAAATCTTATTTGAGAAATTACTAAATTTAGAAATTTGATTCACTGTTCAAGTGACATGAGTTTGTTTATGATAAAGTTTCCACTAAATATATATATATACCGTAAATATTTGAAATATAGCCGGCTGTATAGTTTTTTTTTTGCCTACAAATTAAAACTAGCTGAGGCCGGCACAATTAAAGGGCGGGGCTGCCTCGGTGGTAGTGCACCAGGCTCGTGATCTGCCTTGCCAGATTCTAGTCCCAGCTGGGATAGCGTTGAGATTTATCTCCGCAAAATTCCTCGTCCTACCCTAGGTCAATAGCGGATGTCGATGTGCTTGGAAATACCGCCGTCCGTTATATGGGATGTTAAGCAGGTGGTCCCATGTGCGGGAGCGAGCCATACTGTGTACACGTTATAGAATACTCTGGATGGCCTTGATGGGAAGCTACCATCTGTCTCTTAAGATCATATTTCCCCTTCCCCTAACCTTCTCTGAGCCTTCGGGGTCCTTGTCACCCGACCATTTAACCTAATGTGGGCAAAAACAGTGTAGCTTGGAGATAACAAAACCCAACCCGCACACTTGCTGTGCGGAGTTTTTTCTATTAACTTATGAACATGAATTTCGCGGGGCATTTGAATGTTAGTGGGGAATGTGAGACAATTTGATGCTATGTGGGACAATCCCGCAGATTCCTGGACGTCTGTCATTCCTGTCTGAGACATGGCCACCATTTACGAAATCTGTGACATTAACCTGCTGACAGGAGTTGTTGCAATCTGTTGCGCACCAGGCCTGTATTCTGCAGT
This sequence comes from Ryuthela nishihirai, assembly GCA_038380435.1. Taxonomy (NCBI): domain Eukaryota; kingdom Metazoa; phylum Arthropoda; class Arachnida; order Araneae; family Heptathelidae; genus Ryuthela; species Ryuthela nishihirai. Next base: position 23,582,199 of record JAWZYU010000010.1, read on the forward strand.
ACCCAATTCAGGTTCCAGTTTCAACTCCTTTCATTACATGGGGCGGGGGTGGCTCAGTCGGTAGCGCGCCAGGCTCGTAATCTGTAGTTCCCAGTTTCGAGTCCCAGCTGGGTCAGTGTTGAGATTTATCTCCGCAAAATTCCCCGCCCTGCCCACGGTCAGTAGGGGACACCGATGGGCTTGGAAAGGCCGCCGTCCATCGGATGGGACGTTAAGCCGTGGCCCCGTGTGCGGGAGAGCCATACCTGTGCACGTTAAAGAACACTCTGGATGGCCTTGACGGGAGGCTACCATCTGTCTCCCAACAGCTGTTCCAGTGGGTCCCCTCCACCAACCTTCTCTGAGCCTTCGGGGTCCATGTGACCTGTCCATTTAGCCCATGGTGTGCAAAAAAGTGCCGCTCAGAGGTAAAACAACCCAACCCTTTCATTGCATCGAGATTTATCTCCGCTAACATTTCATAATTTTTCAAGTACTGATTGAATGTTGAAAAACATAAATTAGATGAATTTAAAACAGATCTTTAATTTCGCTTCACTCACATTTTTCTATAAAAAGTTTATTTTAGAAGTTTCTGTGCATGGAATTTGGCTTGACAATGACGTAACAGGGAAAATCTCTGTTATTTTTTACACTCTATCATAAAAAGTTTTACATACACTTCCATGTTATACAAATGGAAAGTCATATTCTCCTAACTTCTAAAATAAGCTTTTTGTGGAAAAATATCAATTGCAGATAAATTTAAGATCTCACCCTAAAAGGGCGGGGGTTGGCTCAGTAGGTATCGCGCCTGCACTCTGTCTGAAAGGCGATACCGATGGCTTTGAAAGGCCGCCGAACTTTGAATGGGACGTAAAGTCGTGGATCCGTTTGCAGGAGAGCCATATTCTACACACTGGCCTTGACGGGAGGATACCTAACAGATGCCAATTGAATCCTCTTCTCTTAACCTTCTCTGAACTATTTCGGGTCTTTATGAACTGGCCATTTAGCTCATCGTGTGTAAAAACAAAGTGCGCTCAGAGGTAAAACAACCCAACCAAGATACAGTTCAAGTACAGTCGCTCAAAAAAGTATCCGAACACTATGGTTGACTACAGAATTCAGAAAAAATATCTGGCAACGATTTTTTTCAGAAATTAGTGATCTGGCAACCTTCGAGTCACCTGACACGAAGGTTGCCAGATCACTAATTTCTAAAAAAATCGTTGCCAGATGTTTTTTCTGAATTTTGTAATCAATCATAGTGTTCGGATACTTTTTTGAGCGACTGTACAGGCTACTATTTAGGCTTCGGTGTTCGATGTGTCTATTAATAAGTACATATCTAAGATAAATGATTGTTTCAGTTTTATTTATTGCCAGAGCTCCATCAGCCATCCATCTCCAACATGCATTCTTAAGGTAAAGTCCTTGCTCTGCAGAGGATGGATGTTGCCCACTTCTCGCGGCGAGGACGCTGGAGTTGGTCTTTTGAGAAGTGCCCCCACCCCCCAACCCTTACTCCAATCTCAGCACATTCGGAAAGCATGAGATTGATCACGTAATCTACCGCGCGCGTTTTTTTGTATCATCACTTTAATTCGCGATTAAAAAGAAGACCTTGTTTCCTTCTTACAATATCGGTTTTCTCTAAATTGTATTCCCCAACCACCATGAACACAAAAAATACAAATATTGGTAATACACTGAATAATACATTTATAACAAATGAATTTCATAGTGATTGCAATAAATTACTTTTCTTTTGTATAACGATTTAATAAATTTAATTAAAATTTACTAATTATGTTAATTATTAAAATAGATACATCATTTCTGAAAAGTTAATGATAATTTTGAGTATATCAAAACAATTTTTTAAAATGAAAGTGAGAAACAAAGAAAATTATTTTGGTGATTTGGCAGATTTCAATGAGAGCTGAAAGAGAAGATCCTTTGCCAAGTAGTTGCAATTTCTTTCTTACGACACTGATTAAGAAATATAGAAATGAATTCTTAACTGCATTATCACTAAGTAATTTATTCTTATAAACAAGAGAAATGCATTCATTTGCTTAATGAACTGAAATTAGAGCTGAAAAAAGTATTATTTAGCATTTTAATGATAAACATGTTAAATATATTCAGGCTGAAAGACTTGAACTTAGTCAAAATCTCATCTTGGGTAATCAACCTTCTGACTCTGATATCTGATGGGAAATCATTATATTCATTCACTGTACTCAACCACTTGTAAATATTCAGTCATTTTCTTTATACTTTGACTAAAGAGATATCGTCTAATTCTATTTGTATTATATATTAAGAAACGCTTCACATGAAAGTTTCACTTTTTTTCTATATTGTCAAAATATTCATTAGGATCTTTGAATTAATTTACAACTCAAGCTTTCAGATTCAAAATGAAATGTATCAGAAATTTACTTCCGATGCAAATGATCTATATTGGCTAATTGTGTTCCTATCTTTTTCTTGACATTTAAAATTTCTCAATTTTATTCATGAAATATGCGCCAACTCGTCATATTCACATAAAAAAAAAAGACATTTATCCTGTACACATGGGATACAGATATCTCCCGTGATGTTCTAGCGTTAGAGCTACTCCTGTGATAATTGACTATTAGAAATACATTTCTTGGAGTGATCATTTCCAGGCATTAGAAATCTGATTAATCGAAACAGAAAATGAACGGAAAATAATAAAGAAAGGTAGGTGTTAATATCACACAATTCGATACTTTAATTGGAAACACTTTTTTAAAAGCAAATGATTAACAATAAATATATCAACATAAATAACATTAATATTAAACTTCATCGAAAACTATAAAATGCAATACACATGATTAATCATAAGAAAAGAGCAATTAATATTATTTTACACACATTTATTCTGTCAGTAAGTTATTAATTTATGATCTTTTCAATTTTTTAAAATATTGGAAACACTTACCTTTTTTAGCTGCCAAAAGAATTCATTAGCAACATAAATATAAACTTCATTGAAAATTATAAAATATAATACAAAGCATAACTCGGGATTAAATGCATAATGAATAATGAATAACATAAAAAGATAGTTTTAAATAATATTATTTAAATTTAGAATTCTTTAATTCAAGATTAAAAGTAAGATATTGTTTCCTTCTTACGATACCGATTTTTTTCTAAATTGTGATCCCTTAACCTCCATGAATACAAAATACTCAAATATTGGTCATACACAGGAAATATTTTTAAATTACTAACAAGTAGTGAATTTCATAGTGATTGTAATATATCACATTTCTCTTATATAAAAATTTAATGAATTTAAAATTTGCAAATTATTTTAATTTTAAAAAGGATAAATAATTTCTCAAAAGTTAATAATAATTATTATGAGTATTTGAAAAGAGATTTTTAACTTTAAAGCGAGAAACAAATAAACATTATTTTTGTAATTTTGTAGAATTCAGTGGAAGGTAAAAAAATTTTGAAAATTTTTTTTGAAACACTTTTTTAAAAGCAAATGACTAACAATAAATTATCAACATAAATACCATTAATATCAACTTCATCGGAAACCATGAAAGGCAATGCAGATAATTAATCTTACGTAACGAGCAATTCATATTTTACACCCACTTATTCGACTAATAAGTTATGAACGTATAATATTTTCAAAATATTTCAAAAAGTAGAAAACTCACCTTTTTTTAGCTGCTGAAAAATCAAGCTCATTAACAACATAATTATAAACTTCATCGAAAATTATAAAATATAATGAAAGCATAACTCGGGATTACATGCATAATGAATAATCAATAGCATGAAAAGATAGTTTTAAATAATATTATTTAAATTTAGAATTCTTTAATTCAAGATTAAAAGTAACACATTGTTCCCATTTAAGTTTTATCTCCGCAAAATTCCCCGCCCTGCCCACGGTCAGTAGGGGACACCGATGGGCTTGGAAAGGCCGCAGTCCGTCGGATGGGACGTTAAGCCGTGGCCCCGTGTGCGGGAGAGCCATACCTGGTGCACGTTAAAGAACACGCTGGATGGCCTTGACGGAAGGCTACCATCTGTCTCCCAACAGCTGTTCCAGTGGGTCCCCTCCCCCAACCTTCTCTGAGCCTTCGGGGTCCATGTGGCCTGGCCATTTAGCCCGTGGTGTGCAAAAAAGTGCCGTTCAGAGGTAAAACAACCCAAAAACCCATTTAAGTTTTCAATAGTAGTTGCTTTCACTATAATTTTTATTATAAAAGACGAATATAGACATTTGTTGACTAAATTATCTACTTTTTACTAAACACATTAACTCCATATAATATACAACTTTGATATTTTAATATAAAATATTTTTGTTAAGCTGTGGAAAAGCAAATTTATTAGCAGCTTAAAAACAACGTAATCAAAACAAAAATATAATACAAATCATAATTATTTAGTAATACAACAGTAATAATATTACACAATAATATACATAATAATACAATAAGCATATATTTGGAAATAATTTTGCTGAATTTTAACACTGATAGGTAGAAAATAAGGCATATTCATATCGCTTAAGTAAACTAAAAAAATACATTAAAAAGCCAAAAACAAAGCTAAATCAAAATGTTGTTTTATAATATCAATTTCATTTGAATCTGAAAGGCAATTATTGAAGGATCCATATTAATAATTAAAAAGTGCAAAATTATAACAATACACCCACCTTGACCCACAGTCCGCAGCACTTGACCTAAAAACACTTACCTTTGCGTTTCATTGCTGTAGAAAAAACATTGTTAATACAACAACATATAACGAGGGTTCCCTGGAATCCACTCACAGACCACGATGTAATATCTGTTCCTAAAGACACTAATTTTTTTTCAAGTCGCGAAAAGTGTCCGTATAAATTTCGTTTCCCAAGGAAACGAAAAGTGCGAAAAGTGAAAAACGAAAATTTCGTTTCCTAAGGAAACGAAATTACACCGACACTTTTCGCGGCTTGAACCATGGTTCCTGAGAGGACCGGACCGAAAAAGAGGATGACGTCCGATACGAATAAATCATGTATGTAAATTCCAGCATGTGGAACAAAGGCGTTAAAACTGCACATTAACACGGCACGCACAACGAACGAGTGCAAACAAATTTGCATATCCGCACCATTCAACAGTCGATTTAACAGATGTCTGTTCAGTGGTAAGCATATGCAAATTTGTATGTACTCATTCGCTGTGACAAGGTAAAGCTCAAAACTTGTAATTAATTTCTTGTGAGGAGCCGTAAGTTAGAAACTTAATAATTTGATAGGAACTTAGCGAGGTCCAAAGATTGCTACAGGACTGCGACGAATCCATTTTAGTACGGCTGACTTCAGCTTACGTTACGAGGCACGTTAGATTCAAGATCATCTATCAATCAAGGTGAGGAATGTAACGGAACGTTAGCACACGAACGGATGGCCTAGGACGGGGATGGCAGAACTTTTTAAAGTTGGCGTGCCAAAATTTCACGAATTAAGAGAACCTTTTTCTAGTTCGCATGCCAACGTTACAAAAATAGTTTAAAACTTTATTTATATGAGGTAAGATTGCACGAATTACTAAGAAAGTAAATTATTACAATATATCAAATCTGAGGAAACATCTGATTATATTTAATAATTGTGTTATTTAAAACAAAGCCATAAAGGAAAAAAAATTCAAAATTATACTATTCTTTGCAACAAAACAGTTCTATTTAAGATACTTAATTTGGTTTCTAAGCGGCAAGTTTTTATTTGAAATATGTTATTCGAAAGATCATTAAAACATTCAGGTGATGGCTACGACCACTGCTCAGTCAATTAAGGATTTTCCCATTACCAAATCCCTTATTGAAACAGCAGTGATCTTAGTCACTTGACTCCAAATATACAAAAACTTCATTACTTTAGCAAAAAAGGCTTAAATCTACACAAGAACAAAACTTTTTTTTCAAAATTATTTTTAAACTAAATATATAGTAACTGACTTGGAAAACCCCATTGTAGTCGACCATCGCCATGGTTGGGGTTTCAGATGGGGAACTGGGGATGCTACATCCGATGAATCTCCTCCATCAGTCCATTGCCGTGGTCGGGGTTTCAGATGGGAAACGAGATGCTGCATCCGATGAATCTCCGCGGTCGGTGAGGGCGCGCCCACATCGGGCATTCATTCACTCCCTTTACATGTAAAAGCCAACTAAAGAATAATATTTTTTTTCATGCTTTCAAAACGACAAAAATGAAAGGGAACAATTGATCGGAACACGCAATAAGAAGCAAATTATTCTCTGAAGCAGAATTTTAAGACTGAAGGAAAAGTAATTGTAAACGTCACCCAAGTTTTGTAGCACATTGTTACGTTTGTCATTACGATTCGAATTGTTTTCAGTGGCTTCTGTGTAAGAAAATAAACTCATATTAAATAAAGTATTTAAGTTTACCTAAATAAAATATAACCTATAAGATTGAATATAACATACTTACTGAATCTTTATGTAGCTCTTTCTGATTTTTCATACCACATAAGAATATTCACATAAAGACACATCCTCTGTTTTAGTTATAATCACATTCACTTACCATTGGCCCCAACAGGCTGATTTTCTTAATGCAGGTCATATTGTGATATTTGTTCAAAGCCGAACCTTAGAATGTCATTAAATAATTTCTACCCTCCCCAACCTTCTTGAAGCGAACTCCATGGGAGAGTGAGGTTGGGTTGTTTTACCTCTGAGCGGCATTTTTTTGCACTCCATGGGCTAAATGGCCAGCTCACATGGATTCCGAAGACTCGGAGAAGGTTGGGGGAAGGAACCCACTGGAACAGCTGTTGGGAGAAAGATGGTAGCCTCCCGTCAAGGCAATCCAGTGTGTTCTTTGACGTGCACAGGGTTATGGCTCTCCTGCACGCGGAGTCACAGATTAGCGTCCTGTCCGACGGACGGCGATCTTTCGAAGCTCATCGGTGTCCCCTGCTGACCGTGGGCAGGGCGGGGAATTTTGCGGAGATAAATCTCAACTCTGACCCAGCTGGGACTCGAACCTGGGAACTACAGATTACGAGCCTGGCGCGCTACCGACTGAGCCACCCCCGCCCTTCTCCATGGGTGAAAAGTAATATTTTGATTCCCCTTAGATATCATAAAGTGCCATTTTGACACCTACTTCTACTCCTTCTAATTGGAAATATTTCTGCCAGCGCCTATGTTACCTTCTTATCGAAGGTTGGGTTGGGTTGTTTTACCTCTGAGCGGCACTTTTTTGTACTCCATGGGCTAAATGGCCAGGTCACATGGACCTCGAAGGCTCAGAGAAGGTTGGGGAAGGAGACCCACTGGAACAGCTGTTGGGAGACAATCAAAATATTCCCGTCAAGGCCATCCAGCGTGTTCTTTAACGTGCACGGGGTATGGCTCTCCCGCACACGGGGCCACCGTTTAACGTCCCATCCGACAGACGGCGGCCTTTCCAAGCCCATCGGTGTCCCCTACTGACCGTGGGCAGGGCGGGGAATTTTGCGGAGATAAATCTCAACGCTGACCCAGCTGGGACTCGAATCTGGGAACTACAGATTAGGAGCCTGGCGCGCTACCGACTGAGCCACCCCCGCCCCCTTATCGAAGGAGTGTGTCCGGAGTTACGTTGCAGCACAAAACATTTCCTATATCAGTGTCATTTTAGATATGATCGCACGTTATAGAAGTCTAACGTCAACAAAGGGTGGGCGAAAATTTTCTAGACCATTTGAAAAATGAATTTAAGGAAAATAGAGAAGGTCTGTGAATGGCAGCTAGGTAGTCACTGGAAGGAGAGCTATGCATCAATCACCTGTGATGATACATAGAACCGGCCAGACCCAGCACCTAATGTTCGACCCCACCTTCTCGTGGTGCAGTACCTTTTAAAAGAGATACTCTCTTGTGGAAGTGAACGGAATGGGAGTGCTGCTAGATTAGTGTGGCCTACTAATATGGACAAGTATAACTACTTTATTTTTTTTTATCCTGCTGAGGAGTGGTGAATCACACAGGGTCCTGGTGCTGACCTTATAAACTTACTGCACTGGATTAGGGCTCTGACTTGATTATGGATCCTGATTTTGCTGCACTATTGGGCTTCTGTGTACGTAGAATTTTCCGCTGTGTTTTCTGTTTGTTTGTGGGTTGACAGCCCCAAGTGCATAGATTCGCAGGATATGTTTTATCAGCTTGTGGAAATTCTTGAACAGAGATAATCGCAGGCACCTGGACTCTTGCTTCTATTGGAATCGTCAAATTCTACGTTGGAGGAAGTCTTCTAGTGTAGATGGCTTTAGCTTTTAGTGGTTGCGGAATGGATCTTTGCCCCATCCTGCGATTAGGGACTGTTTGATATTGTCTTCATTCTCTCTCCCAATAAACATAATTTCTTTAAACGACGCGAACGTTTTCTCTCCATAGGTAGTTGGAATGTGAGGACTCTGCACAGAGCTTTTTCTCTTGATGTCCTCACACAGGAATTCCACCGTTATAATTTAGATATTCTCGGCTTACAAGAGACCAGATAAAGGTCAGATTCTAAAAAAATAATCTAAAATTTCTCTTTTCAGGGAGGGAAGACAATAAAAATCACCAAGGCTTGGGTCTGCTTCTCAGCAGACACTTTAATGATGCTCTTCTAGGATATCAATTGATTAATGAAAGGTTTATTACAGCAAAATTTCAGAGAAGCATTAAAGACTTGAATTATGCCCCCACTGAGCTATTATGCCCCCACTGAGCTATTATGCCCCCACTGAGGATGCCGATGAGGATGAGAAGGATAGGTTTTACAGACAACTTCAGGATATTTTTGAATTCTGTCAAGAAAAGAGATATTACCCTTGTTCTAGGTGATTTCAATGCCAAAGTTGGTACTGACTCTGACCTTCGTGGAGGAGTGATAGGCCCTTTTGGTATTGGTAGCTGCAATGGCAATGGGCAACGTCTCCTACAGGTAAGTAAACTTAATGATTTGAGAATAACTGAATAAAATTACGATAGATTATATATTAATTAAGAGCAAATGGGTTAGTTCTGTTAGGAATACGAGGTCATATAGGGGAGCTGAAACTGGATCTGACCATTACCTTGTTAAAAGTGTCTTGCAACTTAAACTTAAAAAGTGTTGTGCTAGGGTTAAAAAATTTACTTTTAATACTGAAGCTCTGAAAGACCCAGTTATAGCCAAAGCTTACCATGATAGGTTACTTAGTCATTATGACAGTCATGGTTTGCTTACTACTGAAGTTGAGGAAGAATGGGATCATTTTAAACAGGCTTTTTTGGACACTAACAGTACTCTTTTAGGAAAAAAGGAGCAGAGGAGACAGAATTATTTAAGTGATAAGGCACTTGAGCTTATTTCAGAAAGAAAGAACTGCAGGAATGTCCTTAGTCAGTACCCTACTAGTCCTAATAGAAAGGGGGGCGGGGGTGGCTCAGTCGGTAGCGCGCCAGGCTCGTAATCTGTAGTTCCCAGGTTCGAGTCCCAGCTGGGTCAGCGTTGAGATTTATCTCCGCAAAATTCCCCGCCCTGCCCACTGTCAGTAGGGGACACCGATGTTTTTGGAAAGGCCGCCGTCCGTCGGATGGGACGTTAAGCCGTGGCCACGTGTGCGGGAGAGCCATACCCTGTGCACGTTAAAGAACACGCTGGATGGCCTTGACGGGAGGCTACCATCTGTCTCCCAACAGCTGTTCCAGTGGGTCCCCTCCCCCAACCTTCTCTGAGCCTTCGGGGTCCATGTGACCTGGCCATTTAGCCCATGGTGTGCAAAAAAGTGCCGCTCAGAGGTAAAACAACCCAACCCAAATCCTAATAGAAAGGATTACAGAGAGCTTAATAAACGTATAAAGGATCAGTTAGCTACTGATAAGAATCTTTGGCTTGATGGCTTGGCTGACAAAGCCGAGGAAGGAGTTAGACAGCACAACAGCAGAGAGCTGTACCAGATAGTTAATGTTTTGTGTGGTAGAAAACGAACAGGTATACAGGGATTGAAGGATAAACAAGGTAAGGTTATAGAAGGTGAAGATTCTGTCATGGCTAGGTGGGTTGAGCATTTTGCTGATGTTCTAAACAATGTGGTTAGTTCTACTCCCATTTTTTGCAAGGATGATAGATGCATTGGTGGCTTTAATGTTGGCCCTATAACACAATCTGAAGTTATTTTGGCTATTTCTAAACTTAAACTTCATAAATCTCCAGGGGTAGATGAAATTACTATGGAAATGTTTAGATCTGGGAATGTTTTGGTTACCACATGGATGATATCTTGGAGATGTTTCAGAGTGTATTGTTCCGAAGTAAGATGTAAGCCTGTCAATTGGCTTCAATGTATTGTTGAGAATAGCTGTTGTGATCTGTGGGGGCGGGGGTGGCCATGACCGTCTATATACTTACCAGGCCCGAACATTCTGTTTTTGACGTCACCAACGTGGGGCTACGGAAGAGTCGTAGACTAGAACAAGATATAGGGTTTATCGCTTGCTTTGGCCAAAAAAAGATGTTTTAAACCTATAAATACATCGCAAAAATAGGGAAATTAGTATTCAACTAAATTTAGTCTTGAATACTGGAAAAGAAATGAAAAAAAAATGCATTTGTTGTTGTGTAAATCCCGCCATATGGAGGAGATAAAAAAATATCTAAAGTTAGACGTCTTATTACAAGCAACTGATATGATGATTTGTACTATAATGAAAGTAAACTTCAGAGTTTTAATTCCTCAATTCTTATATTTGTATTTTAACTAAAAGAATGCAATAGAAACAGAAGCATTTTATGATTTTAGGTAGTAATTTATTTTTTAAAAGTGAAACTGCCCCCCCCCCCAAAAAAAAAAATAACAAAACAAAAACATTCCACATTTCTTAAGGGACATATATTGGGTATTTAAAAATTATAAATGTATATATCATGAATGGAAAATACTTATGTTGAAGATCAATTCAGAATCTGTTCTACAAATCACTTTTCATTGGTAATTACCAGTGTTTTCCATATAAGAAATGCATATATGTTTGCTGTACAATTTCAAAAAGAACATTGACATAACCTTAATTTCCAAGTTCAAAGAAAACGAAATGGTAGAATTAGATTATATGGATTATACATAGCTGTCACTGGGCAAATATTTAAACTACTAAGATTACAAAAAATAAAGCAGTTTGAAAGAATTGCATTACTGGGAAAAAAAGTCATATATTTAATACTACGCCCAATTAAAAAGACCTTGCTCCCTTACTCAGAAATTAATTACAATAAATAAAATTCTCTGTCGTTAAGCAATCAAATTTTTAAACTTATCCTTCAAGCTATTTGCATGTTCAAATTTTTTATGCGAAAATCAGGAGCTTTTCGTAGCAAGGACTTCCTGAAGATGGAGCGCTATCCTTGCTCCGAAAAGTTTCCATTTTTTCTCCAAAAAATTTTAACATGCAAACAGTTTGAAGGATAAACTTAAAAATGTTTTGCTCAACAGAGAATTTTATTGTATTTGATATTATATACTATAGGGCCAATTAACAAATTTCAAAATTAGCAAAAACATATGTGTAATATCACAATCAGTGGTATTAATTGGTGAAATGTCCAAGGCATTAAAGTTTCAATAAATTATTAAAGTTAATATTATCATTAAAGTTCAATTCAGTTTTAGGTTGAGACATGTATGGTAACTTTGAGACTGTGCAGTTGATGCAGCAACAGTTCTCACAGTTCACTGAGATATCAGTTACTCCTCAACTAATGATCAATAAGATCACTGGTTGATTTTATATTGATAGTGAAATCAACCAATGACATATGAGTATTACTGACACATAGATGAAATTTGTAGTTGTTATACTGCATAAGCTCTAGCTTGAAAACATATAATCTTTCTATAATATGATAGTAATAATATCCTTACTGTATATCTTAAATATTGCTCTTTTTTAAACTCTCACTCTGTGTGTGCATATATTATTTATACTGATGTATTTAGTTTTCACATATATTCCTTCTGCAAAATTGCTTATAGATATCTCACAGAAATAGTAATTTCAGTAACTTTTTCTCTTAGAACATAGAATATGACAGAGCAAAAAGTAATATATGGTGAGCATAGTTGTGTCAAGAAACTATATGTGTGATATTATCAATATTATTCATCACCAAAACGAAACGAATATATTTTGCTTCACCAAGTTTATTGGTGATTTAAAAAGCAAATAATATACAGGGTGATTCAGTTAAGTGTGTACAAACTTCTGGGAGGGGTAGGTTGCACAAATACGAATCGGAATCATATAGCAATGCAGGGTCGGTAACGGCATCAACATGTGCTAGTGTACAGAGAGAACGCGAATGAAAGAGCAGCACGTAAGTGAACAAAATGCTTTTTATTAATCACAATAGCTAGATTTGCGAAATGCACAGAGGTCACAGAAGGCGTTAGAAGTTGCGACCACGAGCTGTAACACCGGCCAGACATCATCGGCGCATGGAATCTCGTGCATTCTGGAAGATTCCTGGTGTGTCTCGGACTTCCGAGGCAGCTATGGAGATGCGTGCGACAAGGTCCTCAGCACTTTCAACGGGGGTGTCGAACACCAGTCCTTTGATGTAACCCCAGAAGAAGTAATCAAGGCATGATAAGTCCGGCGATCTTGCAGGCCAAAGAAGGGGACCACCACGCCCGATCCACTGTTGTGCAAACCAAAAATATGAACCAGAATTAATAAAAAAATGCAAAAGCCCATATCATTAACTCTGTGGAATATCTTGGGCATTTCATTATCAACAAATGAAGCTGTTCACAAAGGAAATTTAACATTGTTTCCTTCTCAGCCCCACTATCTGAAATGCATCCTATGCATTCAGAAATAATGCTTCTTGCAAGTTTCAATTTGTTGTCCAATGGAATAGACTGAAAATTGAAAGAACTTAAATGGCTTATTAAGGCATCAAACGTACTCCATTTATTAACTTCCAGTTCTTCACCTAGAACCCACTTAAATTTATTAATAGGTAGCAACACACTATCATTCCAAATTTCACAAGAGAAATCAGGAAACAATTTTAAAGAAACAGTTATTCTTGGACATTGAGAAAAATTAATTTTAAAATTGAAACAAACTCTTTTTCATGGAAAACATGAAACCCATACCGAGTTATATATTTATCCACAACACCTTCTCTAAATGATGCAAAGCTTACACATTCCAACCACTTTGTAAACATTTTATCATGTCTTTTCACTTGTTCAGTTACACGGTCAGTAGGATCTTTACGTTTGATACTAACCATTTTGGTAAAATACGATAGTTGATTGAGTAAAATATGTTGTATGGCATCAGACACTAACACAAGCTATTTTCGTGCAAGTTTCAAAATTGTTCCATCATTTCTTGAAGCAGAATCAAACCTTATAACTAAATTATCATTAAAGTGGTGAATGCAAACTACAGAAGATTCTGATGGGGTGAAATTATCTCTGTGGATGGCTTTCAGTCATTTCTTTCTTAAGGCTGAATCTTTGGGAAATTTGAAAGTTGTAATGTATTTGCTTTCTTCAGATCTACAATTTGATTAACACCTTGGGACACAACACATTCGTGGCATCTATAATGAAAATACGATTATGATACGATTTATGATATTTACATATGACATTATGCATAATTGCCAGTCTAGGATTAACATGGCCGTCTTTACTAATTTGTTCTCACTGGGCTTAAAACGTTTTGGGGCTTTTTTTGTAATTCGGACGACGGATTCCTGTTTTAGACTTTACATTTTAGGGGTGGAAAGTGTCTCTCTCACATTTTCTGCCTTTTTTGGTTTCTCAGAGGTCAGATTGCGTTTCGCACGGTTTTTACCCTATAACTCGGGGAATATATCAAACTTACCGAATTCATTTGGGAATTATACATAATCGCCGCTAAAAGCGAGAAATTCTGGCACATTTATCAAATTTACCAACTTGATTTGGGAATTATGTATAATACCCGGTAAAAGTGAGAAATTTAGTGAAATTTATCAAACTTACCAAGATGATCAGTGATTATGCATAATAACCGGCGATTATGCATAATCTCCGGATTATTCACTTTTACCGTAACATATACATGAGACTTGATTTACTGACGAATACTGTATTTTATAATATAGCATTTATGCTGGGTTTGAATAAAAGTTAAAATATTTACGGTCCTTACAGCTGTTTTCTATAGCTGTTCTTACCACTTCACTTTTATTTATTAATCAGTAAATATAGTTTAACGGTTCATGGTTTAAAAATTTCAATTTACCGCATCCTAGGTCTCCCCTTCTTTCTGAGAAGAAAGATTCAACCTTAAAATTTGGCCTAACTTCAGGTGTGGTAACAGCTAATTGGCGAATAGGGTTATGAACAGTGTGCCTTAAAATCCTCAGAAAGAAGGGGAGACCTAGGATGCGGTGGGCAGACAATGTCAAACAGGACCTTGTTAGAATTGGTGTGTAGTGGCCAGATGCAGTAGATGTAGCTCAGGATAGACTTGCTTGGAGAACTAAATTGTACGGTCTGGTTGGACCTCCGTAGCCCGTGGCTGCTTGAGGATGATGATGACCTTTGAATAATATAATCCTTTTAGGTTTGACAAATGCAACAATATTTTAAGAGACTACGAGCAGATACTAGATACTACTACAGGACAGATAGCTCTGAAGTAGCACTCGGTGTGTGACGCCACAACTAGACTTTGGCAAAATGTTCGGGCCTGGTAGGTATATAGACGGCCATGGGGTGGCTCTGTCGGTAGCGTATCAAGCTCGTAATCAGTAGTTCCCAGTTGGGCTACGATTAAGATTTATCTCCGCAAAACTCCCCGACCTGCCCACGGTCAGTAAGGGACACCAATGGGCTTGAAAAGGCCACCGTCCGTCTGATGGGACTTTAAGCCGCGTCACTGTGTGCAGGAGAACCATACCCTGTGCACGTTACAAAACGCATTGGATGCCTTTGACTGGAGGCTGCCATCTGTCTCCCAACAGCTGTTCCAGTGGGTCCACTCCACCAACCTTCTCTGCGCCTTTGGGTTCCTTGTGAAATGGCCATTTAGTCCATTGTGTGCAAAAAGTGCCGCTCAGAAGAAAAACAATCAATTCTGATCTGCCGAGCTCAGATTAGTTATCCCTGTCTCATTTAGTCATAATAACAGACTCCGAAGAAATTCTACGATCTCGAGGTGCTCACTGCGCCATCTGTCGATCACAATAATCATCGGAGAAAAATATATTTTTATAATCGCATATGTCAATTCAGCGTTGCCATTAAGAAATTCAATAAATTATTGATCTACAGAAGCAGTGGCTCCCAAATATTTTTTTCGCGTAACCAAAATATCCAACAATTTTTTCTTGTACCATCACAAGGTGCTCTTAAAAAACATCGGCTTACTAATAAAAAAAAAGTTTTCAAATTATTTTCTTTCATTTATCATGCTACAATGTTCTACAAATCCATATGTGAATGAATGGTGATACTAAACTCGCATACTCCTGGCAGATACTTCCTGTATCACTGACAGAAGTGCGTATACCATTAGCAGAAGGGGCGGGGGTGGCTCAGTCGGTAGCGCGCCAGGCTCGTAATCTGTAGTTCCCAGGTTCGAGTCCCAGCTGGGTCATCGTTGAGATTTATCTCCGCAAAATTCCCCGCCCTGCCCACGGTCAGTAGGGGACACCGATGGGTTTGGAAAGGCCGCCGTCCGTCGGATGGGACGTTAAGCCGTGGCCCCGTGTGCGGGAGAGCCATACCCTGTGCACGTTAAAGAACACGCTGGATGGCCTTGACGGGAGGCTACCATCTGTCTCCCAACAGCTGTTCCAGTGGGTCCCCTCCCCCAACCTTCTCTGAGCCTTCGGGGTCCATGTGACCTGGCCATTTAGCCCATGGTGTGCAAAAAAGTGCCGCTCAGAGGTAAAAGAACCCAACCCAACCATTAGCAGAAGTTTTGGGTATCACGGACAGAAGTTTCGTGTAGCTGCTTGTACCACTAATAGCACGCATACCACTGACAGAAGCTTCACGTACCACTATCAGAAGTTCCGTGTACTAGTAGTGGTACGCGTACCACTTAAAGAAGCTTCATGTACCAATGACAAATGCGTCGTGTAAAACAAGAAGCTTAACGTACCACTAGCAGAAGTTCCGTGTACCAGTAGTGGTATGCGTACCACTTGCAGAAGCTTCATATACCAATGGCAGATGCGTCGTGTACCACAAGAAGCTTCACGTACCAGTAGCAGAAGTTCCGTGTACCAATAGTGATAGGCGTACCACTTGCAGAAGCTTCATGTACCAATGGCAGATGCGTCGTGTACCACAAGAAGCTTCACGTACCACTGGCAGAAGTTCCGTGTACCAGTAGTGGTACGCGTACCACTTGCAGAAGCTTCATGTACCAATGGCAGATGCTTTGTGTACCACAAGAAGCTTCATGTACCACTAGCGTAAGTTCCGTGTACCAGTAGTGGTACGCGTAGCATTAGCAAAAGCTTCATGTACCAATGGCAGATGCGTCGTGTACCACAGTTTAGGAATCGTTGCATGTAATCATCAATTTTTGATATCAACGTTGTTTATCTTAAAAATGGTTTATCAAATGGAACGAAACTGAATTATTGTTGTTTATTTTTTTACCTCTAAACCGCACAATACGTTAAATAATCAGGTCACAAGGACCCCAACTTCTCAGCAATATTAGGAGACAGATGGATACCTCTCATCAAGGCCATCCAGTATTTCTTTAACGTACACAGGGTCTGATTATCAAGAAAGCGGGGCCATGTCTTAACGTCACATTCGATGGACGAAACCATCGCAGAAACTTCTGAAAAAGCTTTTATTTCAGTAAAGCTTCATGTAAATAGCTGTTATTTAAATTTTAATCTACGTCTGAGACGAATTCTTATAACTCGCAATGATGCTCATCAGTGGTTCTCTCATTCTTTACTAAACGATACAATTTAGAAACAAGATTTTAAAAGGTTTGATTCAGATCTCTCCCTTCTCTTCAAAATACTTTTCTATAAACAACATTTTCTGCAACTTAAGGAACTTAAAGTTGGCTTTTCATTCGCCTAACATCAAAAGCGTGAGAATACTTTTGAGAAGAGAGCTATTGCCGTGTGGAATAAACGAACATCAGATTAAACTTAAACTTCCTCCAGGCAGTTGAATACATCTTTTGAGTATCCATCGCCAGTTATTTCCGCTTCGCCAGTGGCTTATATTTGCCTCTAGCTAGAACGATATCGGGCTTGCACAACTTACAGACCACGTAACCCATCTGTATTCAGGAGAACGCGGAGGTATTTCACCCGAGCCATTCAATCGCTCATCACCTCAACTCTTTCAACCCCTTTTCCACGTGACATCTGCCTCCCAAACAGACGAATAGTGATGCGACAAAGTGTGAGGCGACAACAGGCCACACTGTTGCTCTCGGCAATATGCGGCGACAGGTCTGTCACGTTTCCTTTAATTGTGGCACTGTGCGCGCCTGCCTTGGCGGCTCCCTATATGTCAACTTGTCTGGGAGTTGAACGAAGAAAGCCTCGCCGTCGCCCGCATGTCGCGCAAAGGAGTTTCCTCCGCTTGTCACCACTCACTCGTAATTAGACAAAGTAAAGCTCGTAAGAAAGTGTGGAGACTTGCTGACTGAACATTTGTGTGTTTTTTTTTTGTTGCAGGAACAATGAATGTGGCGCGATTTGGGGGAGTTTCCAATACAAGTTTCTCCGGCAACCAGTCAGCGCCCCTCTGCCATCCTGCCCAGATCACCGAGGCCATGGTACTCTTCACCATCGCCGTGTTGGGCATGGGTGCCAACATGTTCCTCATGCTGCTCATCATACTGAAGCGACCTCTTAGAAGGTGAGTGACTCACAGAATCAAGTTTATTTTAGCTGCCGTTTTACTGTAATTGTAACTGAGTTTTTTTGGAGAGTTGTGGGTTGGGTTGTTTTACCTCTGAGCGGCACTTTTTGCACACCATGGGCTAAATGGCCAGGTCACATGGACCCCGAAGGCTCAGAGAAGGTTGGGGGAGGGGACCCACTGGAACAGCTGTTGGGAGACAGATGGCAGCCTCCCGTCAAGGCCATCCAGCGTGTTCTTTAACGTGCACAGGGTATGGCTCTCCCGCACACTGGGCCACGGCTTAACGTCCCATCCGACGGACGACGGCCTTTCCAAGCCCATCGGTGTCCCCTACTGACCGTGGGCAGGGCGGGAATTTTGCGGAGATAAATCTCAACGCTGACCCAGCTGGGACTCGAACCTGGGAACTACAGATTACGAGCCTGGCGCGCTACCAACTTTGCCACCCCGCCCCCTTTTTTGGAGAGAGAGTGGAGGGAAAGAGTAACGACACAATAGGAGGAATAATGATTTGAGCTATGATGACCAGAGATGACTGGCTTAAATCAATCACTTGTAACCACTGTCAATGCGTCTACTGCATAGTCTCATTGTTTTATTTTCCATACGCTCTTCTCCAATTAAAAAGAAGCAAATATTTTGAATGCTATCTCATATTTCCTTGGAATTATAAGTAATATTTACTCTCAGTGATTTAACGCAGTGATTTAACGTTCGTTTCAATTTAATTGAACGCTGAAATTCAAAATTTAGTGATTTAATACTTGGGGAAATCACAAACAAGCAGCTAAATTGTATTTTAAGTGAGTTTCGCCAAATACCGATGGACCGAGCCCAAGAACTGCCCCCTCGAATTAAAATTGCTCCGAAATACAATTTAGTAGCTTGATTTAGATCCAGAGCTTATTTCCCCAAGTATTTTAGCAAAGGATGCTTTTTAAAATTATTGAGCTGCAGATGTTGTTTCCCTTTGGCATACGGGGCGGGTGTGGCTCAGTCGGTAGAGCGCCAGCTCGTAATCTGTAGTTCCCAGGTTCGAGTCCCAGCTGGGTCAGCGTTGAGATTTATCTCCGCAAAACTCTCCGTTCTGCCCACGGTCAGTAGGGGACACCGATGGGCTTGGAAAGGCCGCCGTCCGTCGGATGGGACGTTAAGCCGTGGCCCCGTGGGCGGGAGAGCCATACCCTGTGCACGTTAAAGAACACGCTGGATGGCCTTGACGGGAGGTTACCATCTGTCTCCCAACAGCTGTTCCAGTGGGTCCCCTCCCCTAACCTTCTCTGAGCCTTCGGGGTCCATGTGACCTGGCCATTTAGCCCATGGTGTGCAAAAAATTGCCGCTCAGAGGTAAAACAACCCAACTCCAAGGAGTTGTTCATAATTACGTATCACTGTTTTAGCCCAATTGCAGTCCTTCTCTCTCTAGCTAACAGATGTAATCATGGCGGTCAACTTAGTGTTTTTTCAAGGTATATCAAATTTTTTAGAACATGTTTAGCTTGTAAATATTTTATTGCTCGTAACTTGTTTTTCTACTAAATCAACTAACCCTTTCTTAGTACATTTTTACGCATTTTTAAATCAGTTTTAAAATATAAAAATATATACCAGGCCTTGTCCTGGTTCCAATCTTGCATCCAAAATAAAATTCATACGCCGCTTTCACTATTTGAGTAATGGCCCCTTTTCTGGCTTGCAAACGTCACTTCCCTGAAAATGTAACAAAATGTATTTGCACTATTAACACAGTTATGAGGCATCACTACTGCTGGATTAAAACTGCAAGGATCACTTTTGTTGTACTTATGACTCAAGTGTAAATGGGAGCCGCTCAAAAGACTGGCTCACCATACGAAACGTCGCTTAAAACTAACGATTACATCATCTTTTTCTGCGATCGTAAAGCAGCGATGTTATGATTCAACTACATTGCATCAGACAATGATGCAATACCTCCGGGAAAATTCCCCGCCCTCCCCACGGTGAGTAGGGGACACTGATGTGATTGGAAAGGCCACCGTCCGTCGGATGGACGTTAGGCCGTGACTCGTGTGCGGATGGGGGGAAAGTCATGCCTATGCACATTGAAGAACACCTGGATGGCCTTGAGAATATGTCTCCCAACAGCTGTTCCAGTGGGTCCCCTCCCCCAACATTCTCTGAGCCTTCGTGGTCCTTGTGACCTGGCAATTTAGTCCATGGTGTGCAAAAAAGTGTCGCTCAGAGGTAAAACGACCCTCGCTCAGAGGTAAAAAGACCGTCGCTCAGAGGTAAAAGGAAATGAAAATAGCCAATCTTCACTAATTTCGAGATGCTGAACACGAAAATGACAATAAAATTTGTCGATTGGCTCTTGTTTAGGAGAGGCAGAGATGGTCATGTATAAACGACTCAGTCCGCATAAACTCGAGTTTGCAGCATATTGCGTTGTATTGCATTAGCCCGCCAATGCAATACAACGCAATATGCTGCAAACTCGAGTTTAAAATATAGCGTTGCGAAATGGTTACCTATGTACTCGGGACGGGAGTGGCTCAGTCGGTAGCGCGCCAAGCTCGTAATCTATAGTTCCCAGTTCGAGTCCCAGCTGGGTCAGCGTTGAGATTTATCTCCGCAAAAATTCCCTGCCCTGCCCACGGTCAGTAAGGGACACCGATGGGCTTGGAAAGGCCGCCGTCCGTCGGATGGGACGTTAAGCCGTGGCCCCGTGTGCGGGAGAGCCATACCCTGTGCACGTTAAAGAACACGCTGGATGGCCTTGACGGGAGGCTACCATCTGTCTCCCAACAGCTGTTCCAGTGGGCCCCCTCCCCCAACCTTCTCTGAGCCTTCGGGGTTCTTGTGACCTGGCCATTTAGCCTATGGTGTGCAAAAAAATGCCGCTCAGAGGTAAAACAACCCAACCTATGTACTCAATGCGGACTGAGTCGTTTATACATGACCATTTCTGTCTCTCCTAAACAAGAGCCAATCGACAAATTTTATTGTCATTTTCGTGTTCAGCATCTCGAAATTAGTGAAGATTGGCTATTTTCATTTCCTTTTTGTGTAGTGTCCAGTGTTCAAATCTTTTTTGTGTGTTGCCCAGTGTTATCAGTGTGCATAAGAGTAATGTCATGGACACTTGATGGTATTATTAGTAGGAGGCTTTTGTCTGTTCCCCTCTGTCTCCTAATAGTTGCTGGGTGGCTCAGTCAGTAGAGTACCGGGGTTGTAATTCGAAGTTTCCTGGTGCGAGTCTCACCTATTTTATCTGATTTTTCTCCTCTAAAACCCCCATTCCGTCCTTTGTCAGAAAAGGGATACCGATGGACTTGGAAAGGCCACCGTCCGTCGTGTGGGACTTTAAGCCATTTCTTATTTTGGAAGTTTTCCTCATAATCTGTGCACGTTAAAGAACACTCTGGATGGCCTTGACGAGGAAACTGTAATCTGTCTCCTAACAGCTTTCCAATGGGTCTTTTCCCAAAATCTTCTCTTCGTCCTCGAGTTCCTTGTGACCTGGTAATTTAGCCCTTTGTGTGCAAAAAGTACAGCTCAGAGGCAAAACAACCCAACTCACCTAAAAATTGCAAGTAGGTTTCCTAAAATAAATATACTTTTAGAAGTGTGTGTAATGGTTTTTTTAGTTCTGTCAATTTCGAAAGAGTGTTTAGAAGAAGCATAATAGCAGCATACACATTCAAATATATCAGCTTCAATAACCTTTTAAATAGTAAACAAATAGTTTATATAATCGATTTTAAACAATTGTTTAAAATCGAAATTCAGATATATTTGATTGAAATCTATGACGTATCTCTTTTGAACTGTGGATAATTATCAACTAATTTTTATTCCTTGTAAGAATTAAAAAGGACATTTTTTGTTGATGCTTGGGTTGCTTTACCTCTGAGCGGCACTTTTTTTCACACAATGGGCTAAATCACAAGGATCTCCGAAAGCTCAGAGAAGGTTGGAGTCAGGGGACCCATTAGATCAGTGTCTCGCAAACTGTGTGCCGCGGCACAGTAATATGCCTCGAGAGATTCCAGGTGTGCCGCGAGAGATTTTCAAATTGACACTAGATATTCCAAAGATTTCATTTTGACTTGACTTGTGTTATCGACGTGCTTTAATATCGACGTGCTATCGACGTGCTTTAATAAAAATCTTTCAGATTTTATCAACTGGGATCTTGTAAGCATTTATCAAGCTTTTTCCAAATTTTGGTATTAATTTTTGATTATTTCAAGCCATAGAATGGACAAATATTTAAAACAAACACAGAGTTATGAATTAAAGAACGAGAGCAAATCTTCAAGTAAAACCAGGCTGATGACTTCAACAGAGCGCAAATATAATGACGATTATATAGAGGTTGCTTTTATTCTTTTTTAGGTGTGCCGCGGAAAAAAAAATAGATTCAGTGTGCCGCAGAATAAAAAAGTTTGCGAGACACTGCACTAGATAGCTGTTAGGAGACAGGCCATCCAGCGTGTTCTGTAACGTGCACAGGATATGACTCCTCCGCACAAGGGGGTCACTGTGTAATGTCCCATCCGGCGGACGGCGGCCTTCCAAGCTCATCGGTGTCCCCTACTGACCGTGGGGAGGGTGGGAAATTTTGCGGAGATAAATCTCAACGCTGGCCAGCTGGGACTCGAACTTGGGAACTATAGATTACGAGCCTGGCGCGCTACCGACTGAGCCACCCTCCCCCATTTGTTGATGCCTAAATAAACAAAATGTAGCACTTGAATAATGTAGCCCTTATTATGTTGAAGCCCCTAGGCAAGTGCCCAACGTACTTTATGGGAAATTGCAATCGCTTCGCATTTGGGGTCCTTGTGACAAGGCCATTAAGCCAACTGTGGAGCAAGGTTTTACTCCGAGGGAAAAAAAGGCAAGCTTTACAAGAACACGTAATCAGATACAGTCTAGCGTTGAATTGCTTAGATTTGGATGAGAAGTTATTCCAACTTGAAAGCAAAAGGTAATCCATCTCACTTCTGTTTCTTTAACAAACGGCGCTAAGCTTTCTTTTCCCGATTCCTTAACGATTTATCCAATATTCCATTCACGAAACGAGTGAGCATCGACCAGATGCGCTTGGCGGAAGTGCGATGCTTTTTCCAAACAATCGATGCTTAGATCTTCGCAAGGTGTACCTGGCCGTAAATTGGAAGCGACAGACGAGAGCCGAATGTTATTGTTGACTCAGCAGTTGCAATTTTGAACCAATTCCTGCAAGCCTTTGTTTCTCTTGGAGAGCGATTTCAACGCCTCTTAAGAAGAAATACATTGAAGCTCCGCATTTCAAGGCGCAGTAGACATTTGTGGCAAGTTTTTTTTTAAGTTTTTATTTGTTACGGATTTACCTGACTTACCAGAGGAAAACTCTCCAAATGTCTCATTTAAATAAAGAAAAACCCTAAGTACACAAGAATTTAGACTCTAGTTATGTAAACAAACTTTGATGAAAATCTCGGTTCTTTTCTTGGGTTGTTGTTGGGTTGTTTTACCTCTGAGCGGCACTTTTTTGCACACCATGGGCTAAATGGCCAGGTGACATGGACCCCGAAGGCTCAGAGAAGGTTGGGGGAGGGGACCCACTGGAACAGCTGTTGGGAGACAGATGGTAGCCTCCCGTCAAGGCCATCCAGCGTGTTCTTTAATGTACACAGGGTATGGCTCTCCCACACACGGGACCTCGGCTTAACATCCCATCCGACGGACGGCGGCCTTTTCAAGCCCATCGGTGTCCCCTACTGACCGTGGGCAGGGCGGAGAATTTTGCGGAGATAAATCTCAACGCTGACCCAGCTGGGACTCGAACCTGGGAACTACAGATTACGAGCCTGGCGCGCTACCGACTGAGCCACCCCCGCCCTTCTTTTCTTGAAAAGAGATATTTTATGAAAACTCTCTCTGTCAAGTACTCTTAATTACACTGGCCTGCAAAAATTAGGAACAACCCTATGTAACGTTAAATTGAACATTGACAACCAAGCTGTCTAACTTCTAAACTAAGCTTTCGTGTTTTGAAAAATGTGAGAGCAGATAAAGATCTCAATCAAATATATCAATATCTGGATTTTCAACAATATTCATTCAGTATTTAATGAGTTATGAAAGTTTGAATATTTAGCGATAACAATGCCAGCCACAAATATTGACTTCAGATGTTAATTAAAACTTAATAATAATACTGTATCAAAGTATTTAATAAAATAAGTTTGTATTTTAGAACTTTGTGTAAAGAATTCTTTCACTATTCTTCAGTTTTGTATGTTTCTCAAGACTGGCATTGCTATTGTTAAATATTCAAACTTCCATAACTCATTAAATACTGAACGAATATTGTTGCAAATCGATATATTGATTTATTTGATTGAGATCTTTATCTGCAATCACATTTTTCAAAAACAAAAAACTTGTTTTAGAAGTTATAGAGCTTTGACGTCATCTTCCCATTGACTTAACATAGAGATCTTCCTTAATTCATGGAAACCAGTGTATAACAATGAATTTTTTTCTAAAACAAAGTTATTTTCTCATCTTGTAACAACAGTAAAATTCCATCAAACGACAAATATAGGATCATAATTTCGCTCTTCCACATTCTCCTAAACAATTTTGATATGAAACATTTCTATTGAGACTCCGCTATTCCCAACCCTGCCCTCGATGAGAAACTGCCCCTTTGACCAACGAAAGGCTGCCGCCCTTCAGATGGGACGTAAAACCGTGGCCTCGTGTGAGGAGGGCCATTCCCCGTACACGTTAATGAACACTCTGGATGGCTTTAACGAGACGCTACCATCGGTCATTCAACAGCTGTGCAGTGAATCCCATTTCCCAACCTTCTCAGAGTCCTTGGGGTCCTTGTAACCTCGCGCAAAAAAAGTACCCGTCAGAGGAAAAACATCGCATATGCTTTTCATCTCGTTACCCTGAATAAATTTTCCAGTGACAAAAGTGTCATGTTTTAATTAAAAATAATATTTTTCCCTAAATACATTGAAATGAAAATTAAGGGATTTCCCCATATAATTTAAGTGATTTAAAAAAAGGGGAAAAATTCTCTGAAAAATGTGATTTTTAATTGCAGATATGAAAATAATATGTTTTCATCTACTAAACGTATCGAAACGAAAATTAAGGGATTTTGCTACATAATTACTTATTTTAGCTCATTAAATAAAAATATATAGATAATTACCTAAAATGTGATTTTTAATTATGGAAACAAAAATGAAATGCATTCCTAAATTAAAATGCAATGAAATGAAAATTAAGCTAAAAATTAAGTTAAAATTAATTTAAGTACATGCTGAATTTCGTTAGAAATTCAGCATGTACTTAATGTTTAATACCAAGAAATACAGATAACTCCTTACTTTACATATAAAAAAAATAGTGAACTTATCAACAAATGTTCACCTCCGAGACTTAAAAATCGCATGTTCATGTTCTGTGTTTCAATTCTACTCATGTTTTAGCATTTTACACATTAATTACATTGCTTTACGAGGTTTTCATAACATGAACAATTGTAGCTACCGTTAACTATTTTTCAGGTGCTGAATTCATATTTGGCCTTAAACAATAGCTAGTACGTCACGTTTTTATGTTATTGGTCATTTTGACTCCTACTAAGATCTTCCTATACCAACACCTACAGGGAACTGGGTTGGTTGGTTTACTCTGAGCGGCACTTTTTTGCACACAATAGGCTAAATGGCCAGGTCACATGGACCCCGAAGGCTCAGAGAAGGTTGGGAGAGGGGACCCACTGGAACAGCTGTTGGGAGACAGATGGTAGCCTCCCGTCAAGGCCATCCAGCGTGATCTTTAACGTGCACAGGGTATGGCTCTCCCGCACACGGGGCCACGGCTTAACGTACCATCCGACGGACGGCGGCCTTTCCAAGCCCATCGGTGTCCCCTACTGACCGTGGGCAGGGCGGGGAATTTTGCGGAGATAAATCTCAACGTTGACCCAGCTGGGACTCGAACCTGGGAACTACAGATTACGAGTCAGGCGCGCTACCGACTGAGCCACCACCGCCCTCATTTTACACATGTTTTAGCATTTTACACATTAATTACATTGCTATACGAGGTTTTCATAACATGAACAATTGTAGCTACCGTTAACTATTTTTCAGGTGCGGATTTCAGATGTGACCTTAAAATATGGCTAGCACGTCACGTTTTTATGTTATTGGTCATTCTGACTCCTATTAAGATCTTCCTATACCAACACCTCCAGGCAACTGAGAGGATACTAGATATTTTACTTTTTGTGGCTAGCAACACTGTTTGCCAAGTGCGAGAAAACATGTAACAGTAGCCTAACCTCAGACCGCCATTCTTGTTTTTTCATTGTAGGAGGAACACGTGCTGTACGTTGAAGAGTGAATTTTGGCGTTAAAATGGCAGAAAGGCAGCGTCGCTCTTGTGTTAATGTGCCGGACAAGTTTTGTTATGTGTGTAGAAATTATATTTTAAAATCCCAGGGTCGTTCTTGACAAAGATTGTGAAGAAATCCTATAACTTGTATTTTGGATGTCATGTTGGAGATCAGAACAAAACATGGGCTCCACGTGTGTGCTGCATATCGTGCTTTGTTGTCCTGAGTAAATGGTTGAAAGGTAAGATAAAATTCATTCCCTTTACAGTTCCAATGGTTTGGCGTGAGCCAACTAGTCACTTGCATGATTGAGGGGCGGGGGTGGCTCAGTCGGTAGCGCGCCAGGCTCGTAATCTGTAGTTCCCAGGTTCGAGTCCCAGCTGGGTCAGCGTTGAGATTTATCTCCGCAAAATTCCCCACCCTGTCCACGGTCAGTAGGGGACATCGATGGGCTTGGAAAGGCCGCCGTCCGTCGGATGGGACGTTAAGCCGTGGCCCCGTGTGCGGGAGAGCCATACCCTGTGCACGTTAAAGAACACGTTGGATGGCCTTGACGGGAGGCTACCATCTGTCTCCCAACAGCTGTTCCAGTGGGTCCCCTCTCCCAACTTTCTCTGAGCCTTCGGGGTCCATGTGACCTGGCCATTTAGCCTATGGTGTGCAAAAAAGTGCCGCTCAGAGGTAAAACAACCCAACCCTTGTGACCCGGCCATTTAGCCCATTGTGTGCAAAAATTGTGCCGCTCAGAGTAAAAACACACAACCTTGAATAAATTCATTATTTTCTTACATATTGGTTTTCGAAACCAATACGTATTCATTATTTTTCGAACTATATATTTCGAAACCAATATGTATTCATTATTTTTCGGACTCATCGTAGACAGCTCGAGGACACTTAAATCAAGCTCATGGAGCACAGCTTGAGATGCACTGAAAATATAGATTTCAATAGAAAAGAACTTTGACGTTTCAAGGACGGATTGAGCCAAACTTCGTGATCCACTAGATATTTTTCAAGGATTTATTTTGAGTGACAGTCGTGTCAACACATTCTGAGGAATACGATGACAACGAAGTGCAATGGTTCGTAATTGGAACGTTGGGTGATGAAATGTCTGGATTTCAGAGGTCGCTCGGAAAGCAAGAAGGAAGAAGGAATTCTTCGAAGTTTGAAAATTAACTCCATCAATCATTTTCGTGCCAATAGCAGTTTTCAATTAGCTGTGTGTAGGCTTCAGCGGAAGGGGATTTCGCAATTAGAATACTTGCTTCATAAATCACATTCGTGGAACATATAACGTCAGCTATTATATTTATTAGTTCAACGGATTTAATCATCTTCATTTTAGGTGGGGGGGGAGGTTTGGCATTCGAAAATTAAATTAATGTGGACAGTTATTGATATACAATGATATCGCCATATATGCAGTCTCAGTGCATTGGAAAAACTCTAAAAATAAAAATGACTAGCTTAGCGAAGGTCACAAGATTTTCTATTTTATACAGTATTTCAAATATGTTACAGCAGATTGTATTATTTTGTAGATAACTGGTTTTCAACTTTTTATGCTTCACGTACACCCTGGAAATGTGTATGAAACTGGCATACCCCTTGTATAGGTAGATAAAACTATAGTTATAGTATAACAATGGGAATAAAATAAAACATATATATCAGTGGTTCTCAACCTTTTCTGCTTCACGTACCCTCTGGAAATGTGTATGTAACTGGCGTACCCCTTGTATAGGTAGATAAAACTATAGTTATAGTATAACAATGGGAATAAAATGAAACATATATACCAGTGGTTTTCAACCTTTTCTGCTTCACGTATCCCCTGGAAATATGTATGTAACTGGCGTACCCCTTGTATAGGTAGATAAAACTATAGTTATAGTATAACAATGGGAATAAAATAAAACATATATTTCAGTGGTTTTCAACCTTTTATGCTTCACGTACTCCCTGGAAATGTGTATGTAACTGGCGTACCCCTTGTATAGGTAGATAAAACTATAGTTATAGTATAACCATGGAAATAAAATAAAACATATATATCAGTGGTTCTCAACTTTTATGCTTCACGTATCCCCTGGAAATGTGTATGAAACTGACGTACCCCTTGTATAGATAGATAAAACTATAGTTATAGTATAACCATGGAAATAAAATAAAACATATATATCAGTGGTTCTCAACCTTTTATGCTTCACGTACCCCCTGGAAATGTGTATGTAACTGGAGTACCCCTTGTATAGATAGAAAAAACTATAGTTATAGTATAACAATGGGAATAAAATAAAACATATATATCAGTGGTTCTCAACTTTTATGCTTCACGTATCCCCTGGAAATGTGTATGAAACTGGCGTACCCCTTGTATAGATAGATAAAACTATAGTTATAGTATAACCATGGAAATAAAATAAAACATATATATCAGTGGTTCTCAACCTTTTATGCTTCACGTACCCCCTGGAAATGTGTATGTAACTGGAGTACCCCTTGTATAGATAGAAAAAACTATAGTTATAGTATAACAATGGGAATAAAATAAAACATATATATCAGTGGTTCTCAACTTTTATGCTTCACGTATCCCCTGGAAATGTGTATGAAACTGGCGTACCCCTTGTATAGATAGATAAAACTATAGTTATAGTATAACCATGGGAATAAAATAAAACATATATATCAGTGGTTCTCAACCTTTTATGCTTCACGTACTCCCTGGAAATGTGAATGTAACTGGCGTACCCCTTGTATAGATAGATAAAACTATAGTTATAGTATAACCATGGGAATAAAATAAAACATATATATCAGTGGTTCTCAACCTTTTATGCTTCACCTACCCCCTGGAAATGTGTATGTAACTGGCGTACTCCTTGTATAGATAGATAAAACTATAGTTATAGTATAACAATGGGAATAAAATAAAACATATATATCAGTGGTTCTCAACCTTTTATGCTTCACGTACTCCCTGGAAATGTGAATGTAACTGGCGTACCCCTTGTATAGATAGATAAAACTATAGTTATAGTATAACCATGGGAATAAAATAAAACATATATATCAGTGGTTCTCGACCTTTTATGCTTCACGTACCCCCTTGAAATGTGTATGTAACTGGCGTACCCCTTGTGTAGATAGATAAAACTATAGTTATAGTGTAAAAATGGGAATAAAATAAAACATATATATCAGTGGTTCTCAACCTTTTATGCTTCACGTATCCCCTGGAAATGTGTATGTAACTGGCGTACCCCTTGTATAGGTAGATAAAACTATAGTTATAGTATAACAATGGGAATAAAATGAAACATATATATCAGTGGTTCTCAACCTTTTATGCTTCACGTACCCCCTGGAAATGTGTATGTAACTGGCGTACCCCTTGTATAGATAGATAAAACTATAGTTATATTATAACAATAGGAATAAAATAAAACATATATATCAGTGATTCTAAACCTTTTATGTTTCACGTATCCCCTGGAAATGTGTATGTAACTGGCGTACCCCTTGTATAGATAGATAAAACTATAGTTATAGTATAACAATGGGAATAAAATGAAACATATATATCAGTGGTTCTCAACCTTTTTATGCTTCACGTACCCCCTGGAAATGTGTATGTAACTGGCGTACCCCTTGTATAGATAGATAAAACTATAGTTATAGTATAACAATGGGAATAAAATAAAACATATATATCAGTGGTTCTCAACCTTTTATGCTTCACGTACCCCCTGGAAATGTGTATGTAACTGGCGTACCCCTTGTATAGATAGATAAAACTACAGTTATAGTATAATAATGCCAACTTAGCTACTTTGTTACTAGATCTAGCGACTTTTGAGCTCTCACGGCGTACCCCAAAATATTTTACCGCGTACTCCACGTTGAGAACCCTTGTTGTAGATCAATGGTTTCAGATTTCAAGAAACAATTATTTCAATGCGAAATCCTGCAAAATCGCAAGTTGGTTGTTGGTTGACCTCTGAGCGACACTCTTTTGCACACAATGGGCTAAATGTCCAGGTCACAAGGACCCCGAAGGTTCAGAGAAGGTTGGGGGAGGGGAACCACTGGATAGCTCTTAGAATATAGATGGTACCCTCCCGTCAAGGTCATCCAGCGTGTTCTTTAACGTGCACAGTGTATGGCCCTCCCGCACACGGGCCAGGCTTAATGCCCCACGGACGGCGGCCTTTCGAATCCCATCGGTGTCCCCTACTGACCGTGGACAGGGCGGTGTAAAATCGCAAATAAAGAGGCAATTATAATGAAATGCAAACTATCTTAAAGACTCTGGTCATCATATTTCTCACGCATTCTCAAGTGGCAGGATTTTTTTGGGGGAAATGACTCAGTCACGGAAAAACAGCGACTCAGACGTAATCACACCATTTTCTTAACTTGATTTTTCTTGATTTGGAATCCCACCGGGTCAGCGTTGAGATCTTCGCTAGATAAGATAGGGAACACCCTCGGACTTCGAAAGGAAACTTCGTCCCTGCGTGTGTCGTAGAGATGTACCACGTGCATGTTAAAGAATAAGCTGGATAATGTTGATGAGAGGCTTTCTGTCTAATAACAGTTCGCCAAAGAATCCTGTTGCCCAATTCTTATTGGGGGCGGGGGTGGTCTGTAGTTTCCAGGTTCGAGTCCCAGCTGGGTCAGCGTTGAGATTTATCTCCGCAAAATTCCCCGTCCTGCCCACGGTCAGTAGGGGACACCGATGGGTTTGGAAAGGCCGCCGTCCGTCAGATGGGACGTTAAGCCGTGGTCCCGTGTGCGGGAGAGTCATACCCTGTGCACGTTAAAGAACACGCTGGATGGCCTTGACGGGAGGCTACCATCTGTCTCCCAACAGCTGTTCCAGTGGGTCCCCTCTCCCAACCTTCTCTGAGCCTTCGGAGTCCATGTGACCTGGCCATTTAACCCATGGTGTGCAAAAAAGTGTCGCTCAGAGGTAAAACAACACAACCCAATTCTTATTGAAATTTAGTACATCACTGCAGGGAATCTCGTTCTCTGTCCTATTTTGGTTTTCTACACATTGCAGGTAATCACGTTTCTCTGTTTTCATAAGGTTCGGTACAGCACCAAGAGAAAACCCGTTCTCTCACTTATTGAGTTTTGATACAGCATGACAGGAAATCTCTTTCTTTCTCCTATTTCAGTCTGGTACAGAATCGCAGGTAACCCATCTTTCTACTACTCAGGTTTAGTACAGCACTGCAGGAAAACCCGTTCTGTCACCTATTGAGATTTGGTGCAGCACTACAGGGAATTCCATTCTCTGTCTTATTGAGGTTTGGTACAGAAATGCACGGAACCATTCTTTGTACTACCGAGGTTTGGTACAGCACTGCAGAGAAACCAGATTGTTGCCTATTTAGGTTTGGTGCAACACCACAGGAAATCCTATTTTCTGTCCTATTGAGGTTTGGTATAGCACCAGAACGAAGATCATTCTCTTTGCTAATGAAGTTTAGTCCAGAACGCAGTGAACCCGTTCTTTGCACTACTAAGGTACAGGCTTTTGTTTAGTACAGCACATATAGAGGTTTGGTTCAGAACCAAAGGGTATCCCATCCTCTGTCCTATTGAGGTTTGGTTCAACACCGAAGGGAATCCCATCCTCTATTTTCTTGAGGTTTGGTACAGCACCAGAACGAAACCCATTCTCTGTTCTATTGAGGTTTGGTCCAAAACTCCAGTGAGCCCGTTCGTTGTACCACAGAGGTATGGGTTTCTGTCTTTGTACTATTGATATTTAGTACAGCACCTATTGAGGTTTGATTCAGCACCAAAGAGAATCGCATCCTCTGTCCTATTGAGGTTTGATTCAGAACCAAGGGTAATCCCATCCTCTGCCCCATTGAGGTTTGGTTCAGAACCAAGGGGAATCCCATCCTGTGTCCTATTGAGGTTTGGTTCAGAACCAAGGGGAATCCCATCCTCTGTCCTATTGAGGTTTGGTTCGGAACCAAGGGGAATCCCATCCTCTGTCCTATTGAGGTTTGGTTCAGAACCAAGGCGAATCCCATCCTCTGTCCTATTGAGGTTTTGTTCAGAAACAAGGGGAATCCCATCCTCTGTCCTATTGAGGTTTGGTTCAGAACCAAGGGGAATCGCATCCTCTGTCCCATTGAGGTTTGGTTCAGAACCAAGGGGAATCCCATCGTCTGTCCTATTGAGGTTTGGTTCAGAACCAAGGGGGATCCCATCCTCTGTCCTATTGAGGTTTGGTTGGGAACTAAAGGGAATCCCATCCTCCTTTTTCTTGAGGTTTGGTTCAACACCAAAGGGAATCCCATCCTCCTTTTTCTTGTGGTTTGGTACAGCACCAGAACGAAACCCATTCTCTGTTCAACTGACGTTTATTACAGAACCGCAGGGAACTGTTCTTTGTACTACTGAGGTTCATTACAGCACTGGAGAGAAACCTGTTCTGTCACCTATTGAAGTTTTGTGCAGCACCACAGAGAATCCCATTCTTTGGCCTATTGAGGTTTGGTATAGCACCAGAACGAAACTCATTCTCTGTCCTATTGACATTTGATGCACTCATCCGTGACTTTTCGCCGCTGCCGTCGTCCCCGCAGCATGCAGGGCTATTGTTGTGTTGATGCAATTAGAGCCGCAAGATAACCCTCAGGCCAAAGGCTGTATCCTTACCGGTCAAAAGCTTATATATTAATAAACGACCATCGTTAAAAAGAAAAAAAAATGAGTCATATCAATTTACATAAATCTCTTTCATTTTTCCATAAACGCAAATATGCACGAATTCAGCAGAAGTGTTTAAATCATGTCTACAGGTAAAAGATGATCTATAACAATATATATATAAATCATTCCTTCAGAACGATGGGTTGTTTTACCTCTGAGCGACACTTTTTTTGCACACCATGGGCTAAACAGCCAGGTCACATGGACCCCGAAGGCTCAGAGAAGGTTGGGGGAGGGGACCCACTGGAACAGCTGTTGGGAGACAGATGGTAGCCTCCCGTCAAGGTCATCCAGCGTGTTCTTTAACGTGCACAGG
The DNA here is from genome assembly GCA_038380435.1 of Ryuthela nishihirai. Taxonomy (NCBI): domain Eukaryota; kingdom Metazoa; phylum Arthropoda; class Arachnida; order Araneae; family Heptathelidae; genus Ryuthela; species Ryuthela nishihirai. Next base: position 23,615,614 of record JAWZYU010000010.1, read on the forward strand.
GGTATGGCGGGGACCCACTGGAACAGCTGTTAGGACAGGGGTAGGGAGGGGACCCACTGGAACAGCTGTTAGGAGACAGATGGTAGCCTCCGTCAAGGCCATCCAGCGTGTTCTTTAACGTGCACCGGGTATGGCTCTCCCGCACACGGGACCACGGCTTAACGTCCCATCCGACGGACGGAGGCCTTTCCAAGCCCATCGGTGTCCCCTACTGACCGTGGGCAGGGCGGGGAGTTTTGCGGAGATAAATCTCAACGCTGACCCAGCTGGGACTCGAAGCTGGGAACTACAGATTACGAGCCTGGCGCGCTACCGACTGAGCCACCCCCGCCCCAGACAGAACGATGGGACCTCAAAGTTTAAATTTTTTCAAAATACTCTTGTATATAATTGTGAGGAAAGACTTAAACAAAATGAGTACATAAAGATTGGCCCTTATTCGAAAGCAGCTCTCTTTTATCACCAGATCGTGAATGAATATGTTCAATGAAAATCACAATTTACGGAGGTGAAATAGTCTTCAGCAGAAAGATAACATGAACGATTGTATCGCGTTGGTTCCCTGTGATATTGGAACTGCTGGAGTGGAGGTTCGAGTTCCAGTTTGGTGTCGAGACGGACATTGTGGTTTGTTCCGTCATAACCTGTAGATTTCTACTAGTATTTATAATGTTATTTGTTCCAAACATCATTAACATTTTTATCTCCGCAAAAATCCCCCGCCCTGCCCACGGTCAGTAGGGGACACCGATGGGCTTGGAAAGGCCTCCGTCCGTCGGATGGGACGTTAAGCCGTGGTCCCGTGTGCGGGAGAGCCATACCCTGTGCACGTTAAAGAACAAGCTGGATGGCCTTGACGTGAGGCTACCATCTGTCTCCCAACAGCTGTTCCAGTGGGTCCCCTCCCCCAACCTTCTCTGAGCCTTCGGGGTTCATGTGACCTGCCCATTTAGCCCATGGTGTGCAAAAAAGTGCCGCTCAGAGGTAAAACAACCCAACCCATTAACATTTTTATTTCGTCATAAATAATTATAACTAATAATATAAGAATAAAATAAATAATTACCAACATACATTTCTGTTTATATGCCTTATGATGAATATTATGTTTTTATGCGTCAGAGAATTTTTTTTCCCCAAATCGAGCTCGGATGGGTTCGGGCTCAACAACTGTCAAAATATTTCGGCTCGGATTCCACAATTGCCGAAAAAGTTCGGGCTCGGATTATCTCTGACTCAAAAATTGTCGAAATAGTTCGGGTGAGCTCGGACTTAACAATTGTCGAAATGGTTCCGGCGAGTTCGGACACAACAATTGTCGAAATAGTTCGGGCTCGGCTGATCATGGGTTGGGTTGTTTTTCCTCTGAGCGGCACTTTTTTGCACACCATGGGCAAAATGGGCAGGTCACATGGACCCCGAAGGCTCAGAGAAGGTTGGAGGATGGAACCCACTGGAACAGCTGTTGGGAGACAGATGGTAACCTCCCGTCTAGACCATCCAGTGTGTTCTTTAACGTGCACATCTACCGCACACGAGGCCACGGCTTAACGTAGCATCCGACGGACAGCGCTGAGTTTGAACTCAACAATTGTCGAAATAGTTCGGGCTCGGCTGATCTTGGACTCAACATTTCGGGCTGGCTAGGGCCCAATAACTTTGGGCGGGCTAGGGCTCAATAACTGGGCGGGCTAGGGCTCAATAACTTTGCGCTCCCCCAAGTGTGGACTCAAAACGTTAACTCCAACTCATTTAGAGTAACTATCATAGCCAAGAACGAACACTTTGTATATTTATATTTATATTTCTCTCTTAGTAGTACATATTTATATTTCTCTCTTAAGGACAGATGGGCATGAGAAAGTTTTTACAAACTAAGAGTGGTTTCTAGCACAATGGGAAGGAGTATCCTTAATGGAGGGAATGGAGCTCAGTAGAAAATCACGGGACACTTATCGTAGGTGTACGAGAATGGCAACGGCTTCAAAAAAGTCCGCAAATCGTGGTAAATGTGGGGGGAGGGAACCACTTTAAATAAAATAAGCACATGGGTAATACAAAAAGTTTGCCTGAAATATTGTGTGGGATTTCGTTTTGGATTGGTTTACCTCTGAGCGGAACATTTTTTGCATACAGTGGGCGAAATGGCCTGGTCAGGAGGATGCAGAAGGCTCAGAGAAGGTTGGAGAATGGGACAGATGGAAACATCCCATCAATGCCGTTTAGCGAGTTCTTTAACGTGCATTGGATATGGCACTCCTGCAAAAAGGGTCACCGCTTAACGTTGCATGCGACGGATGGCGATCTTTCCAAGCCATTTAGTGTCCCATTTCCCAACAAGGGCATGATAAGGGTTAGCGGAGATAAATCTCGACGCTGACGCAGTTGGAAGGGGTAAAATGTTGAAGTTGGTAAATGTGCATATTACGAGCCTGGCTTCTTTCCTATTGAGACAAACCCATCTGATTTGTGAGGACATTTTCTGATTGAGTGAAAATACCTTTACGTTAAAAAATGCAGTTACAGAACCAAAAATATGTTGGTATCAAAATTATATACCTATAATAGCATCATGCTAAATATTGTTGAGAAATGCGGTCTCTTTGGACAACGGGTCACATCATCCCTGTGACGTCATCTAGGCAACGTGGACAAATTCCATTTTCCCTCTCAACAGCTATTGGTCTGACTTTTCTGATCGACCAGGAATCTCGAAGTGCGCATTTAGATGCTGACCTACGCAATTGCCGCATCGATTTTACTGCACTTAGATCAGAAAACGTGCTTCCATCAATCGACTTGATGTGTAGCTCTTAAGGAGCTATCTTCGCTATCCTTCTCCCCAAGCAGACCATACGTTACATTTCCGAGAAGCTTGGGAAGATTGCATCCAAGACTGTCACACAATTATTTAGCTGTGGCTGTAGTGAACAACTCGGCGTACTGAAGCATTAGGATTTCTAACAAGGCCCATTGATGAAACAACAAGTTGTGGCATCCAACATTATAAGATGTTCTGCTATTAAATGTTGACAGACGTTATCAGTGTCAGTTTTTGTTTATTTTAAATCAAGTTTTATTTATTTTTTAAATATAAATTTTATTATTATCTATACATCTTTAAAATAATCGTTAAAATGTTTATCTGTAGGATGGAGACTCGTTTCAGGTACAGATTTGTTCAGTCTTTTGTATCTTCATTTTATTACATACATATTTCAGGGGCGGGGGTGGCTCAGACGGTAGCGCGCCAGGCTCGTAATCTGTAGTTCCCAAGTTCGAGTCCCAGCTGGGTCAGCGTTGAGCTTTATCTCCTCAAAATTCTCCGCTCTGCCTACGGTCAGTAGGGGACACCGATGGGTTTGGAAAGGCCGCTGTTCGTCGGATGGGACGTTAAACTGTGGCCCCGTGTGCAGGAGAGTCATACTCTGTGCACGTTAAAGAACACACTGGATGGCCTTGACGGGAGGCCCCAACAGCTATTCCAGTGGGTCCCCTCCCCCAACGTTCTCTGAGCCCTCGGGGTCCTTGTGGCCTGACCATTTAGCCCATGGTGTGCAAAAAAGTGCCGCTCAGAGGTAAAACAACTCAATCCATACATGTTTCAAGTATTTCTAAATGCGTAGGTGGATCAATTGATTCGCGGGCTTTCTTTATCATGAGACTTTTTATGGCATTAACTTCGATAGTAACAAATTAAAAGAATGCAGTTGAACTGTCTCGGCCGCGCAGATGTAGGAGTGGAGTCGGTTGGGTGTGCATGGAGCGAGAGGCTTCAAACTAAAGGGAATTTCGATATTCGATATAACTTAAATATTTTTATCACTCTTCCTAGAAATATAGTTCAATGATTTTAAATAGGGTCTGATCGCTTAAACCTAGGAGATTTTATTTCCTTTATTTAATATTAATTAACAAAAGCCAATTGTAGTCCAGGTTAGGGCTTCAAAGAATTAAGTTTCTATACATCGAGTTGTAAACTTTTCTAATCATGCTGGTTCGAGTCCCAAATGTTCCTGTGTCAAATTTAACTGTCGATCTGTCCTCGGTAAGAAAGGAAACACCGATGGCCTTGGAAAGGCCTCCGTCCGTCGCATGTGACGTTAAGCCGCAGGCCGTGTGCAGGAGAGTCATACACTGTGCACAATAAAGAACACTCTGGATGGACGATGGGAGACTTTCATCTGTCTCCTAACAGATGCTCAGTGGATCCTCTCCGCCCAACATCCTCTGAGCTCTTGGTGTTCTTGTGACCAGGCGATTTAGCGAAATGTGTGTAAAAAATCTCTCTCAGAAATATCCCAAACCAAACTTGGCTGATTTAGTCTACAATGGTTCTTTACACACATTACTGTTCTACAGTTTTGTTGATAATTTTTCGCTTTTGCGCTCTATTTTTAACTTTGGGCGGCGGTGGCTAAATCGGTAGTGCGCCAGGTTCGTAATCTGCAGTTCCAAGTTTGAGTCCCGCCTGGGCCAGCGTTCAGATTTTTCTTCGTAATACTCCCTGCCCTCAGTCAGTAAATATATGATTCGTTAATTTTTAAACACAGTCTGAAACTAAGAGCTGTTAAATTAGTATAATTAGACATATTTTTTTATTTAAAAATTCTGCAATTTATTATGTGCAATACACCGATGGGCTTCGAAAGGCCGCTGTCCGTCGGATGGGACGTTAAGCCGCGGTCCGTTCTGCAGCCATCACTGTGCACGTTAAAGAATAAGCTGGGTGGCCTTGATGGGAGGCTACCATCTGTCCAATGTGGCCTCTTCCCCCAACCTTCTCTGAGCCCTCGAGGTTCTTGTGACCTGGCCATTTCGACCATCGTGTGCAAAAAAGTGCCGCTCAGGGGTAAAACAACACAATCCAACTTTTAACTTTAGTTATGGGTTATATTGTACATTTTTTTAATATCCTTTTTGCTTTTGCCTTGTTTAGCGCATTTGAGCTAAATGGTTGACGCTCCATTTAACTCTAAGCTATCAACCAACTACTTATGCCCTGTATATATATACACACTTAGACGCACACCAATAAAACAATCCGCGAACCGTGAAAGCCGGTATACAAATACCTTTTAGCCAGGTATACAAATGACTAAAGTTTCACTGCCAATGAACTTTCAGGTCGTTCCTAGAGCAGGTTCGAGTCCCAGCTGGGACAGCGTTGAGATTTATCTCCACAAAATTCCCCGCCCTGCCCACGGTCAGTAGGGGACACCGATGGGCTTGAAAAGGGCGCCGTCCGTCGGATGGGACGTTAAGCCGTGGCCCCGTGTGCGGGAGAGACATACCCTGTGCACGTTAAAGAACACGCTGAATGGCCTTGACGGGAGGCTACCATCTGTCTCCCAACAGCTGTTCCAGTGGGTCCCCTCCCCCAACCTTCTCTGAGCCTTCGGGGTCCATGTGACCTGGCCATTTAGCCCATGGTGTGCAAAAAAGTGCCGCTCAGAGGTAAAACAACCCAACCCAACAAATGACTAAAGTTTCACTGCCAATGAACTTTTAGGTCGTTCCTAGAGTGCATTTGAATCGCGCACCCAGTGTCCTAGATAAGGGGAGTCAAACACTCACTGTGAACAATCTGGTTGCTTTCACTTCAGTCGCCGCTAATCATGCCTAGACGCCGCCGTAGAAGACCCCACGAACAACGGAGAACATTTGTGAGGAACGTATCGTTGGTCTGCTGGAAGCAGGCTGGTCGTGTCGACTGATCGCCCACCATCTGAGCAGTAGCGATGCAGCAGTGAGACAGTGTTGGCAGCAATGGGTACATGAGGGCACAAATACCCACCGTAAAGGTTCTGGTCGGCTCAGGTGGACAACTGGGAGAGAGGATCATCTTATAGTCTGACAAGCCTCAAATGCTCCGATGGCTTCAATGTCCACCATCCAGCGAGGTGTAGCGGCCTCTACGCAGCATCCTCTATCATCGGACACCATTGCTAGACGACTTGCAACGGCAGGACTCCTTCTGGTTGCCCCTTCCAACGTCTTTCCTTAACCACCCTACATCAGTGGCCCGTCTGGAGTTGTGTCCCAGAATCACGACCATCTCCCGGCAGGTGTCGGATAGTTTTTAGTGAAAAATCCTGCTTCTGCCGTGAAACTGATGACCACCGTTCTAGAATAAGGAGGAGAACTGGGCAGCGCTCACATTTGGAGTCAGTTATAGAGCTAATGGTATTATGGTGTGGCGTACCATCTGCTATGAGAGCAGGTTGCCCCTAGTCATGGTAACAGGAACGTTAACAGCACAGCGATACGTTTAAGCGATCCCGTGATTTGTCATATTACCTTTCATGTCACGTCTGCCAGGGGCCATTTACTAGAAGAATAATGTTGACCACACACAGCTTGCCTCTCTTGGAGTGCTTCCGTAGTGTTGAAACCCTCCGTTGGCTAGCTAGATCCCTGGATCGTTCTCCTATCGAACATGCATAGGATATCCTGGGTCATCAGCTACGGCCATCATGAAATATAGCGGATCTTGGACAGCAATTACAGGACTCTAGGCACAATCTGCCACAGGACAATATTATAGTTTTGTTTGACTTCATGTGACGCCGTATATCATCGTGCATCGAAGCCAGAGGTACTAATCTATAAGAGTTATGCTACGACTCTTCTGAAATAAAGAATCCATGTGTTTTGATATTGTGATCACTTCTTTCTCTTCCTCCATATTGCGCGTTCTACCTTTCATTATGATGGGACGCTTGCTTTGAGGTGCGTCGATATTTTTTATTTATCTAAGTGTGTATATTGAATATATATTTGCGTTTATCTCTAAGGAATCTCCCTATTTTTACTTTACTGGTGGTATTTTTCAAATGTCTTTGTGAGACACAAAGGCACTTGAAATTTCAAAACAAAAAAATGGCTGCCCTTAAAATGTAATTTGTTTAATCCTGGTCTAATTCATCGTTTGATGTAATCATTATATCCTTTCGTATGATTACTTTTACTCTTCAGTAACTTAATCGTAGAGCTTAACCCTTTGAGGACCATAAGGTTTCTAAGAGTAAATATTAGTATGTAACTGTTTATTTTAGTTTGTTTAGACGTAAAATAAAAATCATAAGAAAAATACATAACAATGTGTAGTTTTTTTGGAATTTTATGGGAAACATTTTTCCCAATGGACTATAAAGGTAACACAAATTATAGTTAGGCTTATTATGCAATGTCTTTTATTTATTGGTTTATTAGAACAAAATGTTAACTAAAATAATACAAAATTATGAAATAAAATTACTATACAAAATGATGTGCTAATTATGATATTCTGCGAAGCAATTTCTTTTGGTAGTGAGGCAAAGATGGACATTGCACATAGTACATATATTATGCGTCCTGACAGTTCTTTTTTTTTTCTAAACATTCCCGTGTACGTAATTGCGTTCGGCATACGTTCTATTTGGACATTCTGTATAAAAATGCAGATAAGGTTATAATTAAACACGATAATCACCAATTTTAAAATGGGAAAAATGTTTCCCTTAGTCGTGAAAGGGTTAATACTTGCAAAAAAAAAAACATTTTATTTAAAATATAATCAAAAGCAAAATATAGTCAGGATTTATTTCGCAACTCCACGCTACAGGTTTATCGTTAGAGAAGTTCTCACTCTTTCGGTGAAAAAAAGAGCCAATGAAGCTTATTCAAAAAAAAAATACAACCCATTTCCTCTCGCCGAGAAACGGAAATTGTTCATCTTCCTCCCTGGGGATATGTTTTGCACACAAAGCTGACTGGACGTTAGTAGTGGCATATCGATCAACGTTGGAAATGAAGTTTCTCGAGAATTCCTTTCTTTCGGAAAACTTGGGCGAGAAGATGCCCAGATGATTCGTCAAGATCGCTGAACGCAGCGGTCCTAATTTGTCTGCAGTACAAGATCCTATTTATTGCTTCGTTTCGAAAGAGAGAGAGAGCAGTGCAACATAAAAGTATAAAATTTTTGTCCCGAGAAAGAAATATTTTAGTTTACCAAGTTTAATTTTTTAAACTTGAAATGTTTCAACTTGTAAATATGTGTAAAAGAATACTTAAAGTTATGTTGACAACTTTAGTTAATCGTACATCTCTTTTTCTATATTTCACTGGTGTAGTACTCATCTTTAATGATTAACTTTTGGAATTTACATCTTTTAATCCCAGAGGAAAATGGGACTGCTTGTGGTCAAAAGTATCGTTCTTTGTCATCATTATCGTATGTGAAGTTTTAAAAAGAGTAGCGTAACTTCTCTAATCCTTTTTCCCTGACATGAAATTTATTTAACCACTGGCAACATTCTTTGCAATTTATTTAAGAATAATGTAGAGTTCTCCCGTAACTAGTTTAACAAGCATCTATATTATAAACAGTAAAGCATTTGCAACAGAAAATTCCTTTTCTCTTTCTTTCATCCCTCTCCCAATTTGTTCCTCTGTCAGTTTCTCATTTTCTCTTCCTCTTATATTTCGGGGCGGGGGTGGCTCAGTCGGTAGCGCGCCAGGCTCGTAATCTGGAGTTCCCAGGTTCGAGTCCCAGCTGGGTCAGCGTTGAGATTTATCTCCGTAAAATTCCCTGTCCTGCCTACGGTCAGTAGGGGACACCGATGGGCTTGGAAAGGCCGTCGTCCGTCGGATGGGACGTTAAGCCTTGGCCCCGTGTACTGGAGAGAGCCATACCCTGTGTATGTTAAAGAACACGCTGGATGGCCTTGTCGGGAGGCTACCAACTGTCTCCCAACAGCTGTTCCAGTGGATCCCCTTTTCCCAACCTTCTCTGAACCTTCGGGGTCCATGTGACCTGGCCGTTTAGCCCATGGTGTGCAAAAAATTGCCGCTCAGATGTAAAACAACCGAACCCTCCTCTTATATTTCTCCTTTAATTCAATACAATAAACTACCATTGTTAGACTATTCAATGAAGCCTATTGTTAGACTATTTCAAATTCGAGAACATATTGTCAAAGTGTTTTAAATTTGAGAATCCATTGTTAGACTGTATTAAATTTGATAACCCATTGTTGCGATAATTAATTTTGAGAGTACATTATTAGGCTATTTCACAGAGAGTCCATTTTTGGACAATATTAAATTTTAAGTCCCATTGTAGACAATATTAAATTTGGGAGCCCACTGTTAGAATATATGAAATTTTAGAACGCACTGTTAGACTAACATGGGCTGCAAAGTTTATTATAAACTGTTTTATATTTGAGAGTCCAGTATTAGGCCATATTAAATTTTAGAATGCATTATTTGACTATATTAAATTTGAGAAAATTATTTGACTATATTAATTTTCAAAGTATTTTAAATTTATTAAAACATTTTAAATTATTTTTTGTTATGAAAATACCATTGTTAGACTATATTAAATTGGAGAACCCATTGTTACATTATATCAGTTTTGAGAAGCCTTGTAAACTATTAAATTTGAGAACCCAATGTTAGATTATACCAAATTTTAGAGTCCATTGTTAGACTATGTTAAATTTGAGAACCCATTGTTAGACTATGTTAAATTTGGGCCCACTGTTAAACTGTATTAAAATTGTGAGCCAATTGTTAAATTGTATTAATATACTCTAACAATGGATTCTCAAAATTAAATTTTAAGGCCCATTGTAATCATCACTCATGTATTGAAGAAAGCCGAAGAAGAACACCAAATGGTAATGAAGAAGTGCACTCGATTTGGTATTTTTTGTAATAACTAGCGTATTTTTAATTATTTCTGAATTAAATTAAAATAAAGGAAAATAAATCATTTTTGAATAAAATTTTTTGTGTTTAAGAGGAAAGTATGTTAAAAATGCTAAAAAGATTGTGACGTAAACAAAGAACCGATTGTCCAAATATTCATAGTTCACCACTGAGATGGCTCAGTCGGTAGTGCGGCATATTCGTCACCTGATTATTATCGATGGTATTCGAGTCCTCAATATGCCTACTTTGAAGTTTTCTCAGTAAATGCCCTCTATGTGTGAAATAGGAAACCCATGAGTTTTGAAAGGCAGCCATTCGTCGCCTGTGATTCTAAGTCATAGCCCAGTGTGTAATAATGACTCTGTGAAATGGGAAACCCATAAACTTTGAAAGGCAGCCATTCGTCGCCTGTGATTCTAAGTCATAGCCCAGTGTGTAATAATGACTCTGAGAAATGGGCAGCCATTCGTCGCCTGTGATTCTAAGTCATAGCCCAGTGTGTAATAATGACTCTGAGAAATGGGCAGCCATTCGTCGCCTGTGATTCTAAGTCATAGCCCAGTGTGTAATAATGACTCTGAGAAATGGGAAACCCATGAGCTTTGAAAGGGCAGCCATTCGTCGCTTGTGATTCTAAGTCATAGCCCAATGTGTAATAATGGCACTGAGAAATTTGAAACCCATGAGCTTTGAAAGGGCAGCCATTCGTCGCCTGTGATTCTAAGTCATAGCCCAGTGCGTAATAATGACTCTGAGAAATGGGAAACCCATAAACTTTGAAAGACAGCCATTCGTCGCCTGTGAGACTAAGTCATAGCCCAGTGTGTAATAATGACTCTGAGAAATGGGAAACCCATGAGCTTTGAAAGGGCAGCCATTCGTCGCCTGTGATTCTAAGTCATAGCCCAGTGTGTAATAATGACTCTGAGAAATGGGCAGCCATTCGTCGCCTGTGATTCTAAGTCATAGCCCAGTGTGTAATAATGACTCTGAGAAATGGGAAACCCATGAGCTTTGAAAGGGCAGCCATTCGTCGCCTGTGATTCTAAGTCATAGCCCAATGTGTAATAATGGCACTGAGAAATTTGAAACCCATGAGCTTTGAAAGGGCAGCCATTCGTCGCCTGTGATTCTAAGTCATAGCCCAGTGCGTAATAATGACTCTGAGAAATGGGAAACCCATAAACTTTGAAAGACAGCCATTCGTCGCCTGTGAGACTAAGTCATAGCCCAGTGCGTAATAATGACTCTGAGAAATGGGAAACCCATAAACTTTGAAAGACAGCCATTCGTCGCCTGTGAGACTAAGTCATAGCCCAGTGTGTAATAATGACTCTGAGAAATGGGAAACCCATGAGCTTTGAAAGGGCAGCCATTCGTCGCCTGTGATTCTAAGTCATAGCCCAATGTGTAATAATGACACTGAGAAATTTGAAACCCATGAGCTTTGAAAGGGCAGCCATTCGTCGCCTGTGATTCTAAGTCATAGCCCAGTGTGTAATAATGACTCTGAGAAATGGGAAACCCATGAGCTTTGAAAGGGCAGCCATTCGTCGCCTGTGATTCTAAGTCATAGCCCAGTGCGTAATAATGACTCTGAGAAATGGGAAACCCATAAACTTTGAAAGACAGCCATTCGTCGCCTGTGAGACTAAGTCATAGCCCAGTGTGTAATAATGACTCTGAGAAATGGGAAACCCATGAGCTTTGAAAGGGCAGCCATTCGTCGCCTGTGATTCTAAGTCATAGCCCAGTGTGTAATAATGACTCTGAGAAATGGGCAGCCATTCGTCGCCTGTGATTCTAAGTCATAGCCCAGTGTGTAATAATGACTCTGAGAAATGGGAAACCCATGAGCTTTGAAAGGGCAGCCATTCGTCTCCTGTGATTCTAAGTCATAGCCCAATGTGTAATAATGACACTGAATAATGGGAAACCCATGAGCTTTGAAAGGCAGCAATTCGTCGCCTGTGATTCTAAGCCATAGCCCAGTGTGTCATAATGCCCTCTATGTGTGAAATAGGAAACCCACGAGCTTTGAAAGGCAGCCATTCGTCGCCTGTGATTTTAAGTCATAGCCCAGTGTGTAATAATGACTCTGTGAAATGGGAAACCCATAAACTTTGAAAGACAGCCATTCGTCGCCTGTGAGACTAAGTCATAGCCCAGTGTGTAATAATGACTCTGAGAAATGGGAAACCCATGAGCTTTTAAAGGGCAGCCATTCGTCGCCTGTGATTCTAAGTCATAGCCCAGTGTGTCATAATGCCCTCTATGTGTGAAATGGGAAACCCATGAGCTTTGAAAGGCAGCCATTCGTCGCCTGTGACTCTTAGTGTGTAATAAAAACTCCCAGTGTGTAATAATGCCCTCTATGTGTGAAATGGGAAACCCATAAGCTTTGAAAGACAGCCATTCGTCGCCTGTGACTCTAAGCCATAGCCCAGTGTTTAATAAAGCCACACCATTACGAAGGGCGTTCAAAAAGTTCTTGACATTCATCTGCTGAACAAAAATCATTGCACTAACTTCAAGAAAAGTTTTACTCTCCTTCAAAGAACTCTCTTCCGGTATCTACGCAAAGTTGCAGACATCTAAGCCAATTTCGGAATGCTTGGTGGTACTCATGTAGGGGAATACTCGGCAATTCGGAATGAGCGCATTTTGCAAAGTCTTGCAACCTTGAGAAAGGCTACTCATCAAGTTCTTTTTTAATTTTTGGAAACAACCAAAAATTGCATGGTGCAACATCGGGTGAATTTGCAGGATGAGATAGCTATATTCCTTTCCTGTCACAGATTGGACGTAACTTGACAGTTTTTGTGAGCATTGCCTTGTCACGAAGAAGAACCCTTGACATTCCTGTCGTTGAACACCTTTCCTTAACCATTTTGGACAAAACAGTGTTGGTGTAGTATTGGTCATTTATAGTAGTTTCTTTTCGATAAGGAGTGCACGACTATCGCTCCTTGGGAATTGGAAAAAAATTGAACATCCTATTCCTTGAGCGAAAGTCTTGTCGGAGGATTTGGGATGCGGTTGATCTTCCGCAACCCAAACGTAGTTGTCGATCTTTCAGGGAGTTGTGTAGTAATATACGTTTCATCACCTGTAACAATATCTGTTAACCGTTTGGGGAAACTAAGTTAGAACTTCGTCAGCATCTCCTTGCACGAGTCGACTCTAGCCCTTTTTTGCTGTTCTGTCAGTCTGTTGGGTACCCATTTGGCACAGATCTTTCGGAACTTTAAATGTTGATCAATAATTATTTGCATGATGGCAATCGATGCACTGATATCTAAACCCATTACCTGAATGGTGATGTATGGGTTTCTCTTAATGAGTTCACGAGCAGCAGCGATGGTTCTCTCGTTCATGGCCTCCTTCGATCTTCCTGCACGAGAGAGGTCTTCGAAGCTTTGCCGTCCTCTAAATATGCAGATCCATCCCGCAAGTGTCATATGAACAGGTATGATCCCCATATACTTGTGGGGCAAGGTGGCTCAGTCGGTAGCGCGCCAGGCTCGTAATCTGAGTTCCCAGGTTTGAGTCCCAGCTGGGTCAGCGTTGAGATTTGTCTCCGTAAAATTCCCTGTCCTGCCTACGGTCAGTAGGGGACACCGATGGGCTTGAAAAGTCCGCCGTCCGTCGGATGGGACGTTAAGCCTTGGCTCCGTGTGCGGGAGAGCCATACCCTGTGCACGTTAAAGAACATGCTGGGTGACCTTCACGGGAGGCTACCATTTGTCTCCTAGCAGTTGTTCCAGTGGGTCCCCTCCATTAACCTTCTCTGAGCCTTCGGAGTCCTTGTGACCTGGTCATTCAGCCCATGGTGTGCAAAAAAGTGTCGCTCAGAGGCAAAACAACCCAACTCAGACCTTAATTAATCTCCAATCGCATTTTTCCACAAAAAGCTTATTTTAGAAGTTGCAGTACTTCGCCTTGCACCATCGATAATCTGAAGTGATTGCCCAGGAGAGGGCACTCGAGTATCAAAATTGGATTGAATGTTTGGAAAAAGGTCGTCTGGTGCGATGAATCTCGTTTCCTCTTCCACCATGTGGATGGCCGGGCACCTGTGCGTCATTTACCTGTGGAAGTGTTGGCACCAGGATGCACCGTGGGACGAAAACAAGCCAGTGGAGGAAGTGTAATGCTTTGGTCAATGTTCTGCAGGGAAATTTAGGTTCAGTCATTCATGTGCAGGAAACTATGACGTCTACCACCTACATAAACATAGTTACAGACTAGGTACATCCTTTCACGACAACTGTGTTCCCCTTTAGTCAGTAGCCTTTTTAGGCTACTGACTAGAGGAGAATACCGTTGCTTTCTAGAACTCTTTAAAAGTCTTTTTCGGCTACTGACTAGAGCCTAAAAAAGCCCAGTCCCTTTTTTCTGCAGGATAATGCGCTATGCCACACTGCCAGATTGTTCGAGAATGGTTTGCGGAACATGAGGAAAACTTCCAGGTATTGCCCTGACCTCCAAATTCCCCATACATCAATCGATCATCTGTTGGAACAGCATATCCGATCTGCGGTGGCTTAACCACGTAACTTACAAGAGTTAAAGGATCTGCGGATAACTTTTTGGTACCAGATACCACAAGACACCTTTAGAAATCTTGTAGCGTCCATTGTCGTCGGGTATGAGCTGTTTTGGCGGAGCATGGAGGACCAACATCATATTAGGCAGGTGATCATGTTTTGGCTCTTCGGTATATATGCTATTATATAACGTGCAGGGATCTCCCGCACACGGATGTACGGGAGATCCATACCCTGTGCCTTCCACAGTTTAACGTCCCATCTGACAGACTGTGTCCTTTTCTAGATAATCGGTGTTCTCTACTGACCTACGTTTCACGTTGGGGGAGTGTTTGCGGAGATAAATCTCAACTCTGGCTCAAGAATCCTGGAACCTGAAGAACCTGGGAACTGAAGATTACGAACCTGGCAAGGTACCGACTGATCTGCGGCCGATCCGATTCGATCTGCGGCGGCTCAACCACGTGAGCTAACCCCGCCTCGATTTGTAACGGACTGGATTCTGTTGTAATCAAATTTCGTGGAAATAATTTCGTAAAAAAAGTAAAATATTAGCAATTATTCAGTTCTGATATGCATTGTTTATGTTGTGATAAGTTGGGTTGTTTTACCTCTGAGCGGCACTTTTTGCACACCATGGGCTAAATGGCCAGGTCATATGGACCTCGAAGGCTCAGAGAAGGTTGGGGGAGGGGACCCACTGGAACAGCTGTTGGGAGACAGATGGTAGCCTCCCGTCAAGGCCATCTAGCGTGTTCTTTAACGTGCACGGAGTATGGCTCTCCCGCATACGGGGCCACGGCTTAACGTCCCATCCGACGGACGGCGTCCTTTTCAAGCCCATCGGTGTCCCCTAGTGACCGTGGGCAGGGCGGGGAACTTTGCGGAGATAAATCTCAACGCTGACCCAGCTGGACTCGAACCTGGGAACTACAGATTACGAGTCTGGCGCGCTACCGACTGAGCCACCCCCGCCCCCTATGTTATGATAAAATCTTTTTCTCTTTAAAAGTCTTTTCGCTTCAACAAACAACAAAATTTTACCATCAAATGAAAAGCCAACAGTAAAAAAGAAAGTATCCGTTTTTTCTGTTACGCAAGAATTGCACTTTTATCAGATACTAAAATTAAGAAAACGAATGTTGGGATTTTGTTTTAGCATAATGCCATAAAATCGGATCACTTCAAGAGAAATAAAAAACTGAGACAAAATATTCACGAA
Organism: Ryuthela nishihirai; assembly: GCA_038380435.1. NCBI lineage: Eukaryota > Metazoa > Arthropoda > Arachnida > Araneae > Heptathelidae > Ryuthela > Ryuthela nishihirai. Next base: position 23,631,091 of record JAWZYU010000010.1, read on the forward strand.
TCGACACAGAAAGTGAACAAATCTTTATTCGTTCTGCATTTTCCTAGTGCATTCCAACATCTGAGGGCTTTATAGGCTTGGCAAAAGAGATCTACAATTTTTTAATAGTCCTATTTTAAATTCTAAAATGCTTACCATATATTTTGAGAACACATAGGAGACATTCGGTACTGAAACCAAATAACGTCTCTCTTTATTTGTTTATCTCGTACACCTGGATCCTTCCAAAATGTCTCTTTTTTTCACTCCAACTAGTACAATTGCTCCCACATAAGTTCTTAGGTTTTATGACGTCTTATCTTCCTGGTTGGAATTGCTACCTATTAGGAGAAATTTACCCTGCTATGTGTCGAAATCGAGGGAATAAAATTTTTACTGCCCTGTACAACGAGGAAATTTTATAAATGTCTTATTTATGGATCTTGGCTTAAATATATTTAAGAACCTTTACAGATCAAGCTACTTTGGGTTGGGTAATCGTAGAGGGCCTTCCCATGGCGGAGTGGTTAGCACGCTTGGCTACTGATCTAAGGGACCTGTGTTCGAGCCCCGGGTAAGGCATGGTTGTGTGTGTTGTTTTTCTGCTGAGGTCCTGCCATCCTCACAGACCTACTATGGCATATAAACTGACAGGCTACTGTCAGACCTCTGTGGCAAGCAGCTGCTTGAGGGGGTATTTATTTTTTTTATTTTAATCGTAGAGGTAAACTCCTTTTCTCAAATCCAAGTGTAGCCGTTCAGTTTCAACATGTTCATTCAAAATACGGAATTCTTCTGCCGATAGGTTATTGACTAGCTTCTCAAGAGATGCACTTAAAAATTGATAGGAATCTATGAAATTCAAAGTTCCAAGGGAGAATGCTATGTATTTTTCCATATTATCGGGAATGCAATTAATCTTCTTATTTTTGATCATACCGATTCCTTGCATAATAAGATGGCTGTCATATCCCTTTAGGTTATGAAATATAACTGTGAACTTAAAATTGAGTTTACACGCATTATGAGCGGCTCCTCGGAATTTGCCGGTTAAATGATCGTGATCTCTCACGCGATCTGGTCCCAGAACATCTTTGCAAATATGACAATTGATATCGTTGCGAAATGATCCCTCTTCGTGATTTGAAAGTTGCATTGGTTTGATCTCCGATAGTTAATTTTTTATATCGTTTACTTCTTTAAGCAGATATTCTAAAAATATTTTTACCACATTAGGACCTCTATGAACTACTGGAGGTTTATAGCTGCAGCCGTCAGGTCCAACAACAAGATATGCAAATCCACAGGGTTCATGATTTGCCGTGATAGTGGTGTGAGATTTTGCAGGGTTAGGCATACAAGTGTCCACTTTCACTAGGAATGATTCAAAGTCGGCGTAGATCACGTAAGAAACGGGCTGTTGAAATTTGTGAATTTCAGTCATTTCTCCTATTCAGTTGGAAATTCTACTCTCTGGGGTCATGTTCTTGACAATAGGGAACATGATCCTTCAAGAGTGATTCATTTGTGAAACGGTGAAGGCAGTAATCACAGTAGAAATGGGCATTATGTTTAGTGAGAGGGCTGAGAAGCCTACTCATATTCTTAACGGAGCAATAATGCTGCTTTTCATCATCCGATAACAGTAGGAGATTTGCATGCGCTTTAAATCTGAATGGTGTGATGTAGAGCGGGAACACCTCTTTCTCGTATCCAAAAACATTGACAGAAATGTTGTTCATTTTTACGAATTTAGATATTTGATTTATTGTTATAGGGAAAATTAGGCCAGATGTTTAATTTTTCTTCTAAATGAATGTAGGTGGTAGGGCGTTGTGGGTGAGCTATGGCACGATACAAAAGAGGCTAAAACAGACCAGAAAAAACATTTTTGGTCAGAATTACATACATTGACAATAGCGTGTTTTAACAGTAATTCTATTGGAGTAGGGATATAACTAGACCCTGCAAGACGGATATGTTTTCCAACGTTCATTTCAGCGTGGAGTACAGCATCCAGTATCCATCCACTATGTGCTCCTTCAAATTCTTCAAATGAAGTCTTGATCTTCTTACACGCTATATATCCAGTTCTTTGTTTAGGGATGATGTAGGAAGACTTTTGACACAGTTACCTCGGAAAAGTGGGGTGCAGTTTTCGAAAGTAGAAGGGGAAACTTTTCGCCTGAAGCGCACTTGCACGGCAAGGTACCATTTAATGCTACCTTTCGAGATCAATTCTCCTCTCGGATGAGTTAGGAGTGACTCCCGCGAGGATTCAAGGAAAAAGGTGAGGTCAACAGATGTTTCTTCCGTTGCCATCAGCTTATGTGTTGACAGGGTCCTTTTCATTTCTTCTGTTAACTGACAGTGGTGTTCAGGGTGTGGTTTTTGTTTCTTCTGGGGAATCCTTTGATCTTCAAAACGTTTTCGCTTATTATTGTGGGGCTTTCCTTGATATCGTAAAAGACTGTCTTTTCTCCCAAACTCTATTGCACATTCTCGCATTTGTAGGGTTTCCTGGAGGTGTGGGATAACTCGAGACGTCGGACGTCATCTCTCCTTGAGAATGTCGATTCGCATTGAGAACACTTAAACAGGTTTTTTCCATCATGGTTTCTCTTATAAAGAATGAGATGGGTCTGATGAAGGAAAGCCTTCTCACATATATCACATGGATACATTTTAAAACAGTGAGTTGTAAAATAGCTGATTTTACACTACACGCGGACGTCGAGAACTATCGCTATTGACTTCTAGCAGTTGAAAAATCGCACTGACGTAGCAGCAGAGAACCGTCACTGTCAACGTCTGACAACAGAATGAGAAATTTGATTGATGGAGTTATACTAGATGATGGACTATCCCGCAGAAACTGGAATAAAAGACTGTCCCGCAGAAAATGAAGAGGAAAATGCTATTGGGTAAAAATATTTTAAAAGGTAGATCTTCTAATAGGTGTCGTCGTCATTCAACATGGTGGACTTACTTCACGCTGTAGGAGGAGGATGCAACCACAGGGGATGTTAAAATGATGGAAGCAGAGGAAAAGAGGTTTTTTTTTAAATAAAGAAGGGACTTTTGATTACATGTTAATTATTGAGGGGGTGTCAGTTTTGATAGGGGGTTTTTAATAAAGGGGGGTGAAACTTTTGATAAGCGTTTAATTAATACGTCAGGAACCAAGATGGTGGAGTCTGGACTTAGAAATTTCGGATGAGGGTAGAAACCAAGATGGTGGGCCAACGGCAAAATCGCGGAGTTTGTGGTGAGGTCAGGTTTATAAATGGTGGACTAAAAAAAATTTCGGGGTTTGTGGAAACCAAGATGGACGTCGGTGGATATTACGAGTGGGTTGTTATTCAATACCATCTATTATATATCAATTATTATCTGCAATTTAACTGAAAAATATAATTTCAGATTATTAAATCACTGTAGGGAGTTATTTTATTCACCATTGTTCGACTCCAGTCTTAAAAACGGTGAGAATTCTGAAATCAGCTTGAAACACATGGGTGGCGGGTCCCATAGGATTAACATTGACTCGCCACTGGTCCAGAACCCCCATTATCCTCCTACTTATGCGCATTTAACTTACTGGAATTTAGCTCGCTCTGCATATTCGCTCGGGGGAAAAAACACTATAGAAAAATATTAATTTAAGTACTGCGAAAGATTCCTCTCGTCATTCCACTCAGTCAGCGGCTTCGGAGTGATCGTGAGATGAGAGTCCTGAATCTGCTGTTCCCTCAGTTCCCACGTGCCTTTCATACACTGGTTTGCTTGAAAATGCCGCCGTCCGTCGGATGGGACGTTAAGCCGTGGCCCCATGTGCGGGAGAGCCATACCCTGTGCACGTTAAAAGAACACGCTGGATGGCCTTGACGGGAGGCTACCATCTGTCTCCCAACAGCTATTCCAGTGGGTCCCCTCCCCCAACCTTCTCTGAGCCTTCGGGGTCCATGTGACCTGGCCATTTAGCCCATGGTGTGCAAAAAAGTGCCGCTCAGAGGTAAAACAACCCAACAACAAAGCCATCGATTCGTGTGTGGGAGAGACATCCTGTGCACGTTAAAGAACACGCTGGATAGCCTTGACGGGAGGCTACCATCTGTCTCCCAACAGCTGTTCCAGTGGGTCCCCTCCCCCAACCTTCTCTGAGCCTTCGGGGTCCATGTGACCTGGCCATTTAGCCCATGGTGTGCAAAAAAGTGCCGCTCAGAGGTAAACAACCCAACTCAACTGTGCTTCATGGGTTATTTAAGGGATTTTTCAACAGTAATTTGGACTAGATGCAATTTTCTCCTTACGAGTTGACTTTAGAACAGAACCTGCGCAAGATTGCGGAATTATGGTTTGGAAGAGCCGCCTACATCGTACCGGCCCCGGACAGTTAGTTAGCAGAAGAAACAGTATTTGAATATGAATCAACCTTTATATTTTTTCTTAAAATTCAACTGATACCATTTTAATTTTCGAAACATTCGTAAATAATCATATATATATATATATAAATAAAAAAATCATAATAATCAAATTATTTTAAGCTGTTTAGAAATAATAACGTTAATGTCAATTGGATACTAACATTAAATCTTTATGAATATATAACTTTCCTTCCTTCGTTCAACACTTGTCCTGTGTGTCCAGATGGCGCTGCACGAGGCAGGTCACAGTGCAAAACGAAAGAGAATTTAAGGGGGGGGGGAAGTGGGTTGGGTTGTTTTACCTCTGAGCGGCACTTTTTTGCACACCATGGGCTAAATGGCCAGATCACATGGACCCCGGAGGCTCAGAGATGGTTGGGGAGGGGACCCACTGGAACAGCTGTTGGGAGACAGATGGTAGCCTCCCGTCAAGGCCATCCAGAGTGTTCTTTAACGTGCACAGGGTATGGCTCTCACACACGGGGGCCACGGCTTAACGTCCCATCCGACGGACGGCGGCCTTTCCAAGCCCATCGGTGTCCCCTACTGACCGTTGGCAGGGAGGGGAATTTTGCGGAGATAAATCTTAACGCTGACTCAGCTGGGACTCGAACCTGGGAACTACAGATTACGAGCCTGGCTCGCTACCGACTGAGCCACCCCCGCTCCAGGGGGGGATGTGATCCGAATGAGATGAGGTTAAGGGTGTTGCCGAAACTGAGCCAGAACCCCTTTCCGCATAAATTTTCCTCTCCTTTTTAGTAGAATTTTTAGATTTTATGGAATTTGTGAAAAATACATGTAATATGTACACTGAGTGATCATTGTATTCAAAACATGTCAATTGGATACTAACTTTGAAGGGGCAGGGATGGCTCAGTCGGTAGCGCGCCAGTCTCGTAATCTGTAGTTCCCAGGTTCGATTACGGACCTGGGAACGAATAACCATGGGACTCGAACCTGGGAACTACAGATTACGAGACTGGCGATCTACCGACTGAGCCATCCCTGCCCCTTCAATGTTAGTATCCAATTGACATGTTTTGAATACAATGATCACTCAGTGTACATATTACACCATGGGCTAAATGACCAGGTCACATGAACCCCGAAGGCTCAGAGGAAAAAAATAGAAAAGGAAAGTTATATATTCATAAAGATTTAAGTTATTTAATTTTTAAAGTTATTATTTCTAAACAGCTTAAAATAATTTGATTATTATGATTTTTTTATTTATATATATATATATGATTATTATAAAATTATTATAAAAAAGTGCCGCTCAGAGGTAAAACAATCCAACTAACTTTGAAGCTCTATAACTTTTTATAAAACGCTTTATGGGAAAACAAGACTAAAGAGAAATCAAAGATTTTAATCGTTTTTATCTTCATGTCGATTTTCAAATATACTTCTTCAGATATTTAAAACCAGCGAACGTCGCCACGAAGTTCGCCTCATTTTATATTTAGATAGTTGGATATATCTAATCCTATTTCTCATTAATGCAATCGCCACACGTGGCGTGTAGTAAACGTATTGGACATCGCTGATTTCAAAATCTTATGAAAATTTGAATATTTAGCAACATCAATGCGAGACGAAAAGGATTAACCCTAGAGGGTAATTGAAACTGAAAAGAGAAGTGTTATTTCAAACCATATCATAAAGAACTACATATTTTAAAGGCGTGTGTGTTCCGTACCATTCGTTTCCTACTCTACATTGCCTGGCCCTTGCCAATCAAGTAGAGTTGGGTTGGGTTGTTTTACCTCTGAGCGGCACTTTTTTGCACACCATGGGCTAAATAGCCAGGTCACATGGACCCCGAAGGCTCAGAGAAGGTTGGGGGAGGGGACCCACTGGAACAGCTGTTGGAGACAGATGGTAGCCTCCCGTCAAGGCCATCCAGCGTGTTCTTTAACGTGCACAGGGTATGGCTCTCCCGCACACGGGACCACGGCTTAACGTCCCATCCGACGGACGGCGGCCTTTCCAAGCCCATCGGTGTCCCCTACTGACCGTGGGCAGGGCGGGGAATTTTTGCGGAGATAAATCTCAACGCTGACCCAGCTGGAACTCGAATCTGGGAACTACAGATTACGAGCCTGGCGCGCTACCCTGCCCCCACGAGACAGGAATGGAGCCCCAACATCCACATCACATCGACTTAATCCTGAAGAGAATAGAGGGGCCGTTCCACCTCATCGAAGTGGGTGTTTGTTCCTGTGAAAGGACCATCATTAACCCTCAAAAAGAGACAAAAGTCCATACCTGTCTCAGTGTGCAGCGGCCAAGCAGAAGGTGCAGGAAATGATCTAACGGAAACGGATTTTTCTGACGTAATGGGCGATTACGCTGACGTCAAGAACGCCGCGCCTAATTACAAGTGTCGTCGAACAAGAGATCAATTGCATTCACCCGAAATAATGATCCTGGTGGTTGTCTCCACATCGAACAATTTGTCTGGAATGGGCCAAATTCTATCTCTAAACTACCTATATTGAGGTTAAGTGGAGAGGAAATGTCGGGGGCTTGTCTTTTGGTTAATGTGAACACTTTATTACTTTATTATCTACTCTATATAATTTGGAATTTCCAGTACTATTAAAGTACTGACTACAAATATGAAGCTATATTTGTTTTAATTGATGTAGCCCCATGTCTCTGTAGATGCCTAACAACGAGCTTAGTAGGGCTGCAGAATTTTAAGCGGCCTGTGTTAAAGAGGGTTTCGAAATTTTAAAAATGTGGTTAGAGGAGCAGCAGAATTTGAAGCCCTTGCCTGGAAGAATAATATACACTGCTGGCCATTAAAAGTGCAACACCAGGAAAGACAAGAGATATCAAAGCCATATTTAGTGAATACATAGCTTATGTTACAAGGATCAAATGATTACAAATATAACTGGGTTAGACTTGTGGAATACAAAGAAATCAGTATTTTGTGTAGCCACCATTAGCGACAATAACTGTTGCTAAACGTTCCGGCATTGAGAGGATGAGACATCGAATGTGTGTACAGGGAATGTCAGTCGATGCAGTTTCGATACGTAGACAAAGTTCACCTGTTGTAGCAGCTGCTGGTGTCTGGTGTGCTAGTTGTCGTGAGATCATGGACCAGACATGTTCAATTGGGGACAGATCCGGTGAACACACAGGCCAAGACAGAAGTGTTACATGGTGGCTCTCCAGGAATTGTTGGACGATGCATGCCACATGTGGTCGGGAATTGTCCTGTTGGTAAATGGCACCAGAGAGCCCCTGAAGATAAGGTACGACCACAGGCTCCAACACCTCAGTGATGTTAATGCTGGCTGTTCAAAGTACCTGTAATGCATGTGAGGCACGTGTGTGAGTGGAGTAAAATGGCACCCTATACCATAACACCAGTGGCCGGACCCATGCATGTCTTACTGAGCCTGTTGCCATGGTACTGCCAGATACGGCATGTCCCCTGCTGACCGTGGACAGGGCAGAGAATTTTGCAGAGATAAATCTCAACGCTGACTCAGCTGGGACACGAACATGGTAACCACAGATTACGAGCCTGGCGCGCTACCGACTGAGCCACCCCGCTCCTGAATTCTTCCTGGTGTTGCACTTTTAATGGCCAGCAGTGTATTTTGAAGGTAATGTTTAGGTGAGTAGCAGAATTTGAGGATTGTGCTTGGGGGAGTGGCAGAATTTGAAGATTGGTTTTGGGGAATCAAGTTCTTGATTTGAAGAAAGGGAAATGGTAGAATTTGAATACTTTTCTTTGTGGGTAAGAGTGCGAAACTAAAAGACTGAGCATAAGAGGATATAGCAGAATTTCGGGACCTTGCTTGGGAGGAGGGGGGAGTGTGAAAGTTGACATTTGTGCTTAGATGAGTGTTAGAAGTTGAAGACAGCTTTAGAGGGAAGAATGTGGGCCTTTTAAGGTCCGCACTCTTCCCTCTAATAGGGGAGCAGCATAATTGTAAAGTAATTACTCTTAAGTAAAACTGCTCACTTACTATAACAGTTCCCTCTTAAAGTAGTGGAGCAACAGAATTGTAGACTGCTTTTTTTTAAGGTCGCACTTCAATGCGAAAGGCACACTTTACATGGAGAGGACTTGAAAAAAGCATTGTGTTCCATTTCGCCCTTTTATGATCTCTGACCTAAAGATTAGTGTTTGTGACTACAAGCCAGTGGACGTGTATTTGTTTGTATTTTGTATAAGTCAAGAAGAGCTGAATATGGAGTTTCTAGGTTATCGCCATCCATTCTGTAGGGCAGTACATCTTTAAAAAAAATGAAAGCTACATATTTAAAAAATAATTTCTTCTGTTACTGCATTGTCCATGCCTGATATGAGTAGGATTTGCCAGGGCTAAATAATTATCTGAATGGTTCGGACTCGAAAGTGTGATGATGGGTTGTTGTTCTGTACCTAGATGCACATATAGGCAAGACTGGACCGAGTTGGGTTGGGTTGTTTTACCTCTGAGCTGCACTTTTTTGCACACCATGGGCTAAATGGCCAGGTCACATGGACCCCGAAGGCTCAGAGAAGGTTGGGGGAGGGGACCCACTGCAACAGCTGTTGGGAGACAGATGGTAGCCTCCCGTCAAGGCCATCCAACGTGTTCTTTAACGTGCACAGGTTATGTCTCTCCCGCACACGGGGCCACGGCTTAACGTCCCATCCGACGGACGGCGACCTTTCCAAGCCCATAGGTGTCCCCTACTGACCGTGGGCAGGGCGGGGAATTTTGCGGAGATAAATCTCAACGCTGACCCAGCTGGGACTCGAACCTGGGAACTACAGATTACGAGCCTGGCACGCTACCGACTGAGCCACCCCCGCCCCGACTGGACCGATCAATTCAGATCAGTTATAGTGGTCTTAACCTCCTGGTGTTACGTATTTATCTTTCTCTCTGTTTCGAAAGTGCCGGAATAAGGCTTAAGCAACGGTTGTGTGGTAGGGCTGCAACGTCATTACTACTAGGGGACCAATTAGATGTGGCGGAATGAATACGTTTCACCACCTGGAAGGCAAATGCAGTCCTGCAAAATATTTGCAATATACGTATATACATATTACTTACGGAGAAATAAAAGTTGAATTGTTTTAGCTCTGAGCTGCACTTTTGGCCCAAAAATGGGCTAAATTACGGGGTCACGACCTGGCTGGATCTAGAAGGAGGGAGCTATGTTGAAAGGGGGGCTATGTCTCTCACCCTTTCCGAATGCTAGTAAGGGTAAGAGAGGTAAAAATTATTAAACTTATCTATATTTCATGCATTTTGCAAGAAATTTTTAAAGACATGTAAAACGGAGGGTGGAATGTTATACTGCATTGGAAATCCAGTCTCTTGTCCCCACCACTTTTACATTTTTCCTGTTCGATCGTGTTTCCTAGATCCTGTTTCCTAGATACGCACTTGGTTGCAACAATCCCAAGAGCTCAGAGAAGATTGGAAAAGGGATCCCTCTGGACAGCTGTTAGGAGATAGATGGAGAATTATCACCAAAGCCACCCACCGAGTTCTTCAATATGCCCAGAGTATGGCTCCCCTGCAGACGGAGTTAGGCGCTTAACATCCCATCAGACATACGACAACAAAATTGGGCAATGTCTGTATTATTTCAGTGGAATACCAAATTGGATGCTCGTAATTTCAAAATAAAAGTTTTATGGGAAAATATTACTAAAGAAATTATCGCAATCAAATCTCTATCTCCATTTTCAACATTGTTTGGTATTTAAAGCGCTATAAAAGTTTAAATATTTAACATTAGAAGGGCCAGTCATAATAATTTACTTGAAAATATTTATTTGAAGCCTTTTCATAATATAAACCCAGATTTAGAAACGTTTGGGTAAATAATTTGTCAATATTCTTCAGTTTTTATTTTCTTAGGAACTGCATTACTACTATTAAATACCGCAACTATCCTAACTATTAATACCGCATTAATATTTTTGAAAATCAGGAATTGGATAAAATTAATCATAGTAGTTTAAGTTGAGTCATATTTTTTCATAAAAAGGTTATGTTACTTTAGAAGTTGCAGAGCGTGTAATTCAGTCTTTCGCCGGCATAGCATAGTCTCAAAATGTTTTGCCAAGAGAATATATACAGTATTTACTGATCATTTTTCGCATATATTACGATTTGCTCATTGTTCCGAATTAAAAAGCGTAAGTTGTTTAAATTTTCAAGCGAATAGGAAGGAAATGCTCCTTTCCTATTCCCTTGAAAATTATATTCCATTAACAATTTACACTGAAAAATTATTTGAACTCCTGCTTCTAAAACTCCTAGCATTGCTTTCTAAACATTTCAACGTTGAAGGTTTATGTGAAAGGTTTACTCCATTGATTGATTTTACTTTTAATCATATTTCTATGTCGCAGAAATGTATCCGTACAGATATAATAAAAAGTAAATTATTCTAACTGAAAAGTCTATGCTAACAATATTGAACACTTTTTGAACACTTTCTTTCTGCTTGTGCAGAAATATTCCTAGAATTCATAAGGACAAGATCTGAACTGATTTCATTGAATCAAACATTATTACTTCTATTAATTATTTTAGTATTTTTGCTGGTTGCTAAACGATTATCTGTGGTTAATAAGTAACCAAAGTTAGTATTAATCAACATAAAAAGAAACTGAAAGCAAAATTTATTAAACTCATTATTTAAATATATATATATATTAAATATATTTTAAATCTATGAGATAAAGTAAAGTATTGACGCTCAATATATTTTATCATTTGGTGTAGGGTCGGGGGTGACTCAGTCGGTAGCGCGCCAGGCTCGTAATCAGTAGTTCCCAGGTTCGAGTCCCAGCTGGGTCAGCCTTGAGATTTATCAACGCAAACTTCCCCGCCCTGCCCACGGTCAGTAGGGGACACCGACGGGCTTGGAAAGGCCACCGTCCGTCGGATGGTACGGTAAGCCGTGGCCCAGTGTGCGGGAGAGCTATCAAGTCTTCAAGTGTGTTAAAAAACACACTGGATGGTCTTGACGGGAGTCCACCATCTGTCTCCCAACAGCTGTTCCAGTGGGTCCCCTCCCCCAACCTTCTCTGAGCCTTCGGGATCCATGTGACCTGGCCATTTAGCCCATGGTGTGTAAAAAAGTGCCGCTCAGAGGTAAAATAACCCAACCCAAATCGTTTGGTGTATGTCAATTTAACGCATATGAGATTATATTCTTCAAATTCGAAAAGAGGTGCTGTTGATTTCAAATATAAAACGGATGTGGAATTTCGTACGTAAAAATCATGGTGCAGCTCAAGTTATTATTAAAACTTAGTATTTAAAATAACTTTACTGTTATATGTTCCATAATTCATCCGTAGGCATTAGAGAAAAGTTATTTCATTTCTGCAATAAAAATATTAAAAATTATATTTTTTTGATTGACGTAGTCGTAAATAGTTGCAGATGTGAGCAATTCCAACAAGTTACAGAATTTCGATTCCACTCATATCTTCAAGGTTATATCGAGTTCCTTCCAACACAGATCGAAATTTACAGGCTGCAAAACAATAAATACTATTCGTAGGGTAGGAGAGGTAGGTGTGGGTCAGTCCGTAGCACGCCAGGCTCGTAATCTACAGTTCCCAGGTTCGAATCCTACCTGGGAACCTACCATTGAGATTTATCTACCGCAAAGCACCCCGCTCTGCCATATGTCAGTAGGGGACACCGATGGACTTGAAAAGGCCGTCATCCATCGGATGACATGTAAAGCCGTATCGCCGTGTGCGGGAGAGTCGTACCCCTGTACAGGTTAAAGGACACTGGATGACCTTGACTGGGGCTACCATCTGTCTCCCAACAGCTCTAAAGTAGGTTCCCTTCCCCAACCTTCTCTGAGCTCTCGGGCGTCCTTGTTGCCAGGTCATTTAGTCCATTTTATGCAAAAAAAGTGTCGCTCAGAAGTAAAATAACCCAACCCCGAGGGGTTGGGTTATTTTACTTCTGAGCTTCTTTCGGGATCCCGAAGACTCAGAGAAGGTTGGGGGAGGGTGTCCCACTGGAACAGCTGTTGGGAGACAGATGGCAGCCTCCCGTTAAGGCCATCCAGCGTGTTCTTTAACGTGCACAGGGTATGGCTCTCTCTCTCACGGGACCATGGCTTAACGTCTCATCCGATGGACGGCGGCCTTTCCAAGCCCATCGATGTCCTCTACTGACCGTGGGCAGAGCGGGGAATTTTGCGGAGATAAATCTCGACGCTGACCCAGCCGGGACTCGAACCTGGGAACTAGAGATTACGAGCCTGGCGCGCTACCGACTGAGCCACCCCCGCCCCAACCTGAAAGAAATTTTAATTTTTGCAGCGCAGGAGAGTTGACAAATAACGTTGGTAACTAAATTTGACGCTTTAATCTTTCAAATATTCCGTTTCGTTTTTTTATTCACCTTATGGATTATCATTAGACCAAATTTCCATTCTTAAGCATAGCGTTTCTCAACATATTTCTTCTTCTGACACCTCTAAACACCACCACCAAATTCCGTGAACTTCCTAAGCGCGACGATTAAAATCCATGAGCTTCCTATGCACAGTCTACAAATTCAACAGCCTGCAGAATACGGTAGTAAAATTCCACGACCCTTCTAAGTGCGACTTTAAAGAAAGCAGGCTTACATTTCTGCTGTTCCCCTAACTCTCCCTTCTAAAGCCAAGTCTTCAACTTCTGCAACTCTTCTTCGGGACACCTATGGGCTTGAAACGACCGCCGTCCGTCGGATGGGACTTTAAGCCGTGGCCTCGTATGCGGGAGAGCCATACCCTGTGCACGTTAAAGAACACGCTGGATTGCCTTGACGGGAGGCTACCATCTGTCTCCCAACAAACTGTTCCAGTGGGTCTCCCATTCTTCTCTGAGCCTACGGGGTGCATGTTGGGTTGTTTTACCTCTGAGTGGCACTTTTTTGCACACCATGGGCTAAATGGTCAGGTCACATGGACCCCGAAGGCTCAGAGAAGGTTGGGGGAGGGGACCCACTGGAACAGCTGTTGGGAGACAGATGGTAGCCTCCCGTCAAGGCCATCCAGCGTGTTCTTTAACGTGCACAGGGTATGGCTCTCCCGCACACGGGGCCACGGCTTACGTCCCATCCGACGGACGGCGGCCTTTCCAAGCCCATCGGTGTCCCCTACTAACCGTGGGCAGGGCGGGGAATTTTGCGGAGATAAATCTCAACGCTGACCCAGCTGGGACTCGAACCTGGGAACTACAGATTACGAGCCTGGCGCGCTACCGACTGAGCCACCCCCGCCCCGGGGGGTGCATGTGACCAGCCCATTTAGCCCATGGTGTGCAGAAAAGTGTCGCTCAGAGATAAAACAAAGGCAATCCAACTCAGCCACTCTTCTAGGCATAAATGTTTCACACTCCCTCCACCTCAAGCACGGTCTCGAAATTTTGCTATATCCCTTTATGCTCAGTGTTTTAGTTTCGCACTTTTCCCCACAAAGTAAAGCCTTTAAATTCTACCATTCCCCTTTCTACAAATTAAACCATTCTTCCCAAAACCAATCTTCAAATTCTGCCATTCCCCAGAGAACAGTCTTCAAATTCTGCATCTCGTCTAAGCATTGCCTTCAAAATCTGTTCTCCTACTCTCAAGCAAGATCTTCAAATCCTGCTGCTCCCATAACCACAGTTTTAAAATTTCGCAAATTTCTTAAAACATGCCACCTCAAATTCTTCAGCCCTTCTAAGCTCGTTGTTAAGCCATGCATCTACAGGGATATGGGGCTACAGCAATTGAATATAGCTTCATCTTTGTAGTCAGTACTTTAATAGTATTTGGAATGCCAAATTATACTGAGTGGTAAAGTTTTCACATTAACCAAAAGACAAGCCCCCGACATTTCCACTCCACTTAACCATAATATGGCTGGGCGGGGGTGGCTCAGTCGGTAGCGCGTCAGGCTCGTAATCTGTAGTTCCCAGGTTCGAGTCCCAGCTGGGTCAGCGTTGAGATTTATCTCCGCAAAAATTTCCCGCCCTGCCCACGGTCAGTACGGGACACCGATGGGCTTGGAAATTCCGCCGTCCGTCGGATGGGACGTTAAGCCGTGACCTCGTGTGCGGGAGAGCCATACCCTGTGCACGTTAAAGAACACGCTGGATGGCCTTGACGGGAGACTACCATCTGTCTCCCAACAGCTGTTCCAGTTGGTCCCCTCCCCCAACCTTCTCTGAGCCTTCGGGGTCCATGTGACCTGGCCATTTAGCCCATGGTGTGCAAAAAAGTGCCGCTCAGAGGTAAAACAACCCAACCCATAATATGGCTAGTTTAGTGATAGAATTTGGCCCATTCCAAACGAATTGTTCGATGTGGAGACAACCACCAGGATCATTATTTCGGGAGCTTGCAATTGATCTCTTGTTTCGACGACACTTGTAATTAGGCGCGGCGTTCTTGACGTCAGCGTAATCGCCCATTTCGTCAGAAAAATCCGTTTCCGTTAGATCATTTCCTGCACCTTCTGCTTGGCCGCTGCACACTGAGACAGGTATGGACTTTTGTCTCTTTTTGAGGGTTAATGATGTTCCTTTCACAGGAACAAACACCCACTTCGATGAGGTGGAAAGGCCCCACTATTCCTTTCAGGATTAAGTCGAAGTGATGTGGATGTTGGGTATCCATTTCTATTTCGTTTGGTCTTTGAACAAAGCAAAAACAGTCCTGCTTTGTTCTGCTTTGATTGGCAATAGACCAAGAGTGCAGGATAGGAAACGAAAGATATGGAACACACACAAACTATTTACACACGCCTTTAAAATATGTAGTTTTTTTTATGAAACGGTTGAAATAATACTTCTTATTTCGGTTTCAATTACCTTCAAGGGTAAATTCTTTTGTCTCGTATTGATGTTGTTACATATTCAAATTTTCATAAGTCTTTGAAATCAGCGAAGTCCAATACGATAATCATTTTAATTACCTCCCTTTCTTAGGGGTGTCAATTTTTCGTAGCCTACGACATTCCCCGTGTTAGAAACATTCATTCGACATATCGCTTGTTACTTTCGGCTTTCGCCTTCTGGAGATATAGCTTAAGAACAGTTTTCGCATTTCCCATTTTTAGAGTGTAGCGCGCCAGGCTCGTAATCTGTAGTTTCCAGGTTCGAGTCCCAGCTGGGTCAGCGTTGAGATTTATCTCCGCAAAATTCCCCGCCTTGCCCACGGTCAGTAGGGGACACCGTTCTGTTTGGAAAGGCCGCCGTCCGTCGAATGAGCCATACCCTGTGCACGTTAAAGAACACGCTGGATGGCCTTGACGGGAGGCTACCATCTGTCTCCCAACAGCTGTTCCAGTGGGTCCCCTTGTGACCTGGCCATTTAGCCCACGGTTTGCAAAAAAGTACAGCTCAGAGGTAAAACAACCCAACCCAACCCTTTTTAGAGGGGCAGAAAGCACGGGGTGATCAATTTTGTATAGCCTACGACACTCCTGCATCACAAACTTTCATTTGGCACACAAATCATTAAACTTATGCATCGCGTTCGAAAGATATGCACTAAAGCTTTCTGAGTATCAAGACCTACCCTAAAACCAAATTTGTTTTTCAGAAAAAAATTTCATGTTATATAAAAAATTTAGTAATCTAGATTTAATAACTTTTTCAAATATTTTACTATAAAATGGTAAAAGAGAAATCGGCCTGTAATTTGCAAAATTATTTCTATCTCCTTTTTTATAAATTGGAATTATAACAGAATGTTTCAAATCTTTCGGAAAGATACCATGTTCCAAAGATAAATTAATAATATAAACCATCTGTTCCGTATATAGTTCTGACATTTCTGAATCGTATTAGCACTAATTCCATGAAAACCAAGAGAACTATTTAGCTTCAAACCGGAAATAATACTTCTAATACTTTTCATTTTGATTTGTCTTTCTTTAAAAATCCCTTACCTTTCTCTTAAACATTTCCTTTTTTCCTATCGTAGATGGTCTCAAGGCCTACTATTCCATCAATGTCTACTAGATTGTGTGAGAGCGAGTCTCCTAGTTCCTCTCGGTGTCAGTGTCTTTGTCTGCCAACGCCTACCTCGCTGCTCCATCGTCGAAACTGCCTTCCTGCTCCTGGTCACCGTGTCAACGGTCAACATCCTCACTTCCGTGATCAACGACGCACCTCTACTACCCGAGCCGGACGGATCTTCGAATTCGGGATCCGACGGTTTCTGGACTTCTTCGGACACCAACCACGTGGTCCTCGACAGCCCCCAGTGTATCGTGTTCGGCTTATTCATTATCTGGTTCGCAAGCTTCACCATCAGTCTGGGTCCTACTTTCCTCAGCGGAGGGCTTTCCACTGGACGCACTGACGTCGGACAGGTGGACGCGTGCCCTATGGTGTACACTCCCATTCGACATTACGTGCTGAACGTACTGTGGGTCACAGTGAATGTGCTCTTCGTTCTGCTCACCGGCGTCCACCTGCGAAAGCTGTATCGCGATCTCACGAGATCCAACCTGGAAGCTCTCCGCATCGCCGGCCTCGTCACCACGATGATCTCCGTTCGCTCGGAGCGCGACCTCTGCGAATCCCAGCACATCCAGAGCTACATCCACAGGCTAGAGCAAGAAGGCATCAGAAGGGTGAAGATGTTCGTGGTGCTCCTCGTGGCGTACCTCCTCTTCTGGGGTCCTCTCTTCGTGGTCATCCTCATCCAACCAGGAATAGACGGCCACTCTTTCACCTACGAGATCACCCTTCACGTGGCTTTCGTGCACGCGTTTGTCAACCCCACTTTGCTGCTCGTGCTGCACAAGGATCTGCGACATGCATCCGCCGATCTTTCGTGCTGTCAGTGCTCTATAAGCACAGAGTTCTCTGCTCTTCCGTACGAAGCCGGACCTGCCTGCAGACTCAACAGAAGCTATATGTAAGTATGCGGCATGTAAGTATTGGTCTCTCTCTGTCCCTTTAACCTCTCTCTTTCTCTATACATCCTTATGAGCATCCTTCAGTGAAACTTCTTCTTTCATCTCGAAACAACTTAAAGCAACATCCCTGCAACACTTTTCTTTTTTTCCAAAATATATAGTCGCTCAAAAAAGTATCCAAACACTATGTTTGATTATGGAATTCAGAAAAAATATCTGGCAACGATTTTTTTAGAAATTAGTGATCTGGCAACCTTCGTGACACGAAGGTTGCCAGATCACGGCGTCCACCTGCGAAAGCTGTATCGCGATCCCACGAGATGCAACCTGGAAGCTCTCCGCATCGCCGGCCTCGTCACCACGATGATCTCCGTTCGCTCGGAGCGCGACCTCTGCGAATCCCAGCACATCCAGAGCTTCCAACCTTCGTGACACGAAGGTTGCCAGATCACTAATTTCTAAAAAAAATCGTTCCCAGATATTTTTTCTGAATTCCATAATCAACCGAAGTGTTGGGATACTTTTTTGAGCGACTGTACATCAAAACCCAAACAAACTGAATCGTACACTGTCATTAGTGATGTTAAACTAATTCAGAGCCGAATTTAGGTGGGAGGAGTGAACCTCCTTCAGAATGCTAGTCACCGACCATGATCTCCATAAAATATGCAGAAGATATCTAAGATAACCAGTGTATATATCCATTGGTCATCTTAGATATCTTCCGAATATATTCTAGATATTGTGGTTGAGACACGAAAAAATATTAAACGTTGTACGAATATATATATTGATATAAATATAAAAAAAGACGAATACATAAATTACCCATATGTGTGAAGAAATTTGTTAAAAATACTAAAATAGATGGGGGGCGGGGGGGGGCTCAGTTGGTAGCACGCTAGGCTCGTAATCGGTAGTTCCCAGGTTCGAGTCCCAGCTGGGTCAGCGATGTGATTTATCTCCGCAAAACTCCCCGCTCTGCTCACGGTCAGTAGGGGACACCGATGGGCTTGGAAAGGCCGCCGTCCGTAGGATGGGATGTTAAGCCGTGGCCCTATGTGCGGGAGAGCCACGTTATAGAACACACTGGATGCCCTTGACGGGAGGCTACCTGTCTCCCAACAGCTGTTCCAGTCGGTCCTCTAACCCAACCTTCTTTGAGCCTTCGGAGTCCTTGTGACCTGGCCATTTAGCCCATTGTGCGCAAAAAAGTGCCGCTCAGAGGTGAAACAACTCAACCCAACCTAAAATAGATGGAAAAGGTTTACATGAAAACGGCGATCTGGTTCATACCGACTTGTTCTTGGTTCCCTCCTTTCGCTTATTTTTTTCTAGATCCGGATTTACCTAGTGATTTTTGTTAATAACACATTTCTATCAATATATTTCAAACCAAAAGTTTCGTTGTCAGAGTTTTTCGCAGCTCTACAGTGAATTTTTTTATCTCTGGTGTCAGAAACCAGTAATTTCGACTCTGAAACTGAGAAGATTCGTTTATTTTGAATCATATATTATCATTTACTGATACTCTTTTTGTTTACGGGCGGGGGTAGCTCAGTCGGTAGCGCGCCAGGCTCATAATCTGTACTTCCCAGGTTCGAGTCCCAGCTGGGTCAGCGTTGAGATTTATCTCCGCAAAATTCCCCGCCCTGCCCACGGTCAGTAGGGGACACCGATGGGCTTGGAAAGGCCGCCGTCCGTCGGATGGGACGTTAAGCCGTGGTTCCGTGTGCGGGAGAGCCATACCCTGTGCACGTTAAAGAACACGCTGGATGGCCTTGACGGGAGGCTACCATCTGTCTCCCAACAGCTGTTCCAGTGGGTCCCCTCCCCAAACCTTCTCTGAGCCTTCGGGGTCCTTATGGCCTGGCCATTTAGCCCATGGTGTGCAAAAAAAGTGCCGCTCAGAGGTAAAACAATTCAATCCAATCCAGTGGGTCCGCTCCCCCAATCTTCTCTGAGCCTTCGGGGTCCTTGTGGCCTGGCCATTTAGCCCATGGTGTGCAAAAAAGTGCCGCTCAGAGGTAAAACAATTCAATCCAATCTTTTTGTTTACCTCCTCTTACTTTAATCTTCCGCAGCACGCAATCGAAAATAACCCGTGGAACTCTCGATCATTGAGTTGTGTTGGATGGTTTGCGTAAACAGCCCCAAACGGCTGGGTTAGAAGGACCAGATCAGATCTGGTAAAGAGGCTTCCCGAACATCTCTTGTAATTAGATTGAGAAAGGAGTTTCCCCGAATAGTTGTTGTAATTAGATTGCGGAAGGAGACGTCGAATGGCACTCGTAATCATATAATCTGTCAAAGCCATTCGGAGTGTTATTAACTTGGACATGGAGTAACTGTTCTGATATCGGAAATCTCATTCAATGAACGCACTTTCTAAGCGCACTGATTCTCATTTTTGCACCGGAGGTAGACATACAAATTGAAAGTTTCTTTAAAATAACTTCTCAATGGTATAGACAAATGGTTTCAGAATCAATCCTAGATATCTGTTATTTTGCTTTTACATATCTGACAAATTATATTCTTCTTTTACTTAATCGCTGTTTCGATCTTCAACATGCTGACTTTCGCCAACAGTGATCTACCTCGGCTACCTGAATAGGGAGGATCTCCAGTTTTCAGTGGGGGCGGGGGTGGCCAGGCTCGTAATCTGCAGTTCCCAGGTTCTAGTCCCGTCTGGACCACCGTTGAGATTTATCTCCCCAAAACTCTCACACTGCCCTTGCTCAGTAGGCGACAATGATGTGCTTGGAAAGGTCGCCGTCCATCGAACGGGACGTTAAGCCATGGCCCCATGTGCATCTTAAAGAACAAGCTGGATAGCCTTGAAGGAAGCCTACCATCTGTCTCCCAACAACTGTTCCAGTGGGTCCCCTTCCTCAGGCCGGCGATGCGGTCCCTTCTCTGAATCCTCGGGTCCTTGTGACCTGGCCATTTAGCCCATGGTGTGCAAAAATGTGCCACTAAAAGGTCATCCGATGGACTGCGGCCTTTCCAAGCCCATCGGTGTCCTCTACTGACCATGAGCAGGGCGAGAAGTTTTTCGGAGATAAATCTCAACGCTGACCCAGCGGGGACTCGAACCTGGGAACTGCAGATTACGAGTCTGGCGCGCTACCGACTGAGCAACTCCCCCCCCCACAAAATTTCAAAAGTTTCAATATCGGAAAAGGTTGTTTATTAAGAACAAGATCTTGTATTATTGGCAATAGGCAGTTTATTTCAGCTCTGTCCATATGTTGACAAATGCTTTTTTAAAACCGATATGTTACATCGCCTTAACCCTAAATTGTGTATGACATCTCGATTAGTGCAACTGTGAAAGATCTGACGTTGATTTTGAGTGAGAGTCGCCTGGTGTAAAAGGGTCCCAGTTATCATTGTCATTAGTGAACCAAGTCTTTTAACTTGAGGATTCCAGATTCGAAAAGACAATACGATCGTACGTTTAATCATGTCTTTGTTTTACGAAAGTGTAAGACTTTTCGATAAATGCGAAAGAATGTTTTTAAACCTGGTCTATTAAAACATATATTTAGCGGAGTAGTTATTGCTATATTAAAACTCTTTTAAATAAAATATTAAGTGAAAAAATTGCATATATATATAATCAATTATATTTTTGTGTTGGGTTATTTTACATAAGATGATACTTTTGCAAGCTATTTACTTTACTAAGTTAATAACTACCAGTATAAATATTAATTGAAATTTCTATATATTTATATTGTCTTTGTGTTCTTAAAAAATTAGTCATAACATGTATTGCGTCTAGTAAGGTTTCTCTGCCAAGGGGCTCCAGAAAGGAAAAAACCATGGACTGTTTCCAATACAAGTACGTAACTGAATACATCCATTTAACACGATTTTTGAAACAGGGCTGGTTTTCATTAATTCGGTTTAGCACGATTTCTCTATTACTTCTCTACAGGGCCGGATCTCAGGGGTGGGATGATGTCCCCCCTTCGAACTGATAAGGATAATAAAAACCAAAAATTATTAAATTTATTTATATTTTATGCATTTTTCAAGAATTATTTTAAACACCTGTAAAACTTCTCAGTCTTTTAAAGACCTGTGAGAGGGAAGACCAGTCTCTTCCCCCCCCCACCTTCGTTTTTTTTATAGATCTGGACCTACTTTTCTATGATCGTTTTATATTATTCAATTTTCCGAATGAGAAATAATTAATAATATTATTGTTTTTATAATATTAATTATATTTACCATATAAGATAATACTTTGAATACATTCTTATCTCACCTATCCTTGTTCATAATTTCAGCACTTTCAAAAAGATGTTTCACATTTTGCTATAGAAATTGTTGCGTTTAAAGAGCTGTAAATTGTAATATATTTCTAAACGATGAAGAAATATTTAATTCTCTCTGATCGATGATAATATACCTTTGTACAAATTTACTTTGACTGGTTGTTAACGATTTTAACTCGTCACGTAGCGCCAGTCTCGTAATCTGTAGTTCCCAGGTTCGAGTCCCAGCTGGGTCAGCGTTCAGATTTATATCCGCAAAATTCCATGCCCTGCCCACGGTCAGTAGGGGACACCGATGGGCTTGGAAAGCCACCGTCCGTCGGATGGGACGTTAAGCCGTGGCCCCGTGTGCGGGAGAGCCATACCCTGTGCACGTTAAAGAACACGCTGATGGCCTTGACGGGAGGCTACCATCTGTCTCTCAACAGCTGTTCCAGTGGGTCCCCTCCCCCAACCTTCTCTGAGCCTACGGGGTCCATGTGACCTGGCTATTTAGCCCATGGTGTGCAAAAAAGTGCCGCTCAGAGGTAAAACAACCCAAAACAACTCGTCACGTACAGGGTAGAGAAGCTTGTAAACATACACTTAGTCATCTTCATTACTCATCCTCATTTTAAGTCATCAGTAGTCGATAATCATTTATACCTACCATGTATTAAAATAAAAAAATCCATTATTAATTTTTTTATTTCTACTCATTTACGTTTTCTTGCAATTTTTTGTTTTATTTCGGATCGGTTTATTTCCCATTTCAGTATATTCCTCCGCCGAGGAAATGAAAATTTCCCATAATTCGCATCTTTCTGTAAATAAAAAATAAAATAAATACCCCCTCAAGCAGCTGCTTGCCACAGAGGTCTGACAGGAGCCTGTCAGTTTATATGCCAGAGTAGAAGGTCTGAGAGGATGGCAGGACCTCAGCAGAAAAACGACACATACATCCATGCCTTACCCTGGGCTCGAACCCAGAATTTGCAATTTTTTATATCCCAATAAGAGTCCCAATAGAGTTCAGTTTTAGATCTTTAGTTTTAGTTCTTCTTTTTTTAGTTCTGTTTATAGTGGGAAAAAATCAATTTTGCATTTCGAAGATTTGATGGACAATTAGAGCCATGTCATATCTATAGTATCAGAGAACATCTAACAGTTAGCATATGACGATTTTATTTCGGTATGCAATTATTTCTGCAAGATATTCTGGAACTTGTACATTAACCACTATCTTTCTGCTCAGATCTCGCCTTCCCCTATGGCGTATTATGCTGACAGGATCTTGTGAAGTTGGAGCAGGACTATTCAATCAATAGCGCGCCAGGCTCGAAATCTGCAGTTCCCAGGTTGAAATCGAGCCTCACCTGCGCCAGCGTTGAGATTTATCTCCGCAAAACCTTAGGGCGGGGGTGGCTCAGTCGGTAGCGCGCCAGGCTCGTAATCTGTAGTTCCCAGGTTCGAGTCCCAGCTAAGTCAGCATTGAGATTTATCTCCGCAAAACTCCCCGCCCTGCCCACGGTCAGTAGGGGACACCGATGGGTTTGGAAAGGCCGCCGTCCGTCGGATGGGACGTTAAGGCCGTGGCCCCGTGTGCGGGAGAGCCATACCCTGTGCACGTTAAAGAACACGCTGGATGGCCTTGACGGGTGGCTACCATCTGTCTTCCAACAGCTGTTCCAGTGGGTCCCCTCCTCCAACCTTCTCTGAGCCTTCGGGGTCCATGTGACCTGGCCATTTAGCCCATGGGGTGCAAAAAAGTGCCGCTCAGAGGTAAAACAACCCAACCGCAAAACCTTCGCCCTGTCCTCTGACGGTACGGGACACCGATGAGTTTGGAAAGGCCATCGTCCGTCGGATGGGATATTAAGACGTGGCCATGTGTGGGAGAACCATAGCCAGCTGTCAAGCGAGTCTCCTCCCCGCAACCCCTGAGCCGTCGGAGTCCTTGTGACCTAGACATTTAGTCCATTGTGAGCAAAAAAAGTGCCTATCAAAGGTGAAGAACCCAACACTGTCACAATTCTGTGAAAGGCAGCTGCTAGACGAATAAATTAAATACAAAAAAGATTTTGTCACACGTTTTTAAACTAAAACGCGAAAAATTCTGATTCTACTAAATATTGCGTCAGTTGTTTCGGCAAAAAAGTGCGAAAAAAGAAGTCTTTGCAAAGTGTTCTCTCACGATTTGAGAATTTTCATTCTATATCATTTACGTAGATAGGCTTCCGCAAGATTTCATTATGTAATCTGTTCTTAGTATCGTTAATCTTTTCGAAGCCCATAAGAAAGGATACCTAGATAAAAATAGCGAATTGAACACAAAGACTAATGCAATTTGAATGACATGAGAAAGGATATAAGCTGGTGAAGAGTATTAGCGGAGCAGTGAACGTAAGGGAAATAGAATTACTTTTGCAGAAACCTGCTGAAGAGGAATCTCTGCACAGGAATCTTTTCGTCAAATTGTATGCTAGTGTTACTTTGGATGAGATAGATGACCAGATGATACCTTTGTCAAGTAAACAGCCTCATGATCCCATCCATCGCAATGAATAAAAAAATCAATACTCTGCAGTAAAGCCACAACCGACAAAGGAAAAGAACTATCAGACGGAAAGAATGAGATGACCTGTCGTGAAGGAAGAAAAAAACGGAGAAAACTCCTGAAAATAAGATCCGACATGTAGAAGCCAAAATACTTTATACTCTGGTTTCCAAAAATTACCGAACCCCCATATTAGGTAAATGGGACGCTAAGGTCGAAGCTCTATATAAAAAAAACTAAATATTTTCTAAAAAAATAAGATACGTAAAATAATTCTATATTGTTTTTTGAAAAATATGGTAGCAGATGAAGATCTCAATCAAATATAACGATATCTCGATTTTCAACAATATTCGCTAAATATTTAATGAGTTGTTGAAGTTTAAACACTTAACAATAACAATGCCAGTCAGAAAAATTGACTTCAGAAATTAGTTAAAACCTAGTAATAAATGTTTTATCAAAGTGTTATTTGTGCGTATTACCATCAATACAACAAATATACGTTATTATTTGTACGTATTACCATCAATACATCAAATATACATTTTTTTTGTACGTATTACCCATCAATACATCAAATATACATTATTATTTGCACATATTACCATCAATACATCAAATATACATTACTATTTGCACATATTACCATCAATACGTCAAATATACGTTATTATTTGTACGTATTACCCATCAATACATCAAATATACATTATTATTTGCTCATATTACCCATCAATACATCAAATATACATTATTTTTTGTACGTATTACACATCAAATATACATTATTATTTGTACGTATTACCCATCAATACATCAAATATACGTTATTATTTGCACATATTACCATCAATACATCAAATATACGTTATTATTTGTACGTATTACCATCAATACATCAAATATACGTTATTATTTGCACGTATTACCATCAATACATCAAATATACGTTATTATTTGCACATATTACCATCAATACATCAAATATACGTTATTATTTGTACATATTACCCATCAATACATCAAATATACATTATTATTTGTTCATATTACCCATCAATACATCAAATATACATTATTATTTGTTCATATTACCCATCAATACATCAAATATACATTATTATTTGTACGTATTACCCATCAATACATCAAATATACGTTATTATTTGCACATATTACCATCAATACATCAAATATACGTTATTATTTGTACGTATTACCATCAATACATCAAATATACGTTATTGTTTGTACGTAATACCCATCAATACATCAAATATACATTATTGTTTGTACGTAATACCCATCAAGGCCATACAACACTTTCTTTAACATGCATAGGATATGGCTCTCCCGCAACCGGATCAACGGCTTAGCGGTCGAGAACGCTAATAAAGGTAATGGAGGTTAAAAAGTATTAAACGTGTATATTTCAAGTATTTAAAAAAAAGAATTTAAAACTTCTGAAATGGACCCCCCCCCCTCTCCTCCTCATTCTTTATGGATCGAATCTGGTAAAGAGTGCAGGAGATAAGTAAACATAAAAGATATATAAAATTATTTTCGGAGAAAACGATTCTAGTGAAATATTTCTAGATAAATTTTTTCGTCAAATTGTTTGACAGCATTACACTTAATGACATATTTAGCAAGAGGGAAATATCTTTGCGAAGAAAACAGCTTCATGATCCATCACTGGGGCGGGGGTGGCTCAGTCGGTAGCGCGCCAGGCTCGTAATCTCTAGTTCCCAGGTTCGAGTCCCAGCTGGGTCAGCGTTGAGATTTATCTCCGCAAAATTCCCCGCCCTGCCCACGGTCAGTAGGGGACACCGATGGGCTTGGAAAGGCCGCCGTCCGTCGGATGGGACGTTAAGCCGTGGCCCCTTGTGCGGGAGAGCCATACCCTGTGCACGTTAAAAAACACGCTGGATGGCCTTGACGGGAGACTACCATCTGTCTCCCAACAGCTGTTCCAGTGGGTCCCCTCCCCCAACCTTCTCTGAGCCTTCGGGGTCCATGTGACCTGGCCATTTAGCCCATGGTGTGCAAAAAAGTGCCGCTCAGAGGTAAAAACACCCAACCCAATGATCCATCACCAAATGAATCACCAACAGTCTTGTTGAAATGACGCAACCGACAAAGGAAAAGAATCATCAGGCCGGAAATAGAAAATTGATTTCCCCTTGAGGAAAATACAAAGAAAGCATGTGAAAATAATACTTCGATCTGTAAGCCAAAATAATTAGTGCTTGTTAAACTTGAAAGTTTGATTAAAACGCATACAATGATAAATCATTATAAACCTTAAAAAACTAAAAGTAGAGTGTTACATTTAAAAAACAATTCGGTTGGGATATTTTATCTCTGAGTGAAGTTTTTTTAGCACTCAGTGGACTAAGGGACCAGGTCACAATGACTCCTGGGCTCAGAGAAGGTTGGGCGGAGTGTACAGTCGCTCAAAAAAGTATCCGAACACTATGGTTGATTACAGAATTCAGAAAAAATATCTGGCAACGATTTTTTTTTAGAAATTAGTGATCTGGCTACCTTCGTGTCACGTGACACGACGAGGGTGAAAGC
Source organism: Ryuthela nishihirai (assembly GCA_038380435.1). Classification (NCBI taxonomy): domain Eukaryota; kingdom Metazoa; phylum Arthropoda; class Arachnida; order Araneae; family Heptathelidae; genus Ryuthela; species Ryuthela nishihirai. The sequence continues at coordinate 23,657,823 of JAWZYU010000010.1, forward strand.
AATCAAGGGAGTAATTTATTGGCGTCCGGAGGCCACGACACTTGGCACAGCTCATCACATTTGGCACAGTCCGTGACAGCATTATCATTCGTATGCCGAATGAGATGCCCATTGTCCTAAAAGGAAAAGAAGAAAATTTCTGCTGAAAGAGGAAAAATTGCAAGAAATTTAGAAGAATGTGTGATTCTGTGTCAGTGATTACGTGAAAGTGAGAAAGCAGCTCAGTGGGCTAAGTCGTGCTGAAAAGTCAGGAGGTAAGAAAGGTTGTGGTGAAATCAGGTTTATGCCAAATGCAGCTGGTAAATCAACTAACAAACGTAAGAATAACTGGAAGGATAGGAGTAATTTTCCGGTAAGGGGTCACCATGTCGATATTAAAGTTCTTGATGATAAGATTTTAAGTAATAAGGTTAAGAATAAGGTTAAATTTGAAGTACATAATGAGAAAAGGTGTACCAGCAATGCACTTAATGCAACTAAATATAAGGTGGAAAAGAATGTGCCTAAATTTACTGAAGAAAATATTTCTCTAAATGATAAGTGTGAAAGATTGTGTAAAGTAGCTGATAAGGAGGAAGATGATAGTAAGAGTGTTAATATCAGAGAAAGAGATTTAGAGCTTAGTGATTTCATTGAGAGAAAAGTGAATAATAATGTAGAGAGTGATACAATTAAATGTCAGAAGGATGAGATGATGGTATATATAAATAAGGATCTATCTGGTAGAGCGGTTGATTATTGTATCGTAATTGACATTAATAATAAAATTAATTGTGAAGAGAGTACAATTGATGTGATAGCAGGCAGAGTCACAGGTAATGAAATTGATATTTGTGGAGAAAACCGTAGTCATAATGAAGCCAAAATGACAACTAAAAATCAGGATATGTGAGGTTCGAAGAGAATAAAAGATAGTTTTGCAACTGCGGTTGACTATGTAGTAGAAGGAAATTTGAATAAATCCGAATCTCGGAATGGTTTTCAGATAAAGGCATTGTATCGATCTCAGATGAAGTAAAGAATGCAGTTTAATAAGATGTCCAATTCTGTGGTGAATGAGCACGGTCAAATAATTAGAATGAATAACCCTGAGGTAAAATGTGATCTTTCGATAGGGAAGGAAATTTTATTTGGAAAGAACGAGTGAACTTCCGTTGCATAAAGTGTCAGAATTTGATGTTAAAAATAAATATCAGTCAGACGAGGACCCTAATTCTAGAATAAAGTTTGATGTCTGTGTTAAAAAGGCGGAAGATATTAGCCACGCACGGCCAGATAAGAATCAAATAGGTGATATATGTAATTCTGAGGTAACAGATAGTGAGAAATATTGGATAAGAATAAATCAGAGTAAGTTAGACAGTTAATGAAGAGTGAGAATCTGACTGAGAAAGTATGTAAGATCGGAAATGTAAATATCCAGTACTAATTAGGTTTTAAATATAAGGACGACAGTGATATGGAGAAGATAGGTGAGAGATTTTTAGACAGCGAAGAAGTGTTAAAAAGTCAGTTAATTGCGTGCGAAGATATGAAAAGAGAGGCAGTTTTGTCTAAATGACCGAAGTAGTGACGGTAAGATAAGAAGATTTAGCCCAGAGGCAGATCTAATAGAGTTGGGTTGGGTTGTTTTACCTCTGAGCGGCACTTTTTTGCACACCATGGGCTAAATGGCCAGGTCACATGGACCCCGAAGGCTCAGAGAAGGTTGGGGGAGGGGACCCACTGGAACAGCTGTTGGGAGACAGATGGTAGCCTCCCGTCAAGGCCATCCAGCGTGTTCTTTAACGTGCACAGGGTATGGCTCTCCCGCACACGGGGCCACGGCTTAACGTCCCATCCGACGGACGGCGGCCTTTCCTAGCCCATCGGTGTCCCCTACTGACCGTGGGCAGGGCGGGGAATTTTTGCGGAGATAAATCTCAACGCTGACCCAGCTGGGACTCGAACCTGGGAACTGCAGATTACGAGCCTGGCGCGCTACCGACTGAGCCACGCCCGCCCCAGCAGATCTAATAGAAAAAGGTTCTGTTGTTCATACAGTCATTGGACTAAAATTGGATAAATATAGAAGAAAGTACTCAAGTAGACCTAAGTGGTCAGCAACTATTGATAAAGAGTGTATTAATAGTAGGGTTGGGTTGTTTTACCTCTGAGCGGCACTTTTTTTGCACACCATGGGCTAAATGGCCAGGTCACATGGACCCCGAAGGCTCAGAGAAGGTTCGGGGAGGGGACCCACTGGAACAGCTGTTGGCAGACAGATGGTAGCCTCCCGTCAAGGCCATCCAGCGTGTTCTTTAACGTGCACAGGGTATGGCTCTCCCGCACACGGGGCCACGGCTTAACGTCTCTCCGACGGACGGCGGCTTTTCCAAGCCCATCGGTTCCCCTACTGACCGCGGCAGGGCGGGGAATTTTGCGGAGATAAATCTCAACGCTGCCCAGCTGGGACTCCAACCTATTAATAGTAGGAGTAAATTCGGTGTAATATGGACGAGGCAAAAGGATTTGTTTCTGAAATAAGGCATGATATCTCGTTTAAGTATAATGTTTCGTTTAAATGCGGAAGTTTGATAAAAAAAGTAACGATAGAAGAAATAGAAGATTTATTAGAAAAACGTCAGAAGGCAAAGGAAACAAGTCCGTAGGAAAACAAAATTCGGAAAATAAAGAGGAGCTGAGCAGGAAGGAAACGCTAATGAAGCTTGAAAATAATAGTACTTTTGTATTCCGAATAAAGAGGAAGAACTGCAAAATGAAAGAAAAAGAGCGAGCAATAGCCTTTAATTACGCAGGAAGTAAGAGATTGACCAATGCCAGGAGAACCGAAAGGGAGAATTCTTGATGCATCATCGTCATCGATACTGGACAAATGCCGGCAAACCTGCAAAAACTCTGAACGGGCAGAGTTGAGCCTATCCAACCGCACTCTGTCGTTAAGGAATTAGGGAAGTTCCTCGGAGAAGGGGGGGGGGGGGCATTGGTAATTTCGCTAGGGGTTGCAATGGAAAGGGGTGAGCTGGCAACTCAAAGGAATGTAAAAATGAGAAGGGACGGAATTTACCCGTCTCGCTTGTGGGAAAATGTTCTGTTCGGACATTCAAGGCCATCCGATCTGCGAACACTGAAAGAAGTGAACTGAAGTTAATTACGTCTGAGTGGCTGAGACGTTTTGTGCAGAAGTAAATTAAGTGGAAAGTCTTCGGGAGAGGACATTGCTCAGCAACCAAGCCAGGGTCATGGACATTAGAGGGACAAAAGGCATGAGTTTTATAAGTATGGTAAAAACTGATAAAACTCTTTGAGGGGGATGTGTCATGTCCCTCTAATTTATTTATTGTTATTTATTGTTGCATTTTATTGTATTTTTGTTCTTGTAAATATTTTTATGTATTAAGTGTGTTTTTGGAAGTGCTGTTGTGGGGATGTGACTCAAAGATGTTTTTTTTTCGGATCTGAGCTGGCTGCGTGTAAGAGATGACGTGTAAGAGATGACGAGTTCTAAAAGCCCTTTTATGGCTTTTTACAACTAGCCTGGGGTGCGAGTGTGAGCGCAGGGTGGGGGGAGAAGTTGAGCAGGAAGGAAACAACAGTCTTGAGCGTCGCTGTCAAACGAGAAGGACATTTTCTGCAGAGTGCGGTTCTACGCCTCATTGTATAATTGTTTGTAGCAGCAGAAAGGTTTACAGAGTCGAGAGCATACCCAGCACGTGTTGTATATAAGTGTGAATAAACTGTGTCGTCCCTATACAACTCTCGTGCGTGAATTGTTGGACATATTTCTGTACATCACTTGGTGCAGCAAATCTGAGGCATAGGTCGGTACGGGTGTAACAACCCGCAAATCTGTTATTTCACCAAAACAAGGGTGAAGACAATCAAGGGACTAATTCATCGTCCTCCGGCTGCCACGACATTTGGCGCAGCTCATCAAAATGAATTTCCGTTGTTTTTCTAAATAATAACAGCATTTTTTATGTTCATTTTATTGTTACATTCATAAAATATCCCGCTAAGCATTATGGCTGGTCAGTAGGATTTCTCTCAAGCACATGACAGGTTAAAGAATGAAACACGTACAATAATAATAAAAAAAAACACAAATGCAAAATAGGAAGTGAAACAGAAACACATGAACTACGTGAAATAAAACATATACAAAATACTAAACCCATATAAACCCATACAATCATGGGGCGGGGGTGGCTCAGTCGGTAGCGCGCCAGGCTCGTAATCTGTAGTTCCCAGGTTCGAGTCCCAGCTGGGTCAGCGTTGAGATTTATCTCCGCAAAATTCCCCGCCCTGCCCACGGTCAGTAGGGGACACCGATGGGCTTGGAAAGGCCGCCGTCCGTCGGATGTGACGTTAAGCCGTGGCCCCGTGTGCGGGAGAGCCATACCCCGTGCACTTTAAAGAACACGCTGGATGGCCTTGACGGGAGGCTACCATCTGTCTCCTAACAGCTGTTCCAGTGGGTCCCCTCCCCCAACCTTCTCTGAGCCTTCGGGGTCCTTGTGGCCTGGCCATTTGGCCCATGGTGTGCAAAAAAGTGCCGCTCAGAGGTAAAACAACCCAACCCATACAATCACGGATTATATACCAACTATGTGCACAAAGTTGCAGCTCAGTGATAAAAAAGCAATAACTACAAATTCTCTTAACTAAGACTAGTGTTCTGAATATTATACAAAATTGTCCTGATGATCTGATTGCTTTTCTGTAAAGAGTGAATTGTAAAATTGAATTTCTTCTCTCGTCTTTGGTGAATTATTGGTTCTAGAACAATAATCACTAAAACTGGCGAGACAAATTTTTAGTTTCATTTCAAATGACAGCTTAAGATGAAAAGCGGGGCTTATTTTTTAATCATCCTGCTTTTAAATATAAGTTCATGATTATATATTTATTTTTAACTCGATTCAGTTGTTAATTTAAATATCCTTCCTATTCTTTTCCGTTTTAAAAGTTATCGACGATGGTTGTGACTGGTGTAGTAGGGGCGGGGGTGGCTCAATCGGTGGCGCGCCAGGTTCGTAATCTGTAGTTCCCAGGTTCGAGTCCCAGCTGGGTCAGCGTTGAGATTTATCTCCGCAAAATTCCCCACCCTGCCCACGGTCAGTAGGGGACACCGATGGGCTTGGAAAGGCTGCCGTCCGTCGGATGGGACGTTAACCCTGACCCCGTGAGCGGGAGAGCCATACCCTGTGCACGTTAAAGAACACGCTGGATGGCCTTGACGGGAGGCTACCATCTGTCTCCCAACAGCTGTTCCAGTGGGTCCCCTCCCCCAACCTTCTCTGAGCCTTCGGGGTCCGTGTGACCTGGCCATTTAGCCCATGGTGTGCAAAAAGTGCCGCTCAGAGGTAAAACGACCCAACCCTGTGCGCTTAAAGAACACACTCGATGGCCTTGACAGGAGCCTATTATAAGTCTTCTAACAGCTGTCTAGTGGTCCCCCTTCCCCCAAACTTCTCTGAGCCATTGTGATCTGGTTACTCCACCATTTGTGCAAAAGAATGTCATTCAGAGAGAAACAAACTAACCTATTTACATAATCGAGGTGGTAGACATAGACGATTTGCTAAATCGCATAGAGGACAAAACTAAGTCACTGTGATTTGAAAAATTATTTAATCTCCAAGACTCTTGAATAAGACGTTATAGAGGGTACATTCATCCAGAAGGAGCTCCGTTTGGATATTTATTGCAATTCAAGCAGTTATTAATATTTTACTGTAAAAAAATACACTGGTGGAAATTGAAAAAAGAACACCATTAACAACTGAAGCATAATCTGAGATTTATTTAGTAGAAACAACTTGTTGAGAAAGGACATTGATCACACGTGTGAAGTGATTCAATGTTTATTTTACCTTTTAATGAGTATTACATTTTACAGAAGGCACATTTTAATAAGGTGTTGAACCTCCTCGAGCATCAATACAAGCTTCTAATCTGGCATGCAATCTGTCATACAAATGATGGATATCACGCAGGGAGATACCATTCCATGTGCTTTCAATTGAATGCGTAATTCAGTGATGGTCATTGCCTGCTGCATTTCGTGGAAGAGTGTCCGATCCAGTCTCAGACGTGCTCGATTGGAGACAAGTCCGGAGAGCGTGCTGGCCAAGGGAGTTGATACACTGCCTGAAGAGCATGTTGAGTTGCCTGGGCGGAGAGTGGTTGGACGTTATCCAGCTGGAATATCGCATTTGGGTTAGATTCAAATATGGTAGGTTGGGTTGTTTTACCTCTGAGCGGCACTTTTTTGCACACCATGGGCTAAATGGCCAGGTCATATGGACCCCGAAGGCTCAGAGAAGGTTGGGGGAGGGGACCCACTGGAAGAGATGTTGGGAGACAGATGGTAGCCTCCCGTCAAGGCCATCTAGCGTGTTCTTTAACGTGCGCAGGGTATGGCTCTCCCGCACACTGGGCCACGACGTAACGTCCCATCCGACGGACGGCGGCCTTTCCAAGCCCATCGGTGTCCCCTACTGACCGTGGGCAGGGCAGAGAATTTTGCGGAGATAAATCTCAACGCTGACCCAGCTGGGACTCGAACCTGGGAACTACAGATTACGAGCCTGGCGCGCTACCGACTGAGTCACCCCCGCCCCAATATGGTAGGACAGCCGGCTGTACGATGTCGCTGCCGTACATATTGCTATTAAGTGTACCCTGTACAAACACCAGACACGTAAAAGAGTGATAACTAATCGCTCCCACACCATGATACCCAGTGTGGGGCATATGTGTTGCTGGCGGATGCACGATGAAAGAAACCACTCACTTTGTCGTCTTCGGATGTTCCTAAGCAGAATCGGCTTTCGTCATTGACGACCAGACTACCATTCATCCCTCCAATGAACTCGTTCTTGACAGTGACGAGGTGACAGTGGAAATCGTGCCTGCGGCATGCATGTCTGTAGCCCTTCTCCCAAAAGAAAAATTCCCCGCCCTGCCCACGGTCAGTAGGGGACACCGATGGGCTTGGAAAGGCCGCCGTCCGTCGGATGGGACGTTAAGCCGTGGCCCCGTGTGCGGGAGAGCCATACCCTGTGCACGTTAAAGAACACGCTGGATGGCCTTGACGGGAGGCTACCATCTGTCTCCCAACAGCTGTTCCAGTGGGTCCCCTCCCCCAACCTTCTCTGAGCCTTCGGGGTCCATGTGACCTGGCCATTTAGCCCATGGTGTGCAAAAAAGTGCCGCTCAGAGGTAAAACAACCCAACAACAACTTTACGTACATATGACATGTATCTGCAAAACTCCGCTTCTACTTCCGATGTCGCTTTGTCCGTCGCTTTTACAGCTGATCAGGATCACCTCTGGCCAGCGTCCAACAGTAATCAGCCAATATTGAAGTGGACCAATTTTCCTGGTATTGTTTCTCCATCGTTGCAATATATACTAGAGAAAACGTTCACGGTGTTCATCACTAACCATGCCACATATGTCGAAGAAGAAATCTAAGTGGGAATGGAGAAAGTGGATCTTTAAGGACATATTGAAGCCAAGTTTGTGATACAGAGACAACATTGGGTTGGGTTGTTTTACCTCTGAGCGGCACTTTTTTGCACACCATGGGCTAAATGGCCAGGTCACATGGACCCCGAAGGCTCAGAGAAGGTTGGAGGAGGAGACCCACTGGAACAAATGTTGGGAGACAGATGATAGCCTCCCGTCAAGGCCATCCAGCGTGTTCTTTAACGTGCACAGGGTATGGCTCTCCCGCACACGGGACCACGGCTTAACGTCCCATCCGACGGACGGCGGCCTTTCCAAGCCCATCGGCGTCCCCTACTGACCGTGGGCAGGGCGGGGAATTTTTGCGGAGATAAATTTCAACGCTGACCCAGCTGGGACTCGAACCTGGGAACTACAGATTACAAGACTGGCGCGCTACCGACTGAGCCACCCCCGCCCCAGAGAGACAACATGTCCTTAACCAGTTTCTTGCAGTTCCCCCTGACATTCCCGAGGAATTTAGTCGATATCAGATGAAACGCGTCCCAAGCCATTTTCTGGTCACCCTAAAGCAAGTTGTCAAACATCTGGTTTCTAAACGGCTCTCGGATCTGAGGACCCACAAATATCCACTCTTTAATTTTTGCTGATTCAAGGGAATTTGTCAGCCAAGTACTTGAAAGCTGTTGCAGTCCGATCAATGGCTTTTACGAAGTTTTTCATCACATCGAGTTTGATGTGTAGGAACGATAGCAGATTTTGTACGTTTCTGCCAGTGCTGGGTGTTCCACATTCTTCTCTCTGACCCTCAGAGATTTCCTCTGAGGTAAGGTTTTATTCACTAGTGCAAAGTCTTTGCTCGGCTGTCCCATTCACATAAGAAACAGCAGTACTTCGTATATCCCAGCTGCAGACCCATCAACAGAGCCAGTACCTTCAAGTCACAGCAGAGATGCCAGCCATACTTGCTGTGTTGAAGACAGTTCAACAGCTGTTTTAGGTTGTCATTGGTTTCTTTCATGTAGACAGCGTGTCCGACCAGAATGGATGGAAGTCGATTTCCATTAAGCAGCAACACCTCCTTGAGACTCAATTTCGAGAAGTCTATGAATAGTCGGCATTCTTGAGGGTCATGTTTGATTCTGAGGGCATTCATCAGGCCATCTATATCGGAGCAGAACACAAGGTCATCTTCCTTTCTGAAGTAGGCACAAACTGCTCATGACGAAACGAAGTCACTCGGACATTTTCCTTCAGAAGATTCCATTGTTTAAGTCTTGATCCAAGTAACTCTGCTTTGGCCTTCGACAGCTCCAGATCACGAACAAGATCATTCATATCTTCTTCGGTGAGAATGTGTGGGCAGGCAAAGCACCGTGGCAGACGTATGGATCACCATTAAACACTGAAGGTTGCTGAGAACCCGATGTCAGTTCACCTCCCTTCTCATCGTCTGAATCGATGGAAAATTCTTTTCTAGAAACGGGAAGGTCTTCACTTTGCGGTACTGATCGGAGGGCAGATTGTATATTCGGGTATGCTATTGTCCACTTCATTTTCCTTGTGATGCCTCCAGAAACAGGTGGGACCATGCAGAAGTAGCAGTCATTTGCGTGGTTGCTCGACTTTCTCCAAACCATAGGAACATCAAGTGACATTGCCACTTTTTCGCCATTCAACCACTTCGGAAGATTTCTTGCACACGTACTGCCGCATATGCCATGATTTTCAGCTTTCAACAGGTCCAGATCTGGGGGATCTGCATAATTCCCCTTTTCAGAATGCTACTAAGAGTAATCGAAGCCAGAAATTATTAATCTTATGCATATTTCATTCAGTTTTCATGAAAAATTTAAATATTTCATCAACTTTAGTTTATTAATTAATTTTCATCATTTTTTAGGTTAGGTAGTCATACTACCTAACCTAAAATAAACTTAAATTTATTTTTACAATAAAAACTTGGATGCTACAGACAGACGACAAAGACAAAACATTAGATCATAGTTTTCCTTAAAATGAGCTAAAACAGAAACAGTTTCTACTAAAATTACCACCTTATTTATAAGACAAATTAATATAATAAGATAAATTTCGTTCTATCTGTAATATCGCATTTAGCACACTTCGTATATAACGGATACATCCTAACGATGCGTCCGAGGTTTAAGAAAATGAGATTTTACTGCAAAATGAATAAATGCTGGTCACATGCATTTATTTAGCTGTCTTCATAGTGGATGTAGGATTGTACCATCATTATTGTTCATTACAGAAGTCTCAAAGTCATCTTTCCTTTTTCGATAGGTATAAGATTTCTTTTAATAATTTAGGCTTTAAAATGTTCGTTATCGAAGTTTTGTCCAATTCAGGGATATTACCTGATTCATAATGTGAAAATGTAAAGTTTGAACTGATTACCCTTAATGAAATCATCCTATCCCCTCAAACTGTTATGAATTATAAAACTGAATGGATCACTTATCGCCTTAAACTATTTGCTCGGAATGTTTAGTTCATTGTAGGGATTCCCACAATTATACATCTTCTCTTAAAAAAGTCCCTCTTTGGAGTTGCCTCTTCTTTAATTAATTTCATCATTGAATGATGCTCCAGTTTTACACAATCCATTGTAGATTTTCATGAGCGGATCAGAACGTTTTTCGCCTTTCAGCCACTTCGGAAGATTTCTTGCACACGTGCTGCAGCATATGTGTGGGGCCCAGGCCTTATCCTGGTTCTCGATCTTGCATCCAAAATAAAACTTATACGCCGCTTTCACTATTGGAGTGATTACCCTTTTCTGGCTTGCAAACGTCACTTCCTTGCAAATGTAAAAAAATGTATCTGCAGTATTAACACAGTTATGAGACTTCACTACTGCTGGATTAAAACTGCAAGGATCACTTTTGTTGTACTTATTACCAGGTGTAAATGGGAGTTGCTCAAAAGACTTGCTCACCCTACGAGACGTCGCTTACAACTAATTGATTGCATCATCTTTTGTCCGCGATCTTAAAGCCACGATGTCATGACCAAGGGCCGCCGAGAGATTTTATGGGCCCCTATGTAATATTATGCTCGGGGCCCCCCCTTGAAAACTTTTTATCTTTATAAATCATTAATAGCAATTATTCTGGACACAATGATGACATACAGAGGAAAAAAAGCCTGTTGCGCAGTCAGGCATGCAAAAACATAGGCCTACACAGTTTGTGTCACATAAAACCTTTTAGCATAGGATCAATATATAGCCTAACTAAGAATGATTTTTCTAAGAAAAAGTAGAGTCACTTAATCTGACGGGCCCTTATTGCTTACGGGCCCCTATGCACTAGTCCCCCTTGCCCCCCCCCCCCCTGTCGGCGGCCCTGGTTATGACTCAACTACGTTGCATCAGACAATGCTGCAATACCTCTGGGGGTTGTGTGTATGGCGGGCCGATGACAACGCAATATATTTTAATCTGGAGTTTAAAATACAGCGTTGCGAAATGGTTACCTATGTACTCAATGCAGACCGAGTCATTTATACATGACCATCATTATCCTAAAAAAGAACCAATCGACAAATTTTATTGTCATTTTCGTGTTCTGCACCTCGAATTTAGTAAAGATTGACTATTTTCATTTCAAAGCCTTTTTGTGTGTTACCAAGTGTTATTCGATGAGAAAAGCTGGTTCAAACAGGTTAAAATGAGAACAGAAACTATTACGCATATTAACCTTTATTAAAATTGATATAAATGTTTCAGGACCTTTTGTAAGGATTATTCAGTTTGAGTTAATTTCGAATCATGTTTACAAAATAGTTATTGTTAAATATTTTAAATTTCGTATCTCGTATTGAACGAATATTGTTGAAAATTCAGATTTTTGATGTATTTGATATAGGTATTTAATTCACATTCAATCTTATTTCGTATAAAAGGTTAGTAAATTCTGAGATATGTGAAGTTAGAACCTTTTCTAAACTAATCGTTACTTTATGAAATGGTTAAAAGTATTGTTACAATATAAACATATACACTAAAAGCACAATTTATTATACATACCGCAGCATCCACAAGCCTGCCCTTCTCCGCCACAATAATGGGTCCATCTGAAACCATTTGCGGGCTATAAATAGGTCAAATGCTTTCCTACTACAATGATCGCACAAATCGCCACTGTTATGATGGATAATCACTGTGCTCCTGAGCTAGTCCGATCATGGGCAGATAGTCGGTGCAAGGAAGATGGAGTGTTCATATCAGCGGATGCAGAACGTCTGGGTTTTCCATGTTCGATCATCGCACATGGTCTGCATCAAAACCGGCACAACAGTTACATCAAAACCTGCAGCCACCTGGAAAAATGTGGCTGTAAACAGGCTGTTGATGTTCGAGGTGTGAGATGCTTTTCCCATATCATAACATCAGAATGGAGGTTGGGTTGACTTGTTTTACCTCTGAGCAGCACTTTTTTTGAACACCATGGGTTAATGGCCAGGTCATATGGACCCCAAGGCTCAGATAAAGTTGGGGGAGGGGATTCACTGGAACAGCTGTTTGGAGACAGATGGTAGCCTCCTGTCAAGGCCATCCAGTGTGTTCTTTAACGTACACAGGGTATGGCTCTCTCACAAACGGAGCCACGGCTTAACGTCCCATCCGACGGACGGCGGCCTTTTCAAGCGGTGTCCCCTACTGACCGTGGGCAAGGCATGGCGTAACTACTCTTGTGGAACTAACTCTTGTGGAACTTGACTATGTATTAACTATGTATTAAATATTGCGCAAATAAATATTATTATTATTATTATTATTTTTGCGGAGATAAATCTCAGCGCTGACCCAGCTGGGACTCGAACCTGGGAACTGCAGATTACGAGCCTGGCATGCTACCGACTGAGCGACCCCCGCCCGCAGAATGGAGGTACACAGTTCAGATGATAATATTGGCATTCTACGACTGGGCACTTACAAAGGTTTGTGCAAAGACCATTCTAAGTCCGATGACATGACTGGGCTATGGCAGACGACGCTCTCATAAAGTGCCCTTGTTAACATCATATCATTTGTTTATGAGACTGCAGTAGGCGAAGGAACATCACCAATGAATCATGGAAGACTGAAAATGGATACCTTGGTCTGACGAATTGTGGTTCCAACTAGACACATCAAAGGAAGCTTGCATGTGTGTGTCATAGACCATATGTGACTATGGACCCAACTTTTAATTCAGGGTATTACAGGCTGATGAAGGCAGTGAAATGTTCAGTGGCATGTTTACGTGGGCCACCTTGGGGCCCTTTGTACCTATTAAGACCACCACACAAGGCTATAAGACTGGTATACAGATCATTTTTGGGGCGGGGGTGGCTCAGTTGGTAGCGCGCCAGGCTCGTAATCTGTAGTTCCCAGGTTCGAGTCCCAGTTGGGTCAGCGTTGAAATTTATCTCCGCAAAATTCCCCGCCCTGCCCATGGTCAGTAGGGGACACCGATGGGCTTGGAAAGGCCGCCGTCCGTCGGATGGGACGTTAAGCCGTGGCTCCGTGTGCGGGAGAGCCATACCCTGTGCACGTTAAAGAACACGCTGGATGGCCTTGACGGGAGGCTACCATCTGTCTTCCAACAGCTGTTCCAGTGGGTCCCCTCTCCCAACCTTCTCCGAGCCTTCGGGGTCCATGTGACCTGGCCATTTAGCCCATGGTGTGCAAAAAAGTGCCGCTCAGAGGTAAAACAACCCAACCCAGATTATTTTTGTCCTAAGGTGCATCGATACTGTGAAGAAAATAATTATCCAAGGACATTGCTGCTGTTGTTGAAGAGTGTCCCAGATATCCACCCAACAGTGAAGAGATAAGAACGGCTGTGGACGTAAAAGTTGAATTTCTGCCGCCAAATACCACCTCTCTTTTAAAACAAATGGATCAGGGCATCATAGCAAATTTTAACCTTTGGCAGACATTTTGGGAGATGTTATAGGAAATGGACAACTGCAAATGTCTCTCATAGAATAGTGGAAGTCCTGTAATATCCTGAAAGGCATCAACCATATTAATGCTGCCTGGAAAGAGGTCACATCAACTTGTATGAGTGGAGTGTGGCCTGAGTGTATACATGATTTCAGGCCACACTTTATAATTTTCACCTAAAGGGATTATAATTAGTAATAGGATAATAGAACTCCAGAGTGTATGCATGAGTGTACTCCTGAATGTATACATGATTTCAGTTTCTCCTGAATGTACTTCTGAATGTATACATGATTCAGAGTTTTTCTTGAGTGTACCCCTGAATGTATACATGATTTCAGTTTCTCCTGAATGTACTTCTGAATGTATACATGATTCAGAGTTTTCCTTGAGTGTACTCCTGAATGAATACATGATTTCAGAGTTTCTCCTGAATGTACTTCTGAATGTATACATGATTCAGAGTTTTTCTTGAGTGTATACATGATTTCAGAGTTTTTCTTGAGTGTACTCCTGAATGTATACATGATTCAGAGTTTTTCTTGAGTGTACTCCTGAATGTATACATGATTTCAGAGTTTCTCCTAAGTGTACTGCTGAGTGTATACATGATTTAAGTTTCTCCTGAATGTACTTCTGAATGTATACATGATTCAGAGTTTTTCTTGAGTGTACTCCTGAATGTATACATGGTTTCAGAGTTTCTCCTGAATGTACTTCTGAATGTATACATGATTCAGAGTTTTTCTTGAGTGTACTCCTGAATGTATAATGATTTCAGAGTTTCTCTTGAATGTATAATGATTTCAGAGTTTCTCTTGAATGTACTTCTGAATGTATACATGATTCAGAGTTTTTCTTGAGTGTACTCCTGAATGTATACATGATTCAGAGTTTTTCTTGAGTGTACTCCTGAATGTATACATGATTTCAGAGTTTCTCCTAAGTGTACTGCTGAGTGTATACATGATTTAAGTTTCTCCTGAATGTACTTCTGAATGTATACATGATTCAGAGTTTTTCTTGAGTGTACTCCTGAATGTATACGTGATTTCAGAGTTTCTCCTAAGTGTACTGCTGAGTGTATACATGATTTAAGTTTCTCCTGAGTGTACTCCTGAATGTATACATGATATCAGAGTTTCTCCTGAGTGTACTCCTGAGTTTATTCATGATTTCAGGGAATTTGAGGAAGTGCAACAGATTGCAAATGAAATTACCTCAATTGCTCAAGAGATAGGGCTTGACAACGTTGATCCTAATGATGTGACTCAGTTGTTGGAGAGCCATTCTCAGCCTCTTACAAATTATTTGGCTGCATAGTTGACTCAGGAACAGGAGCAACTAGAACAAGAAGAGCTCGTTTTACGGTCTATAAAAAACCCATGACTTGCAGTAAATTCTGGCTGGGATTGATAGATTCCTGCAGAGGCTAGGCGACATCGATCCTGACTGGAAACGAAGCTGTTCTATTTGAAGAGGAATCAATGCAGTGTTGCAGCCTTGCTACCATGTTTTGCAGGAAAGAAAGAGTCGAGCAATGCAAACAACTCCCTTTCTTATTTTAAAAAGAAATCTGAAAAGCCTTTGATCTAATGCGGCAGAAGATATGCAGTCGACCCTAACGATCCACAACCAGACTTTGCTCAGTAGTGCCTAATTATTTATATTGTGACAGATGAACATGCAACAATAACACAGTGATGTGAAGTGTCATTTTGATGCTGTGTTGTATATTAACTAGGTTATTGGAACAGACTGACTTGAAAACTATAACGGTGTTTAGAATTATTGAAAAGTTTTCTGTATTAGCTGAAAGGTACATTTGTCTTCCTTTTAGTGAGTTGGGTTGGGTTGTTTTACCTCTGAGCGGCACTTTTTTGCACACTATGGGCTAAATGGTCAGGTCACAAGAACCCCGAAGGCTCAGAGAAGGTGGGGGGAGGGGACCCACTGGAACAGCTGTTGGGAAACAGATGGTAGCCTCCCGTCAAGGCCATCCAGCGTGTTCTTTAATGTGCACACGGTATGGCTCTCCCGCACACGGGGCGACGGCTTAACGTCCCATCCGACGGACGGCTGCCTTTCCAAGCCCATCGGTGTCCCCTACTGACCGTGGGCAGGGCGGGGAATTTTTGCGGAGATTTATCTCCGCAAAAATTTTTCTCTCAACGCTGACCGAGCTAGGACTCGAACCTGGGAACTACAGATTATGAGCCTGGCGTGCTACCGACTGAGCCACCCCCGCCCCCGTTGAGAACTGTGATAGTTTCTCAAAAAGATGACTTGAAAGCCGAAATGGCCCAAAAAATAATGAGATGAGAGCTGAAGTGGCTTCTCAATTTGGTAAGTTTTTTGATCAGTTCAAGGACATCAAAACCGAACTTAATAGACAATGTAGTAGTTTAAAGGTTGAAATTGTCAGTGTAAAAGATGATCTTAATAGTGTTAAGTTAGATTGTAAACATGAAAAAGAGAAAGGCAACGCAGATCAAAACCTGAATCCCAAACCAATAGGTGAAATTTACGCAACTAACAGCACTGGAGGTAACATTACAGATGACCAATGTTTTAAAGATGCTAACCATAAGAATATTGTTGAGCAATTTAAAAATTATAGGAACTGTGAGGAACAATCGCACAGATCAAAGAAATGTGAGACTACTCAATACTGTTTGCACTTCCAAATACCTAAGTATACAAATCTAGCACGATCTGAAGAGAGATCCACACGAAAGGTATTCTATTCCTCGCCGTCAGCAAAATGCGTCACGGACAAATCTCGCAAAGGCAGAGTAACGAGTGGTAGTGAAAGGGAACGAAACAGAGTTTACGTTTCGCAGAGTGGTCCGAGTAAAGAAGAGTCGTCAGATCGTATCGTCGACAACGAAAAAGAAGAGGCGTCCATTCATCATAGAAACAAAGTGCCATTCGACGTTACTGGGGAAGTCTGAGAGATTTTTCCGAAGCATATAGCCACATTCTAATCGTTTGTAGAAAGTGGGGATTTAAGAAAGAGGAATTCCGAAGAATGGAGTAGAAGCGTAACAGGTGATGCTAGTAAAGGAGTTTCAGGCAGAGACAGTACTTCAAAGACTGACTTAGATATTCCTTTTTCTATGAGTAATAAACTGTGTTCGGATAACAGTAACTTTCTGGATGAAACTAAGCCTCAGAGTTACGATCAGAGAGAAGTGAAGCTCTCAGATAATCTCCTGAACGTAGCCACGCTGAATTTCTTTTCTGAACAGTCAATGCGCATATTTGGACATTATAATCATTTAGATTATAAGGATATAGAAAAGTTTTATCACGACTAGAAGAGCTATAAAGTGGACAATATCACGTTACAAAACTCATCGCTGATCTCCAGAATGAACAATTTGGCAATCATGACTGATATTTCCCTGGCAAATTACAACGAGAGCTCCAAGAATGTGAATTCGGAGGAAGACACAGCTGTTAGAAAGAAAGTCGATGAAGAAGCCTACAGCATAGGGTGGAAAATGGCTCAAATGAGAAATTATCCCATATCCCTTAAACTTGGTAAGAAGAAGAATAAGGAAAAATTGTCTTTATCAGAGTTTCAGTGTCCAGGAAATATCGATTCAGAGAACTGACAGAGTAGAGAAACAGTATCCATAGAAACAAAATAAACTTGGCAGATTTCTAAAACTCAGTCGAATAACATGGATGTCGTAATGGAAATTGCTTCGTTTCCTCATCCTCTTGTCGGTACAGCTACAACCCTGAGTTCCAATTACCAGAGACTCTTCTTCGTAAAGCTGCGTGTCCTATTGCGTCGTCAAGTGAATCAGCCTCTGATATTCCTCATAGATGGTAGGAGACGTGAAATCAGAACCAAAGGCAAGACGAGCCATAAGTAAAAATCCAAAGAAGAAAACTTTCGAGTACAGGTTTTGCACGAAAACTCTTAGTCGATTCTTCTCCCTGCAGAGACATAAACGTGTTCACACGGGCTATAAGCCTTACACGTGTTCTGTTTGTGGACGAGGCTTCAGTGAGAAGAAAAATCTACGTCATAATGTGATTCGCTTCCATTTTGACACAGACGTGTGGGATAAACTGAGGAAACACGTGAGAATGAAATGTTCTTTTTATCGCCAGAAGCAAAACAAAAGCAATAAACTCGTCACCTTCCTAAAGAAGACAGCCGTCCGTATTTTGAATACAGTGGAACAGAATAGGTGTTCACCTACTGCTGTAGAGAAAACAAATCCACATAGAAAGAAGAAGCTTTCTCCAAAACTCCAGAGACCTTGGGGAGGTCCATATACAGTAGTTAACAGGATTAACGACGTGATGTATCGCATTCGTCAACGTCCAACTACAAAGTGCAAGGTGTTTCACGTGGATCGTTTGGCCCCGTTTCATCGAAAATCGGAAGAAGGAGGGGGCAGTGTTACGACAGATGAAAGAGCAACAGTGACTTCATGACTTAACGTGACTCGAACACTCGTGTGTGCTTCTACGTGAGATTCAATTTAGCTAACGAATTGGAACTTAGAACAACAGTTCGGAAGAATGAAAATGAGAGAAAGGTAATGCAGTAGTGCATGGTATTGTGAAAGATGAAGAAGTTCATCTGAGTATTTACACGTTAAGTGTGTTAAAGTTGTGAGATCTGAAAGGGCGTTCAGATAGTATGAGTCAGTGCGCGTTAAGTGAAAATAATTAGTACATTTATTAGTGTGTGCGCGGGTGGTTTGTTTTCTGTTGTTAATAATAAAAGTTTAGTGAACTAGCACAGGACGAGAGTTTGTTTACGTCTGAAGGTATTCAAGTGACATGGTAAACAAAGTGAAGAGGTAGTATTTTAGTAGAACAGACAGAGCTGATATTGTATGCTCTGTACAAAAAGGTTAATGACTTATGTATGATAGTAGTTAATTTGTTTATAAGATACTTCATCCATATTTTTGTAATAATTTGCATTGTATTGTAATTGGTTTGAAAATATAATTATTAGTACTCATGCTCAGTGCCTATCCATTTTAAAATTCGCAACAATATGAAGTAATAATTTTATAATATAAATAAATTATAATATATAATATAATAAATAATTATAATATAAAAAAATTATAATATAAATCTATAATTTTTAAGGTAACACGGCTAAATCTATATCTCATAAATTTATTCTTTTATTAGGTTAATACGCTTAAGAGTTGATTATTCATTTCACGTAAAACAGGTACTACCAGTATTAAATTAATTATTATTATGTAAAACTTCTCATTAAAAGAAACTACATAGTGATCTTCTAACACACTAATATTATCTAGAAGATTCTATAATAAGGAACAAGTACATCATTTGTAATATTTTGTGTGAAGTCGGAATTCTTGCTTTTCTATTGTCTTGGCCTATGACATAGGCTGTCCTATATCATACCAGACCTGAACAGTGCAGTAACAGAAAGAATTAATTTTTAAAAATAAGTATTTGTAATGAAAGAAATCATAAGAAAAAGAAGTTCAGCTTCTATAAAACGTAAGTGGCGACATCAAGCGGTGTTTCAATTCGTATCTCGCATTTCATATAGAAGGGAAACAAACAACAAAGGGTGAACGATTTTGTGCATTAAAATATATATTTAAAAAACAAATCTGTAACTTTGTATTTATAAAAAATATATAATTAATATAAATATGTAATATAATATATATGTAATAATATATTAATATAAATATGTAATAATATATTAATATAAATATGCAATAATATATTAATATAAATATGTATATAATATATGTGTAAATATATAAATATGTATATAATGTATATATATATATATAAATGCATATAATATAATATAAATATGAATATAAAAATGAAATACTGTATTTCTTGTCACCTTTACGTTTCTGAGATATACTTAGGGTCCATGTCTACAGGACTTATTAGTAGTAAATAATCACAGGATAACTTTTTTTTTGTTTTGTAGTTAATTTTCACTTTGGGATGACAGCCTAGTTGTCTTCCTTGACGCTATACCACTGCTCATTCACAAACTGTATTATATCTACTTACATAAAAAAATCCTTACCCTGTAAAACCGAGTTTATAATCCTGGAAAACGAAATTGGTTATTACAATCTGCTCTTAACAAATACTTTACACTACCATCTGCTGTTAACTAATATTCTACACTACAATCTGCTCTTAAAAAATATTCTACACTACAATCTGCTCTTAACAAATATTCCACACTACAATCTGCTGTTAACTAATATTCTACACTACAATCTGCTCTTAAAAAATATTCTACACTACAATCTGCGCTTAAAGCAGCTTTTGTGTGTAAAAAAGTGCCGCTCAGAGCTAAATTAACCCAATTTTTTTTTTAATTAACCCAATTTTTTTACAGAGCTAAATTAACCCAAAGCTAAATATATACAAATATTCCACACTACAATCTGCTGTTAACTAATATTCTACACTATAATCTGCTCTTAAAAAATATTCTACACTACAATCTGCTCCTATCAAATATTCTACACTATAGTCCGTCCTTAATAAATATTCTTTCTACAAAACCGATATTCTTAAACAAATATTCTTCACTACAGTCCTGTCCTAAAACTATTCTACACTATAATCCGCTCCTACAAATATTTTACACTGCAATCCGTTCCTAACAAATATTCTATATTACAGGCCGCCCCCAACAAATATTATATACTCTAATTCGCACCTAACAAATATTATATACTCTAATTTGCACCTAACAAATATTATATACTCTAATTTGCACCTAATAAATATTATATATTCTAATTCGCACCTAACAAATATTATACACTACAATCCGCGTTTAATAAATATCCTATACTACAATCCGCTCCAAACAAATATTCTGCAGTACAGTCCGCTCAAAAAACTGAAAACATTATCTGGCAACCTTCGTGTACAGTACACAAAGGTTGCCAGATCATTAATTTCTAAAAACATCGTTGCCAGATATTTTTTCTGAATTCTGTAATCAACCATAGTGTTCAGATATTTTTTGAGCGACTGTACAATGAACACTTAACAAATATTCTACACTACAATCTGCTCCTAATAAATATTCTACAGTACAATGCACGTTAACAAATATTCTACCCTACAATCCGGTCCTAACAAATATTCTACACTACAATCCGGTCCTAACAAATATTCTATACTTCAATCCGTGCACAGCAAATGTTCTAGACTACAATGCACACTTAACAAATATTATACACTACAATCTGCTCTTAACAAATATTCTACACTACTTCCGGTCAGTAGGGGACACCGATGGGCTTGGAAAGGCCGCCGTCCGTCGGATGGGACGTTAAGCCGTGGCCCCGTGTGCGGGAGAGCCATACCCTGTGCACGTTAAAGAACACGCTGGATGGCCTTGACGGGAGACCACCATCTGTCTCCCAACAGCTGTTCCAGTGAGTCCCCTCCCCCAACCTTCTCTGAGCCTTCGGGGTCCATGTGACCTGGCCATTTAGCCCATGGTGTGCAAAAAAGTGCCGCTCAGAGGTAAAACAACCCAAATCCCAGGTTCGAGTCCCAGCTGGGTCAGCGTTGAGATTCATCTCTGCAAAAATCCCCGCCCTGCCCACGGTCAGTAGGGGACACCGATGGGCTTGGAAAGGCCGCGTCCGTCGGATGGGACGTTAAGCCGTGGCCCCGTGTGCGGGAGAGACATACCCTGTGCACGTTAAAGAACACGCTGGACGGCCTTGACGGGAGGCTACCATCTGTTTCCCAACAGCTGTTCCAGTGGGTCCCCTCCCCCAACCTTCTCTGAGCCTTCGGGGTCCATGTGACCTGGCCATTTTGCCCATGGTGTGCAAAAAAGTGCCGCTCAGAGGTAAAACAACCCAACCCAACAGTTCCGGTCCTAATGAATATTCTACATTGCATTCCGCTTCTAACAACTATGCTGCACTACAATATGCTCCTCACAATTGCACTAAATTGTGAGGAGCGACTAGAATGTGAAAAGCTCACTTCAAACCAGGGACACTACTAACTTTTGCCTTTCGCTTCTTTGATATTTTTGATATAGTAAAATATTTTATTTTTATCGTGCTGAACAATTTCGAAAAAACAAAAAAAACAAAAAACTTTTATTTTTTTATTAGACACAAAACATAAAAATAAAACAGCGAAAGAAGCTTGAAAAGCATTGCGCAAAAACAAGTACCAAGCCGTTGACAACAAAACTAATAAATGTTATTTTCATCCACATCAATAGATTAAACATTTAGCATTGTTTAACGCATGCGATGTATTAACCTATAAAGGGAGGGAATATTATTAAAAGTACGCCCCTTGCAGCTTTATTGCAACACATCACGTAAAATAATTTAGTTGATTAATTAATTGCATCAAGATTTACAGGAGTTAGGGAGAAAACACATTACTTCGTCCAACAAAGTGCCTCTTGTCGAGAGGAAACCTTGTTTGCTCACATTGTGATTAAACAGTCAGCGCCCAACAGTTCTTTGCTTTTACGTCCGGACCCAATTATTGGTTTCCGATATATTCTCTGTTGAGCCAACAGTGCACATAAAACGAACAGATCTGTTACTTAGTGCTAACAAAGAACACAAGAGAAAGAGATATAGCGTTAGGTTAGCATATTAACTAAATAAATTGGCGTCTTTTACTGCTAATGGCGAACGGGAAGTGGATTTTTAACTGCTCTGCATTCAATCCCTCTATTTCGCCATCCTTCTAACATAAGGGGACTCTATATGTGGAGTCATACAAACTCTTATGATGAGATTAGTAAGGCCTAATATTCGATAAAATGTGTGCTCTTCCGCGCTGATACTCCATGCAGCAAGGGAATGAAGGTAATTAAACCCGAGTCATATAGAAGGGCAGAAACCAATTGCATTATATCTCAAACATCAGTCTGAGAAAGTCCAACATTTTCTTATTTAACAGTAATCGGTGGCAACACGGTCGCCATTTGTTGAACTGCCGTTTTTGAAGAGAATGAGTTCGTTATAGAAGCAAACAATATATAGCGAAGAAATTGCGAGATGATTGCACTTATTAACCCTTTCACGACCAAGAGAAACATTTTTCCCATTTCAAAATTGGTGATTGTCGTATTTAATTATAACCTTATCTGCATTTTTTATACAGAATGTCAAAATAGAACGTATGCCGAACGCAATTACGTAAACGGGAAAATTTAGAGAACAAAAACAGAACTGTCAGGACGCATAATATATGTACTATGTGCATCTTTGCCTCACTATCAAAAGAAATTGTTTCGCAGAATATCATAATTAGCACATCATTTTGTATAGTAATTTTATTTCATAATTTTGTATTATTTTAGTTAACATTTTGTCCTAATAAACCAATAAATAAAACACATTGCATAATAAGCCTAACTATAATTTGTGTTACCTTTATAGTCCATTGGGAAAAATATTTCCCATAAAATTCCAAAAAAACTACACATTGTTATGTATTTTTCTTATGATTTTTATTTATTTTACGTCTAAACAAACTAAAATAAACAGTTACATACTAATATTTACTCTTAGAAACCTTATGGTCCTGAAAGGGCTAAAGAATCAAATTTTGTTCCTTGGAAATATATTAGGAAGCAGTTTCTCATTTACAGTATTGTGCAAATTAGTTGGGACAATAGGAAAATGCAGTAACAAAGACACAACTAAAATATTTATTTGTTTAATAGTGTAGTTAATAGTGAATGTGACCCCCCTTAGCTTTAATTACTTCTTCCACCCTCTCAACTATTGATGCCACTAGCTTTCCACACATCTCCTTCACTTCAGGGTCGTGCTACCACACTTTCTATCATTTTGATTTTCGTCATGCAATCCATCTTAGATATGCGCGCTTTAATAATGGCCCACAAATTTTCAATGGGGTTTAGATCGGGTGAATTTCCTTTCTACTCCAATACCTTCAAATGTTGCTGGGTAAAGAAGCTCTTAGCAAGCTTAGAATTGTGGCATGGAGCCAGATCCTGTTGAAATACCCCATCGTCATTAGGAAACAGCTTCTGCAGTGTTGGGACCATTTTCGCCTCCAGAACGCCTATGTACTTTTTACTGTCCATCATTCCTTCAATGGGGTGAAGTGTCTGTAGCCCGAAAGCTGTGAAACATCCCCAAAACATGAT
The DNA here is from genome assembly GCA_038380435.1 of Ryuthela nishihirai. NCBI lineage: Eukaryota > Metazoa > Arthropoda > Arachnida > Araneae > Heptathelidae > Ryuthela > Ryuthela nishihirai. The sequence continues at coordinate 23,681,439 of JAWZYU010000010.1, forward strand.
CTTGGGTGGGTGTTTGGGGGATTGCTGGATGTGGCCTTATCGAAGCGGAGGACAAAATTTGACCTGCAGCCATGTACCTCAAAGTGGGTTTCGTCGGAAAATATCACTTTTTCCCAATTCTCCACAGTGCAGTCTCGATGTCTCTTTGCCCAGGATAGCCTTGTTTGCTTCATAGTGGGTGTCAAAAGCTGATTTTTGGATGGGCGTCGAGCCCGGTGGCCACACTCCAGAAGGCGACGACGTACGGTGGAAGCATCTATATTAACCCCATGAGATGCAATCTCCCTTTTGATGTCTCCACTGGTCTTCTTCGGGTCTATGATACTAATTCTTCGAATTAGACTATCATCTCTAGGGGTGGTTTTTCTTTTTCTTCCACAATGTCCTGTACGGGACGTGTCCACGGACCCTGTCTCCTTATGCAGGCAGCTTCATGATCCGTGAAATGCTGGATTTCCCGACGCCAACTGCTTTTGCTATCTGCCTAGCAGTAAGTGAAGTGTTTTCGCCTAAAGCGATTATTTTAGCTCGTTTACGAGGCGTGATGTCCATGAAGTATTTAATAAAAAAAGTTTCCAATGAAAATTGTGAACTACTTACATAAGCCGTCCTCAGCCTATGAAATATCAATTCCGACTAAAGTGGAAATGTAAATAATAGCAGAGTAACATGACAAACAATTCTAGACTTGCAGCAGAAGGTTACGAACAAGTTTAGACTTGCAGCGGAAGGGACTTAGCGTTCCTTCGCTTGTCCCTTCCACTGCAGAGTCTAATTCGCACAGTACTGTATGATCTCAGATGGTTTGTTTACCTTAATTGTTTTATTTTCAGATGTAATCGGCTATTCTATACTCACATGCAGTCGATTGTTCCTCGTCACATGCAGTCGATTGTTCCATCGTCACGTGCAGTCGATTGTTCCATCGTCACGTGCAGTCGATTGTTCCATCGTCACGTGCAGTCGATTGTTCCATCGTCACATGCAGTCGATTGTTCCATCGTCACGTGCAGTCGATTGTTCCATCGTCACATGCAGTCGATTGTTCCATCGTCACATGCAGTCGATTGTTCCATCGTCACACGCAGTCGATTGTTCCATCGTCACGTGCAGTCGATTGTTCCATCGTCACGTGCAATCGATTGCTCCATCGTCACGTGCAATCGATTGTTCTATCGCCACACGCAGTCGATTGCTCCATCTTCACATGCAGTCGCTATTCTATTTTCAGATGCAATCGATTGTTCTCAAATGCAGTCGATTGTTTTATTTTCAGATGCTGTCTATTGCTCTATTGTCAGGTACAATAGATTGACAAATTTCTCTGATGCAATCGATTGTTCTATTCTCTGATGCGATCAACCGATACATTCTCAGGTGTAATCGATTGTTCTATTCTCAGGTGCAGTCGATCGTTACATTCTCTGGTGGATTCAATTTTTCTGGCGATGAATATTCAGATAAAAAGATTATCTCATTATACCCCCCGTTACAGAAAACGTTTTTCTAAAGCTCATACGTTTTTTACCATATCATTTATATGCATTGAACTACGAATATTAAGAATACATTTACAATTTTAATCTCACCAAGGAAACCGTTGCTGTGCAAAAACGCTCTGTCAGAATATACTTTTTTTTTTTTCAAAATGACAACATATCGTTGATTGAATACCGCTCAGTACTCTCAACTGCGAGTAGCGTATTCCCACTGATGCAACGCATTCACTACATGCTTAAATTCACTAATCATGTTTCTAATTGATTAATAATAAAAAATAAAATAATAGCTATTGAAAATATCATTTGCTTATTTTTAATTGTTTACTTAATTATTGCCCCTTTTAAATGCCCCATTAAACCTTTTTAACTGCCCCCTTTGTAACGACCCCTTCTCCCTTTCTAAAGTCTCCTTTAGAAAGGGTGTTCCTTAACCCTTTCCAGCGCCTCTTTCATCTCTTAGTGCGGAGTGGGGGTGGTTCAGTCGGTAGCGCGCCAGGCTCGTAATCTGCAGTTCCCAGGTTCGAGTCTCAGTTGGATCAGCATTGAGATTTATCTCCGCAAAAATTCCCCGCACTTGCCCACGGTCAGTAGGGGACACAGATGGGCTTGGAAAGGCCGCCGTTCGTCGGATGGGACGTTAAACCGTGGCCCCGTGTGCGGGAAAGCCATACCCTGCACACGTTAAAGAACACCTGGATGGTCTTGATGCTGGATGGCCTTACCATCTGTCTCCCAACAGCTATTCCAGTGGGTCCCCTTCCCCAAACCTTCTCTGAACCTTCGGGGTCCATGTGACGTGTCCATTTAACCCAGGCGTGTCCAAACTTTTGACTTCCCTGGGCCACATTGTGTGAAGATGAATTGTTTTGGGCCGCACATAAAATATATAATATAGTTAATGTATATGAATAATAAAACTTCATTTATTTTCTTATGTTTTTTTATTATAAAATTAAAAAAGGGCAACATAAAACTAGTAGGATATCAAAAATTGGCTGAAAATCGCATAATCATGTTGAAAGCTTATGTCGTAAACATATAAACTTAATGATTTTGTGGGCTGCATTATTAGCTGTCCAGGCCGATGCGTTGGACACGCCTGAATTAGCCCATGGTGTGCAAAAAAGTGCCGCTCAAAGGTAAAAACAACCCAACATGTTTAGTGCTGCTTTACCCTTTTGAATACCGCCCCCCTTTATTGAATTCAATTTTTTTGCTGTTTAAAACTATTTGAAATAATATTTGCCATGAATACAAATTTAAGAGTATTTTGCATCCATGAATTTCTAACATGAATATACAAAACCTGCATACCTATGGTAATCTAAGAAATATGGAATATTTCTTAGATTACCATAGGTATGCATGTCTTTTCAATCTATTCCAACCTAAATATTCAAGAAAACGCCCTCCACAATTTCTAAGCCTCCCCCCCCAAAACCTCTGTTTAGAATCACTACTGTAAATGAACAAATTTCCTGATCTTATGTGTGGACAGTTTCGTCTAATAAATTAAGTCTTGCAAATGTTTTCCTTTTTGAAATCCCCGCCCTGCCCACGGTCAGTAGGGCACACCGATGGGCTTGGAAAGGCCGCCGTCCGTCGGATGGGACGTTAAGCTGTGGCCCCGTGTGCGGGGGAACCATACCCTGTGCACCTTAAAGAACACGCTGGATGGCCTTGACGGGAGGCTACCATCTGTCTCCCAACAGCTTGTTCCAGTGGGTCCCCTCCCCCAACCTTCTCTGAGCCTTCGGCGTCCATGTGACCTGGCCATTTAGCCCATGGTGTGCAAAAAGTGCCGCTCAGAGGTAAAACAACCCAACTCCAACCCTTTTTGAAATCGTTGAAATGGCTGAACTACAAATACGAGATCTCATATATAGCATTCAGGAAATAGCAATGGTAATTAAACGCATGCTGAGAAATAGTCTTTAGTGAGATTATGAAGTTCCAAGTTACTAAACTCAATTAAATGTAATTTCCCTAATTGCTTCTAAACGTTGCAAGTCAGACTGATAGTTTACGAATGTAGTAACATTTTAAAGTACTCTTATAGTAAACTTTCCTGTATTTATGGCATAAAATATATTTACAAATACAGTAGAACCTCATAAATCCAGCACGCTTTGAAAAATGCACTTGTAAAGCACTTAAATTGCCTGAGCAAATTAATATGAACCTGCATCATGCATTAAGTACCATGAAACGTGAAATGTATGCAAAATATTTTATTGACGTAAACATTTTACATCACTGCGAATTCTTATAAAAGCGGGGCAGGGGTGGCTCAGTCGGTAGCGCGCCAGGCTCGTAATCTGCAGTTCCCAGGTTCGAGTCCCAGCTGGGTCAGCGTTGAGATTTATCACCGCAAAATTGCCCACGGTCAGTAGGGGAAACCGATGGGCTTGGAAAGTCCGCCGTCAGTCGGATGGGACGTTAAGCAGTGGCCCCTTGTGCGGGAGAGCCATACCCTGTGCACGTTAAAAAACACGCTGGATGGCCTTGACGGGAGGCTACCATCTGTCTCCCAACAGCTGTTCCAGTGGGTCCCCTCCCCAAACCTTCTCTGAGCCTTCGGGGTCCATGTGACCTGACCATTTAGCCCATGGTGTGCAAAAACGTGCCGCTCAAGGTAAAACAACCCAACTTATAAAAGCCATCATGGCATGATGGAAAGCAAAGTGCGGCATGAGTCAAAAAGGTTTATCTGAGTGATTTCGAAAGAGTAGAGTTGGAAGGTGATGGGCAGGAGCATCCGCAAAGCAAGTGGAGAAACTCGGCGGAAAATTGCGGAGCTCAATATCCCAAGTGTACGGAGAATGGCAACGGTCTGAAAAAACGTCCGCCAATCGTGGCAAACACAAGAGGAAAAAGACTCTGGGATTTGTTGGCATGAGTTGTACTGCAAAACAGAGCTGCTACAGTTCGTCAGCTGAGAGAGATCACCGGTAAGCAATACTTCAAAATACATTTCGAAGAGAACTAGGGGTAGAGAACTGAAAACTTTGAAGTTCGTGAACTGTATCATGATACATACAACGAAATAGAACATCTAGGAAATGTAAAATGGGGGGAGGAAGCAAGTGACGCGAGAGAGACTGGATTTCCATTGCAGTTGGGTTGTTTTACCTCTGAGCGGCACTTTTTGCACACCATGGGCTAAATGGCCACGTCACATGGACCCCGAAGGCTCAAAGAAGGTTGGGGGAGGGGACCCACTGGAACAGCTGTTGGGAGACAGATGGTAGCCTCCCGTCAAGGTCATCCAGCGTGTTCTTTAACGTGCACATGGTATGGCTCTCCCGCACAAGCAGCCACGGCTTAACGTCCCATCCGACGGACGGCGGCCTTTCCAAGCCCATCGGTGTCCCCTACTGACCGTGGGCAGGGCGGGGAATTTTGCGGAGATAAATCTCAACGCTGACCCAGCTGGGATTCGAACTTGGGAACTACAGATTACGAGCCTGGCGCGCTACCGACTGGAGCCATCCCCGCCCCATCCATTGCAGTGTAACATTTTACCCTTCGTTTTACAGGTTGAAAAAAATTCTTTAAAAATGCTTGAAATATGCACAAGTTTAATAACTTTTGACCTACATTACCCTTACGTGCATTCTCAAGGATAGTGGGGGGAGGGGGGGGGAGGCGTGGTCCTCTAGGAGATCCCAGATCCGGCTCTGCGATGACGTGTTAGTTTGGCGTTCATAAGAATATGGCTAGGCAATGTTCTATAAGTACAGTCCCTCAAAAAAGTATCCGAACGCTATGGTTGATTACAGAATTCACAATCTGGCAACGTTTTTTTTAGTGATCTAGCAACCTTCGTGTACGTACACGAAGGTTGCCAGATCACTAAAAAAATCGTTGACATAGCGTTCGGCTACTTTTTTGAGCGACTTACGTTTACTGAAGGTAATGTGTTAATATTTTGCGAGTTTATTTTCATGTATGTTGTATATGTATTTTTGTAGTTTAAATTCAGGTGTGATCTCTAGGTGATTCAATTTTGAAATAAATTATATAAAATCGAAAAATCTTCCTTTTATCTCTCAATAGTCTGACTTACTCCTTGGATACTTACGCTTTGTGTAGCACTTTCAAAATATTAGATTGGTGGGTTGTTTTACCTCTAAGCAGCACTTATTTGCGCAAAACCGACTGAAGACCAGATCACAATCACCCCGCGGACTCGGAGAATGTTGAGCGGACCCACTGAACAGTTGTTAGGAGACAGAAAATAGGCTCCCGTCAAGGCCACGCAACGTATTCTTTGACGTACACAAGGTATGGTTCTCCCGCAAACGTCCCATGGTTTAACGTCTCGTCCGACGGATGGTGGGCTTTTCTAGCCCATCTGTATTCCCTACTGACCGAGGACAGAACGGCAGTTTTGTGGAGATAAATCTCAACTCTGGTTGGGGCGGGGGTGGCTTAGTCGGTAGCGCGCCAGGCTCGTAATCTGTAGTTCCCAGGTTCGAGTCCCAGCTGGGTAAGCGTTGAGATTTATCTCCGCAAAATTCCCCGCCCTGCCCACAGTCAGTAGGGGACACCGATGGTCTTGTAAAGGCCGCCGTCTGTCGGATGGACGTTAAGCCGTGGCCCGTGTGCGGGAGAGCCATACCATGTGCACGTTAAAGAACACGCTGGATGGCCTTGGCGGGAGGCTACCATCTGTCTCCCAACAGCTGTTGCAGTAGGTCCCCTCCCCCAACCTTCTCTGAGCCTTCGGGGTCCATGTGACCTGGCCATTTAGCCCATGGTGTGCAAAAAAGTGCCGCTCAGAGGTAAAACAACCCAACCCAACTCAACCCTGGTCCAGGTGGGATTCGAAGTTGGGAACTATAGATTACGAGCCTGACGCGCTATAGCCTAAGCCACCTCTGCCCCTTCAAAATGTTGGAAATTTTAAAAATACGGCTTCTTTCAGATTCCGAGAATTCTGGATTTATGAGATTCTACTTTAATATAAAGTTCGTTCAAGTGAAACGTGAACAAGTCTGAAATGAAGCATAAATCACTTGTTAATCTATTCAAATTTAACGTATGACTATAGAGACATTTTTTCCACTGTTCGAAACTGATCATTTATGCATATGATCAGGACATGAAATTGGAAACTTTTAAAGGGGGGAGGGAGAGTGACGAAATCGAGCCGTAAAAAATAAAGTGGGGTTCGAGAGACTGGATTTCTACTTCAGTATAACGTATTGCCTTCTGTTTCAGTGATCTTTAAAAATTTCTTGAAAAATGCATGCGAGCGTATGAACGATTAATAATTTTTTGCCTCCATTGCGCTTACTAACATTCTCAAAGGGAGGGAGACATGGCCCCCTTGACCCCCTCCCCTCCCCCTAAATATGGCCTGCATACGACAAATTATTAAGTTAGGTATTCATAATAATTTGTTCAGTTGGGTTAGTATACATACACGGTTTCCATAAATTAAGGAAGAACCCTATGTTAGGGGTTCTCAACGTGAGGTACGCGGTAAAATTTTTTGCGGTACGCCGTGAGAGCTCGAAAGCCACTAGATCTAGTAACAAAGTAAAAATAATCATTGTTATACTATAACTATAGTTTTATCTATCTATACAAGGGGTACGCCAGTTACATACACATTTCCAGGGGGTACGTGAGGCATAAAAGGTTGAGAACCACTGATATATATGTTTTATTTTATTCCCATTGTTATATTATAACTACAGTTTTATCTATCTATACAAGCGGTACGCCAGTTACATACACATTTCCAGGGGGTACGTGAAGCATAAAAGGTTGAGAACCACTGATATATATCTTTTATTTTATTCCCATTGTTATACTATAACTATAGTTTTATCTATCTATACAAGGGGTACGCCAGTTACATACACATTTCCAGGGGGTACGTGAAGCATAAAAGGTTGAGAACCACTGATATATATGTTTTATTTTATTCCCATTGTTATACTATAACTATAGTTTTATCTATCTACACAAGGGGTACGCCAGTTACATACACATTTCCAGGGGGTACGTGAAGCATAAAAGTTTGAGAACCACTGATATATATGTTTTATTTTATTGCCTTTGTCATACTATAACTATAGTTTTATCTATCTATACAAGGGTACGCCAGTTATATACACATTTCCAGGGGGTACGTGAAGCATTAAAGGTTGAGAACCACTGATATATATGTTTTATTTTATTCCCATTGTTATACTATAACTATAGTTTTACCTATCTATACAAGGGGTACGCCAGTTACATACACATTTCCAGGGGGTACGTGAAGCATAAAAGGTTGAGAACCACTGATATATATGTTTTATTTTATTCCCATTGTTATATTATAACTATAGTTTTATCTATCTATACAAGGGGTACGCCAGTTACATACACATTTCCAGGGGGTACGTGAAGCATAAAAGGTTGAGAACCACTGATATATATGTTTTATTTTATTCCCATTGTTATACTATAACTATAGTTTTATCTATCTATACAAGGGGTACGCCAGTTACATACACATTTCCAGGGGGTACGTGAAGCATTAAAGGTTGAGAACCACTGATATATATGTTTTATTTTATTCCCATTGTTATACTATAACTATAGTTTTATCTATCTATACAAGGGGTACGCCAGTTACATACACATTTCCAGGGGGTACGTGAAGCATAAAAGGTTGAGAACCACTGATATATATGTTTTATTTTATTCCCATTGTTATACTATAACTATAGTTTTATCTATCTATACAAGGGGTACGCCAGTTACATTCACATTTCCAGGGGGTACGTGAAGCATAAAAGGTTGAGAACCACTGATATATATGTTTTGTTTTATTCCCTTTGTTATACTATAACTATAGTTTTATCTATCTATACAAGGGGTACGCCAGTTATATACACATTTCCAGTGGGTACGTGAAGCATTAAAGGTTTAGAACCACTGGTCTATGCTATGTCAAAGAGATCCTAACGTCAAAGCTCTATAAGTTCTCCCCGCCCTGCCCACGGTCAGTAGGGGACACCGATGGGCTTGGAAAGGCCGCCGTCCGTCGGATGGGACGTTAAGCCGTAGCCCCGTGTGTGGGAGAGCCATACCCTGTGCACGTTAAAGAACACGCTGGATGGCCTTGACGGGAGGCTACCATCTGTCTCCCAACAGCTGTTCCATTGGGTCCCCTCCCCCAACCTTCTCTGAGCCTTCGGGGTCCATGTGACCTGGCCATTTAGCCCATGATGTGCAAAAAAGTGCCGCTCAGAGGTAAAACAACCCAACCCAATCTATAAGTTCTAAAATAAGTTTTTTTTACTTTGAAAAATTTGATAGCAGATATAAGATCTCAATGAAATGTATGTCGGAAATTGTCCGATTACCGACTTAGGTGGGGCTAATAGCGAATCAGCAATAATATGTGGGAATGTCTATAAGACACTCCCGCCCTACGCACGGTCAGTAGGGGACACAGATGGGTTTGGAAAGGCCACCGTCCGTCGGATGGGACGTTAAGCCATGGCCCTGTGTGCGGGAGAGCCATACGCTGTGCACGTTAAAGAACACGCTGGATGGCCTTGACGGGAGGCTACCATCTGTCTCCCAACAGCTGTTCCAGTGGGTCCCCTCCCCCAACCTTCTCTGAGCCTTCGAGTACATGTGAACTGGCCATTTAGCCCATGATGTGGAAAAATGTGCCGCTCAGAGGTAAAACAACCCAACTCTATAAGTCACATTGCTGAAAAAACTGGTTATCTTTTGATGGTGTAGTTGTTATCATACCCGCCATGTTTCTGGGAGAGGTTCACTCAGAACAACGGTACGAATCCCACTCAGCGCAAAACCAATTTTTTTTAGTTAATTATTTCAAGTGTTTCTGGTCTACAGGACATTTTCCTGTGATACTTTATTACTGAATTCTAAAGTAGGCACTTATTTTGTTAAACACTTGGATACAATAGTCATTGCTAAGTTTTAATAAACTTCTGAAATCAATTTTTGTGACTGGCATTGCTGTTGTGAATATTCAGACTTCCGTAATTCATTAAATACTGAACAAATATTGTTCAAAATCGAGATAGTGATATATTTAATTTAGATTTTTACATGTTATTAAATTAAAAAAAAAATAATCAAAATTTATATAGCTTCCGCATTAGCTTTCCGTTTACGTTTCACGTACTACACTGAGCAACGAAAATACAAATAAAGTGTTAATATTTTAACGTTCATTATTACTAACATAATATCCTCTTTTCTAAAGCGACTATATTAATCTAATCATTTTAGCATATCATATTTGCTATGGCACATATTAGCTTTTAATTTCATAGATTCTTGAAAGAATCTCCCCCCCCCCCTGGGAGGGGGTGGCTCAGTCGGTAGCGCGCCAGGCTCGTAATCTGTAGTTCCCAGGTTCGAGTCCCATCTGCGTCAGCGTTGAGATTTATCTCCGCAAAATTCCCTGCCCTGCCCACGGTCAGTAGGGGACACCGATGGGCTTGGAAAGGCCGCCGTACGTCGGATGGGACGTTTAGTCGTGGCCCCGTGTGCGGGTGAGCCATATCCTTTGCACGTTAAAGAACACGCTGGATGGCCTTGACGGGAGGCTGCCATCTGTCTCCCAACAGCTGTTCCAGTGGGTCCCCTCCCCCAACCTTCTCTGAGCCTTCGGGGTCCATGTGACCTGGCCATTTAGCCCATGGTGTGCAAAAAAGTGCCGCTCAGAGCTAAAACAACCCAACCCTCCCCCTCCCCCCACTACCAAAAAACACACATTAAACGAAAAGGATTTATCTGCATTCTTTTCTGGCAGTCTTAAATCCTACTTAGTGATAATTTTTTATCTAAAAAAATTTCACGCCGGTATCTCTCACATCACCACAATCAGCAATAAGACATCAATTTACACGTTCACGTCACAACAAACAGAGTACACATTTAAACATGTTTATCAGTATAAAGAGACTGTAACTCCATACAACATTTTCAAGTCGGGAAAAAAATACTCCAAAATGCATTATTTATTATTACAAAGGAATGCATTTTCTGCTTCCAACTTCAAATGCAATAAAAGAATTTTCCTGGCGCGCTGCCAAATATTCTTCCAAGTCTTTACTTCGATTCATGGAATTGTTAGGAATGTATTAAGCCTACAATCGTCACGAAATGAAAGGTACGGTTTTCGTTCACTCTTCCGTCTGCTTCGTACGGTTTTCGATATTTTATATTCAGCCAATTTTTCGTTTTTTCTTTTCCATTATGCATTAGGGATTTAGCATTTGAATCCTATGGAAGGGAATAATTCCATAAAGCGACAATAGGTGGCTTTTGGTTCAATCTCTATCACGCGCAGAATGAAGAGTCTCGAGCTATCAACACGCAAAACCGGTGAACGACGAAATATTTGCACTTTGATTTTTGAATAGCAATTTACATAACAAACCAAAGCACTAAGTGGCCGTTCTACGAGTTACAAACGTGACGTTGCTAATATATAGATGTATATATAGAGTAGCCATTATTAGAGAAAAACACAACAGAGCGATGAACATGAATGTTATAATTATTATAATGCTTACCTTATCGGAGACGCAATCCCAGGTCACTTTACTTAACAGCCTTCAATGCTAAAATGCTAACCGCTCGGTAAGTTCTATACAAACGTAAATAAACTCAAACGCAAGCTTTTTTGCTTTAGAAAAAGAAAAATTTATAACCGTTTTGGGTTTTAATACCTAATTAAACCTCACACAAACTCGCTTTCATGGCTTGAATCTAATATATAAAGAAGGAAGTTTGCTTGTATGTCTGTCCACTTATGTACTTTGACCCCTAGATAGATAGAGGCTTCAAACTTTGCATGAACGTTCCCTTCACCCAGGGGAAGAATATGGGCTATTTCCAAACCCTCTGGGGTCAACCAAAATTGGGGTGGGCGGATTTGAATTTCTCAAATTCCCCATAGATTAACATTAAGGGTTGGGTTGGGTTGTTTTACCTCTGAGCGGCACTTTTTTGCACACCATGGGCTAAATGGCCAGGTCACATGGACCCCGAAGGCTCAGAGAAGGTTGGGGGAGGGGACCCACTGGAACAGCTGTTGGGAGACAGATGGTAGCCTCCCGTCAAGGCCATCCAGCGTATTCTTTAACGTGCACAGGGTATGGCTCTCCCGCACACGGGGCCACGGCTTAACGTCCCATCCGACGGACGGCGGCCTTTCCAAGCCCATCGGTGTCCCCTACTGACCGTGGGCAGGGCGGGGAATTTTTGCGGAGATAAATCTCAACGCTGACCCAGCTTGGACTCGAACCTGGGAACTACAGATTACGAGCCTGGCGCGCTACCGACTGAGCCACCCCCGCCCCACCCTGTATACGTTAAAGAACGCGATCGATGACATTGACAGGAGGCTACCATCTGTTTCCTAACAGCTGTCCAGTGGATGTTTTGCAGTTAAGAGCGAGCCATCTCCTGACTAACAGTTAATTATTTGTGTCCGCTACATTGATTTGTTAATTGCGATATTTGTTGGCACAATGCTCATATATTTTCTCTGGTATACTGTTAATATCGTTTGTGAATTTAAAGATAAGAAACAAATTATTATTGACTGCGGAATGAAGTTTTTGGTTCTCACTGCGACTTTGTCAAGTAAAGTTGTGGATATGTTTATGTACAGTCGCTCAAAAAAATATCCGATAACTATGGTTGATTACAAAATTCAAAAAAATATCTGGCAACGATTTTTTTTAGAAATTAGTGATCTAGTAACCTTCGTGTCACGAAGGTTGCTAGATCACTAATTTCTAAAAAAAATCGTTGCCAGATATTTTTTCTGAATTCTGTAATCAACCATAATGTTAGGGGGCGGGGGTGGCTCAGTCGGTAGCGCGCCAGGCTCGTAATCTGTATTTTCCAGGTTCGAGTCCCAGCTGCGTCAGCGTTGAGATTTATCTCCGCAAAAATTCCCCGCCCTGCCCACGGTCAGTAGGGGACACCGATGGGCTTGGAAAGGCCGCCGTCCGTCGGATGGGACGTTAAGCCGTGGCCCCGTGTGCGGGAGAGCCATACCCTGTGCACGTTAAAGAATTCGCTGGATGCCTTGACGGGAGGCTACCATCTGTCTCCCAACAGCTGTTCCAGTGGGTCCCCTCCCCCAACCTTCTCTGAGCCTTCGGGGTCCATGTGACCTGGCCATTTAGCCCATGGTGTGCAAAAAAGTGCCGCTCAGAGGTAAAACAACCCAACCCAACCATAATCTTCGGATATTTTTTGAGCGACTGTACTATGCATGTGCACAACATTTAATATTAAGACCTATTCATAATTCTTTAACATTGTTTATGGCTAACACATCTGTAGATAACATTATTTACGTCCAGTGCATCTGTAGTAATAATGTGTAGTACATCAAATTCATTAAATTTTCCGCACGGTCTGATACATATTGTTGCAAATTTTAGCAGAAACTGGGGGTGAATTAAAAAATGAACAATCCAATTGTAAATGCTAATATAATTGCAAAGGTAATGAGATCACATATATAATAATTCGCCATCAAAAATAAATGTTTTATGGTGGCGGCGGTCATTGACCTTGAAAAAGCTTTCTATTCCCTATCACACCATGCTTTATTATCGAAAATTAGATCATTAAAAATTTGCGGCAACCACTATTATTTTTTATTCTACATTTTACAAAATAAATATTATAAAGTCAAGATCGGAAACAATTTCTCTCAAGAACATAATTTTTTAAATCGAATTATACAAGGAGACATATTGTCACAGACCCGGTTCAATATTTATTCAAGCGACATTGAAAATATATTTGAAGAAAATATAAAATTTGGAACGTATGCGGTTGATTTAATTTTTTGGACAATTCATCCAGACACCAAAATAATACAGAAAAGAATACAAAACACATTAAATAATGTAAATCAATATTGTGAAAAATGGAATTTACAACTAAATATAGAAAAAACCAATATTATTTATTTTCATAGAACAAAAAGTTTACCGATGATTTTAGAATAAAATTAAAAACAGAAATATTAAAATTGTAAATAATAAAAAAATTTTGGGATTATTTCTGGACTCAAAACTACTCTGCAATTTATATATACAAAATACTCAGGACAAGTATAATAAATTATATCAATACTTAAGATATTTAGGTAACTCAATTTGGGGATGTACAACAAAAAATTTATTACTTATTTAAAATGCAATAATTTTGCCCAACTTTACCTATGGTTTGGAACTGATCAATAAGATATCAAAAACTAAAATAAAAATATTGGAAAGAATCCAAATTAAAATTTTAAAATACTGTCTGGGACTCTTACAACCTACTGCAAATATTAATACCTATGCAGAAACTGGGGCGCGGGGGTGGCTCAGTCGGTAGGGCGCCAGGCTCGTAATCTGTAGTTCCCAGGTTCGAGTCCAAGCTGGGTCAGCGTTGAGATTTATCTCCGCAAAATTTCCCACCCCTGCCCACGGTCAGTAGGGGACACCGATGGGCTTGAAAAGGCGGCCTCCGTCGGATGGGACGTTAAGCCGTGGCTCCGTGTGCGGGAGAGCCATACCCTGTGCACGTTAAAGAACACGCTGGTTGGCCTTGACGGGAGGCTACCATCTGTCTCCCAACAGCTGTTCCAGTGGGTCCCCTCCCCCAACCTTCTCTGAGCCTTCGGGGTCCATGTGACCTTGCCATTTAGCCCATGGTGTGCAAAACAAGTGCCGCTCAGAGGTAAAACAATCCAATCTATGCAGAAACTGCATTCCCTCCACTGGATTTGAAGAAAAAGTATCAACTATCAAACCTAATTTTTAGAATTATAGCCAAAAATTCTCAACATCCAATAATTGATAAAATTATCACAAATTTTACAGACATAACATTGTCACAATTATTAGAAAAAAATATTTTCAAAGAAGTTTTAGATAAGTAAATGAGTTGAGATATCATTGCATATTATCCTTATTGGATCTCACCATTTCCTATTATGAACAATGAAATTCCTGTAATTGTTTCAAAAAAGATATTAGACAAAAATAATTTAAAAATACTTACAGAAACACATTGAAAACACATATAATGATTTTATTAAAATGTTTACTGATGTGTCTTTGAACTCAGACAGAACCATTGCATTAGGGGCATTTATATGTGAGACTTGATAGACATCAATTTCAATTTCAATTTAATAGACCTGTTCCCATAGTGATTGCAGAAATTACTGCTATAATTTATGCCATTTTCTGGGCTTTAAAATTTTATAATAGTAAAATTGTTATCCTTACAGACAGTAAAACATCTTTAGATGTTATTTATAATAACCCATTCTAAAGAAACTTTGCTATCTACATAAATGATATCCTAGCAATCGCACAACAACACATACAACACAATAATCTTATTCAAATACAATGGATACCTTCACATATTAACCTGAAAAACAATGACATTGTAGATACCCTTGCAAAACTGGCAAAAGATTTCGACACCTCAATTTCATCACCCATTCTTGCATATCCATAAAAAACAGAAGAAATTAAAATTATCATAGGAAACTCAAAACTGGTATAGCCAAAATGCTACACATACACACAGATTTAATATCTCATAAAATATAACCAAATTTATGGACTATGGTCTAAAAAAAAAGAAATTAATATTATAATGAGAATTAAGGTTAACATGGCTTTGCCAAACACTACTTTGTTTAAAATGAAAAAAATGAATTCTCCAAATTGTACATTTTGCAATGTGCCCTGAACTTTGGAACATATAATTTTTAATTGTAAAGAATTTAGTACTCAAAGGCAAATATATTATCAAAAACTGCAAAAATGCAATGTGTTCCAGTATAATTTTACTAGCATCCTAGTACCACCTAACAATTCTCAGACAGCTAAATTTTATAAGTTACTGATTTCTTATTTGAGAGACATTGAATTATTTGATAAATTATAAAAAAGAGAGAAAAAAATTGGGGGGAAAGGGGGAAAAACTATAAAAGCATAAAAAAAATTTTAAAAAGTTGATAATTTTCTCAAATAAATTATGGCTGAATGAGTCTGTGATCAGATTTTGTTCACAGGAATATTCAATTAGGGAGATGTTAATTAATTAATAACTTCGACTATACACTAATATGCATTCCATCAGTATGAATTTGTTCATAATTATTAAATCATCTAAAGAATCTTACACATTTGATAATTATTTAAAAAAATATTTGTGTTGCACAAATCTGACTCTACAATCTCTACTCAGCGCATAAATAGACTTTTATTAAAACGTTTGATAAGGCACATAAGAACTTTGTCCATATACCTATAAGTTTGTTTAATCTTACCAACTATATGGGCGGGGGTGGCTCAGTCGGTATAGTTGGTAAGTATATAATCTGTAGTTCCCAGGTTCGAGTCCCAGCTGGGTCAGCGTTGAATTTATCTCCGCAAAATTCCCCGCCCTGCCCACGGTCAGTAGGGGACACCGATGGGCTTGGAAAGGCCGCCGTCCGTCGGATGGGACGTTAAGCCGTGGTCCCGTGTGCGGGATAGACATACCCTGTGCACGTTAAAGAACACGCTGGATGGCCTTGACGGGAGGCTACCATCTGTCTCCCAACAGCTGTTCCAGTGGGTCCCCTCCCCCAACCTTCTCTGAGCCTTCGGGGTCCATGTGACCTGGCCATTTAGCCCATGGTGTGCAAAAAAGTGCCGCTCAGAGGTAAAACAACCCAACAACCCAACCCAACCAACTATAAACTTAGCAGTTAGCACTTCGCTGACACAATTTTATTTTATTTCCTCAGTTGGCTTCTTCTATTCGGCAATACTTTAGGTTTCATCGTGAACACAACCACTACCTTTGAAGGCGAAACAACATCGATCTACAGCTCCGAATGGCATATCAACAAACTACTGCTGACTACTATACACTGCGACTAAAAAAGGAGCAGACCAACTTTCCGCTTACTTTAGCTTTTCGAAATTTTCTCTCATTTATCGTTGTTTTTAAAGTCATCTTCTTTCAAACAGATTAAGGACGTAATTCACATTCTGAGGCATAAGATGAGCGTCAGACGATATCTCAGTTCTGGTTTTTATTATTGCACGTTTTCCTCTTGTAACAATACCTTCATTTTGTTTACGTTCAAAACGTATGTATTTAATATTGCATGTGCCGAAACAAGCTTACTTAACATTGTTTACCCCGAAACATGAATACCTAATATAGTTTAAGTCGAAACAAGCTTACTTAGATTTGTTTACGTGGAAATATGTATCCTTAACCTTTGTTTACGTCTAAACACGTGTACTTTACATTAAGCCAAAAAAAGTGTACTTAACATTGTTTACGCCGAAACACGCATACCTGACGTTGTTTATGTCCAGTACATGTGTACGTAATATTTTTAATACCTCCGATAAATGGGCACTTAACATTGTTGACCTCCATTAAATGTGTGATTAATATTGTTTAACTGCAATATATGTATTTCTAATATTGTTTGTATTGAATACAATGTAAGTACATTGTATTCAAATGGTTTAACTTCATTATTGATAAAATAAAAAAATAAATACCCCATCAAGCAGCTGCTTGCCACAGAGGTCTGACAGGAACCTGTCAGTTTATATGCCATAGTAGAAAGTCTGAGAGGATGGCAGGACCTCAGCAGAAAAACGACACAAACAGCCATGCCTTACCCGGGGCTCGAACCCAGGTCCCTTAGATCAGTAGCCAAGCGCGCTAACCACTCGACATGATATTTTAATAACATTAAGTAAACATGTAAACATGTGTATTTAAGTAAACATGTGTGGGATATAAATTAAGTTAAATATCCATGTATTGGATGTACAAAATGATATGTTCTTATATAGGCACGAATCTAGAAGAAATAACGGTGGTGGGGGTAAGAAACTCTGCCGAGCCGAAAAAAGTAAAGAGTTGGGTTGAGTTGTTTTACTTCTGAGCGGCACTTTTTTTGCACACAATGGGCTAAATGCCAGGTCACATGGACCCCGAAGGCTCAGAGAAGGTTGGGGGAGGGGACCCACTGGAACAGCTGTTGGGAGACAGATGGTAGCTTCCCGTCAAGGCCATCCAGCGTGTTCTTTAACGTGCACAGGGTATGGCTCTCCCGCACACGGGGCCACGGCTTAACGTTCCATCCGACGGACGGCGGCCATTCCAAGCCCATCGGTGTTCCCTACTGACCGTGGGCAGGGCGGGGAAATTTTGCGGAGATAAATCTCAACGCTGACCCAGCTGGGACTCGAACCTGGGAACTACAGATTACGAGCCTGGCGCGCTACTGACTGAGCCACCCCCGCCCCAAAAAGTAAAGAAAAAGAGGGGGAAGTCAAGAGAGTAGATTTCCGTTGCACTATGACATTTCCTCCTTCATTTTAGGAGTCTTTAAAAATATCATGAATAATGCATGAAATATGCATGTTTCATAATATTTTTTGTTTCATAATTTTCATAATAATTTTCCTCTTACCCCTAAAATTTTCGCATTTTGAAACATTTTCCGCCTTTGATATTATTAAAAAATTTCTATTTTCGTCCTTTAGCACCCTGTAACAAAGGAAATTCGAACTATCGGATAATTGCGAAAATACAAAAATCATACTGTATTTTATTAATGCCTACATTAACAATCATACTGTATATTTATTAATACAAATGCACAACACAAAAAATCATTTTAAATTAATATTTTAAAACCAAAAGGTTGGGTATTCTTACTGAGACAATTTTTGGTTCTCATTCATTTGATAACTATTTTGCAAATATTTGTATTGATAAACTTTAATGTTAAACATTAATGTTTAACTGAACTCGGAATCATCTTAATCACTGTAGCTCGAACTCACCACTAAATCTCGAATACCTCTATAAATACTGTAGCTCGAACTCATCTGTAATCAATGCATCTTGCACTCATATATAATCACTGCAGCGGGGCGGGGGTGGCTCAGTCGGTAGCGAGTCAGGCTCGTAATCTGTAGTTCACAGGTTCGAGTCCCAGCTGGGTCAGCGTTGAGATTTGTCTCCTCAAAATTCCCCACCCTGCCCACGGTCAGTAGTGGACACCGATGAGCTTGGAAAGGCCGCCGTCCGTCGGATGGGACATTAAGCCGTGGCCCCATGTGCGGGAGAGCCATACCCTGTGCACGTTAAAGAACACGCTGGATGCCCTTGACGGGAGACTACCATCTGTCTCCAACAGCTGTTCCAGTGGGTCCCGTCCCCCAACCTTCTCTGAGCCTTCGGGGTCCATGTGACCTGGCCATTTAGCCCATTGTGTGCAAAAAAGTGCCGCTCAGAGGTAAAACAACTCAACCCAACCCATAATTACTGCAGCTCGAACTCATCTGTAATCAATGTATCTTCCACTCACATATAATCATTGCTGCTCGAACTCACCTATAATCACAGTACTCGAATTCATCTACAATACGGGGCGGGGGTGGCTCAGTCGGTAGCGCGCCAGGCTCGTAATCTGCAGTTCCCAGGTTCGAGTCCCAGCTGGGTCAGCGTTGAGATTTATCTCCGCAAAAATTCCCCGCCCTGCCCACTGTCAGTAGGGGACACCGATGGGCTTGGAAAGGTCGCCGTCCGTCGGATGGGACGTTAAGCCGTGGCCCCGTGTACGGTAGAGCCATACCCTGTGCACGTTTAAGAACACGCTGGATGGCCTTGACGGGAGGCTACCATCTGTCTCCCAACAGCTGTTCCAGTGGGTCCCCTCCCCCAACCTTCTCTGAGCCTTCGGGGTCCATGTGACCTGGCCATTTAGCCCATTGTGTGCAAAAAAGTGCCGCTCAGAGGTAAAACAACCCAACCCATCTACAATACTCTATCTCGAACTCCTCTATAATTACTGTTTCGAATTAATCTATAGTCAATGTAACTTCTATACTCAATATAGCTCAACACATCTATAATCACTGTAGCTCGAACTCATCTACAATAATTTCAGCTTGAACTCGTCTATAATCACTGTAGAGCGAACTCATCTATAATTACTACAAAATTGTTTATGTCTAATTTACGTGTACTTTACATTGTTTATGTTCAACATAGTATTACTTGTGATTATTACAACTGAAACACTTTACATTAGAACCAAAAAAGTTTCAGTAATTATCGGAAAACTGATAACTGTATATCAAGCACAAAATAGTAGTTTTATTATTATAAATATGCAAAGAAAGTGTACACACAAACAGAAAAATTATTCTTTTAATAATTATTTCTACTCGAAATGAATGCCAAGTATTATTTTATTATTGCTGGGTTCATCGAGGACTGAGTTCCAGGTACAGCTTACATCTTGTTGTTCCTATGGTAACCATGACCCTGTAACAAATAAAATATTCTGCAAGCAACAATAATAAATGAAAAGTTTTTCCCAACGTAACAGGCAAAAGTTGTTCAACAGTAAATAGCAAAATATTCTACAATAAAAACTAAATTTTCTTTTCTGATATATAACATTTTCTGCAATAATAAAATATTAGCAAGTAAAAATGTCCTGAAACAAATGAAAATGTTCTTCAGCAATAACAGGCAAATACTTCTGTAATATAAAAAAAATTGTTTATTGGGCGTAACGGAGGAAAACTTTCCTTAATTACAATTGTTAAAAATGCTGTACAACAGCAGTAAATGAAAACATTTTCCGTCTCAGCAAATAAAATTGTTTTATTCAATAATAAGAATTCGCAATAACAAGTAAAATAAATGTACTTCAACAGTAACAAATAAAAAATGTTTTCTGCAACAATAATAATTAAAAACGTTTGCTTGAATAGTGAAAAACTTTTCTTCAAGAAAAAAATGTTTCTTTCCACAGTAATAAGTAAAAATCTTTTTTTTTTTCACTAACAGCAAAATACGAATATTTTTGTAATAATAATAAATAAATCTCTTTCGGTAATAATAAGTAAAATAATTTATGCAATAGTAACAAATAAAATATTTTGTAGAATGGTAACAGATACGTTTCTTCTCCAATGTTATTTTTTTCCAGAAACGATGAGAAAGTACAATTCATTCCACAAGACCAAAAAGTCAAAATGGATCCTGCAACAATAAAATGCAAAAATGATTTCTGCAATGAAAACAAAAAATAACCAATGAAAACAGATCTGATCTGCAATAAATAACCAAAAAACTACCTAAAAGAAAACATAATAGAAACGTTTAAAAAAAAAACATCAACTTCCTCAAAAATAAGCAGTGAAAACGAGTTCTGAAAAAAAAAATAACCAGTAGAAACGATTTGGAAAAAATAACCAGTACAAACGATTTGCAATAAAAGAAAAAAAATTGGATCGACTTCTGCAAAAAAAAATATGTATATAATATTACAATTTTTGTATGTATTATAGGATATTGTGAGACCTTTCATTAAGTGACTGATTTTAAAAATAAAATTTGAGGGGCGGGGGTGGCTCAGTCGGTAGCGCGCCAGGCTCGTAATCTGTAGCCCACGGTCAGTAGGGGACACCGATGGGCTTGGAAAGGCCGCCGTCCGTCGGATGGGACGTTAAGCCGTGGCTCCGTGTGTGGGAGGGCCATACCCTGTACACGTTAAAGAACACGCTGGATGACCTTGACGGGAGGCTACCATCTGTCTCCCAACAGCTGTTCCAGTGGGTCCCCACCCCCAACCTTCTCTGAGCCTTCGGGGTCCATGTGACCTGGCCATTTAGCCCATGGTGTGCAAAAAAGTGCCGATCAGAGGTAAAACAACCCAACCCAACAAATACAATTTATCAAGCAGATAAACTGCTTGAATCTTGAATAAAATCAGCCAGCTTGCAAGTCATTGTCAATCTTTGATTAAAACGTGAAGCCTGCTTGGTTGTCTTTCCTGCATGCTACATGACATTGAGTGGAAGTAGTTTTACGAGCTCAGCGTTGTTCTTGAAATAAATATTCAGAAATATTTAATCGGTATTGCAGGAAAATTAAAGCAGAATATTGTGGTTTACAGGGTCTATTACTGAGTATAGAGATTGCCTTAAGAAATATGTCCATTAGAAAAAAAGATTACATCAAAGATAGAACACTTTCCATTTAAAAATGTACTTATTCCGCAACCTTTTCCCCCTATAGTTGCTATTTGTCGCGTGAAAATTTATCATTTTATTTCTTATTACTAATTATTGAACGTCCTTCGTATTCCACGTCCTCGTGACTCGATGACTTTCATGTATGACTGTAATTGTTTCCAGATGATTTCCATGTAGGTTGCTTTGATGATTGCCAAGTAGGCTGGTTTTATAAATTCCATATGCTGGTCGATGACTTCCACGTAAATTGGTGTGATGATTTCTATGTAAGCCTGTTTGATGACTTCTATATACTCTAATTTGTGAAATCTATGCCAGTTGTAATACCCAGGTTCACTATCCTCTGTTGTGTTAAAAACCTGCTGTAGAACACTCCTACTCACGTTGTTGCCACCAAAGTTAGGGGTCTTTTTGCCGGTCTCTGGAATAGATGGCTGACAGATATTGTTGTTGGGGGGGTCATACGTTTTGCTCGATGTTATCCGGTGCTTCCTGGCACAAATTCTTAAGAGTTGTGTTATAGTGAGTTAACAACAGTCATCTTAAACATCACAGACACCAGGGTTGTTTGGGTTGGGTTGTTTTACCTCTGAGCGGCACTTTTTTGCACACCATGGGCTAAATGGCCAGGTCACATGGACCCCGAAGGCTCAGGAAAGGTTGGGGGAGGGGACCCAATGGAACAGCTGTTGGGAGACAGATGGTAGCCCCCCGTCAAGGCCATCCAGCGTGTTCTTTAACGTGCACAGGGTATGTCTCTCCCGTACACGGGGCCACGGCTTAACGTCCCATCCGACGAACGGCGGCCTTTCCAAGCCCATCGGTGTCCCCTTCTGACCGTGGGCAGGGCGGGGATTTTTGCGGAGATAAATCTCAACGCTGACCCAGCTGGGACTCGAACCTGGGAACTACAGATTACGAGCCTGGCGCGCTGCTGACTGAGCCATCCCCGCCCCCTCACAGACACAAGAGAGCACACAAACGTTTCTAGATATTAAGAAACTTTCCAGAAGTGTTTCGGATCCCTCTTAATCCGTGATTACTGTGAAACAAAAAAGGGATTGAGTGTGCTCTCTCCGATACTTTGTTTACATGCGCTTTGTTTGGTGCGCGACTTTCGGATGGAAGCCATTGAAACGTAAGTGAAGGTCATGAATGTCCTGCTAGTTAATTTATGATAAATAATCAGGATGAACGTGGTATGTTGGCTCGTGATATTCTAAATACAGGGTGGTTATAAATAAACTGACAGTACCCTGAGCGATTTAGAGAAGGATCTACTCGACGGATCACAGTGAAAAGTGGTGGATACCTTAATATATCGTGGAGTAGAGAATTTACGAATTAAAAAAAAAATCAGTTAATGTTAGTGCCACCAGGTGATGTGGGTGAGCTAAAATAAAGAAAATACCAAGTTGAACAAACATAACCTTTATTTTACAAATCAAGATTCTCAATATGTGAACCATTCGTATGCAAAATGTGCTGGAAACGTAATACGGTATGGTCCACAGTTCGGGCTGGGGTGGCTCAGTCGGTAGCGCGCCAGCCTCGTAATCTGTAGTTCCCAGGTTCGAGTCCCAGCTGGGTCAGCGTTGAGATTTATCTCCGCAAAATTCCCCGCCCTGTCCACGGTCAGTAGGGGACACCGATGGGCTTGAAAAGGCCGCCGTCCGTCCGATGGGACGTTAAGCCGTGGCGCCGTGTGTGGGAGAGCCATACCCTGTGCACGTTAAAGAACACGCTGGATGGCCTTGACGGGAGCTACCATCTGTCTCCCAACAGCTGTTCCAGTGGGTCCCCTCCCCCAACCTTCTCTGAGCCTTCGGGGTCCATGTGACCTGGCCATTTAGCCCATGGTGTGCAAAAAAGTGCCGCTCAGAGGTAAAACAACCCAACCCAACCTTCCTCATACACAACTATTAGCTTCTCTGATACACCACTCCTCACCTTCCTGATACACAACTATTAGCTTTCCTGATACACCACTCCTCACCTTCCTGATACACAACTATTAGCTTTCCTGATACACCACTCCTCACCTTCCTGATACACAACTATTAGCTTTCCTGATACACCATTCCTCACCTTCGTGATACACCACTCCTCACCTTCCTGATACACCACTCCTCACCTTCCTGATACACCAATCCTCACCTTCCTGATACACAACTATTAGCTTTCCTGATACACCACTCCTCACCTTCGTGATACACAACTATTAGCTTTCCTGATACACCACTCCTCACCTACCTGATACACAACTATTAACTTTCCTGAAACACCACTCCTCACCTTCCTGATACACCACTCCTCACCTTCGTGATACACAACTATTAGCTTTTCTGATACACCACTCCTCACCTTCCTGATACACACTCCTCACCTTCGTGATACACAACTATTAGCTTTCCTGATACACCACTCCTCACCTTCCTGATACACCAATCCTCACCTTCCTGATACACAATTATTAGCTTTCCTGATACACCACTCCTCACCTTCGTGATATACAAATATTAGCTTTCCTGATACACCACTTCTCACTTTCGTGATACACAACTATTAGCTTTCCTAATACACCACTCCTCACCTTCCTGATACACCAATCCTCACCTTCCTGATACACAATTATTAGCTTTCCTGATACACCACTCCTCACCTTCGTGATTCACAACTATTAGCTTTCCTGATACACCACTCCTCACCTTCCTGATACACCAATCCTCACCTTCCTGATACACAATTATTAGCTTTCCTGATACACCACTCCTCACCTTCCTGATACACCACTCCTCACCTTCGTGATACACAACTATTAGCTTTCCTGATACACCACTCCTCACCTTCGTGATACACAACTATTAGCTTTCCTGATACACCACTCCTCACCTTCGTGATACACAACTATTAGCTTTCCTGATACACCATTCCTCACCTTCGTGATACACCACTCCTCACCTTCCTGATACACCACTCTTCACCTTCCTGATACACCACTCCTCACCTTCCTGATACACCACTCCTCACCTTCCTGATACACAACTATTAGCTTTCCTGATACAACACTCCCCACCTTCCTGATACACAACTATTAGCTTTCCTGATACACCACTCCTCACCTTCGTGATACACAACTATTAGCTTTCCTGATACACCACTCCTCACCTTCCTGATACACCAATCCTCACCTTCCTGATACACAATTATTAGCTTTCCTGATACACCACTCCTCACCTTCCTGATACACCACTCCTCACCTTCCTGATACACCACTCCTCACCTTCCTGATACACCACTCCTCACCTTCCTGATACACAACTATTAGCTTTCCTGATACACCACTCCCCACCTTCCTGATACACAACTATTAGCTTTCCTGATACACCACTCCTCACCTTCGTGATACACAACTATTAGCTTTCCTGAAACACCACTCCTCACCTTCCTGATACACCACTCCTCACCTTCGGGATACACAACTATTAGCTTTCCGGAAAGACCACTCCTCACCTTCGTGATACACAACTATTAGCTTTCCTGATACACCACTCCTCACCTTCCTGATACACCACTCCTCACCTTCCTGATACACCAGTCCTCACCTTCCTGATACACCAATCCTCACCTTCCTGATACACAATTATTAGCTTTCCTGAAACACCACTCCTCACCTTCCTGATACACCACTCCTCACCTTCGTGATACACAACTATTAGCTTTCCTGATACACCATTCCTCACCTTCGTGATACACCACTCCTCACCTTCCTGATACACCACTCCTCACCTTCCTGATACACGAATCCTCACCTTCCTGATACACAACTATTAGCTTTCCTGATACACCACTCCTCACCTTCCTGATACACAACTATTAGCTTTCCTCATACACCACTCCTCACCTTCGTGATACACAACTATTACCTTTCCTGAAACACCACTCCTCACCTTCCTGATACACAACTATTAGCTTTCCTGATACACTAATCCTCACCTTCCTGATACACAACTATTAGCTTTCCTGATACACCACTCCTCACCGTCCTCATACACAAATATTAGCTTTCCTGATACACCACTCCTCACCTTCGTGATACACGACAATTAGCTTTCCGGTAACACCACTCCTCACCTTCCTGATACACCACTCCTCACCTTCCTGATACAAAACTATTAGCTTTCCTGATACACTACTCCTCATCTTCTTGATACACCACTCCTCACCTTCGTGATACACAACTATTAGCTTTCCTGATACACCACTCCTCACCTACCTGATACACAAGTATTAGCTTTCCTGATACACCACTCCTCACTTTCCTGATACACCACTCCTCACCTTCGTGATACACAACTATTAGCTTTCCTGATACACCACTCCTCACGTTCCTGATACACCACTCCTCACCTTCCTGATACACCACTCCTCACCTTCCTGATACACCAATCCTCACCTTCCTGATACACAATTATTAGCTTTCCTGAAACACCACTCCTCACCTTCCTGATACACCACTCCTCACCTTCCTGATACACAACTATTAGCTTTCCTGATACACCACTCCTCACCTTCCTGATACACAACTATTAACTTTCCTGAAACACCACTCTTCATCTTCCTGATACACCACTCCTCACCTTCGTGATACACAACTATTAGCTTTTCTGATACACCACTCCTCACCTTCCTGATACACAACTATTAGCTTTCCTGATACACCACTCCTCACCTTCGTGATACACAACTATTAGCTTTCCTGATACACCACTCCTCACCTTCCTGATACACCAATCCTCACCTTCCTGATACACAATTATTAGCTTTCCTGATACACCATTCCTCACCTTCCTGATACACCACTCCTCACCTTCCTGATACACCACTCCTCACCTTCCTGATACACAACTATTAGCTTTCCTGATACACCACTCCCCACCTTCGTGATACACAACTATTAGCTTTCCTGATACACCACTCCTCACCTTCCTGATACACCAATCCTCACCTTCCTGATACACAATTATTAGCTTTCCTGATACACCACTCCTCACCTTCGTGATACACAACTATTAGCTTTCCTGATACACCATTCCTCACCTTCCTGATACACAACTATTAGCTTTCCTGATACACCACTCCTCACCTTCCTGATACACCACTCCTCACCTTCGTGATACACAACTATTAGCTTTCCTGATACACCACTCCTCACCTTCGTGATACACAACTATTAGCTTTCCTGATACACCACTCCTCACCTTCGTGATACACAACTATTAGCTTTCCTGATACACCACTCCTCACCTTCCTGATACACCAATCCTCACCTTCCTGATACACAATTATTAGCTTTCCTGATAAACCATTCCTCACCTTCCTGATACACCACTCCTCACCTTCCTGATACACCACTCCTCACCTTCCTGATACACAACTATTAGCTTTCCTGATACACCACTCCCCACCTTCCTGATACACAACTATTAGCTTTCCTGATACACCACTCCTCACCTTCGTGATACACAACTATTAGCTTTCCTGATACACCACTCCTCACCTTCGTGATACACAACTATTAGCTTTCCTGATACACCACTCCTCACGTTCCTGATACACCACTCCTCACCTTCCTGATACACCAATCCTCACCTTCCTGATACACAATTATTAGCTTTCCTGAAACACCACTCCTCACCTTCCTGATACACCAATCCTCACCTTCCTGATACACAATTATTAGCTTTCCTGAAACACCACTCCTCACCTTCCTGATACACCATTCCTCACCTTCCTGATACACCACTCCTCACCTTCGTGATACACAACTATTAGCTTTCCTGATACACCACTCCTCACCTTCCTGATACACAACTATTAACTTTCCTGAAACACCACTCTTCATCTTCCTGATACACCACTCCTCACCTTCGTGATACACAACTATTAGCTTTTCTGATACACCACTCCTCACCTTCCTGATACACCACTCCTCACCTTCGTGATACACAACTATTAGCTTTCCTGATACACCACTCCTCACCTTCCTGATACACCAATCCTCACCTTCCTGATACACAATTATTAGCTTTCCTGATACACCACTCCTCACCTTCGTGATACACAACTATTAGCTTTCCTGATACACCATTCCTCACCTTCCTGATAGACAACTATTAGCTTTCCTGATACACAACTATTAGCTTTCCTGATACACCACTCCTCACCTTCCTGATACACCACTCCTCACCTTCGTGATACACCACTCCTCACCTTCGTGATACACAACTATTAGCTTTCCTGATACACCACTCCTCACCTTCGTGATACACAACTATTAGCTTTCCTGATACACCACTCCTCACCTTCCTGATACACCAATCCTCACCTTCCTGATACACAATTATTAGCTTTCCTGATACACCACTCCTCACCTTCGTGATACACAACTATTAGCTTTCCTGATACACCACTCCTCACCTTCGTGATACACAACTATTAGCTTTCCTGATACACCACTCCTCACCTTCGTGATACACAACTATTAGCTTTCCTGATACACCACTCCTCACCTTCCTGATACACCAATCCTCACCTTCCTGATACACAATTATTAGCTTTCCTGATACACCATTCCTCACCTTCCTGATACACAACTATTAGCTTTCCTGATACACCACTCCTCACCTTCCTGATACACCAATCCTCACCTTCCTGATACACAATTATTAACTTTCCTGATACACCACTCCTCACCTTCCTGATACACCACTCCTCACCTTCGTGATACACAACTATTAGCTTTCCTGATACACCACTCCTCACCTTCGTGATACACAACTATTAGCTTTCCTGATACACCATTCCTCACCTTCCTGATACACCAATCCTCACCTTCCTGATACACAATTATTAGCTTTCCTGATACACCACTCCTCACCTTCCTGATACACAACTATTAGCTTTCCTGATACACCACTCCTCACCTTCGTGATACACAACTATTAGCTTTCCTGATACACCACTCCTCACCTTCCTGATACACCAATCCTCACCTTCCTGATACACAAGGGGCGGGAGTGGCTCAGTCGGTAGCGCGCCAGGCTCGTAATCTATAGTTCCCAGGTTCAAGTCCCAGCTGGGTCAGCGTTGAGATTTATCTCCGCAAAATTCCCCGCCCTGCCCACGGTCAGTAGGGGACACCGATGGGCTTGGAAAGGCCGCCGTCCGTCGGATGGGACGTTAAGCCGTGGCTCCGTGTGCGGGAGAGCCATACCCTGTGCACGTTAAAGAACACGCTGGATGGCCTTGACGGGAGGCTACCATCTGTCTCCCAACAGCTGTTCCAGTGGGTCCCCTCCGTCAACCTTCTCTGAGCCTTCGGGGTCCATGTGACCTGGCCAATTAGCCCATGGTGTGCAAAAAAGTGCCGCTCAGAGGTAAAACAACCCAACCCTGATACACAATTATTAGCTTTCCTGATACACCACTCCTCACCTTCGTGATACACAACTATTAGCTTTCCTGATACACCAATCCTCACCTTCCTGATACACAATTATTAGCTTTCCTGATACACCACTCCTCACCTTCCTGATACACCACTCCTCACCTTCGTGATACACAACTATTAGCTTTCCTGATACACCACTCCTCACCTTCGTGATACACAACTATTAGCTTTTCTGATACACCACTCCTCACCTTCCTGATACATCAATCCTCACCTTCCTGATACACAATTATTAGCTTTCCTGATACACCACTCCTCACCTTCCTGATACACCACTCCTCACCTTCCTGATACACAACTATTAGCTTTCCTGATACACCACTCCTCACCTTCCTGATACACCACTCCTCACCTTCCTGATACACAACTATTAGCTTTCCTGATACACCACTCCTCACCTTCCTGATACACAACTATTAGCTTTCCTGATACACCACTCCTCACCTTCCTGATATACCACTCCTCACCTTCGTGATACACAACTATTAGCTTTCCTGATACACCACTCCTCACCTTCCTGATACACCAATCCTCACCTTCCTGATACACCAATCCTCACCTTGCTGATACACAATTATTAGCTTTCCTGATACACCACTATCCAACTCCACGCTCCAAGTACACTATCGGGTAATCTGATTTAGTTTCTGATCCCCATGGTAAATAAATATACGCCGTAACTTAATTTAAAAATTTTCCCTGTTCTGAGTTGATAGTTATATCATGATATGAATATTTCGAAATCCCCGAGAACCTTTTTATCAAAATCTCATCACTTCAGAAATCAATATTTGCCTGAGCATTTCTTCCACTCTTTCCATTTCCCCCTTCCTGAAAATGCGTCTGTCGCAATGCATCTGCATTTATTCTGTTCGCAGACGTGTTAGCGTGAAGAATGTGTTCTGAATACTTTGACACCCTCTTGCATACGGAACGGCCGAACAATGTCATCTTGACGCATTGCCTAATCACATCCCCAAGGTCGTTCGGATTTCTTTGCTTATTTTTCGCTCTTTCGGTATTTTCTCAAGCTACCCAAACAAAAGACCACCTCTTAGTCATCTTTATCAGTTATATTAGTTGATTGTTCTTCAGGAGCATCTTTCAGTTGAGATTGAGAGCTTCTCTCTCCGTTCCCGACGTGTGTCATTTTTCATCATTTTATTCTCTTCTTTGATGCTAAGCGTGCATTGGGGTAATCTGGAACATTACAGGCTTGCAAACATGCCATGCTGTAACTTTCTCTGATCCATTGGGATCCTTGTGACCTGGTCATTTAGTTCATTTGTGTGAAAAAATGCGCTGCACAAAGGTAAAATAGCCCAACGGACATGTGTTTACCTTTCAGTAAATACAACTACTCACCTCCATACTACACCATTACTTTCCACTTTATGACTCATCTTCCTGATACACCACTACTCACCTTCGTGCTACACCACTACTCGCCCTTCTGATACACCACTACTTATCTTCCTGATACACCACTCTTCAACTTCCTGATATACTTCTACTCGCTGGGTACTGAGTACCTTCCTGATATACCACACTCGCTGGGGACGGGGGATCATTTTATTCTCTTCTTCATCATTTTATTCTTTTCTTTGATGCTAAGCGTGCATTGGGGTAATCTGGAACATTAAAAAAAATAATAAATACCCCCTCAAGCAGCTGCTTGCCACAGAGGTCTGACAGGAGCCTGCCAGTTTATATGCCATAGTAGAAGGTCTGAGAGGATGGCAGGACCTCAGCAGAAAAACGACACATACATCCATGCCTTATCCGGGGCTCGAACCCAGGTCCCGTAGATCAGTAGCCAAGCGTGCTAACCACTCGGCCAAGGGGCTTGCAAATGGATAGACAATCTCAGTGCTCACTCTGTTAGGCACAGATCCATGTTGTGTCAACAGTAACCCGGATACAGAACTCGGTAACTTCTTAAATTAGTTTTTTTCCGAGCAAAATATGACCGAATGTTATTTGAGGTATTTCGGTATTTAGAGAGTTTACAGAAATTGAAATATTAAACGTCAACATTACCAGTTTAAATAATTGCTTTGAAATGTTAATAAAAATAAGTTAAAAGGAAATCAGTTACCGTTTTACTAAGCTTTACTAACTGTGTCGGAGTATTTTTTAGAAATTCGCATAATATTTATGGTAATTAACGCCAATATTAAACGATTTTGGCAGAACGAGCAAACTTGAAAATGTTTTGTCGGCTTCTCATAACTCTTTATATGCCGAACGCGTATGGTTGGAAATTGAAGTTTAAATTGATTTAATTGACAATATTAGAATATCTCAGATACAACCTGGTAGTGATTTATTAGATACATATAGAGGACAAATTGTCATTAACCGGGTGGGATCTGAACCCACGATCTCCTGATAACATGGCGCCAGGCTCGTAATCTGTAATTCCCAGGTTCGAGTCCCAGCTGGGTCAGCGTTGAGATTTATCTCCGCAAAATTTCCCCGCCTTGCCCACGATCAGTAGGGGACACCGATGGGCTTGAAAAGGCCGCCGTCCGTCGGATGGGACGTTAAGCCGTGGCCCCGTGTGCGGGAGAGCCATACCCTGTGCACGTTAAAGAACACGCTGGATGGCCTTGACGGGAGGCTACCATCTGTCTCCCAACAGCTGTTCCAGTGGGTCCCCTCCCCCAACCTCCTCTGAGCCTTCGAGGTCCATATGACCTGGCCATTTAGCCCATGGTGTGCAAAAAAAGTGCCGCTCAGAGGTAAAACAAACCAAACTATCATCAATACAGGTAACATGGCCAAACCAACGGAGTCTTTCTCTGCACAATATACTGCTTAAAGAAGGTTGCCGACTCCTTTGCTTAACGTCTTCATTACTTACAAAGTTGAACCACCTAATGCCCAAATGTCCTAAAATAATGACTGAAGGTAACTTAAAGACCTCAATCAAATCTATCTAAATATCAATTTTTGAGCAATCAAAGCAAGTATTTATTGCTTAAAAAGGCAAGATATTGAATAAAGTTCATATATATGTATATATTTATATAGAAGTTACAAGTATCAAACGAACAATGCTGAAATTTGGGAATTAGATAGATTTGATTGGGAACTTTAATTTATCTTGTCACATTTTACCATAAAAATTTATTTAGGAGTAATACTGGTAGGTTTTCATTGACCTGATCATGGTCTTGAAATATTCTTTATTTCATACTCTTTAAATACGGAACGAATATTGTTGAAAATCGAGATTTAAAAAGACTTAAAATGATCTTTAATTTAACTTTAGTCACATTTTACATTAATTACATATTTTAGAAGTTATATTTCAATTGACAAAACATGAAAATTATTTAATATTTTGGTAAGGCAATGTAAGTGGCTTTAAGGTAGCTCCCGCCACAGCTACCTGGTCTTACAGCGATAGATACTGACATGTTAGCCACCGTCACACATTGGGGGCAGGGGTGGCTCAGTCGGTAGCGCGCCAGGCTCGTAATCTGTAGTTCCCAGGTTCGAGTCCCAGCTGGGTCAGCGTTGAGAGTCATCTCCGCAAAATTCCCCGCCCTGCCCACGGTCAGTAGGGGACACCGATGGGCTTGGAAAGGCCGTCGGATGGGACGTTAAGCCGTTGTCCCGTGTGCGGGAGAGCCATACCCTGTGCACGTTAAAGAACACGCTGGATGGCCTTGACGGGAGGCTACCATCTGTCTCCCAACAGCTGTTCCAGTGGGTCTCCTCCCCCAACCATCTCTGAGACTTCGGGGTCCATGTGCCCTGGCCATTTAGCCCATGGTGTGCAAAAAAATGCCGCTTAGAGGTAAAACAACCCAACCAACCCGTCACACATTATTTTTTTATGTGTTCAAAACAGAGAGCGGGAAAAATGTGAAGGTCCAGGATGACAAACATGTATCCGTTTTACTCCAGAAGGGTAACAGGTATCAGCTTCATCTCCAGGAGGATAAACAGGTATCGGTTTTAGTTGCTGCAGGGTAAACAGGTATCCGTTTTAGCTCCAGGAAAGTAAATAGCTATATGCTTTAGCTCCAGGAGAATAAACAGGCATCGGATTTAGCTCCTGGAGGGTAAACAGGTATTAGTTTTAGCTCCAGGAGGATAAACAGGTATCGGTTTTAATTGCTGGAGTGTAAACATTTATCCGTTTTAGATCTATGAGAGTAAATAGGTGTCGACTGTAGCTCCAGGAGGATAAAGGTATCAGTTTTCGGTTTTAGCTGCTGGAGTATCGGTTTAAGCTGCTGGCTTTTAGCCAGGTATCGGTTTTAGCTGCTGGAGGATAAACAGATATCCGTTTTAGATCTATGAGAGTAAATAGGTATCCACCTTAGCTCCAGGAGGATAAACAGGTATCGGTTTTAGCTCCTATTGGACCTCCGTCCCATGGCTGCTTGATGATGATGATGATGATGATGACGACGACCAACGATGTATTTTAGAGGTTTTAGCTTCGAAATTTCTTTCTCATTGACATAAACATGACACAATTAACTTTTTTTATGGAATTATCCATTTAACATGGAGGGTAAACAGGTATCCGCCGTTTAGCTCTATGAGAGTAAATAGGTATCCATTTTAGCTCCATGAGGATAAACAGGTATCAGGTTTTGCTCCTGGATAGTAAACAGGTAACAGCTTTAGCTCCAGGAGGATAAACGAGTATCGGTTTAAGTTCATAGATAGTAAACAGATATCTGGTTTATCTCCCAGTGGGTAAACAAGTATCCGTTTTTCCACCTGCGGTGCTTAATAGGAGATTCCTCCTTTGATTACGAGAAACAGATGGAAAAATCATTGACGTCTGTTACTTTACTGGTTCTGTTCTGGTTAATCGTTTTCAACAATTGCTTTGAATCCATACGAATTGTTGATCGTCCCGAAAGCGATCCATGGAACAATAAATATCTGATGATTTCACAATCCTCATAAAGTTAATTCAATTTTCCCCTAATCAACAACACCGATTCCCTAAGTGCTACCCGCGGTATAAGTTTGCATATTACATTCTTGCGCCCGATCTCACCTGGTTTGAGTTGAAGCATCAAGCCACTGCTGTCTGGTCAGTCACAACGTAATCTGCCATTCCATATTTATCACCGAACGTTGACATTAAGTTGGCTCAACGTTTGTCAACGACATCATGCACCAAGTCAGACACACAAACACGCACAGACACAACGAAATGCTTCTGCGTTTGCAATTCGTAAACTACTCATTAATTCAGCGGCAGTCATAGTTTGGCGGTATAAATCGGGGAACCGAGAAGGCCATTAAATTTCCATTTGTTGTCGATGAAGTTTTAGATTTCTCCCAGTTATAATTACATTTCGTATTCAAATGCAGCCTACACGTTGTCGTTATGATGAATTACTTCGCAAATTTGTGAATCCCTTTTAATTTAATTACACCTGCATTTGTTCTGCTCACCGTATAATTATTTCGGATTACGATGTGCAGAAATGTCGCGTAATATAATCTGTACAATGGTGAGAGATATTTACAGAAAGAAATAGGGATTGTCATTCAGTGAATATTACTATTTCGCAGTGCTGTTGTTGAGTTGTTTTAGCTCTGAAAGGCACATTTTTGCACACAATGGGCTAAATTGTCGTATCCCAAGGGTTCAGAAAAGACTCGAGAAAGAAGACCCACTGTGCAACTGATAGTGGGCACCGATCGACTTGGAGGGGGGCGGGGGTGGCTCAGTCAGTAGCGCGCCAGGCTCGTAATCTGTAGTTCCCAGGTTCGAGTCCCAGCTGGGTCAGCGTTGAGATTTATCTCCGCAAAATTTCCCCGCCCTGCCCACGGTCAGTAGGGGACACCGATGGGCTTGAAAAGGCCGCCGTCCGTCGGATGGGACGTTAAGCCGTGGCCCCGTGTGCGGGAGAGCCATACCCTGTGCACGTTAAAGAACACGCTGGATGGCCTTGACGTGAGGCTACCATCTGTCTCCCAACAGCTGTTCCAGTGGGTCCCCTCCCCCAACCTTCTCTGAGCCTTCGGGGTCCTTGTGACCTGGCCATTTAGCCCATGGTGTGCAAAAAAGTGCCTCTCAGAGGTAAAACAACCCAAAAGTTCGACTTGGAAAGACAGCCGTCCGTCAGATGGGACGTAAAGGCGTGGCCCTTGTGTGTAGGAGAGCTATACCCTGTGCAGGTTAAAGAACACACTGGATGGCTTTGACAGGCGAGGCTACCATTTGTCTCCTAACAGTTGTTCCAGTGGTTCTGTCATGTCCCTCTAATTTATTTATTTTTATTTTTTGTTGCATTTTTATTGTATTTTTGTTGTTGAATATTTTTACGTATTAAGTGCGTTTTTGGAAGTGCTATTGTGGGGATGTGACTCATAGCTATTGTTTTCGGGTCTGAGCTGGCTGCTGCACGGGCTGACGAGTCCAAAACCTCATTTTACGATTATTTGCAACTAGTCTCAGGTGCGAGTGCGGACACTGGAGACTATGGCAGCAAATGTAAACAACAGTCTTGAGCGTCGCTGTCAAACAGGAAGGAGGTTTGAACACGCATCAAGGGATGCCGCTCTTACTCAAACAAAACTCTTAAGGAGAGAATTCGATTCTATGTGAGAATAGGTTCGGTTCTTCGTGAACCGAGTACAGTTCTATGTGAACTGAGGTGGGTTCTCTGTGAACCTGATATTAGGCGAGTATTAAATATCCTTTCGCTGAGTTTGAGGTCGATAAAGCCAGAATCTGCAAAGTGATGTTCTCCACCTCATTGTATAATTGTTTGCAGCAGCAAAGGCCCACGGAATCGAGCACATTCCCAGCAAGTGATTGTATATAAATGTGAATAAACTGTGTCGTCCCTGCACAACTATCGTGCGTGAATTGTTAGACATATCTCTATACATCACTTGGCACAGGAAGTTGGGTTGGGTTGTTTTACCTCTGAGCGGCACTTTTTTGCACACCATGGGCTAAATGGCCAGGTCACAAGGACCCCGAAGGCTCAGAGAAGGTTGGGGGAGGGGACCCACTGGAAAATCTGTTGAGAGACAGATGGTAGCCTCCCGTCAAGGCCATCCAGCGTGTTCTTTAACGTGCACAGGGTATGGCCCTCCCACACACGGGGCCACGGCTTAACGTCCCATCCGACGGACGGCGGCCTTTCCAAGCCCATCGGTGTCCCCTATTGACCGTGGGCAGGGCGGGGAATTTTGCGGAGATAAATCTCAACGCTGACCCAGCTGGGACTCGAACCTGGGAACTACAGATTACGAGCCTGGCGCGCTACCGACTGAGCCATCCCCGCCCATGGCACAGCAAGTCTGAAGCATACGTCGGTGCGGGTGTAAAAACCGACGAATCTGTTATTTCACCGAAATAAGGATGAAGGTAATTAAAGGACTAATTGTCAGTGATTATATGAAAATGAGGAAGCTGCAAGTAGTTCAGTGTTCTACAGAGTGCAATTTCGCCAAGTACTGCATCAGATCTTTGCTGAGTTTCCGTGTGCTAAGGTCCGTCAGTGTGACAGAGGTTCCTAGTTTTGGAAGGTGACTCCAGGTCAACAGGCGAGTGAACAGAGCCGAGTACCCGGAAGTAAAGGTCTGTCGTTTTTCTGTCTTTTTTGATTTTTAGACAAATTTGAGTTTCAAATGCTGCTGAGGAGTCGCGATAAAACTGAGCAGGACGGAAGCTTTGATTTTAACCAGCCACATTGAGGCTAGGAAAAGTGAGGAAGTTAACGAAATTGAGAGGATTGATAGCAATTTTCGGGTAGAACAGGGTACTAGCGGATGTGGTTCTAATCCGGTCGAAATGAGTGATGTCGGAAATCAGTCTCGGAGAGGGAGATGGAATACCAAAGAGAGAAAGAAGAAAGAGATAGGATTGGATTGTTTTACCACTGAGCGGCACTTTTTTGCACACCATGTGCTAAATGGCCAGGCCTCAAGGACCCCGAAGACTCAGAGAAGGTTGGGGACCCACTGGAACAGCTGTTGGAATACAGATGGTAGCCTCCCGTCAAGGCCATCCAGCGTGTTCTTTAACGTGCACAGGGTATGGCTCTCCCGCACACGGGGCCACGGCTTAACGTCCCATCCGAAGGACGGCGGCCTTTCCAAGCCCATCGGTGTCCCCTACTGACCGTGGGCAGGGCGGGGAAATTTTGCGGAGATAAATCTCAACGCTGACCCAGCTGGGACTCGAACCTGTGAACTACAGATTACGAGCCTGGCGCGCTACCGACTGAGCCACCCCCGCCCCGATGTGGTTCTAATCCGGTCGAAATGAGTGATGTCCGAAATTAGTCTCGGAGAGGGAGATGGAATACCAAAGAGAGAAAGAGATACGTAATATAAGATGAGGAAAGAAGAAAGAGACAGGGAGGAGGAAGAAAAAGATATGGAGGTAGAACTTAAACGATTAGTCTAGAAGTACAGAAATGTGCCTGGCTTGTAGAGAAAGGGAAGCTAGGGAATTAGCTTGGCAAGAGAAAGAATATATGGTTAGTGTTGAAAGTAAGACAAAAGTGAAAAACTAAGTTGACAATTCTGCTCAAATAGCACGTAAAGATAACTTCCAGCAGAAATTAAAATTTAGCTGTGTAAGTGATTGTCAGGAAATCCGATAAGACAGAATAGGTTTCAAAGGTTTAATGCAGATAATGTAGGAGGTGATACTAACTCTGATAGTGAGAGTAAGTTTAATGAGATTAATTAAAAGAATAATAAAAGTAAAGTGTTTGTTAAAGGTGGTAAATCTTGTTTTCAGTTGGTTGGGTTGTTTTACCTCTGAGCGGTACTTTTAAGCACACAATAGGCTAAATAGCCAGGTCACATGGAATCCGAAGGCTCAGAGAAAGTTGGGGGAGGGGACCCACTGGAACAGCTGTAGGGAGACAGGTGGTAGCCTCCCGTCAAGGCCATCCAGCATGTTCGTTAGCCTTAACTGGCATAGGGGTTAGGCAGCTAGCGACTGTTCCAGCAAGGCAAACTTTCTGTGTTGTGTTAACTCTAACTAAGGCAGTGGTCAGCAGTGACTTCGGTCTTAGTAGATCATGTCCTTGTATGAGAAGGCCTGTAAAAGCTAGGAGTAGCTTCTAGGATTCTTCTCTGTCCTGTATGTTGCAAATCAAAAAAAAAATCTTTAATGTGCACAGGGTATGGCTCTTCCGCGCATGGTGCCACGGCTTAACGTTCCATCCGACGGACGGCGACCTTTCCAAGCCCATCGGTGTCTCCTATTGACCGTGGGCAGAGAGGGGAATTTTGCGGAGATTAATCTCAACGCTGATCCAGCTGGGACTCGAACATGGGAACTACAGATTTACGAGTCTGGCGCGCTACCGACTGAGCCACCCCCGCCGCAAATCTTGTTTTATGAAAGTAATTGTATGCCTGAGAAAGTCAAATGGTTTAATAAATATAAAGGTACTACGGGAAAGTATTAGATAATTCTGTAGACATTATTAAGAGTCTGTTAGTAGCTTGGAGAATAATAAATATGGAAGTATTCAAACTAGCAGAAAAGTTAGTGATGAGACTATGTCGAAGTTTAAGAAATGCCCGAAGTTTCTTATGTTTAATAACGTTGAGAAGAAAGTAGGTAAGAAGGTTTCTCGTGAAATCATGTTTATGCTTAATGCAGCTGGCAAAACAACTAAAAAACCGAAAACTAGCTGGAAAGATCGGAGTAATTTTCCGTTAAAGGGTCTCCAAGTTGACAGCACAGTCCTTGATGGTAAAGGGGAAATATTGTGTAATGTACCTGATAAGGAGAAAGATGATAATATTTCTGTAGATGATAAGGGTAAAATATTGTGTGATGTTACCTGATAAGGAGAAAGATGATAGTAAGAGTATTAATATCAGAAAAAGAGGTTTACAGCCTAGTGATTTCATTGAGAGTGAAGTAAATAATAATGTAGAGAGTCATAAAATTAAATGTGAGGAGGTTGAAGATAGAAAAAAAATAAAATAAATACCCCCTCAAGCAGCTGCTTGCCACAGAGATCTGACAGGAGCCTGTCAGTTTATATGCCAGAGTAGAAGGTCTGAGAGGATGGCAGGATCTCAGAAGAAAAACAACACGAACATCCATGCTTTCCCCGGGGCTCGAACCCAGGTCCCGTAGATCAGTAGCCAAGCGCGCTAACCACTCGGCCACGGGAGACAGATTTAAAATAAGGATTTATATAGTAGAGATGTGGCTAAATTTGGTGAAGAAAATATTTATCTACATGATAAGTGTAAAATATTATGTAAGGTACCTGATAAGGAGTGTTAATATCAGAGAAAGTGATTTAGAGCCTAGTGATTTAATTGAGAGCAAAGTAAATAATAATGTAGAGAGTAATAAAATTAAGTGTCAGAAGGATGAGATGATGATATATTTAAATAATGATCTATCTGGTAGAGCCGTTGATTATTGTATCGTAATTAACAAGAATAATAAAATTAATTGTGAAGAGAGTACAATTGATGTGATAGTCAACTGCTGTTGACTATCTAGTAGAAGGAAATTTGAATAAATCCGAATCTCGGAATGGTTTTCAGATAAAGGCATTGTATCGATCTGAGATGAGGAAGAGAATGCAGTTTAATAAGATGTCCAATTCTGTGGTGAATGAGCACGGTCAAATAATTAGAATGAATAACCCTGAGGTAAAATGTGATCTTTCGATAGGGAAGGAAATTTTATTTGGAAAGAACGAGTGAACTTCCGTTGCATAAAGTGTCAGAATTTGATGTTAAAAATAAATATCAGTCAGACGAGGACCCTAATTCTAGAATAAAGTTTGATGTCTGTGTTAAAAAGGCGGAAGAAATTAGCCATGTAAGGCCAGATAAGAACCAAATAGGTGATATATGTAATTCTGAGGTAACAGATAGTGCAGAAATATTGGATAAGAATAAATCAGAGTAAGTTAGACAGTTAATGAAGAATGAGAATCTGACTGAGAAAGTATGTAAGATCGGAAATGTAAATATCCAGGAATTAGGTTTTAAATATAAGGACCACAGTAAGATGGAGGATTATAAGAATGATAGTGGTAAAGAGAAAATGTTAGAGGAGATAGGTGAGAGATTTTTAGACAGAAATGATCTTAAGGAAGTAGATTCTATAGTTAATGAGAGAGAAGAAGTTTTGAAAGGTCAGTTAATTTGCGGCTGATTATATGAAAAGAAAAGAGATGCAGTTTTGTCTAAA
Source organism: Ryuthela nishihirai (assembly GCA_038380435.1). NCBI lineage: Eukaryota > Metazoa > Arthropoda > Arachnida > Araneae > Heptathelidae > Ryuthela > Ryuthela nishihirai. Next base: position 23,721,750 of record JAWZYU010000010.1, read on the forward strand.
TGACCGAAGTAGTAACGCTAAGGTTAGAAGAAGATTATGCCGAGGGGCAAATCTAACAGAAAAGGTTCCGATGTTCATACAGTCATTGGACAAAAATTGGATAAATATTGGAGAAAGTACGGAGGTAGACCTAAGTGGCTATTAACTATTGATTGGTTGTTTGGGATTTTAATGCGCATGTGCAACTATACCATAATGCGCCTTAACTATTGATAAAGAGTGTATTAATAAATAAAAAAAAATAAATACCCCCTCAAGCAGCTGCTTGCCACAGAGGTCTGACAGGTGTCTGTCAGTTTATATGCCAAAGTAAAAGATCTGAGAGGATGGCAGGACCTCAGCAGAAAAACAACATATGCATCCATGCCTTACCGGGGCTCTGAACCCAGGTCCCGTAGATCAGTAGCCAAGCGTGCTAACCACTCGGCCACGGGATAGTATGTGTAAATTCGGTGTTAACAGGGATGAGGTAAAAGGATTTGTTTCTGAAGTAAGGCATGGTATCTCGTTTAAGAATAATGTTTCGTTTAAACGCGGAAGTTTGATAAAAAGTAATGATAGAAGAAATAGAGGATTTATTAGGAAAATGTCGGAGGGTAAAGGAAACAAGTCGATAGAAAAACAGGCGCTAATGAAGTTTGAAAAGAATAATACTTTTGAATTCATAATAAAGAGGAAGAATTGCAAAATGAAAGGTAAAGCACGGGAAATAGCCTTTAATTATTCCGGAAGTAACCGATTTACAGATGCCCAGAAAAGTAAAAGGGGAGTATTTTGGATGCGTCGTCGTCGTTGGTGCAGGACATCAGACGAGCGCCTCTAACCGATCGGAATTGAGCCTATCCAACTGTCGTTAAGACAATATCTGGGGATGTTGGTAATTAGCCACCTAGCCATTTAGTCCATGGTGTGCAAAAAAGTGCCGCTCAGAGGTAAAACAACCCAACCCAACTGAAAGAAGAAGCTGGGCTGCCTGCACGGGCTGACGTGTCCAAAAGCCCATTTTACGACTATTTACAACTAGCCTCAGGCGCGAGTGCTGGCGCTGGAGACTACAGTGAGAGTAAACAAGTCTCGAGCGTCGCTGTCAAACAGGAAGGACGTTTCAACATGATTCAAGGTACACCGCTCTTACTCAAACAAAACCCTTAAGGAGAGGGTTCGATTCTATGTGAGAATCAAGGTTCGGTTCTTGGTGAACCGAGTACAGTTCTATGTGAACAGAAGTGGGTTCTATGTGAACCTGATAGTAGGTGAGGATTAAATAAATATCCTTTCGCCGAGATTGAAGTCGGTAACGCTGGAATCTGCAAAGTGCGGTTTTCCACCTCTTTGCCTAATTGTTTGTAGCAGTAAAGCAGCAAAGGCCTGCGGAATCGTTAGTACGTGATTGTATATATATGTGAATAAACTGTGTCGTCACTATACAACTAAATAAAAAAAAATATCCCCTCAAGGAGCTGCTTGCCACAGAGGTCTGATAGGAGCCTGTCAGTTTATATGCCATAGTAGAAGGTCTGTGAGGATGGCAGGACCTCAGTAGAAAAACAACACATACAACCATTCCTTACCCGGGGCTCGAACCCAGATCCCTTAGATCAGTAGCCAAGCGTGTTAACCACTCGGCCATGGCACGGCTTTTTCTATACAACTACGTGCGTGAATTGTTGGACATATCTCTATACATCACTTGGCGCAGCAAGTCTGAGACATACGTCTGTACGCGTGTAACATTTCGCGAACCTGTTATTTCACCGAAATAAGGGTGAAGGTAATTAAGGGGCTAATTGAACGTCCTCTACTATAGGGGCGGGGGTGGCTCAGTCGGTAGCGCGCCAGGCTCGTAATCTGTAGTAATGAAGTACCTGATCTGCAATGAAGTTTAGGTAGGTGGTAAACGTCATAGTTTCTTGCACATGAATGACTGAATCCAGGTTTCCCAACAGAACAGGGCGGGGGTGGCTCAGTCGGTAGCGCGCCAGGCTCGTAATCTGTAGTTCCCAGGTTCGAGTCCCAGCTGGGTCAGTGTTGCGATTTATTCTCCGCAAAATTCCCCGCCTTGCCCACGGTCAGTAGGGGACACCGATGGGCTTGGAAAGGCCGCCGTCCGTCGGATGGGACGTTAAGCTATGGCCCCGTGTGCGGGAGAGCCATACCCTGTGCACGTTAAAGAACACACTGGATGGCCTTGACCGGAGGCTACCATCTGTCTCCCAACAACTGCTCCAGTGGGTCCCCTCTCTCAACCTCCTCTGAGCCTTCGGGGTCCATGTGACCTGGCCATTTAGCCCATGGTGTGCAAAAAAGTGCCGCTCAGAGGTAAAACAACCCAACCAAGTCTCGCCAGGTAAGAGCTGTTTTGGCGGAAGTAGAGGATCAAACATCATATTAGGCAGGTGGTCATAATGTTTTGTCTCTTCAATGTATTTGAACTCTCTCATATGCATTATGTTGGTGGTCTTAGCAATAAAAGTTTTCTGCAGAAACCACTCTGACCGAATTAAACTGATCTTGGACACGTGACGTATTCATTGAATGAAACCTTTTGAACTACCTGTCTCTATAAGATGCTCAAACGTTCGGGATAACATGTGATTTCTCTACTATCGTTTCACAGTTTTATTTTTTTCTCCTTGATTTACTCGCAGTGTGGATTTAGCGATATTTCAAGAATCCCCTCGCAGGATTAATTAAACTAACTGGGAACTGGACGTTGCATCTGACTTAAGGCTGAGTTGAGGGACCTACTAGCACAGCGGTTAGGAGATAGATGGTAACCTCTCGTTAAAGGCCATCCAGTGTGTTCTTCAACGTGCACAAGGTATGGCTCTCCCGCACACTGAGAAAGCCTTAAGAAAGCCCATCCGATGGTCGGTGGCCTTTCCAAACCCATCTATTCCCCTACTGACCGAGGGAAGCGCATGGAGTTTTGCGCAGATTAATCTCAACGCTAGCCCAGGTGGGACTGGAAATTGCAGATTACGAGCCTGGCGCGCTACAGACTGAGCCAACTCCATTCCTGTACAGTCGCTCAAAAAAGTATCCGAACACTACGGTTGATTACAGAATTCAGAAAAAATATCTGGCAACTATTTTTTTAGAAATTAGTGATCTGGCAACCTTCGTGTCACGTGACACGAAGGTTGCCAGATATTTTTTCTGAATTCTGTAATCAGCCGTAGTGTTCGTATACTTTTTTGAGCGACTGTAGGTGGTCATATTATTTTGATACTAGATCGTGTGGGCTCACTCACGGAAATATTGAGCGTGTGCAGTTACCGTTCACAGCAAACTGGAGCGTGTGCAGTTACTGCACACGCTCCAGTTTGCTGTGAACGGTAACTGGAGCGTGTACAGTTGCTGTACACGCTCCAGATATTTTTCCTGAATTCTGTAATCACGTGACACGAAGGTTGCCAGATCGCTAATTTCTAAAAAAATAGTTGCTAAATATTTTTTCCGAATTCTGTAATCGTTCCGTAAGTGTTCGGATACTTTTTTGAGCGACTATACTATATTAGATTAAGACAGTCCCATTCAACCAACGGATTATTACGAAAGAAATTGCGGCTCACAAAATAAATAATCAACATGTTGAATCTAACTGATTTATTCCAATTTTTTATAAACATTTTTAAGCGCCTAAGTAAACGATTTTGTCAATTCATAGCATTCATTAAAAAAACTTAAAAATATTTAAAAACTATTAAAAAAACTTAAATAGTTTTTTTTTTTTTTCAATTTATTTTTCATTATAAATGTTTTCTATTTGAAGCAAAGTATTATTATTGAGGCTCTTTAAGAATATTTTTCCCTATTGAATATTTACAAAGTTTGGGTTGGATGATTAGGATGAGCAGATTTTCAAAGTGAAGAAACAAAATGAGACAAAAGATTCAATGTTGGCTCAACAAATAACTTCCCTCAAACTCTAATTCTTTTAATTGGCGAAGGATTCATTTTCCTCTAATAAACATCATCGTGCATAGCCTCAAGTGTTGAGCCTCATGCATTATATGTCAACTTTTAACTTCTTTCCTCCCATCTGAATACTTTGTGTTCACTTTCAACTCCATTTATTGAAAAGAAATTTGTCTGATGTAAAATCGCGCAAAAAAATATCCGAACACTATGGTCGATTACAGAATTCAGAAAAAATATCTGGCAACGATTTTTTTAGAAATTAGTGATCTGGCAACCTTCGTGTCACGTGACCATGAATTCTGTAATCGACCATAGTGTTCGGATATTTTTTTGAGCGACTGTATCGATAACGCATCTTTCTTCGCATTATCGCCCCCCCCCCCCCTCCCCCAATACCTCTTCTTCGAACTGCACTTTATTCAGCCCGCTCATGCAACTCAATTAGCAAACAAGCCACATTTTTAAATCTGTTTTTCATGAGAACAATGTCTCATGTCTCATTACGGTTGTTTTATGTTTTTTTTCAGCCATATTTTTTCTTAGTCTCCAGTGTTTTATAATTAGCGTGAACTCCGATAATGCTCCAAGCGATAGAAAATTCTACGATCATCACAAGGAAGAGATAACGTTGAGAAAAAGAGGTAAACATTCGAAGTATATTGAGAAAATCTCTCTACTCATACGTTTCATGATAAATATTTCAGCTTTATTTCTGTTAATGAAGTTTTTTTTCGGGGGGGGGGGGAGGAGGAAGTTTGCATTTTTAACATTCTTCAATGTCTTTTCTTCATAATTACTTTTAAAAAAAAGTCGAAAGTTTATCTTGACGTCAATACATTTGATTCCTCTTACAATCTCTCTTAATTACCAGTTTCAGCCATTTTGTGTTCAGCGTAAATTCACTCCCATTTTGGAGAAGGCTTGCAACTTTAGAAAACAGTAAACAAATCGTGTAATTATAATTACATTAAAAAAAGGAATGTCATTTGACAAGGGCTTAATTAATAAAAAAAAAGAAAAACTGTTTTTTAGGCCTATCGTTATTACAAAATGCCTAAAGCAAATTTAATTAGTCTAATGTTGCGAAAATTTGTTATTCCAGTGCAGCGGTTTTTTAACAGAGATTACTCAAAATCCTTCGATCGGGGAAGATTCTTAAATGCTTCCGAGAAGTTTTCAGGTCATTTGAAAATTGCTCCGATTTATTCCTAAAAAAAACTCGGAGATGAAATATTTATAATATGATATCAATGTACAAGGCAGAATAACACTGGTGCTATAGTACAATGATAAATACCATATGTTGCAAATTTATGGTATTTCAGAGTACACCAGTAGTTACAGCCTTGCGAAGATAGCGAAAGTTATATCCGCATCGCAAAAGGTCAGGAGTGAGGATGTCACAGTCGGTAGCGCACCAGACTCGTAATCTGCAGTTTCCATGTGCGAGTCCCAGTTGGGTCAACGTTGAGATTTATTTCCTCAAGACTCTCCGCCCTTTCCATGGTCAGTAGGGGACACCGATGAATTTGGAAAGGCCGCCGTCGTCTGATTGGAATTTAAGCCGTTGCCCCGTGTTCGGGAGATCATACCTTGTGCATGGGGGCGGGGGTGGCTCAGTCGGTAGCACGCCAGGCTCGTAATCTGTAGTTCCCAGGTTCGAGTCCCAGTTGGGTCAGCGTTGAGATTTATCTCCACAAAATTCCCTGCCCTGCCCACGGTCATTAGGGGACACCGATGGGCTTGGAAAGGCCGCCGTCCGTCGGATGGGACGTTAAGCCGTGGCACCGTGTGCGGGAGAGCCATACCCTGTTCACGTTAAAGAACACGCTGGATGGCCTTGACGGGAGGCTACCATCTGTCTCCCAACAGCTGTTCCAGTGGGTCCCCTCCCCCCAACCTTCTCTGAGCCTTCGGGGCCTTCGGCTTCGGGGCCTGGCCATTTAGCCCATGGTATGCAAAAAAGTGCCACTCAGAGGTAAAACAACCCAACCCAACCTTGTGCATGTTAAAGAACACGCTGGATGGCGTTGACGGGAGGCTAATATCTGTCTCCCAACAGCTGTTCCAATGGGTCCCCTCCCCCAATCTCCTCTGAGCCCTCAGGGTCCTTGTGACCTGACCATTTAGCCCATTATTTGCAGAAAAGTGCCGCTCAAAGGTAAACCAACCCAACCCAAAGCAAAAGGTCTTAACTGAAAAACTTGATCAGCATCCGGGTATATCGGCCTACTTAGTAACCTTCGAGAATTTGCAAACACTTGAGTCTGAAATATGTTTGCGATTAATGACTAATGATCAATTAATTAATGAAGAAATATACTGTGATAAAAAAGACTGCATTTCAGAAAAATATGCTTTATTAAAGTTTAGGTAAACTTTTACAAAACGGGGCGGGGGTTGCTCAGTCGGTAGTGCGCCAGGCTCGTAATCTGTAGTTCCCAGGTTCGAGTCCCAGCTGTGTCAGCGTTGAGATTTATCTCCGCAAAATTCCCCGCTCTGCCCACGGTCAGTAGGGGACACCGATGGGCTTGGAAAGGCCGCCGTCCGTCGGATGGGACGTTAAGCCGTGGCTCCGTGTGCGGGAGAGTCATACCCTGTGCACGTTAAAGAACACGCTGGATGGCCTTGACGGGAGGCTACCATCTGTCTCCCAACAGCTGTTCCAGTGGGTCCCCTTCCCCAACCTTCTCTGAACCTTCGGGGTCCATGTGACCTGGCCATTTAGCCCATGGTGTGGAAAAAAGTGCCGCTCAGAGGTAACACAACCCAACCCATTTACAAAACATAATTTTCCAAATTCTTCTGAGTAAATTTTTGCTCTTTTAAACGCAGTTATCGACTTTTATGGAACACACTCCTTTTCATTACCCACTACGTTATGCAAGTTCCGTGATCTCCACGATTAAAATTTTCACATATTTAATTCCAATTTTTTACGCTGCACGCGAGCAATTTTTTGTACTTATATTTTGCGTTGTCGGCAAAAAGTTCTCTTCTTTCGCATAAGTTTATTTTCCAAATTTATAGCTTTAATTTAATTAGCGGAATTTTTTTTTCCTGAGTGGGATTTTTTAGCTAATTATATTAAATGTATTACTAAATTATAGCTTTATCACAAGGCAATTTTTTCTTTCTTTAAAGTGAATATGATCAATGAATTTTTCAATAATTTTTTTTTCGTTATCTAAAGTAATTTTTTTCCTTCACATTAGCCATCAACAACGAAATAATGTTTGCCCATAGTCGTACAGATTTAACCAGTATCCGAGTTAGCATAATTTTTTGTGAATTTTTTTTAAGCATATTTTATACGCTTAGAACAAGGGAATTCACTTTTTTCCTCATGGTATTTTTTTGTGCAATTGAACAATAGCAATATATCGACCAGAACATTAAATAATAATTCATTAGGTAGTGTAAAAAAACACCAGTAACGTCGTTAAATATATGGTTATTTTTAGAACGAGATATTTAATCGATATTTAACGTCACTATCAGAGCCGGATCTAGGGGGGATGAGCCATACCCCCTCAAGTTGAGAATGCTAGTAAGGGTAAAGGAGATAAAAAAATATTAAACTTGTGCATATTTCACGCATTTTGCCAGAAATTTTATAAAACCTGGGTTGGGTTGTTTTACCTCTGAGCGGCACTTTTTTGCACACCATGGGATAAATGGCCAGGTCACAAGGACCCCGAAGGCTTAGAGAAGGTTTGGGGAGGGGACCCACTGGAACAGCTGTTGGGAGACAGATGGTAGCCTCCCGTCAAGGCCATCCAGCGTGTTCTTTAACGTGCACAGGGTATGGCTCTCCCACACACGGGGCCACGGCTTAACGTCCCATCCGACGGACGGCGGCCTTTCCAAGCCCATCGGTGTCCCCTACTGACCGTGGGCAGGGCGGGCAATTTTGCGGAGATAAATATTTATAAAACCTGTAAATTGAAGGGATAACTATTCTGTACCCCCCCCCCCCCCTTATATTGCTACCCTCGTTATTTTTTTTTTTTTTCTAGTTTGCGTCCTGGTCACTATCGAAATTTCATTTTTAGATTTCCTGAACATTCTCCTTATTTAAGGATTTAATATCATAACCGATTTAAATTAAATTCCACTTCCTAAACATTCGAAAATACTGATCCCATTTATGCAATTTCACTCTGCGGACCGGACAAATCTGGTTTATGGCCATAGATTCAGAACGATTAAATGATTACTATGTTGCCTATTTTATCAAATACGCGATTTATCAACATGCTCCAATTATAGGTAATTGTAACAAGCATTTGTATACCTTTGTTATATTGTTTTGTTGTGCCTGGTCATTCCTTTATCGGGGCGGGGGTGGCTCAGTCGGTAGCGCGCCAGGCTCGTAATCTGTAGTTCCCAGGTTCGAGTCCCAGCTGGGTCAGCGTTGAGATTTATCTCCGCAAAATTTCCCCCGCCTTGCCCACGGTCAGTAGGGGACACCGATGGGCTTGAAAAGGCCACCGTCCGTCGGATGGGACGTTAAGCCGTGGCCCCGTGTGTGGGAGAGCCATACCCTGTGCACGTTAAAGAACAGCTGGATGGCCTTTACGGGAGGCTACCATTTGTCTCCCAACAGCTGTTCCAGTGGGTTCCCTCCCCAAACCTTCTTTAAGCCTTCGGGGTCCTTGTGACCTGGCCATTTAGCCCATGGTGTGCAAAAAAGTGCCGCTCAAAGATAGAACAACCCAACCCTCCCCTACCTTTTCTGGCTCTTCTCTCGGCCCTCGGGGCCCTTGCGACCTGGCTATTTTACCCATTGTATGCAAAAAAGTGCCGCTCACAGATAAAACATCCTAACTCAAAACCCTTAGGATTTCGTCTGTTATATAACATTGTGATTAGCACCTGTCTAATGTAAAAAGAATTTTAAAAATTTCTTTTGAACCAAAAACGTTAATTTTTAAATTATATTTGAATTAAACGACTACAAAATGAATAGCTTGGTGCAAATTATTTAATTACTAATACTATAAAGTGAATAATAAATGAAATTGGGAATGCCACTTAAGTTTAATAAATTATTTGAGACATATGCAAAATTTAATTACGATAGCTTAAGAGGTTTCCAAATACATGGTAAATAGACAGAGAAACACGAGCTTTTAAAAATATTATATTCCCAGGTCGATTAACGACGATGGAAATATTCATGAATGTAAAAATTCCGTTACATCCCAACGCCGTAAGACAGAGCCAAAATCACAGAAATTTCTTTTTCGACTTTGAGGACATTAAGAAAAGAAATCGTAATAGAAAACCTCGATATCGACTTTTTTTTTTCAAGTTCACAATATCGTCTCCACTTTCTTTCTTGCAAGCTCTCTTGCTGCAATAACTTAATTCATCTGCTCGTTAATTTTTTTTGGAAATAAAAAAAACTATTTTTTTTCGTCCTTATAATTTCTTACGAAAAAAAAAAGATATTAAAAATTTAAACAAAATTTAATTGGAAGGACTAATGCTTTTGGTTTTCCGAATTTCGTTTTTTTCTTATAATGAAAACAAAAAAGACAGTCATATTTTCTAGATGTACTCAGTTGTAGTTAAAGATATTCCAAAACCGGTAACATGATACGTCATTTGCATTTTCTATTTCGAATCCTATTGCACAAAAAGAAACATTTTAATGAGATTTCAGCTAAGTCTTGATGAAGTTTCCTTTATCCGCAGAGAACGCGATTTTCCAGTATGCAGTGTAAACAACAAAACGTAACGAAATCTAAGAATCATGCAGACAAAGGAGAATTTTTGCACTTTCTCAGCAGTAATCTTCTTCTAAATGCAGAGACATCTTATGGGAGCACGGAAACCGGTGAAATAATCTTCAGATAGTTTGAATAATTAATGCATCTTGAACATATATAAATATGAGGGAGGCGAGGAAATGTTAGTTAGTTAGTTAGTTATCAATAAGGAGCAGAAATAGTCCTACAAGCTCCCAGAGAAAACGTAAGAAGTTGGAAAATAAAATTTATTTTTAAAGAAATATATGTAAGATAATGAAAATTATCCTTTTTTTTCTTTTAGTTATATTTGATGAAAAAAAGGAGTTCGAGTGAAGAAAATTTAAATTAAAAATGAGGAACAGAATATTAAAAATGGCAAACACTGAAAAAATAATTAAATTTTCGAAGTCACCTTTGGTTTTTTTGTCAGAAAGGTGAAAGCAAACTGGAAAGTCTCATTCTTTCGTCTAAAAGTTTAGAGCAGAAATTTTCGAGCATTTTTAAAGAATATATCATGTTTAATCATAACTAAGTTATAACGTCAGAATAGGTAATACTACAGATCTAGACATTTCTTTTATGTATTTATTTCTATCATTAGTACTGGCGTATTTTAATAATACCAGATGTGAAAATGCGCCAGGCTCGTAATCTGTAGTTCCCAGGTTCGAGTCCCAGCTGGGTCAGCGTTGAGATTTATCTCCGCAAAATTCCCCGCCCTGCCCACTGTCAGTAGGGGACACCGATGGGTCTTGGAAAGGCCGCCGTCCGTCGGAATGGACGTTAAGTCGTGGCCCCGTGTGCGGGAGAGCCATAACCTGTGCACGTTAAAGAACACGCTGGATGGCCTTGACGGGAGGCTACCATCTGTCTCCCAACAGCTGTTCCAGTGGGTCCCTCTCCCAACCTTCTCTGAGCCTTCGGGGTCCATGTGACCTGGCCATTTAGCCCATGGTGTGCAAAAAAGTGCCGCTCAGAGGTAAAACAACCCAACCAAGATGAGAATAGTGTACAACTCTCTTTCCAGTTATGCCTAGCTACATTGACAGGCGGACAATATGCATGTTTAATATTAATCTTCATGCTAATGTTTATACATCACATATACAGGGTGAATCTGAAAAAGTGGGCAAAACTTTACGGGGTGGTAGAACGCAGCTATACGAGCAATATTCGTCATAGAAAGTATAGGCGGAACACAAACGGCGAGCCGCTAGGTGGCTTTGGAAATGGTATAAAAGGGTCGGTCCCCGCACCCAACGGCATTTCTACCGTAGATTACCGAGAGGATGGCTGGTTATACTAACCATGAAATGGCGGATATGCACTTTGTGTACAGTGGGGCCATATGAAAACCTAATCTACGAGTGCCCCATTGAAACCGATATGGATCTAGTCGCCAGGATCGCCGTTGTTGCCGGAGATATTCGGGAAATACCTGGTGTCTTCGCAAATGTGCGTCGGTCCCTATCCCGCAGGTGTGAAGCCTGCATTACAGCTGGCGGCAGCTCTTTTGAGCAATTTCTTTGAGCATGTACCTCAATTACATTCCTGTTAATAAAATGTTTTCTGAAGTATCTCCTCTCCTTCTTGTGGTCATTCTTTAAATGTGACAGTGGAAAACTACCTTTTAACTTCTCACCGCTTGCGTTCCGACCATACATTCTATGACGAATATTACTCGTATGGCTGCGTTCTACCACCCCGTAAAGTTTTGCCCACTTTTTCAGATTCACCCTATATATATTCAGATTTATGAGAAAAGTATGGGAACCGCTGCTATAAAGTACAGGGTGGTTATAATTAAACTGGCAGTACTCGGAGCGATGTAGGTAAGGATTTACTCGACAGATAACATTAAAAATGTACTTTTTTTAGAAGAAAAATTATTCCTATTTTTTAGCCTTATCCATAGTGCTAATAAATACGAATTAAGTTTTCTTATAAATAATGTTATTTCTAAATAAACATTAGTAAAAAGATTAGTACTAAAATATACCAGTAGTAATAATAATATTAATAATAGAAATAAAAATATAAGAGATATTTGGAATCTTTTCTTGGGAGTACCTATTGGTATAACAAGAAGCCCAAAATTGAGAGGATTATAACATCCCATCACATTTTAATTTAATCTCGGACTATCTGTGCCAACGCAATAACTTAGCTGAAAGGTACAGGGCGGCTTATGGTACAGGGGTGGGGGTGGCTCAGTCGGTAGCGCGCCAAACTCGTACTCTGTAGTTTCCAGCTGGGTCAGTGTTGAGATTTATCTCCGCAAAATTCTACGCCCCCTCCACGGTCAGTAGGAGACACCGATAGGCTTGGAAACGCCGCCTTCCATCGGATGGGACGTTAAGCCGTGGCCCCGTGTGCGGGATCCCCCCGTGGCATTTTGCTCCATGTGCCACCCTATTTTTGAATGGGCCTGAAATCCCAGGGCCCTGGGATTTTGCTCCCTGCGCTACCTTAATTTTGAATGGACCTCAAAATCCTGGGCCCGTGGCATTTTCCATTTGTACTATCCTATTGTTACAACACTGCGTTGCTTTTGTGTGAAACTTTGTAAAACATTGATTTCCAACCTATGGTCCGTGTTAATTTATTTGGCGCCCGTTGGGTTGTTTTACCTCTGAGCGGCACTTTTTTGCACACCATGGGCTAAATGGCCAGGTCACATGGACCCCGAAGGTTCAGAGAAGGTTGGGGGAGGGGACCCATGGAACAGCTGTTGGAAGACAGATGGTAGCCTCCCGTCAAGGCCATCCAGCGTGTTCTTTAACGTGCACAGGGTATGGCTCTCCTGCACACGGGACCACGGCTTAACATCCCATCCGACGGATGGCGGCCTTTCCAAGCCCATCGGTGTCCCCTACTGACCGTGGGCAGGGCGGGGAATTTTGCGGAGATAAATCTCAACGCTGACCCAGCTGGGACTCGAACCTGGGAACTACAGATTATGAGCCTGGCACGCTACCGACTGAGCCACCCCCGCCCCAGTGTGATTTTTTGAAAAGCCGAGTTAAATCGCTTGCTAAACTGAAGGCAAGAATAACACAGCATGTTGCATCCATTCCCCGAGGCATGTTTCAAGCAACTGTGGACCATGCCGTATTATGTTTGCAGCACATTTTGCATAGTAATGGTTCAGATATTTATAATCTTGATTTGTAAAATAAAGGTTATGTTTGTTCAACTTGGCATTTTCTTTATGTTAGCACACCCACGCCATCTGGTGGCACTTGCACTAACTAATTGTTTTATTCACAAATTCTCCACCACTTTTCGCTCTGATCCGTCGATAGCTCCTTCTCTACACGCTCTGATTACGGTCAGTTTAATTATATTGGATTGGATTGTTTTACCTCTGAGCACACCATGGGCTAAATGGCCAGGTCACATGGACCCCGAAGGCTCAGAGAAGTTTGGGGGAGGGGACCCACTGGAACATCTGTTGGGAGACAGATGGTAGCCTCCCGTCAAGGCCATCCAGCGTGTTCTTTAACGTGCACAAGGTATGTCTCTCCCGCACACGGGGGCCACGGCTTAACGTCCCATCCGACGCACGGCGGCCTTTTCAAGCCCATCGGTGTCCCCTACTGACCGTGGGCAGTTTAATTATAACTACCCTGTTTGTAGTAAATGCAACTCCTCATTTCGCGAACTTGCATTTCGCACAGAACTCAATACGATCGATCCCCCCTCCTCGGTAAAATTTTTATCTCCCTCTTTTAAGTGACGAAAGGAATGGACATATTTTCAAGTACCGCATGATTACTCCCCAAGTCTAAATTTTCTAAATCGAAAAACAATGTTGGTAGCTCAGAAAGTTGAACTTTCCGAAACATTTCGTTCATTCGTTCTTTTAAATTTATTGGTGAAAATAATGTTTTTAGAATAGTCGCTAATGTTACGTCTACGGGACACGCCAGTTCTTACCTATATTCCTATTGCTTTTGGTTTTGTCAGAGTGTCGGTTTGTTTTATTTTCGACATTTTTACCTTTTTTTGGTTTCTCAGATTGTCGGTTTGTGGATTACAAAAAATGCTGTTGCACCATATCTTTCGAACGCGATGGAGACATTTAATGATTTATGTGCCAAATCAAAATTCGAGACGTGGGGAGTGTCATAAAAAAAATAAATACCCCATCAAGCAGCTGCTTGCCACAGAGATCTTACAGGAGCCTGTCAGTTTATATGCCACAGTAGAAGGTCTGAGAGGATGGCACGACCTCAGCAGAAAAACGACACATACATCCATGCGTTAGGCCAGGGGTGGGCAAATAGCGGCCCGCGGGCCACAAAATAAAAAAATCAAAAATAAAAATTCAAAATAAAAAATCTACTTAGACAGCCATTGCAGATTTATATGAGCATGCACCTCCAAGTTATTAGCCGTCCCGTGGCCGAGTGGTTAGCACGCTTGGCTACTGATCTAAGGGACCTGGGTTCGAGCCCCGGATTTAGGCATGGATGTGTGTCGTTTTTCTGCTGAGGTCCTGCCATCCTCTCAGAACTCCTACTGTGGCATATAAACTGACAGGCTCCTATCAGACTTCTGTGGCAAGCAGCTGCTTGAGGGGGTATTTATTTATTATTTTTATTGTCAATCATTTGGATGCAGGTCACATTGGATTAGCTGTATATCTTGATTTTACGAAAGCATTTGACAGTATTAACCACGAAATTTTGTTAAAGAAAATTGAATTTTATGGCCTGAGAGGTAAAATAAATAACTGGTTAAGAAGCTACTTATTTCAGAGGAAAGCTCTTGTAGAAGTAAATGGTAGTATATCAGATGAACATTTTATTTACACAGGTGTGCCTCAAGGTTCGATTCTTGGTCCGATCCTTTTCCTACTTTACATTAACGACTTAGCAAAGTTACACATTAATTCAAAGATGTTATTATATGCTGACGATACCAGTATTATCGATTTCAACCAAGATTCTGCAAGCCTGATTAGCAGTGTTAACTACTCTCTAAATATTATATCTGAATGGTGCAGACATAACAATTTATTAATAAATGTCAAGAAATCCAAATACATGATTTATAAAAATAAAAACAAAAATATCGATGAGAAATGTTTCGATGTGAAGATTAATGAAATTAAGCTAAATAGATGCACTGAATATAAATTCTTAGGAATATGGATCGATGGAAATCTGAACTGGTCATTTCACGTAAAGCTGCTGAGAATCACTCTGTCGAGGAATATTGGTATGATTGGTAAAATACATCTGGTTAACAAACAAATTTTGACAAATTTATACTACTCTTTCATTTATTCTTACACAACATATGGAATTTTAGTCGGTAATACTTTTGACTATAATCTGAATGCTATATATCGTCTTCAGAAAAGAATTGTTAGATATATTGTTGGTAAAAGATATTATGATCCCGTGGCACATTTATTTTCTGAGGTTAAAATTCTTAATGTCTATAATAATTACAAACTGATATCAGGAAACTTTGTGTATTCGATTACAATGAGATTGATTAAATTGGATAGATTTAAAGACTATTTTCAGAGTCTTTCGAATTTTCATAATTATGAAACACGTCATAGAGAGGATCTGAGTATACCTATGTGTCGATTGTCAATTGGGCAGAGATCTATCAAATACAATGCAGTAAAAATTTGGTCTGAATTTCCTGATGATGTTAAAAATGCAAAATCTTTAAAATTATTTAAAATCAAATGTAGAACGTTTCTTCTTACAAAGCAATGAAACCTTCTTCTATGTATCAGTGTAATATGTCTCATAACCATTTGACCTTTTATACTATTGAATTATTGTACTATTTGAATTATTGTATACTTTACTGTTGTCATAATTGAACTAAAGGAAATAGGGAGCATTAACTAAAAATAAGCGTCAGCTTACTATGCTCTCCTTTTTTGTTTCGCCTTTCCTATTAAACACCAATATTTAAAATGATTGTTATTTACCTTAATTGTTATTAGATAATTATGCTATGTAAATGCATATTGTATTGAATGGCGAATAAAATAAAGATTATCAAATCAAATTATCATTCGGCCCGCTAAGAGTTTTTTGTGGCCCGCCAAGACAGTCAAAAAAATCCGCCTTGAACCGAGATTTCCTTCCCGTGCGCGACCGAAGATTCGTCTCGTATTTTCCACTAGGACGGACACGTCAATACTCATGCGCAGTGTAGATACGAAAACAATTGCCCACCCCTGCCGTAGGCTATCAATAATTGACCCCCCGTGCTTTCTTTCCCCCTAAAAACATGAAATGTGAAAGTCTTTCGACTTTGTCTTCGGAACTCGACGAGTAAGGTGTTACGACATGGAGTAAGGTGTTACGACATGGAGTAAGGTGTTACGACATCGAGTAAGGTACTCGACGAGTAAACTTTACGAGTAAGGTGTCAAATGAAAGCTCGTATAATGACGGTCGTAAACTATTTCTAATTTTACTCCCACTATCCCCCTGATAAAAGGGGAACGGCGGATTTTCGCGGGGTTTGACTTTAACGAGTCGTATCTCAAATTAAAGAGTGTCCAATGTCATGGACTACCTCGAACATGACTCCAAAAGGGGATTAAATGTGCTCGATGTTATTGAGTCATATATCAAAAAAGGTTTTGAAGGGAAGTGTTTTTAGTGACAACAAAAAAAAATAAATAGGTAATTTTAAAATTTTTTTAATTTATCTTCCTATAGTGCCCTAAACTATTAGAAAATAAACCTAAAGTATATCGATGGTGCAATCATTCACTGAGTTCGTATTCGCTTCGAAGGAAGACAGGGCGTCGACTTACCTACTCGACAAAATTGCCGGCTCACTATCTTCCTTTGAAGTGAATACGAACTCAGTGACTGATTGCAGCGTTGAGATTTATCTCCGCAAAATTCCCCGTCCTGCCCACGGTCAGTAGGGGACACCGATGGGCTTGAAAAGGCCGCCGTCCGTCGGATGGGACGTTAAGCCGTGGCACCGTGTGCGGGAGAGCCATACCATGTGCACGTTAAAGAACACGCTGGATGGCCTTGACGGGAGGCTACCATCTGTCTCCCAACAGCTGTTCCAGTGGGTCCCCTCCCCCAACCTTCTCTGAGCCTTCGGGGTCCTTGTGGCCTGGCCATTTAGCCCATTGTGTGCAAAAAAGTGCCGCTCAGAGGTAAAACAACCCAACCCAACTCGCTATCTTTGAGCATTTATTTGGGCTTTTATTATAACATCTTGTTATTATGGAAAGTTAAAATTGGGTGAACAAAATGAAAGGTTTGAATTTGTGTCATGGGAATGAATTTGTTGCAGACGAAAATTTCTAAAAGCGCCGGTAACAACAACAATACTTGTGTCTTGTGCTGAAGGCCAGAGGAAATTCGTTTGCAGAGACGTAATTGCTCGAGCAGCCGAATCGTCCAATCGGAATTGTAAATCTGGCTCTGACGTCAACTGCATGAAATGTTGCTATTTTGGGAGATGTGCTGAGAGCAAGGCAAAAGTAAATACGAGTGAAATGAATTCTCTTGTTAAGCTAGACAACGCAATTCTACGATGGATAAAATCAGAAAAATGTCTTCGGATTTAGTTCTGAAATGAATTTGCAAATGATATTGCTGACAAATAGCGAGCGAATAGAAATAGAGAAATCTAATATTTTTTAAAATGTAAATAGTCTCATTTTGTAAACTTTAGTGTGTTATCATTTCCTTAACTATTTATTAAATGGTTGTGGGGTTGACTCACTCGGTAGTGCCCTAGGCTCTTAAGTTTATGTAACCAGGTTCGCGTCACTATTATACATGCGTTGAGATTCATCAATGCCAACCTACGATTGTCCACGGTCATAAAGGGAACACCGATAGTCTTTGAAAGGTTATTGTTCTTCAGATGGGATGTTAAGCCCAAGCTCCATACACAGGGGGGCGGGAGTGGCTCAGTCGGTAGCGCGCCAGGCTCGTAATCTGTAGTTCCCAGGTTCGAGTCCCAGCTGGGTCAGCGTTGAGATTTATCTCCGCAAAATTTCCCCCGTCCTGCCCACGGTCATTAGGGGACACCGATGGGCTTTGAAAGGCCGCCGTCCGTCATATGGGACATTAAGCCGTGGTTCCATGTACGGGAGAGCCATACCCTGTGCACGTTAAAGAACACGCTGGATGGCCTTGACGGGAGGCTACCATATGTCTCCCAACAGCTGTTCCAGTGGGTCCCCTCCCCCAACCTTCTCTGAGCCTTCGGGGTCCATGTGACCTGGCCATTTAGCCCATGGTGTGCAAAAAAGTGCCGCTCAGAGGTAAAACAACCCAACTCCGTACACAGGAGAGTCACATTAAGGAACATACTGGATGGCCTTGAGGAAAGGTTCCATTCTTTTCTATCATCTATCCACCAGATCGTCTTTCCTATCCAACTCTGAACCTTTGGGGTCCTTGTGACTTTGCCATTTAGCCCATGTGAGCAAAAGAAAGTGCCAATGAGAGGTAAAACAACTTAATATAGCACACTAATATAATAATTTCAATATCATTTTTTAAGTTCCCATAACCTAATAGATGCAATATTTAGTTAGACACGACCGGATTAAACCCAAATCGAAGATGAGAAGGAAGAAAGTCGAAACAATCTAAAAAGGTGGGTTAATATATGAATTTCCAATGCAATATAACATCCCCTCCATTTTATCGTTCTTTAAAAAATTTCTTTAAACAGAAACACACAGGGTTGGGTTGGGTTGTTTTACCTCTGAGCGGCACTTTTTTGCACACCATGGGCTAAATGGCCAGGTCACATGGACCCCGAAGGCTCAGAGAAGGTTGGGGGAGGGGACCCACTGGAACAGCTGTTGGGAGACAGAGGGTAGCCTCCCGTCAAGGCCATCCAGCGTGTTCTTTAACGTGCACAGAGTAGTCTCTCCCGCACACGGGGCCATGGCTTAACGTCCCATCCGACGGACGGCGGCCTTTCCAAGCCCATCGGTGTCCCCTACTGACCGTGGGCAGGGCGGGGAATTTTGCTGAGATAAATCTCAATGATGACCCAGCTGGGACTCGAACCTGGGAACTACAGATTACGAGCCTGGCGCGCTACCGACTGAGCCATCCCCGCCCCTAAACTGACAGGCTCCTGTCAAACCTCTGTGGCAAGCAGCTGCTTGAGGGGGTATTTATTTATTTATATTTTTATGCAAGAAAGATAAGTAAATTTAATAAATTTTTGCCTCTATTATCCTTATTAATATTCTGAAGGTGGGGAGCACATGGCCCCCTTGGCAGCCTCCTCCCTTGATCCGGTCTTAGTTGCAGGTATTTAAAAAATACCAACAAATTTTCTTTCCGTTTATCATAATAATATAGTATTGCCATACTACATTATCATAACTCACCTAATGACTTGCAACAAGAACAATGCCTATAAATTAATTGAGAAAACTGATAAATACCGTAAATGTTCGAATAGTAGTCCGGGCTAGAATTTCTTGCTTGTGTCCGGCAACAGTTTGAGCTCAGGCTACAAATTTAATGAAATCTAGTTGGGAGCCTTACGATTATTGCGGGGAGTTCTTTTCTTTTCTGAGCACGGGACAGTAAAATATATAGAAAGCTATTAGAGTTTCCGTAATTTTTTTTAGAAATCTTTCCCTGTCAAATCAAACGTTTTCCTAAAGTAACTGTATAATTCCGTTTTTTTTTTTGCGAAAAGAGAATTCGCAGGTTCAGCCAAATAAGCAAATAAAATATACATTCTGACATAATATATAAGTTTTCAAATAAAGTAAAACATGGGTAATACAAAAATGAATACAAGTAAAACGTGTTCTAACTGTTTTGCATATGATGGGTTAATGGCCGAATACGATAATGGTTGCATACGATGGGTCTAAATGGCCAAGTCACAATGACTCCAAGAGCTCAGAGAAGGTTGGGGGAGAGACCCAGTGAACAGGTGTTAGGAAACAGAGGGAAGCCTCCCGTCAAGGCTATCCAGCGCATTCTTTAACATGCACATGGTATGATTCTGCTATATACGAGTCCATGGCTTAAGGTTGGGTTGGGTTGTTTTACCTCTGAGCGGCACTTTTTTGCACACCATGGGCTAAATGGCCAGGTCACATGGACCCCGAAGGCTCAGTGAAGGTTGGGGGAGGGGACCCACTGGAACAGCTGTTGGGAGACAGATGGTAGCCTCCCGTCAAGGCCATCCAGCGTGTTCTTTAACGTGCACAGGGTATGGCTCTCCCACACACGGGGCCACGGCTTAACGTCCCATCCGACGGACGGCGGCCTTTCCAAGCCCATCGATGTCCCCTACTGATTGTGGGCAGGGCGGGGAATTTTGCCGAGATAAATCTCGACGCTGACCCAGCTGGGACTCGAACCTGGGAACTACAGATTACGAGCCTGGCGCGCTACCGACTGAGCCACCCCCGCCCCCATGGCTTAAAGACCCATGAAAGGACGACAACATTTCCGAGCCCGACAATGTCCTCTCTCCTCGATGGCGGGTTAACGGAGATAAATTTCAATTCTAATCCAGATGGGACTCGAACCCGGGAGCTACAGATTACGAGCCTGGTGCGCTAACAACTGAGTCAAATTCTACATTCTTAAGCCCTTTATTTAATACGTCATATACAGTACTCATTCTTTTAAACGTGGAGATGTCTGCGTTCGCCTGTATTAGGGGTTCTTCATCATCCCTTAGTATGGATTTATTTTTATTTATTTTTTTGCAACAAAAAGTTTAATTCTTAGAAGCGACCATAACGAAAAGCAGAAGATATGAAAAAAGAATATCAGTCGTTAGTTCAATTTTTCGAGAAGTACGTAGAATGTAAACATCTGCAGATATGAGTTGGATTTGTTAAGATCTTCATCAAAGGATCAATGATGAAGAAACGGTTAGGGAGAGTTCAGAAAAAAAGTGAACTAAAAATAGAGTCGATTCTGAAAATGTCAAGCTTTTTTTAAGGATGAATGTGCTATATACTGAACTAATGCAAAAGGCAATAATCGAAGTATCTTTTGAAATTCGTCATACCGAAATGTACAAAAGGTTTCCGAAGACTTCCATGTTATGGGAATAGAAAGTCGCATTCAGATATCCCTAACTTTGAAAATATGTTTTTTACTGAAAATTGTCGCTGTAGATAAATTGAAAATCCCACTCAAATCTTTTTAATTCTCGATTTACAACAATATTTGCATATTTAAAGGGGGCGGGGGTGGCTCAGTTGGTAGCGCGCCAGGCTCGTAATCTGTAGTTCCCAGGTTCGAGTCCCAGCTGGGTCAGCGTTGAGATTTATCTCCGCAAAATTCCTCGCCCTGCCCACGGTCAGTAGGGGACACCGATGGGCTTGGAAAGGCCGCCGTCCGTCGGATGGGACGTTAAGCCGTGGCCCCGTGTGCGGGAGAGCCATACCCTGTGCACGTTAAAGAACACGCTGGATGGCCTTGACGGGAGGCTACCATCTGTCTCCCAAGAGCTGTTCCAGTGGGTCCCCTCCCCCAACCTTCTCTGAGCATTCGGGGTCCATGTGACCTGGCCATTTAGCCCATGGTGTGCAAAAAAGTGCCGCTCAGAGGTAAAACAACCCAACCCAACCATATTTAAAGTGTTGTAGAGTCTGAAATATTTAAATGCAGCATCGCAGATCATGACAATTCATCGCAATAGCTCACTAAAATACAAATTATAACTGTTACAACAAAACCGTTTATTAAAATAAATGCAAATTAAGATGTAGATGCAATAATTATTTCAGTTAATTTTGAAAATGTGTAGAACGAGTATGACAACAGTGTTTACTGTTAAATGCTTGCAACGTAAATAACTGTGAAAAAATTAAAAGATTATTGTTGGAAACCGAGAATAAGATTTGAAAGAAATCTTCAGTTTATCCTTAGTAACATTTTTCCGTAAAAAGTTTATTTTCGTAGTTAGAGAGCCTTGAATGTTACTTTCCATTTACATAACATGGAAGTCCCAGAAATCCTTTTATTTGGGTTGTTTTACCTCTGAGCGGCACTTTTTTGCACACCATGGGCTAAATGGCCAGGTCACATGGACCCCGAAGGCTCAGAGAAGGTTGGGGCAGGGGACCCACTGGAACAGCTGTTGGGAGACAGATGGTAGCCTCCCGTCAAGGCTATCCAGCGTGTTCTTTAACGTGCACAGGGTATGTCTCTCCCGCACACGGGTCCCATCCGACGGACGGCGGCCTTTTCAAGCCCATCGGTGTCCCCTACTGACCGTGGGCAGGGCGGGGAATTTTGCGGAGATAAATCTCAACGCTGACCCAGCTGGGTCTCGAACCTGGGAACTACAGATTACGAGCCTGGCGCGCTACCGACTGAGCCACCCCCGCCCCCAGAAATCCTTTTATAATATAGTTTATATATTCACGTTGTTCTCCGGTATTTTCAACCTGGGTTGATTTCATTTGTATTTCTCTTTGTATCGGCGTTTTACATGTTATTTATACACTCTCTCTTTAATGTTTTATCTTTTTACTATATTCGTGCTTTGACTTAATATTTGAAATTACTGTTGTCGGTTTTCGTGTTTTTTATCGTTTATTTTGTCTTTTGTTTGGCATGTTATGGCCTTAGTTGCCAATGCGCCATAAAACCCCAAACAACCAAACCATTGCGATTCATATAAAGTTTTAATCAAGGGATTAGATTTACTATTCTTTTGTTTTTTGATCATAATTGCATCATTTGGTGTACTCTTAGTTCTTCCTTTGGCAACATACAATTGCTTTGTTTATTTTTAATACACTTCAGAGATGAAAAACCTGTTTTAAAAAATATATGGTTAAAAACTGATGCAAAAAAAAATGATATTCTTTTTTGCAATTTCAAAATATTCTCCTTAGCTGAAGAATTCAGACTCTTCGCGGAACTTCCGAAGACTGCTCGCGAAACACCGGTTGGGTAAAAATGCTCTACCATGTTTCAATTCTTCTCACAGTCTTTGTCTATCTGTCTCATTAAACTTCACTATAAATTGTAAAATAGCAATTGTCCAGTTTTGTTAATGCTCTCTGCTGTGATTATTGGGTTTGGGTTGTTTGGGTTGTTTTACCTATGAGCGGCACTTTTTTGCACACAATGGGCTAAACGGCCAGGTCACAAGGACCCCAAAGGCTCAGAGAAGGTTGGGGGAGGGGACTCACTGGAATAGCTGTTAGAAGACAGATGGTAGCCTCCCGTCAACGCCATCCAGTGTGTTCTTTAACGTGCACAGGGTATGTCTCTCCCGCACACGGGGTCACGGCTTAACGTCCCATCCGACGGACGGCGGCCTTTCCAAGCCCATCGGTGTCCCCCTACTGACCGTGGGCAGGGCGGGGAGTTTTGCGGAGATAAGTTTCAACGCTGACCAAGCTGGGAATCGAAACTGGGAACTGCAGATTACGAGCCTGGCGCGCTACCGACTGAGCCACCCCCGCCCCTGATTATTGGGTAACAGGTTTTTTACAACGCGTTTCGGGGGCTTCCTTATTGTCCCCTTCTTCAACTGTCTTACTGCATCGGCGAAGGTTATATCAATGCTTCTACGCTCTCTCTGCGAGACCATGTGGTGGTGGTGGGGGGTGTCTTTTCAGGTTTAAGTGACTTTTTTGTTTATTGGGAGTATTCATTATTCTCTATAAAATTGTTTCAATTTATACAACTGCTACGTCAGCGTCACAGGTACAGTCGCTCAAAAAATATCCGAACGCTATGGTTGATTACAGAATTCAGAAAAAATATCTGGCAACGATTTTTTTAGAAATTAGTGATCTGGCAACCTTCGTGTATTACAGAATCAGAAAAAATATCTGACAACATTTGTGCATTACAGAATTCAGAGAAAAATATCTGGCAACAATTTTTTTAGAAATTAGTGATCTGGCAACCTTCGTGTATTACAGAATCAGAAAAAAATATCTGGCAACCTTCGTGTATTACAGAATTCGGAAAAAATATCTGGCAACGGTTTTTTAAGAAATTAATGGTCTGGCAACCTTCGTGTATTACAGAATCAGAAAAAAATATCTGGCAACCTTCGTGTATTACAGAATTCAGAAAAAATATCTGGCAACGTTTTTTTTAAGGAATTAGTGGTCTGGCAACCTTCGTGTACGCACACGAAGGTTGCCAGATCACTAATTTCTAAAAAAACAATGCCAGATATTTTTTCTGAATTCTGTATTCAACCATAGTATTCGGATTTTTTTTTGAGCGACTGTACAAGGATGAAATCTTGGACCTTTTCGTGAGACCATAACTGGAGTGCAGTAGGTGATACCTTCATTCTACTGGATGATAATGCCTGCGAGCACAATTCTTGCCTTGTCGATAGCTACGAGGAGAATAGCACTATTAATCGTATGGAGTGATCAGACAGGTGTACTTAGCTAATCCGATACAGCATGCATGGCATGATCTCGGGAGACGTGTTTCTCCTCTTAATCCTGCTCCTGCAAGCCTCCCGGAGTTCCGATATGCTTTGGAGGACCACTGCAGATTACTACCCATGGCGTTGCTGTGCAGTCTTATCAAAAGAGTGGGGCGGGGGTGGCTCAGTCGGTAGCGCGCCAGGCTCGTAATCTGTAGTTCCCAGGTTCGAGTCCCAGCTGGGTCAGCGTTGAGATTTATCTCCACAAAACTCCCCGCCCTGCCCAAGGTCAGTAAGGGACACCGATGGGCTTGGAAAGGCCGCCGTCCGTCGGATGGGACGTTAAGCCGTGGCCCGTGTGCGGGATAGCCATACCCTGTGCACGTTAAAGAACACGCTGGATGGCCTTGACGGGAGGCTACATCTGTCTCCCAACAGCTGTTCCAGTGGGTCCCCTCCCCCAACCTTCTCTGAGCCTTCGGGGTCCATGTGACCTGGCCACGTAGCCCATGGTGTGCAAAAAAGTGCCGCTCAGAGGTAAAACAACCCAAACAACCCAACCTTATCAAAAGCATGAGACATTGCTACGAAAGCTTGCAAAGCAATAAGAGTTCACATTCCATATTAAACCACTTGGGCTATCTCAGTTGACATTCACTCAATTCGCATAAAATTCGGGAATTAAACAGATTATTCTATTCTTCAACTCTTATTCTTACGCACAGTGTTTACATATTCCTATCTACCTATTTAAATGCAGCAGATCCAAGGAATTTCGAGCTAAAATCGGTTTTTAGCATGTTCCTCATTTTATGGAAAACAGTGTATTTTCATTTCTGAAGTCGCGTGTATCAAAATATAGCTTAATATTTCTGATCCACAGTCATTAATATTCCCACAGTTCATTGGCCTCTGGGTTTTAAAAAAAAGTACTATCACATTTTAATATCCATTTCAAAAAACATTATAACTGGAAATTCACAGAAACAAAAAACTCAATGGAATCTTCTAGATCAACTTAATGAGACTTCAAAATCAAAAGTTTCTTTAAAGAGAATAATGTTCTACAAAAGAATATTTTTTTTTCTAACTATGCTTCATTTCGGATGAATTCAAAACTTTTTTGCAGTCGCAACCACGTTCAGTAGATAACAAGTAATGAGGATCTCGTCTTTTTCTGTTTTATTTTGTTCTGTTTCTTCTCTGACGAAGCATGAGGCAAATTTCGACATCGCTCCCCCCCCTCCCCAAGCTCGATGCGAACACTTTACGACGAAAAGTATCCAGAAGATGTGTGTGTGTACGGGAAAAGGAAAAACCGAGTTAATGCTGTGTCAAGCAAATCTGTATCGATCCGCATTTGCGAGGGGAGAGAGTTCAGATGCTTGTAACAGCTGCAGTCATCAGTTTTATTCTCTTCTTGCACTGGTAGATAAGAATAAAAAAAGAGATCCGTTCTTCTACCTAATGGAAAGAGAGCCGAACTAATGCAAGAGTACTCAATTGTCGTACGAATAGATTTCGGATTGGGTTGGGTTGTTTTACCTCTGAGCGGCACTTTTTTGGACACCATGGGCTAAATGGCCAGGTCACATGGACCCCGAAGGCTCAGAGAAGGTTGGGGGAGGGGACCCACTGGAACAGCTGTTGGGAGACAGATGGTAGCCTCCCGTCAAGGCCATCCAGCGTGTTCTTTAACGTGCACAGGGTATGACTCTCCCACACACGGAGCCACGGCTTAACGTCCCATCCGACGGACGGCGGCCTTTCCAAGGCCATCGGTGTCCCCTACTGACCGTGGGCAGGGCGGGGAATTTTGTGGAAATAAATCTCAACGCTGACCCAGCTGGGACTCGAACCTGGGAACTACAGATTACGAGCCTGGCGCGCTACCGACTGAGCCACCCCCGCCCATATAGATTTCGGAACCGTATACTGTTGTTAAACATAAAAAATAAATATTTGCTTACAATTATTCAACAAGAAATAATAGCCTTAATGAAGGAGATGAGATTCAACTTGTTTTTAAAGGATTATGGGTAGACGGAGCTCATCGGTAGCTCGCCAGGCTCGTAATCTGCAGTTCCCAGGTTCGAGTCTCACCTGGGCCAGCGTTCAGATTTATCTCTGTAAATATCCGCGCCCTGCCTTCTGTCAGTAGGAGATACCAATGGATATTGGAGATGCCGCCGTCCGTCGGATGGGATATGTAGCCGTAGCACCGTGTACAGAGGGGCGGGGGTGGCTCAGTCGGTAGCGCACCAGGCTCGTAATCTGTAGTTCCCAGGTTCGAGTCAAAGCTGGGTCAGCGTTGAGATTTATTTCCGCAAAATTTCCCCCGCCCTGCCCACGGTCAGTAGGGGACACCGATGGGCTTGGAAAGACCGCGTCCGTCGGATGGGACGTTAAGCCGTGGCCCCGTGTGCGGGAGAGCCATACCCTGGATGGCCTTGACGGGAGGCTACCATCTGTCTCCCAACAGCTGTTCCAGTGGATCCCCTCCCCCAACCTTCTCTGAGCCTTCGGGGTCCATGTGACCTGGCCATTTAGCCCATGGTGTGCAAAAAAGTGCCGCTCAGAGGTAAAACAACCCAAAACAACCCAACCGTGTACAGAAAGAACAGCTATAGTCTGTGCACGTTAAAGAAGACGCTGGATGGCCTTGACGGGATACTATTATCTGTCTCCTAACAGCTATTCAGTGGCTCCCCTATCATCCAATCTCTGAGCCCTCGGTATCCTTGTCATCTGGCCATTTAGCCCGTTGTGTACAAAACAAGTGTCGCTCAGAGGTGAAACGACCCAACCCAAAGGATTATTGAATTAAATAATGGCGAGCTTCATTACTTAAAATGAAAATATTATTGCGAAATAGTTTAAAGGTTTAAATGTGAAATAAGAATGGTACTTTTGCAAGCTTGGGTTAGAGAATACATTTTCAGGGTTGTGAGGATGAGGTTGTGGCCGAATTAGACCGGAACGGATCAGAACGCAGTTCCGGTCGTTATTATTATTATTATTATTATTAACAGAAATAAAGCAGCGCACTCTTGTTATCCATTAGTTCTAAAGTTTTTAAAAAGTTTTTCTAAAAAGGTGTAACATACACCTTGCCGTCCTTTGGCTAAGTGGTTAGCAGTGTTGGCTCCTGATCCAAGGGACCTGGATTTGAGCCGCAAGTAAGTAAGGCATGGATGTTTGTTATTGTATTTCTGATGAGGTGTGGCCTTCCATTGTCATATTAAACTAACAGTCTCCTGTCAGACCTATGTAGCAAGCAGCTGCTTGAGGAGGTATTTATTCTTATTCCTACACTTGATCACCACTTTAATGAAAAAGTTTTGTTATGTAAATAGGGTTTCCTATTCAGAACTCAGTAACTTCTTGAATAAACTGCTTATGGTGAAATGCGATTAAATTGCAGTTTATTAGGTACACTTACCAAAAAGTGTTGGTTGGTTGGTTGTTTTACCTCTGAGCGGCACTTTTTTGCACACAATGGGCTAAATGGCCAGGTCACAAGGACCCCAAAGGCTCAGAGAAGGTTGGGGGAGGGGACCCACTAGAACGGCTTTTGGGAGGCAGATTGTAGCCTCCCTTCAAGGCCATGTAGCATGTTCTTTAACGTGCACAGGGTATGGCTCTCTCACGTACGGAGCCACGGCTTAACTTCCCATCCGACGGACGGCCGATTTTCCAAGTCAATCGGTGTCTCCTACTGACCGTGGGCAGGGCGGGAAATTTTGCGGAGATATATCTCAACGCTGACCCAGCTGGTACTCGAACCTGAGAACTGCAGATTACGAGTCTCGTTGAGATTTATCTCCGCAAAATACCCTGCCCTGCCCACGGTCAGTAGGGGGACACGATGGGCTTGGAAAGGCCGCCTTCCGTCGGATGGGACGTTAAGCCGTGGCCCCGTGTGCGGGAGAGACATACCCTGTGCACGTTAAAGAACACGCTGGATGGCCTTGACGGGAGGCTACCATCTGTCTCCCAACAGCTGTTCCAGTGGGTCCCCTCCCCCAACCTTCTCTGAGCCTTCGGGGTCCATGTGACCTGGCCATTTAGCCCATGGTGTGCAAAAAGTGCCGCTCAGAGGTAAAACAACCCAACCCAACATACACAAACACCTACCGTGAGCTATTGCGATACCAAGGCGGGATATATGCCAATACGAAGGTCAACCTTTCGTAGCATATGAACAATGGATATTGTAAAAGTTACATTACTCAGACACATTTTAAAAAAATTTTGGTCCTTTGAATACGAATATTACCAGTTGTTGTTAAAACTAGTTACATCCATTTAAATAATTGTTGAAATGATTTTCAGTTTTTAAATTGTTATTAAAGTGAGTCACAACCATTTAAATGGTTATTGAAATAGATTGCAGCCTTTTGAATCATTGTTAAATGAGTTGCAGGGATTTAAATTGTTGTTGGAATGAATTGCAGCCTTTTTGAATCAATGTTAAATGATTCGCAGATATTTAAATGGTTTTGGAACGAAATGCAGCCTTTTGTATCATTGTTAAATGATTCGCAGATATTTTAGTGGTTTTGGAACGAATTGCAGCCTTATGAATCATTGTTAAATGATTTGCAGATATTTAAATTGTTATTGGAATGAATTGCAGCCTTTTTGAAGCATTGTTAAATAATTCGCATATATTTATATGGTTTTGGAACGAATTGCAGCCATTTGAATCATTGTTAAATTAGTTGCAGGGATTTTAAATGGTTATTGGAATGAATTGCAGCCTATTAAATCATTGTTCAACGAGTCGTTGTTGTTTAAATAGTTCTTAAAATGGATTGAAGCATTTGAATCGTTATTAAATGAGTCGCAGCGATTTAAACGGTTATTGAAATGGATTGCAGCCTTTTGAATCGTTATTAAAGAATTACAGCCATTTAAATGAACTGCAGCCTTTTGAATCGTTATTAAAGAATTACAGCCATTTAAATGAACTGCATGCAGCCTTTTGAATCGTTATTAAAGAATTACAGCCATTTAAATGAACTGCAGCCTTTTGAATCGTTATTAAAGAATTACAGCCATTTAAATGGGTTGCAGCTTTTTGAATCGTTATTAAATTAGTCGCAACGATTTAAATAGTTATTAAAGTGGACGTCAACCTTTTGAATCGTTATTAAACGAGTCGCAGCCATTTAACAAGTTATTGAAATAGATTGCAATTTTTCAAATAGTTATTAAAATGATACCACCATTTAAATTAGACGCAGTCACTAAATACATTTTGAAATAAGTCGCTGTCTTTTATATCCCTGTTAGAAGAAGTCACGATCAGTAGACGCTTGGAATCGCTGCTCTATTATAGTGGACTACAAAACTCACTCAAAGCGAACTTCGAAGCAGAAAATAAATTTGAAAAAGGAATATTTTTGTTTGCATCGAAATTCAAAGTGACACTCTCTCCTAAATTCCTCTTCCTGAACTGAAAACGAAATTAGGTTATCATCGTTGCCTAAGAGACGTAATTATGAAAGACTGTGAGGAGCTGCAAACCGCAGCAAACGAATATCCGATGAGTTATTGTCGTATCTTAAAATTAAGAGAAACTAAATCAGTCTTAACAGCTGCGGTGAGACGATATGTCATCTGCTGAGGAAGGGTCTTCTTTAACTGATAGAAAGTGAAATGTCAGCTACTTAAGTGGAACAGGTATTCCGTGCCCAATAAACTTCAATGAACATTTAAAATTTTCAAACGTTCTCCCACTTCAACTGATTGGTACACGTGTCTGTTAAGGGGCTCCATTCATCAGCGTTATCAAGGAAAGTGGCTTCATTCATCAATTTTGAAGAAACGCTGAGAGGCAAGATGTGAATAAATTTCATTCATCAATTTTGAAGAAACGCTGAGAGGCAAGATGTGAATAAATTTCATTCATTTAAAATGTCTCTGCCTCTCTGGAGATCTTTTCGTAGCAAACTTTAGGTGACTTAAAAGTTGGCAGAAACCCTTCACCAAGTAAATTTATTTTTTTTCCGGCAAATCTAAGGAGGAATGGGTGATAAAACATGTCAGATTCTCGTGTTCTGACATACCATAGTCAAGAATAAAAGGCATACCGAGCCAAGCAAGATATATGAATCACTTTTAGATATATAAATTAATTATGATTAAGGGTAAGAAAAAAAAAGAATCCGTTATCATGTAAAAAATTAGAAAAAAAATTATTAGTGTTCCTTGAAAGAGCGGAGTGGAGATCGATTCAGTTGGAAGATCTCCAGGTCCATAATTGCAGTTCCCAGGTTTGAGTCCCAACTGTGGCAACGTTGAAATTTTTCTTCAGCAACAGAGGACTTGATGGGCTTGAAAAGGAGTCGTTCGTTTGGGGAGGACGCTAAACTGTAGTCCTGTGTGTAGAAAAAACTCGGTCCACATTCAAGAATACGCTGAATGTCCTTGATGGGATGATTCCAAGGGGCGGGGGTGGCTCAGTCGGTAGCGAACCAGGGTCGTAATCTGTAGTTCCCAGGTTCGAGTCCCAGCTGGGTCAGCGTTGAGATTTATCTCCGCAAAATTCCCCGCCCTGCCCACGGTCAGTAGGGGACACCGATGGGCTTGGAAAGGCCGACGTCCGTCTGATGGGACGTTAAGCCGTGGTCCCGGGTGCGGGAGAGAGCCATACCCGGTGCACGTTAAAGAACACGCTGGATGGCCTTGACGGGAGGCTACCATCTGTCTCCCAACAGCTGTTCCAGTGGGTCCCCTCCCCCAACCTTCTCTGAGCCTTCGGGGTCCATGTGACCTGGTCATTTAGCCCATGGTGTGCAAAAAAGTGCCGCTCAGAGGTAAAACAACCCAACCCAGATGATTCCATCTATCTCCTAACGGCTGTTTAGTAGGTCCCCTTTGCAACCTTCTCTGAACCCTCTGTTTTTTTTTTGAGATGGCTATTCACCCCATTGTGTGCATAAAAGTGCATCTCAGAGGTAAAACAATTGAACCCGTCCTGGGGCAGGGAGGGGGATGCTCAGTAGGTAGTGTGCCAGGCTCGTAATCTGCAGTTCCCACGTCAGAGTGTCGGCTGGTCCAGCGTTGAGATTTATCTCCGCAAAACTCACCGGCCTAACCTTGGTCAGCAGGAGACACCGATGGGCTTGGAAAGGCAGCCGTCAGTCGGATGGAACGTTAAGCCATGGCTCCGTGTGCGAGAGAGCCATACCCTGTGCACGTTAAAGAACACTCTGGATGGCCTTGACGGGAGGCTACCATCTGTATCCTAACAGCTATCCAGTGGATCTCCTCCCCCAAATTTCTTTGAGCCCTCGGTGCCCTTATGACCTGCCATTTAGCCCATTGAGTTCAAAAAAGTGCCGCTCAGAGGTAAACAACCCAACTCAACCTCTCAAAAAATATTTAAATAAAAGGAAACCAAGAAATCATTTTGTTTTATCATCATTTTTCTCAAAATGTGATCTTTCGAGTTGTTTTGGAAACTTTGTAACTTCTAACATAAGTTTTTTGTTTATAAAAATGTGAAAACAGTTGGGTTGGGTTGTTTTACCTCTGAGTGGCACGTTTTTGCACACCATGGGCTAAATGGCCAGGTCACATGGACCCCGAAGGCTCAGAGAAGGTTGGGGGAGGGGACCCACTGGAACAGCTGTTGGGAGACAGATGGTAGCCTCCAGTCAAGGCGATCCAGCGTGTTCTTTAACGTGCACCGGGTATGGCTCTCCCGCACACGGGGCCACGGCTTAACGTCTCATCCGACGGACGGCGGCCTTTCCAAGCCCATCGGTCTCCCCTATTGATCGTGGGCAGGGCGGGGAAATTTTGCGGAGATAAATCTCAACGCTGACCCAGCTGGGACTCGAACCTGGGAACTACAGATTACGAGCCTGGCGCGCTACCGACTGAGCAACCCCCGCCCCAATCTTTCGAGTTCAACTGAAAGTTTTGACTTCTGAATTGCGCTTTTTTGTGTGCATACAGTTGATTAATGACCAGGCAATAAAAAACCCAAGGGCTCAGAGAAAGTAAGGAGAGGGGAACTGATTTTTAAAATCAGGGCTTTTTCTTATCAATACCTTCCGTTTTTCACTGCCAACATCTAGAATGATGATAGGTGATGAAAGTTCACAACGTTTGCACGAGCTTTTTTGAAAGTGACGCTAATCTCTCCGTCAGCAGTCATTTGCCGAAAAGGCGGGACGGGATTCTGCCAACGCAAATTGTTAGAGGAAAAAGAAAGATCTTCATGAAATTGTGGTAACGTACGAAACAATTTTTCAGTTTTTAATCTTCTCGCATAGATTAAACATAGACTTTGACCCATCTCTGGTGGGGCGGGGTGGCTCAGTCGGTAGCGCGCCAGGCTCGTAATCTGTAGTTCCCAGGTTCGAGTCCCAGCTAGGTCAGCGTTGAGATTTATCTCCGCAAAATTCCCGCCCTCCCACGGTCAGTAGGGGACACCGATGGGCTTGGAAAGGCCGCCGTCCGTCGGATGGGACGTTAAGCCGTGGCCCCGTGTGCGGGAGAGCCATACCCTGTGCACGTTAAAGAACACGCTGGATGGCCTTGACGGGAGGCTACCATCTGTCTCCCAACAGCTGTTCCAGTGGGTCCCTTCCCCCAACCTTCTCTGAGCCTTCGGGGTCCATGTGACCTGGCCATTTAGTCCATGGTGTGCAAAAAAAGTGGCGCTCAGAGGTAAAACAACTCAACAAGCCAACCCATCTCTGGTCGATTTAATGAAACCTCTTTTTACGTTTCTCTTCAGAAGTTGGAGAATTTTGGAATGGATTGTTTCACCTCTGAGCGGCTCTCAGCTTGTTCACTCTCACACTCTGAGCGGCTCTCAGCTTGTTCACTCTCACACTCTGAGTGGCACACAATGGGCTAAATGGTTTATTGTTTTCTTTAATGTTCACAGGATGCGGCTCTCCCGTGTGTTGGGTTGTTTTACATCTGAGTGGCACATTTTTGCACATAATGGGCTAAATGGCCAGGTCACAAGAACCCCGAAGGCTCAGAGATGGTTGGGGGAGGGGACCCACTGGAACAGCTGTTGGGAGACAGATGATAGCCTCCCGTTGGGAGACAGATGATAGCCTCCCGTCTTTAACGTGCACAGGGTATGACTCTCCCACACTTGGGGGCCACGGTTTTACGTCCCATCCGACGGACGGCGGCCGTTTTAAGGCCATCGGTGTCCCCTACTGACCGTGGGCGGGGAATTTTGCGGAGAAAAATCTCAACGCTGACCCAGCTGCGACTCGAACCTGGGAACTGCAGATTACGAGCTTGGTGCGCTACCGACTGAGCCACCCCCGCCCCGGTTCTCCCCTGTGCACGGGGCCACGACTTAATGTCCCATTTGACGAACGACAACCTTTCCAAGCCCATCGATGAACTTTTTCCTAGATAAAACAGGAGGTCGGTTAGAGGAAAATATTTTAAATCGAGCAAAGCTGGGACTCGAACCTTTAAACTGCAAATTGCGAGCATGTTCCGCTACCGACTCTGCAAATCCCAGCAACGCAGAATTTTTATGTACTCAACAGAAAATACTACAATGTTAAAGAAAATGTCTAGCAATTTCGAAATTATGAAATGTATAATACAGTCGCTCAAAAAGGTATCCGAACACTATGGTTGATTACAGAATTCAGAAAAAATATCTGGCAACCTTCGTGTCACGTGGCACGAAGGTTGCCAGATCACTAATTTCTAAAAAAATCGTTGCCAGATATTTTTTCTGAATTCTGTAATCAACCATAGTGTTCGGATACTTTTTTTGAGCGACTGTACACTGAGAAAACTAGATAAATTACATAAAGAATATTATCTGCGTATGAGGAAGGAGATAAAAACTATATGATTATAACGAGAAGCAAAAACATGGCGAAACTTTAATAAAGAAATCATCAAAAAATCCAACGGATATTTTTTTCGCTTCATTTCTTAAATTTTGATGTCCACCATAAAATTCTTAAAACTGAATAAACAAGGATATTTTTTTAAACAAAAATTTAAATGATTTTTTTACTTATATTCATTAAGAGTTAAAATCTCTTAAGTTTCATTCTACAGAATTTTTTGCTTTCAACGGATGATTTTTTTTTTTGTATCTATACACGGGTTGGGTTGTTTTACCTCTGAGCGGCACTTTTTTGCACAACATGGGCTAAATGGCCAGGTCACATGGACCCCGAAGGCTCAGAGAAGGTCGGGGGAGGGGACCCACTGGAACAGCTGTTGGGAGACAGATGGTAGCCTCCCGTCAAGGCCATCCAGCGTGTTCTTTAACGTGCACAGGGTATGGCTCTCCCGCACACGGGGCCACGGCTTAACGGCCCCTCCGACGGACGGCGGGCTTTCCAAGCCCATCGGTGTCCCCTACTGACCGTGGGTAAGGCGGGGAATTTTGTGGAGATAAATCTCAACGCTGACACAGCTGGGACTCGAACCTCGGAACTACAGATTACGAGCCTGGCGCGCTACCGACTGAGCCACCCCCGACCCATCTATACACGGACAACAGGATTGAGATAAAAGGAAGTGAAGGCAGAGAGATGAAATCTTTTTTGAGCATTTGTGGCATTTCCACATTCAGAATACAGAGTGGATAAAAGAAAACAAAACTTTACGAATACCGAAAACTGTATGCCTTGACTACGAAATGATTTGTATGGGCATAAACGAACTCAACTACGGCGTCGGAATACAAACGGAGCACAAAGGTTCTTTCCATGTTCTCTAGGGGTAGATGGCGGAAGAAACAAAGACCTGTGCGGCAAACTGGTAACTTGAAGTTTGTAAATTCGTGTTCTGATCTTGAGTGAATTAAGAATTTCCCTATTGTCCTTTCCAACTCCTCTCCATGTCCTTTCGAAGAATAGGAATCGATGAGCTCCCAAAGGCTATTTTTCGTTCAACGAAATGTTCAAATCTGACCCTAAGGACACAAGGGTTCAGACTTTAGAGATGTAAATAAACTTTGACGAAAATCTTTGTTCTTGAAATTCAGCATTTTATAAAACTCCTCTATATCAAGTATTCGTAATTACACTGGCTTTCAAAAAATAAGGAACAACCCTAAGTTATGTAAATTGAAAACAAACATCGAAACTTTGTAACTTCTAACATAAGTTTTTTGTTTATAAAAATGTGAAAACAGTTGGGTTGGGTTGGGTTGTTTTACCTCTGAGTGGCACGTTTTTGCACACCATGGGCTAAATGGCCAGGTCACATGGACCCCGAAGGCTCAGAGAAGGTTGGGGGAGGGGACCCACTGGAACAGCTGTTGGGAGACAGATGGTAGCCTCCAGTCAAGGCGATCCAGCGTGTTCTTTAACGTGCACAGGGTATGGCTCTCCCGCACACGGGGCCACGGCTTAACGTCCCATCCGACGGACGGCTGCCTTTCCAAGCCCATCGGTGTCCCCTACTGACCGTGGGCAAGGTGGGGAATTTTGCGGAGATAAATCTCAACGCTGACCCAGCTGGGACTCGAACCTGGGAACTACAGATTACGAGCCTGGCGTGTGAAAACAGAAAAATAATCACACATGAAACAAGAAGGTTAACATACTTAAATTGAGAAAAAGGTAAATGAAGATAAATATCATTATCATAGCAATTTAAATCTTGATTTTCAAGGGATGGCTCAGTCGCTAGCGCACCAGGCTCGTAACCTATAGTTCCCAGGTTCGAGTCCCAGCTGGGTCAGCGTTGAGATTTATCTCCGAAAAATACCCCGCCCTGCCCACGGTCAGTAGGGGACACCGATGGGCTTGGAAAGGCCGCCGTCCGTCGGATGGGACGTTAAGCCGTGGCCCGTGTGCGGGAGAGCCATACCCTGTGCACGTTAAAGAACACGCTGGATGGCCTTGACGGGAGGCTACCATCTGTCTCTCAACAGCTGTTCCAGTGGGTCCCCTCCCCCAACCTTCTCTGAGCCTTCGGGGTCCATGTGACCTGGCCATTTAACCCATGGTGTGCAAAAAAGTGCCGCTCAGAGGTAAAACAACCCAACTTGATTTTCAATAATATTCATTCATTATTTAAAGAGTTAATGAAGCTGAAATATTTAAAAATAAATTATCTTGTTTTATAAAATTCATTCATAATTGTCTAATATTGAAATAATCATAAGTAAAACTTCTAAAAATTCGTATTGATTTAAATGGTTTGAAATAATACTTTTTACTTTTTTGAGGTAATTTTTATGACGCCTGTGACGCATTACTTTCGTTTCTATAATCTAGCTTTCATAAATATACTGAATTCTGAAAATCGAGATTTGAATATGTAGATTTCATTATGATCTTTATTTTATCTTCAGTGATATTTTTCCATTAAATGCATATTTTAGAAGTTATAGAACTTCGAAGTAAGATTTCCATTCACATAAAATGGTATTTTTAATAGAGCAGTGTACAAAGCTTCTGGCGAATGTAGAATGTTCGTTTCGAAGGAGAATGTTAACTTTAACGATGGAAATTCGAACAAATGATGGATGATTTGATTGGGAAAAAAATAGCAATATTTCACCTTGTCCAATGCAAAAATTGTTACTTTTATCACTTAAAGAGAGGCAAATTGGTAATATCAATATAAAGTCCCTTTACCACCACACGCTGAGTGAAATTTCTAATTTCTAACAGGGGCGGGGGTGGCTCAGTCGGTAGCGCGCCAGGCTGGTAATCTGTAGTTCCCAGGTTCGAGTCCCAGCTGGGTCAGCGTTGAGATTTATCTCCGCAAAATTCCCTGCCCTGCCCACGGTCAGTAGGGGACACCGATGGGCTTGGAAAGGCCGCCGTCCGTCGGATGAGACGTTAAGCCGTGGCCCCGTGTGCGGGAGAGCCATACTCTGTGCACGTTAAAGAACACGCTGGATGGCCTTGACGGGAGGCTACCATCTGTCTCCCAACAGCTGTTCCAGTGGGTCCCCTCCCCCAACCTTCTCTGAGCCTTTGAGGTCCTTGTGACCTGGCCATTTAGCCCATGATGTGCAAAAAAGTGCCGCTCAGAGGTAAAACAACCCAACACAACCCTAATTTTTAACATGAATGAATCGTTTACAACACTCTTCTCTTTTACCTTTTCCAATCTCAACATCGTGGTTGTTGTTGCTTTACCTCTGAGAGACTCTGTTTTGCATACAATGGGCTAAATGTCCTGGTCACAAGGATCCCAAGAACTCGGAGAATGTTGGGGGAATGGAGATTCACTGAATAGTTGTTCGGAAGCAGATGGAAACCTTCCGTTCCAGCATGTTCTTTTTCCTGGTATGGCTCTTTTACACACTGGGCCACGGCTTAACGTTTCATCCAAAAGATGGCAGCCTAACCAAGCACATCGGTGTTTTCTCTCTTATCGAAGTCAAAGTGGGAGCAAGTGGGGTTGTTGGGTTGGGTTGTTTTACCTCTGAGCGGCACTTTTTTGCACACCATGGGCTAAATGGCCAGGTCACATGGACCCCGAGGGCTCAGAGAAGGTTGGGGAAGGGGACCCACTGGAACAGCTGTTGAGAGACAGATGGTAGCCTCCCGTCAAGGCCATCCAGCGTGTTCTTTAATGTGCACAGTGTATGGCTCTCCCGCACACGGGGCCACGGCTTAACGTCCCATCCGACGGACGGCGGCCTTTCCAAGCCAATCGGTGTCCCCTACTGACCGTGGGCAGGGCGGGGAATTTTGCGGAGATAACTCTCAACGCTGACCCAGCTGGGACTCGAACCTGGGAACTACAGATTACGAGCCTGGCGCGCTACCGACTGAGTCACCCCCGCCCCGGAGCAAGTGGGGAAAAATATCAATACTGTGGCAGTTGCGATTCGAACTTGGAAACTTCAGATTAAGAGTTGTAATCTACCAATTGAGCCCCCCCCCCTCCCCCCACCAGCCACTCTTAACTATTGAATTTAAGATTATTAGGAAATTCAGAAAACACGCAACCTATATTTTGTTAGTACCTAACCAACTCGAAAAGAATTTTTCATTTATGTCTAAAAACAAAAATGTTGAATGTTTACAGATGGACGGCGGACAAAGTGAAAACAAGAGCACGTTTTTCGAAAACGAGCTGAAAACGGCAATATAAAATTTTTGCTCTGTATCTTGGATCTTTCAACCACCAAGAGGCCCTTACAGACAACCACACAATGAAAACCAGTTAAAAGGGTCATTTCAAACATGGCAATTCTAATCGAAAATCTAAGAATCGTTTTTTTTTCGTTCATGATCGCAATTCACTTCGGATTAATTACCGGTTACCATTAGTAATAGTGTTTTATATACAGCATTTTTAGTCAAAACCTTTGGTATACTGTTATGCTGTAAGTCGACATGGTTACTGAGGAAAACTTTTCTTGAGCCGAGTGGAATCAGAACCTACTACCTCCTGATGACATGTCAGGTGCTCGAAATGCTCAGCGACTGAACCGACCGCCAATCACTATTGCCGTTATAAAAAGAAATCTCATTTATCCCTTAAAAAGAAAACGTTGCTTTTTCTCACCACCTGGGGGGGAGGGGGGATCTCAGTCGGTAGGGCGTCAGATTTTTAATCTACATTTCCCAGGTTCGAGCAGCCCTGCCCACGGTCAGTAGGGGACACCGATGGGCTTGGAAAGGCCGCCTTCCGTCGGATGGGACGTTAAGCCGTGGCTCCGTGTGCGGGAGAGCCATACCCTGTGCACGTTAAAGAACACGCTGGATGGCCTTGACGGGAGGCTACCATCTGTCTCCCAACAGCTGTTCCAGTGGGTCCCCTCCCCCAACCTTCTCTGAGCCTTCGGGGTCCATGTGACCTGGCCATTTAGCCCATGGTGTGCAAAAAAGTGCCGCTCAGAGGTAAAACAACCCAATACAGTATGGATACACGATTTTTCATGCTAATTTATTAATTTGCATTACAACACCATACTCCATATAAAGAACAACACAATGACACAAACACTATATCATTTCAACCCTAAAATTACAGTAGACAACAAATTGAAACTTTTTTTAACATTGGTCAAAT
The DNA here is from genome assembly GCA_038380435.1 of Ryuthela nishihirai. Taxonomy (NCBI): domain Eukaryota; kingdom Metazoa; phylum Arthropoda; class Arachnida; order Araneae; family Heptathelidae; genus Ryuthela; species Ryuthela nishihirai. The sequence continues at coordinate 23,760,818 of JAWZYU010000010.1, forward strand.
ATGATATTTTTAACAAATGTTGAGGTGCTAAATTCAAATATGGCTGTAAAAAATCTGCAGCACATACAGTTTTTGTTTTAAATTACGGATTGAGGTATTTCAAATTTCAATGAATATGCAAATCTGGTAAATGAAAATAAATGTGACTATTTTATTAAATTTCAACTTAAAATTAATTAATTAATTACATGATTACAGTGAAAAAAATTGGAAACATCATAGTTATAGACCACTGAATATAAAGTAACAAATGAAATAATATTGAAACGCAAAATAAGAAAACATGGGTAAGGATCTTTTTTACTTACAAGAAGTTTATTTTTGTCTTTTAGTGCTGAGGTATTTTCCTTCTGGAAGAACCAGCAGTAGTCATTCATCATTGCTGGGTCCCACCTGTCTTCGTATCTTTCCTCCTTGGTTCGGATATCCTGGTGAAATCTTTCCCCTTGCTCATCACTGACAGCTCCTAAGTTCTTGCGAAAGAAGTCGAGTTGCGAGTGCAAGAAATGGATTTTCAAAGACATTCTGAAGCCAAGATTTTCATAGGTTTTGAGAAAATCTTGAATGAGCTGATGGTAGTTTTCCTTTTTGCGATTCCCCAAAAAACCACGAACCAGAGACATGAAGGATTTTCCATGCAGCACTCTCCTTCATATTCAGTATTTCTTCGAAGACAATATCATCCAGTAGCTTCCTGATCTGAGGACCAACAAAGATTCCTTCTTTGAATTTGGCATCACTTAGTTTTGGGAATTTTTCCTTCAAGTGCAAAAACCCTTTACCAGTTTTGTCCATAGCATTTATAAAGTTTTTCATAAGCCCCAGTTTGATGTGTAGTGGTGGGAACAGAACATCAGAGGGATCAACTAGAGGCTTATACCTCACATTACTCTTTCCAGGAATAAAATCATCTCTTTTGGGCCAGTCTTTTGTTTTGTTGTGTTCCTTTCTAGCCCTACTGTCCCACAAACACAGAAAAATGCAAAATTTTGTGAAGCCTCCTTGAAGCCTGGAGCAAGAGAGATATGACTTTTAGGTCACCACATATTGTCCACTTAAACTGTTCATATATTATAGCAGTAAGTATTTTTTCCATACTTTCATTGGTTTTCGTCATTCCCACAGCGTGTGGAATGGAAGGTTTTTGTTTTCCTTTATGCAAAAGGACAGCTTTTAAGCTGAATTTGACGAATCTATAAATAGACGCCATTCCTTAGGGTCATCAGTTGTTCCCATTTCTTCCATTAGCCCTGAAATATCTGTGCAGAAACACAAACCATCTTGCATCTCGTAATAAGCAGATAAAGTCAAATTTCTCTTTCTGAACAGAGAAACTCTGGTACCCTTGGCCAGAAGATTCCAATCTTAAACCTAAAACATCAGCTTGTTGTTTGGAAGATCCTAGGTCTCGAACAAGATCATTTGGTTCATTTTTCTGAATCAAATGAGGTTCGTCTAACCTTTTAGGGGTGTATGAAGGATCAGGAACTTTATGTGCCTCAACGTCTTCCTCTGATGAATGTGAATCCATCTACTTCCAGTTGGTTGGAGGTGTTGGTATAGGAAGATCTCCTCCATGAGGAACTGGTCTTATGGCTGAAGGCACATTTGGATATTGTACTTTGCTTTTGTTCTTTTTTGAAAAGAACAACACTTTAGTTAAACAAAAATAGCAATCATGTAAGTGACTAGTTGGCTCACGCGAAACCCTTGGAACTGCAGAGGGTATGGATTTTATCTTACCTTTCAACCATTCACTCAGGCCAACAAATTACGAAATGCAGCACACATGTGGAGCCCATGTTTTGTCCTAATCTCCAACATGACATCCAGAATACAAGTTATAGGGTATCTTCACAATCTTTGTCAAATAACGACCTGGGATTTTAAAATATAATTTCCACAAACATAACACAACTTATCTGGTACATTAACACATCGGAGACGCTGCCTTTTTGCCATTTAAACACAAAAATTCACTCTTCAACATACAGCCCTTGTTCTTCCTACAGTGAAAACAACAAGAATGGCGGTCTGAGGTTAGGTTACAGTTACATGTTTTTTCCTACTTCGCAATCAGTGTTGCCAGCCACAAAAAGCAAAATATACGGTATCCTCCCATTTGCCTGGAGGTGTTGATATAGGAAGATCTTAGTAGGAGTTTAAATAGTTAATTAGTGATCTGGCAACCTTCGTGTTACACGATCTTTGTCAATCTATTTTTACACGTCTGATCTTTAACGAATTCAAATCCCGAATATGGCATGGATGTTTGTTGTCTTTCTGATGAGGTGTCACTTGCATCACAGACGTCTACTATGGCTGTCGTAACGTTGGGTTGGGTTGTTTTACCTCTGAGCGGCACTTTTTTGCACACCATGGGCTAAATGGCCAGGTCACATGGACCCCGAAGGCTCAGAGAAGGTTGGGGGAGGGGACCCACTGGAACAGCTGTTGGGAGACAGATGGTAGTCTCCCGTCAAGGCCATCCAGCGTGTTCTTTAACGTGCACAGGGTATGGCTCTCCCGCACACGGGGCCACGGCTTAGCGTCCCATCCGACGGACGGCGGCCTTTCCAAGCCCATCGGTGTCCCCTACTGACCGTGGGCAGGGCGGGGAGCTGTCGTAACGGTGGAACGACGCAGTTCCTTACTTGATCACGTGTAAATTACGTTTGCGGACTGAACTGCGTCAAATGTCATGTTGTGCTAGATGACAAAAACGATTAACCACTCTTTAGTAGAGGACGATCAATTTAATCCTTTATTTATATTCACCATTACCTAGGTGAAATCACAGATTCGCGGGTTTTTATCCCGGTACCGTTATATGCCTCAGACTGCGCTAAGTGACGTGTGGAAAGATGAACCAACAATTCAAGCACGAGAGTAGTGGATGGACGACACAGTTTATTTACATTCATATACAATTACGTGCTGGGGATGCGCTCGATTTCGTGGGCCTTAGCTGCTTTGCTACTGCAAGCATTCATATAATGAGGTGAAAACCTACGCTTTGCAGAAATCTCTTTATCGGCCACAAACTCGGCGAGAGGATATTTAACCTTGCCTGTTACCTTGGTTGACACAGAACCGAACTCTCTCCTTAAGAGTTTTGTTTTTTGAGAAAGAGCCGCATCACTTGTCGCACTTAGCAAATGTCCTTCCTGCTTGTCAAGGGCGCTCAGTCTGCTCTTATTGTTACCTCACTTCTCCCCCTCATTCGGGGGCGGGGGTGGCTCAGTCGGTAGCGCGCCAGGCTGGTAATCTGTAGTTCCCAGGTTCGAGTCCCAGCTGGGTCAGCGTTGAGATTTATCTCCGCAAAATTCCCCGCCCTGCCCACGGTCAGTAGGGGACACCGATGGGCTTGGAAAGGCCGCCGTCCGTCGGATGGGACGTTAAGCCGTGACCCCGTGTGCGGGAGAGCCATACCCTGTGCACGTTAAAGAACACGCTGGATGGCCTTGACGGGAGGCTACCATCTGTCTCCCAACAGCTGTTCCAGTGAGTCCCCTCCCCCAACCTTCTCTGAGCCTTCGGGGTCCATGTGACCTGGCCATTTAGCCCATGGTGTGCAAAAAAGTGCCGCTCAGAGGTAAAACAACCCAACACCCTCATTCGCACTAGCACTTCTCCTTCATTCGCACTAGCGCTCATTCGCACTAGCGCACTTCACTTCCAATCGTAAAAGTGCTTTCGCGGCTGTGAGAGTCTGCAGCCAGCCACCTCAGACCCGAATAACAACTCGTGACTCACATTCCCATCTCAGCACTTCCAAAAATACACTTAATACAGATATATATTTACAACATCAATAATAAAACAAAAATACAATACTAAATAAAAATAAATAAATAGACATGACAATGTCCTATTAAACTGATAGGCTCCGGTCGGACCTCTGTGGCAAGCAGCTGCTTGAGTGGTAATTTATTTATTATAGGTTATTTAAAACTGTAAAATAATAATAATTATTTGAAGACGAGATTAAAATCTTAATGCTATTTCGAACTAAAAATACTGGGAATAATTCGCAGAAACTGAAAATTCTTGAATAAATATCATTATAAACAATGAGGACGATTCATTAATGACAGATAATCTGTGAAGAAACAGTCAAAGCTTAATAGTTCCGATTGCTAAAAGTCGATTAAAAAGGTTTAAATCGAATTAAAGAATTTAAAATAAATTATTTGACTTTTTTATTTTTTACTATTTTAAGCAAAAATAGCAATATAAATTATGACTGAACTTGCGTGCAAAGTCATCTGTGCTATTCACAATCCGAGTAGGAGCCGGAAATAGCCAATGTCAAGCCCCATACCGAATTTTATTTCCTTTCTTTATACACTGATGCGCAAAAGGTAAGAAACAACCCACTTTTGTCAATAGGAAATAACTTCGAAACTCTATAACTTTTAAATAAGCTTTTTATGGTAAAATGTGACTGAAGAAAAATTAAAAATCTCAATTTTTCAACTGTAATAAAAAAAAAATATCCCCTCAAGAAGCTGCTTGCCACAGAGCTCTGACAGGAGCCTGTCAGTTTATATGCCATAGGAGAAAATCTGAGAGGATGGCAGGCCCTCAGCAGAAAAACGACACATACATCCATGCCTTACCCGGGGCTCGAACCCAGGTCCCTTAAATCAGTAGCCAAGTGCGCTAACCACTCGGCCATGGGACGGCTTCAAGTGTAATAGCTGGTATTTAAAGAGTTCTGGAAGCTGGAATTTTAACATCTGTAATGCACTGCTGGAAACTCATAAAATAGTGACGAATATTGGAAGAATTCCTGAAATATCTAAAACATGCATTTATTTTAGTAAACGGCCCGAAACAATACTCATTATTTAAGTTTTAATTAACTTTGAGGTGAAATATTATGACTGCCATTGCCATTGTTATACACAGTCGTATCAGAATAATATGACCACCTACCATAGTATATGTATGGTAGGTGGTCATATTATTCTGATACGACTGTGTATATCCAAACTTTTAAATACCAAACGAATATTTCTGAAATTTGAGATTTGTGTTGTTTGATTGAGATCGTTAATTATTAATTACTGGAATCCCCTATACTTTAACATTGGCACAGAACTCTCATTTCCTATACTACTACTTCTTCAAAGATTTTACCATAAAAGATATTTCAGAAATTACTGAATTTCGAAGTTATTTCCTATTGGCATAAAATGGGTTGTAACAACCTTTGGGCGCGGGGGTGGCTCAGTCGGTAGCGCGCCAGGCTCCTAATCTGTAGTTCCCAGGTTCGAGTCCCAGCTGAGTCAGCGTTGAGATTTATCTCCGCAAAAATTCCCCGCCCTGCCCACGGTCAGTAGGGGACACCGATGGGCTTGAAAAGGCCGCCTTCCGTCGGATGGGACGTTAAGCCGTTGCCCCGTGTGCGGGAGAGCCATACCCTGTGCACGTTAAAGAACACGCTGGATGGCCTTGACGGGAGGCTACCATCTGTCTCCCAACAGCTGTTCCAGTGGGTCCCCTCCCCCAACCTTCTCTGAGCCTTCGGGGTCCTTGTGGCCTGGCGATTTAGCCCATGGTGTGCAAAAAAGTGCCGCTCAGAGGTAAAACAATCCAATCAATCCAATGTAACAACCTTTGCGCACCAATGTATATCGACCAAGTGCATCATTCAGCAGCTATCTTTCATAAATTTTTCACCAAAATATATATTAATTATATTATTAGTCATCATTTACCATTGAGCAAATTGATGCTAGTAACATTACAATAGCCATATATTTATTAATTCCGCAATCCCCTATTGATTTAAAGAAGGTAAGTGATTCAACAAGTACCGCGACTGGGTCGTAATTTGATATTCTCAGTTAGAATCCCATATGTGCCTGGGGCGTGGCTCAGTCGGTATCGCGCCAGGCTCGTAATCTGCAGTTCTCAGGTTCGAGTCCCAGCTGGGTCAGGTTTCTGACTTATCTCCGCAAAACTCCCCGCTCTGCCCACGGTCAGTACGAGACACCGATGGGTTTGAAAAGGGAGACATCCGTCGGATGGGTCATTAAGCCTGGCCGCGTGTGCAGAATAGGATGCACGCTGGATGGCCGTGCACGCTGAATGCACTTGACGGGAGGCTACCATCTGTATCCCAACATCTGTTCCAGTGGGTCTCTTCCCCCAACCTTCTTTGAGCCTTCGGGTTCCTTGTGACCTGGCCATTTAGCCCATGGTGTGCAAAAAAGGGCTGCTCAGAGATAAAACAACACAACTCTCCTATGTCCACGTTTAGATTTATCTCCATTAAGCCACACCGGTGCCCTCTATCAGAAAGGATCACACAGGTGCCCTCTATCAGAAACTGTAACAGATGGGATTAGAAAAAGTCACTTCCGTATGATAGGAAGTTAAGCCATGACCCGTGTGCAGGAGAACCATACCTTATCCACGTTAAAGAGCACGTTGGATGGTCTTGATCAGAGGCTTACATCTGTCCCCTAACAGCTGTCCAGTGGATCGCCTTCTCCAACCTTCTGTGAGCCCTTGGGGGTCCTTGTGACCGAGGCATTTAGCATATTGTGTACACACACAAAAAAAAAAAACGCAATGACTCAGAGGTAAAATAACCAAAAACGATATTGATGATGGGATCTCATAGCGTCACGACTCTATGAGATTATTTCATAAATTAATAATAAAATTCAATTATTTGTAATCTTATTTACACAAGTATGAATTGCCAGTCACTTGATCCTAACTGGTAGTACAACTAGCTCAAAACCAGGTCTCATAATTAGAGATTAAACTTCCCTACTACTCGTTCAATATGCTCTTACATTTTACTACTACTCGTTTACTACCCATTCAAGAGAGTTCAAGACTGATAAAGCATGTAAACACAAAAATGCATACAATCTTCTGTCACTGGGGGCGGGGGTGGCTCAGTCGGTAGCGCGCCAGGCTCGTAATCTGTAGTTCCCAGGTTCGAGTCCTAGCTGGGTCAGCGTTGAGATTTATCTCCGCAAAATTCCCCGCCCTGCCCACGGTCAGTGGGGGACACCGATGGGCTTGGAAAGGCCGCCGTCCGTTGGATGGGACGTTAAGCCGTGGCCCCGTGTGCGGGAGAGCCATACCCTGTGCACGTTAAAGAACATGCTGAATGGCCTTGACGGGAGGCTACTATCTGTCTCCCAACTGCTGTTCCAGTGGGTCCCCTCCCCAACCTTCTCTGAGCCTTCGGTGTCCACGTGACCTGGCCATTTAGCCCATGGTGTGCAAAAAAGTGCCGCTCAGAGGTAAAACAACCCAACAACCAAAAGTGTAGATGTATTTATCGTTTAGTTTTGCAAGTGTATTGATTTATAAAGCAATAGAACCCTGAAGGTCACAAAACGGTAGTATTTAAATGAATTACGCTAAACGAGATCTGCTGACACGAAAATTACTAGTGACATTAACTTCTGTTTATCAATGAAGAAAAATCTGAACAATCATTCGATGCTTTGTGGAATCTCAGTGAATCGTTCAGCTCAAGTATTCGAAAAGGCAATTCCTGAAGATTTTCTGCGATTTAATGAAAGGACAAACTGAAATTCATTCGTGGTAATATTACTGATCCTTTCAAGCATCATGGATGCAAAGAGGCAGGATTCAAGACGTACAACATCGCTTTGATTGAATTCTGAAGGAGATTTCTATTGGCGATCGTTGAGGCTCTTTTCTCCGCGTTTAATCATTTCGCATTTATATGCAAGTCGAGATTTGTGTGTTTGATTACATGCTTACTGCAAGCTATTTTCTTTGCCTCAGCTTGCAATGACATCAAAGCAGTCTGGGCTGCCTCTTGAAGCATTAATTGCTAATTCCGTTTCTTCCAATAGCTGAACTATTTATTAAGCAACAAATCACTGTAAGACGTAAAGACTTACGTAAAGACCTGTAAGGATTGAAATATAATGTCCACGGTTTTCGATATGTTTAATGATTGTTAAAAACATGTAAAAATTATCGCTGAGGCGGCGGGAATCGAACCCACAATTCTCTAGAGCAGTGGTCCTCAACCTTTTATGCTTCACGTACCCCATGGGAATGTGTATGTTACTGGCGTACAGTCGCTCAAAAAAAAATCCGAACATTATGGTTAATTAAAGAATTCATAAAAAATATCTGGCAACGATTTTTTTTAGAAATTAGTGATCTTCGTTAAGATCAGACGTTAAGCCGTGGCCCGTGTGCGGGAGAGCCATACCCTGTGCACGTTAAAGAACACGCTGGATGGCCTTGACGGGAGGCTACCATCTGTCTCCCAACAGCTGTTCCAGTGGGTCCCCTCCCCCAACCTTCTCTGAGCCTTCGGGGTCCATGTGACCTGGCCATTTAGCCCATGGTGTGCAAAAAATGCCGCTCAGAGGTAAAACAACCCAACCCAACTATCAGGAATTGAGATTCATCTCCACCACTCTCATATCAAAGATACACTGAGGGACCTCCAAAGACTGCCGTCCATCTGATGGGATTAGGTTGTTGTCCCCTGTGTAAGAAAGCCATACGCTGTGTACGTTAAGGAACACGCCGGATGACCTTGAAGGAAGGCTATTCCCAATAATTGTGCAGTGAGTCCCTTCCCCCAATTTTCTCTGAACCCTCGGGGTCCTTGTGATTTGGCCATTTAGCCCGTTGTGTACAAAAATGCGCTGCACATAGACAAAACAACACAGCTCTCTGCATTAAAATGCAATCGCTATTTCGTCATGTTATATAACCTCCTTTCGACGGTTTTCTACCCTAATTCGAACTGAGAACAGGAAAGTTCCGAACATTTGAACTTCTAATAAACTTCGCCAGAGTGATCCTGTAATTTAAAGATATTTTATACCGCTGCGCTGTCTTTGTGCTGACTAGTGGACTTTACGACCATATTTTTCACTCATCATGTCTTATTCATTCCGAGTTATGAGACAACCAGGCCAACACGTGGTTGCGTGAACCATAAATCAGCAATTCTGACATCATGCGTGCGTCAGCGGAAGCTTAATTACGCTCCTGCGTGCTTTTCAATTACCATTTCCGGAGAGGATCTCTTCTAGGAGTTTCAGGCTTTTGGAACTGAACGCAAGTGAAGAGAGCTTAGTGCTTTAGTGTGTGCAGAGGAAATGCTTTTAGGAACTGCGGAGGTAAGAAAAGAGAAGACTTTCATTATGAGGAGAAGAGGACAAGAAGATGGGATGGGTTGAAGTAGATAGAGCTGTGATCCCTGAAATTCCAACTAAGTATCCATCGTGACAGTTGGAGAGTTTCAGATAAGGGGCATTTCGGATAACGTTTGAAACGTTTCTTTTACTGGCAGTGGAGGAAACCAGCTCTTGGTATTCATAGGAAAGAAATGTGAAGAGTCCTCAAAGTCATCGTAATAGTTTCAAGATTTGTACAAGTCGAGAAATAAACGCGAGACATTAAAAACTTGGACTGGCTAAAGTCAGTTTTAGAATTTTAAACAATCTAATAAAAAAAGAGAAAATTTTCAAAAACGAGCTATTGTTTTATACTTTGTCATTCGTCTAGACATTAAACTTTTTTTTAAGAGAAAAACGAAAAATTATTTTTGGATTTAAAAAAAATAAATACCCCCTCAAGCAGCTGCTTGTCACAGAGGTCTGACAGGAGCCTGTCAGTTTATATGCCAGAGTAGAAGGTCTGTGAGGATGGCAGGACCTCAGCAGAAAAACGATGCCATACATCCATGCCTTACCCGGGGCTCGAACCCAGGTCCGTAGATTAGTAGCCAAGTGCGTTAACCACTCGGCCACGGGACGGCTATATATATATTTTTTTGGATGGATAAATGAAATATTAGGATTTGCGTTTTGAAACCTCATAATAGTTTTAAAAGCGCCCTCGAAAGATGGAACGTTTTGGAAAGTGGTAAAGATTTGGAATAATTATTGTAAGCGATCTATTCATTTTAGAAATTTAGTTGGTAGAGCATGATGATCACAGGGGTCCGCAAGAACGTCCTCCAGAAATGTTTTTTTCTTTTGGTTGAAAAGAGGTCTTTACATGATAAATGTTTTATTAAGAAAGATGTATTTGGAAGAATATTGTTAATGAGATTTATATTATCCAATTTTAGTTCGATACTAGATATCGTTAAACGTATTTTAAGGTGCCACACCCATTATCTCAAAAAAGCGACAATGCCTATTCGAAAATTCTTGCTTACCCCACAGCCCCTGGAGGAATGTTTGCGGATTCCACTGGTAATGGAAAAGGAATTTATATTAAGTCTTACGAATTGACTCCTTAACCCACAGTGTGGTCAAATGCACTTTTTAGTTTTAGGAATGAACGAAAAATTCTCTTCGGGCTGGTAGAGGCTAACGAAATATTACTCTTTGAATTTTACGAATCATCCATTAGCTGAAAGTTTTATCGTTAAAAAAAATAATAATAATAAATACTCCCTCAAGCAGCTGCTTGCCACAGAGGTCTGACAGGATCCTGTCAGTTTATATGCCACAGTAGAAGGTCTAAGAGGATGGCAGGACCTCAGCAGAAAAACAACACGAACATCCATGCCTTACCTGGGACTTGAACGCAGGTCCCTTAGATCAGTAGCCAAGCGCATTAACCACTCGGCCATGGAATGATATTACTAATTTTAAAGTGCTAAGTATTTTTATTTATTATTATTTTTTATTATTTTAAAGTGCTATATTTATTTTAGTCTTTTCAAGACTTCAAAAAGAAAAAGACCTACAGCATATTATCATGCAAAACTTTAATTTTCATGGTTTTTTTTTTTTTAAACTTTTAAATGGGTGATTTCTGTTGGAGAAAAAATAAATAGCATCAAAGTCCTTTGGGAAACACAGTGTCTTCTGCCACTATAAGGAATAAAGATTATTTTCATATAAATACTAATATACACAACTATAAATTATAGGCTGATGTTTCCAATAATTAGCAATCACTATTTCCTTTCTGTGTAAAGTATTTAACTAACAAATCTTACCTGTCCATTTTTCAACCCTACAAGAAGACCTTCTCTTCCTGCAGGTCCCCCTGTAACTTTTATATATCTGATGGCAGCTTCCAGAGAGTGAAATTGTCAAAACACAGCAAACTTCCTTTTCTTTGGAAACGAGTACAGTAAACTTTCTCAACGTTAACGAGATTCATATACTGGCGATTTACTTTTGATTTTTATCTAAAGAATTTAATTACTGTTTAACTAATTGTAAGCCATCTGTGATATATCTTTTTTGAACGCAGCGGGTAATAGTTTGAAATCTGTGATATTAATAGCATACTTCAGAATAATAATAATAATTTAATAAGAACAAAATAACAATACAAAGACTTGCATATATATATATATATACAGAAAACAATATTACCACAAATCAAAAATGAAAAAATATAAACAAAATAAATAAAATAAATAATAAAAGTTACATATTAGCAGACCTTTGAGCAATTTGCTCATTTAAGGTGCCAAAATGAATTATTACATTCAGAGAAATGTATTTAGTGACAAAAAATATGTGTCATTATGTTAAAAACAAAATATTATTGTATAACTTTAAAGTAATAATCAATATTTGAAGAATTAAAAATAATACTTTTCCACTTTCAATTTAAAAACACTATATGAACGTTCATTTCTAATTTCTTTAGGTGAGGAATTAAATATTCTAGGAGCTAAAAATAAAAAGTGTTTATGAGCTATATCTTTCTTTACTTTAGGGATTACAAATAAAAGACCAGATTGACGAGTAGTATAATCTTTATATTTAACTTGTAGAATTTTTGGATTTTTAAAAATAAAAACAGCTGCTGTATATATATATAGTGATTTCAAACTAAGAATTTATAATCATTAACAACTTTATTCATATAGATTTTATTATGAAATGTCATAACTTTTAAGAATTTATATTGTACTTTACTACCACATTCAGTAATATTCATTTAAGTACCTCCCCAGCTAGTTAAGGCATATTTTATAAGAGACTGTATCCATGCAAAATAAAGATTAAATAAAAATCTTCCAGAGATTATTTCTCTTAAATGATACAATCTGATTAAGTAAAATCGTATTTTATTTACAAGCATATTAACATGAGATTTCCATTTCAAATTGCTGTCTATTAGAACTCCCAAATATTTTGTAGTCGTAATCTGTTTAATATCAGGGCATTCACAAGAAATTTTGTTCACACAATGCATACTATAAAATTGTAATTTATTAAAAAAAAGTTGTCGGGATGAGCGAAAAATACAAAAAACATGTTTTATCAGAGTTAATTTTTAATCCATTTTTTGTTAAACCAAGTTGCAATAATATGCAAGTCATTAGAAATATCAAGAAATAATTCATGTTGATTTCCTTTTGTGTAAACAAGAACTGTATCATCAGAATATGAAATTGATTTTCCTTTTAAATTTTGATAAAAAAATCGTTTATATAAATTAAAAATAAAATAGGTTCTAACATAGATCCTTGTGGAACTCCTTTATTAATCAGTATTTCAGTACTTTTAATATTATCAATAGAAACTATTTGATAGCGGTCAGATAAATAGGATTTAAACCATCTCCATAAATTTCCTCTAATTCCTAAGAAATATAATTTCTGTAATAAAATATCATGTCTAACTGTATCAAAAGCTTTAGATATATCAAGAAATAGGGCTAGTGTTTTTTCAGAATTATTTATCCCTTGATAAATACTGGTAGTAAACTCTAAGATAGCATACTTAAACCTTTTCTAAAACCAAATTGAAATTGTAAAAGAAGGAATTTGTTTCTAAATAATTATTAAGTCTTATTTTCATGATGGTTTCAATAACTTTTCAAAAGGTTGGAAGAATGGAAATTGGTCTATAATTATTAAAACAATTTTTGTCCCCATTTTTGTAAATAGGATTTACAATAGCAATTTTTAAGTCTGAGAAGAAAATACCTTTTTGAAAGCTGCTATTTATTAATTCAACTAAAAATTTAGAATGATATTTTACTATTATTTTAATTATTTTTAAATGTACACCATCATATCCTGCTGCTTTATTAGTTTTAAGATTACAAATAATACGACTAATTTCTTCTTCTGTTGTCTCTATCATAAACATAGATTTTTGTTGAATTAAATCATTAGCATATTCATAATCTGAGTTATTAGAACATAAATTTGAACTGTTTACATTTATGAAATGTTCGTTAAATTTTCCCACCAGTTTTTCAGAATTACTATCATTGGGCAATATAAGTTTATTATTCATTTTATTATTTAAAATACTATCAACAATTTGCCACTGTTGTCTACTTTTCCCATTACATTTATTAAATTTATTAATATAAAATTTATTTTTTGTTGTTTTTATAGTTGCAAGGGTCAAATTTCTAATTCTATGATATTCCTTTTAATATAATTTATTATTAATGGATATTTTCTATGTAATTTATATGCTTTTTCCTTTCCTTAATTAATGACAAAATTTCAAAAGTCATCCATGGCTTATGTCTCTTTGAACTGGAATCCTTTATGTAATATTTTTTCTTAATAGTACTTTGTAGAATACATGACTTAATTTGATCTATATAAATGTAATACATTGTATCTATTTGAATATTCTCATCATATATATAAATCAAATTTTTAATAAAATCTTCTAATTTCTTGTAATTCATGTAAGAATAGCAAATTTCTTTGCTGATTTTTTGTTCTGAATTAACTGTATTCTTAAGAATTTTTAATAAAATGGGATAATGACCAGTAATATCAATCTGGTAAACAGCCGAATTGAAAATTAAACTATTATTAGTTGATCTTATAAATATGTGATCCAAACAACTGTAAGAAGCATTTGTCATTCTTGTACATGAATTTATGTATGAAAGAAATCCAAATGAAGCAAGCAAATTTAAATAAGCATTTACATCATTATTAATTAAGTCAATATCAATATTTATATCACCTACTAAAACAACCCGATTATATTTAAGTTTAAATATTATTAATTTTAATTCAGTCACAAACTCTTTTGTGGAATACTCATGAGCTCTATAAATTGCTAATATATATAAGTCATTTTTGTTTATCATAGGCTAAAACACATTCTGCAATTTCCATTATTACAGTTTCTGTCAAAAATTTATTGTATTAAGTTTATAATACATTATAATACCACCTGATCTATTTTTACTTCTACAGTTATACATCATTTCGTAGCTATCTATATTATATACACTTAATTCATTTTCTTGTATCCAAATTTCACTTAAAATAATGATATCAAGAATATGTTTTATATATTCTATCATAATTAAATATTCATCATAATGACAACGTAAACTACGTATATTTAAATGTATCATAATAATAGCTGAACTATCATTAAAAAAATTGAAGATCTCATCAGAATTATTAATATAAGTGGAATGGTTACAATCAAAAATAAAATTATCATCAGAATCAACAATAGAATCCATGAAAGAAGACATTTTTTCTATGTTTTATCTAAATCTTTCAGATTTCTAATTTTAAGTACCCTTGATGAGTCTTCTTTCTTGAGAAAAATCTTTCCATCTTTAGTCCATAAATATTTGTATCCATTCCTTAGTTTGAATTGTTTAGCTTCAAAAAAAGTTTCTTTGTCTGTTGTGTGAGATGTTCATTGACAAAGATTTTAGGTGGCTGGAACTTTTTATTTATATTGGAAGCATACAATTTATTTATTTTAGCAGCCCTCAAAAATTTATTTATTTCTAAATGTGCTATAATAGGTTTAATTTTATTTCCAATCGTTGTAGGCACTCTGTGAATAGCAGATAGTTCGATTTTTTCTGTAATGTTTAATCGCTTGCTTATATTATTAACTATATCTGTTAAATCATCTTCTTTATCTTCTGGAATGCCAACAAACTCAAGGTTCCAGTTTCTTGAATATTGTTCGATATTATTCATTTGAGTCTTAAGAAGGTCTATTTCTTGTAACAGATTGCTGTTATTATGCTTTATATATTGATGTTTTCCCTAAGATGTTCAATTTCTTGTTTCATTATGTCAATAGTACTCATTAACTGTTGTAAATAACCTGAGTTGAAGTTAAGAGACTCTTTTATCTGGGACAATTCATTAAACATTTCCTTATTAAAAACTTTTAATTCTTTTTGTATACATTTCTTTATCATACACGGAAAGATATAGATAGATTTCGATAATGAGATTTCCGTGTAGATATATATATCATACACGGAAGAGAAGATTCGGTCACATTAGGAAAATTTTCTTCTGATTCTCCAGCATCTTTATTGATTTCAACATTAGATGTCATATGTTTATTAGATGTCATGGTTTCTGAACTAGATAATGCACTGCACTTATAACATCGCCAAATATTTTTTTTTCTCGAGTAACTCTCTTATAACTCTTTTTTGATATGCCAGTACAATAATAACGGAATTTATTATCACATAAGCAGCAAGAAAGAAAATCTTTATCTTCTACAATTGATTCAGAACATCTATAGCACTTCATATTGAAAGCAAATTAATACTTTTGAAACTGGGAATTAAAAAAACCAGATAAACTGCAATAATTTCAATCAATTATCTCTCAATATTTCAATAAACACACAGCAAACAGCATTCACTTGGTTTGGGTTGTTTTACCTGTGAGCGGCACTTTTTTGCACACCATGGGCTAAATGTCCAGGTCACATGGACCCCGAAGGTCAGAAAAGGTTGGGGGAGGGGACCCACTGGAACAGCTGTTGGGAGACAGATGGTAGCCTCCCGTCAAGGCCATCCAGCGTGTTCTTTAACGTGCACAGGGTATGGATCTCCTGCACACGGGGCCACGGCTTAACGTCCCATCCGACGGATGGCGGCCTTTCCAAGCCCATCGGTGTCCCCTACTGACCATGGGCAGGGCGGGAAATTTTGTGGAGATAAATCTCAACGCTGACCCAGCTGGGACTCGAACCTGGGAACTACAGATTACGAGCCTGGCGCGCTACCGACTGAGCCACCCCCGCCCCTGCATTCACTTGGTATCACTCCAGAATACGTAATAATAATATAGAATTACAATAATAATAATAATAATAATATTTATTTCCATTCTCATTTACAGAAACATTACACACAAAAATTTACCATCAAATTTGGATGGAAAATAGGAAAAGGAAATAGTATAAAATAAAATAAAAAAAAAACGATTAAAAATAAAAAACACACAAACATACATTTTACAAGTATTTCTGTGTAATCTAGGAGTTACAAAACAACTGTTACAGATTACAAAAACAAAATTCTACTGTAAACGAAAATCTTTGGCAATGGATAAAAAAAACTAAGAAATTACATTAAAAGCGTCTTCAATATCTTCAGTATTTACCAAAAAATGTATGGTTTTTTTCTTAAAATTACAATCACTTTTTTCTTCTTTTATACTATTTGGTAAAGAATTATATAATTTTGGTGCAATAAAATTGAAATGCTTATGCATGATTTCTTTTTTTGATTTCACTACATGAAACATGTTTGTAGAACATCTGGTATCGTATGGGATGAACCGTTTTTCGATCCAATTGTTGTTTTTATGTAGATACAAAAGACTTCTATATAAATATAACTTTCTCAAGGGTAATATATTATTGCTTATGTAATGATAATTTACATTGCTAATATTGCTATTTGAAACTAGTTTTACAATTTTATTTTGCAATTTCACTAGAGGGAGTAGGTTTGATATATAATCTCCCCCCCAACATGTGATTCCATAGCTTAAAATTGAGTGAACCCAAGCGAAATAAACTAAAATTAACAACTTCTTATGAGAACATGATTTAAGATAATATAACTTGTACAAAATAAATCTTAATTTTTTACACACTGTATCTACTTGTTTCTTCCATTTTAGATTTTGTTCAACATAAATGCCTAGATATTTAACACATTCAACTTGTTCGATAGTTTTACATACACAACCATTTATCAAATTACAACCAGAATTATGGTATTTTATGACAACCTCTTTACTTGTATTCAATAAGCCGAAATAGATAAAATTAATTTTTTCCACATTTATTTGCAGTTTATTACTACTAAACCAGTTTCTTATGCTTTTTAAGTCATTGTTTATCTTGAACACTAACTCATTATTAGTTTCAGTCGAGTACACTATCGCTGTGTCATCCGCATAAGCTGTGATTTTGCCGAATAAATTTAAATTGCAAAAATCATTAATATATATTAAAAACAATACTGGTCCAAGAATAGAACCTTGCGGTACACCACCATTCAAAACAAGCATATTACTTTCCAGTTTATGTATAGCCACATATTGTTTCCTGTTTTCCAAATATGATTTAAACCAATTGAAAGCAAGTCCCCTTATTCCTATTATACTTAATTTTTGCATTAAAATTTCATGATTTATTGTGTCGAAAGCTTTTTTTATGTCAATAAATAAGGCTAAAGTTTTCCTGTGTTCATTTACACTGTTATAGATGTTGCCGGTAAGTTGTAACATAGCATGTTCTGTACCCAAGTTATCTCTAAATCCAAATTGTTTATTTGATAAGAAATTATATTTCGATAGAAATTTCATTAATCTCTCTTTCATGAGTTTTTCAATTATTTTTGAAAAGATAGGGAGTATGGAAATTGGTCTATAATTATTAAAATCCGTATTTTTACCTTTTTTGTAAATTGGCTTTACTTTAGCAATTTTTAAAGCATCTATGAACATTCCAGTAGAAAAAGATAAATTTACAATTTTTACAAAAATATGAGGTTTATATTTAAAAACAATTTTTAACATATTGGCATTTATTTCATCATAACCACATGATTTCTTATTATTCAATTGTGATATTATATTTTTTAGTTCCGTTTGATCTGCTTCAAACAGAACCATTGAGTTATCATTATGGTTTACATATTTGTCAATTTCAATATTAAAATTATTTGTAGTATATTGATACCCCTGGTTAACTTCTATGAAATGTGCATTAAATTTATTTGCTAGATTTTCATCAACATTTTTTGAAGGATATATCTCAGGCTTTTTTTCGATCCCTAAAATACTATTTATTGTTGCACATTGCTTTTTCTTATCGCTATTACAATTATGGAACTCTTTTAAATAATGAAGTTTTTTTGCATACCTAGTTTTATTTGTTAGTTGAGTTCTTAATGATTTATATTGCTTTTCAAGCGATTTATCAAAAGGGCGTTTTTTATATTCGTTGTATAATTTTTGCTTTTCTTTTGCTAAAATTATAATTTCATTTGTTATCCATTTGTTTTTGCTCCTCTGAGTAGGACCCAAAACATTTAGTACTTACTGTTTTGGCCTCATTTATCATGTATATGAATTTATCATATAATGCATTTATATCATCAGTTTTATCATCTTCATTGTTCCATTTATATTCTTTAATATATTTCTCGAATAAATTATAATCTATACAGCTTTTGATTGCTCAAGTTTCAGATTCGAATGTCAGATTCGAATGTCAGTTATAAATCTACAACACATTCAATGAAATAGTAATTTCTACTTCAAAGAAATTTACTAAATACTGCAACTCTGTAATTCTTGATTTCAATATGAAAATGATTAAGCGTTGAAGACTAAAAGAAAAACTAATGAGAAAATGATAAGATGTCAAAAAATCAAAAAAACTTACAAGAGCAATAAAATACACAACATAGCTCGAGGCACACGATGTTGCCAACTACACATAATTGATTCAGAGATCAAGTCACACACCAGGAAACTGATTGAAAATGACTTTGTCGAGCTCATGTCAGCTTACATGAAAAAAGTAAGGAGGAAGAGGAGTTTACTCCAAGATTTGATTGAATTCCTCAAAGATTTGAATGAATTAATAAAGCTGCAGCGGGATTGATGGACAAAGTGGTGGAATGCGATCCTGTAATCTAAAGAAATCTCAAATTTAAGAATGACAATTGAGGTTGCATTAGAGAGTTTCTTTTCATCCTAAATGCTATTTTTTTTTCAGAGCAGTTATTTAAACTAGGGGTTCTCAACGTGGGGTACGAGGTAAATTTTTTGGGGGGTACGCCGTGAGAACTGTTTCACTGATTACCCAGTAAAATGTTTATAAATTTTATAAGATTTGTTAAATTGTTTATGCCATTTTTTATGTTTATCGATATATGTAATTTATGAATACAAAATTTAATATGTATATATATATATATGATTTATTTTATTCCCATTGTTATGCTATAACTATAGTTTTATCTATCTATACAAGGGGTATGCCAGTTACATACACATTTGCAGGAGGTACGTGAAAAAATAAAAGATTGAGAATCACTGATTTAAACTCTCACTGCTTCTGTTAAATATTCCAATTTCTCTCTCTAAATGAACAAATACTGTTGAAAATCGAGATTTAAATAGATTAAAATGAGAATTTTAAATTATCTTCTGTCCGAATTTTGGATAAAAAGTTTATTTAATAAGTTACTGAGTTCTGTATCTGAGATACTATTGATATTACTTTAAACTTTACCTAATAAAGTGACTCCTTTGTGTGTTTGTAAATACATAATATGCAATATACAGGGTGATCGAAAAGTAACAGAAAAAGTAAAAATGCAATTCGTAAAGTATAGACAGTAGCACGATGCGGTTTTCACAGAAATGCACAGAAAGACATGGGATATTTTTTAATAGCGAAAAATTTTATTGCCAGAATATTTATATTTGTCACCGACAGGTGGCGCTGTAGTGGTCCCGGAGCTGCTGCCTGTCGCTATTTAAACAGATCCGCCGGCCGCCGCTTCTCAAACAGTGTGAGACTGCTAACATTGATCAATCTGATTTTGCCGTGAGGTACGTAAATTTCAGATATTGTGAATACTGAAGTTAAACTTTCAGCATTTAACATTTATTACCGAAGTTAAACGTTCTGCCAAGGTGAGGCATGTTATCATTACGAGATAAAGCACTTTTAGTTAAGCTGTATTATCAGAACTCCGAATGTGCAAGTGCGGCTATGCGCACCTATCTTTTGATGCGGAGTATTAGAAGTGGAAAGGGACCGATGTCTTGTTCCTCACTGATAGCAATATGAAAAGTTTTGAGGATACTGGCAGTTTGGAAGCACGTGCAAAAAGCGGGAGATCCAAAAAAACTATTGCAGTTGTGCACAAGGTGGAACACGAGGCCGACACAATCGGCAGCTTTTGCACACGGGGAATGCAGTGCGCATGAAATTTCAAGACGAACTGGCATTTTGTATGGGACTGTGTGGTGATCACTCAGGATCATCCTCAAGAGGTATCCTTACAAAATCCAACACGTACAGGAACTGAAACCAACCGATTTCGAGAGACGTCATGAATTTACAAATTGGGCTTTTCAACAGATGGAAAACAATGCGGACTGGCTGTCAAACGTCCTGTGGACTGACGAGGTGCACTTTCGCTTAATGGAAGTGTAAATGCACTGCCGCATCTGGACGAGAGAGAAATCACACGCGATTGTGGAAACCCCTTTGCATCATCCAAAAGTGACAGCATGGTGCGGGTTCACTGCGTCATTCATTATAGGCCCTTTGTCTTTGAGGAAGTCCACAGCGGTACATTTTGAACTGTTACTGTCACAGTTGAGCGTTATGCAGCGCTTTGAAGAGACATCATCATTCCCTCCTTGCAAGAGCGGCAAACGCTTCATAGTGTAACATTCATGCAGGATGGAACACCTCCGCACATCACAGGTCTTGTCCAGCACCTGCTGTGATCGACATTTGGCGATGACTGTGTCCTCTGTCGCTCTTTCCCGCAAGAATGGCCACCAAGGTCTCTAGACCTTAACACCTTGTGACTTTTGGTTATGGGGTTACTTGAAGTCACAGGTGTACAGAGGTCGGCCGACATCATTGGCCATGTTGAAAGAAACTATTCGCCATCATGTGACAGGAATTACAGCTGAAACCCTCTTCAATGCTGTGCAGAGTGTCGTGCCACGTCTGACGGCCATTCTCATGAATGACGGCCGTCTCATTGAACCTTTGTAATCCTAGCTGCATTGCGAACTGTGCTGCACCACTGTACAAACTGCTGACACAACTGAAGCGCCACCTGTCGTTGGCAAATGTAACTATTCCGGCAATAAAATTTTTCGTTATTAAAAAAAATCCCATGTCTTTCTGTGCATTTCTGTGAAAGCCGCATCGTGCTACTGTCTATACTTTTCGAATTATTGCATTTTTACTTTTTTGTTACTTTTGGATCACCCAGTATGTCATACAATGATGCTCAAAATTAAGGGATAATGTCATATCTTGAAAAATAAATAAGATGTTATGAAATGGGTGTATAAATAAATTTTACAATGTGGAAGAATGAAGTTATATATATTTAACAAACGCAATTTTACTATGGCATAGGGGCGGGGGTGGCTCAGTCAGTAGCGCGCCAGGCTCGTAATCTGTAGTTCCCAAGTTAGAGTCCCAGCTTGGTCAGCGTTGAGATTTATCTCCGGAAAATTCCCCGCCCTGCCCACGGTCAGTAGGGGACACCGATGGGCTTGAAAAGGCCGCCGTCCGTCGGATGGGACGTTAAGCCGTGTCCCCGTGTGCGGGAGAGCCATACCCTGTGCACGTTAAAGAACACGCTGGATGGCCTTGACGGGAGGCTACCATCTGTCTTCCAACAGCTGTTCCAGTGGGTCCCCTCCCCCAACCTTCTCTGAACCTTCGGGGTCCATGTGACCTGGCCATTTAGCCCATGGTGTGCAAAAAAGTACCGCTCAGAGGTAAAACACCCAACCCAACTATGGCAAATAAATTGACAGGCTCCTGTCAGGCCTCTATGGCAGCAGCTGCTTGAGGAGGTATTTTTTTATTTAATCACCAACCTGCAAATTATGCTAACTATAAAAAAGAAAGTGCGGCTGCTATCGCCTTTCATTTCCGCTCGTCAGCCTGGCGTTGACTTAAGTTGCGAATTGATTTCAGCGTGGGAAAAGAACAACGCATTAATTATTTTTACACGGTTGAGAGAAATAATTGGGATGGAAGCGAGGCAAACCCAGACTGAGATATCCAATATCTTAAATGTACCATAAAAGGGCCTCTCGATACTTCATAGACAATTTCTAGAAAGTTAATTTAGTCTCAGATTTTGACAAGATCATTCTTGGGCCACAACTTCACACGATGATGCTATCTGTCTTTAACATCAAGACAACATAGAAAAATGGTAAACACGCAACTAATTATTTTGTGAAATGTCAGTTTACCCAAAGACGACCATTTCAAGATATTTGTATATAAGGAAGCAGAAGAGTTAGTTTAACCTGATTAGACCACATTGAGTCTAGAGCACAAAACTACTGGACAAATGTGCTCTTTACAGACGAGTACAGGTTCAGTTTGAACATCGATTTTTGAAAAGTACTCATTTGGGGAGAACACAGAACTCATCACAACCGCTGTAACATCATAGAAAGGGACCATTTTGGTGGCGTTTATGTGATGGATAACATCATGATGACTAGCCAAAGAGAGATTTTCGTTATTTAGGGAGACACTCGGACTGACAGTGATACAAAGAAGATGTTCTTGAGCCCTATGTGATGCTCTTCGGGGATGCTCTCTGTCATAATTTTATCTTTATTAAAGGTAATGCCCGTTCCCACAGGGCTTATGTCGTGGACGATTTTTTTGAAGGTGAAGATATTGATTGAATGGAGTGGTCATTGAGATCCATAGAACTGAATCCAATTGGGCATGTTTGGAATGTAAAGGGAAATGAATTGGCTATACATATTTGTGTTTTTTGTGTTTGGCTCACTTAGTAGAGTGTCTCACATAAGAAGCAATGCAAACGGTCCTGAGCATTTTTGTTTCTACATTCTTTTGATGTCTCGTATATGAAGTATTGCAAAAGGTCCTGAGCATTTCTGATTCTGCATTCTCCTGAAAGAGTCTCGTATATGAAGCAATTCAAAGGTCCTGAGCATTTGTGATTCTGCATTCTCTTGAAGGAGTCTCGCATATGAAGCAATTCAAAAGATCCTGAGCATTTGTGATTCTGCATTCTTGTGAAAGTGTCTCATATAAGGAGCAATGCAAAAGGTCCTGATCATTTACATCTCTGAATTCTTGTGACCCTGCCTAATATAAGAAGGAATGCAAACGGTCATTAACATTTACTGTCTGAATTTTTGTGATTATGTCCCATATAAGCAGGGGCGAATTTATAGATAGCGCAATATGCACAGAAGTAGTGCCCTGTGAAGCTGAGGGTTACCGATTCCATCTTTCGGACATAATCGCGTTTATTCAGGCGAAGGAATGGGTCTCCAAGAAATGGCTGTGCACAGGAACACGTACACCCCAAATCCGCCGCTGCATATAATTACTTCTCTGCGTTCTCATGAGGGTCTCCTATACAGGGTGTCCCTGAATTCATGGCCCAAACGTGAGGGGATGGTAGTACACACCGAAACCACCAATATTCGCCATAGAATATGCGGCCGCAAACTCAGAGAGGAGTCGGAAATGAAGGAAAGACACAGATGTTTCCAGAGTGACATTTATTAGAGATCTTTACAACAAATGCTCAAACGTCCGCCCACCAATGTTGATACAGGCGGCACAACAGCGGAGTAGTGATTGGCGTACCTGCTCGTATGCGCGACATGTGTTTACCAGGTGTGTTTACCAGCTCGTATGCGCGACTGGTGTTTACCAGGCTTGTCGCGCACATCGGCGGCTATCAGATCCTCTGCGGACTGCACGGGTGTCTCGTACATGACGCTCTTCAAATATTCCCACAGAAAGAAATCGATACAAGAAAGATCGGACGATCTGGGGGGTCACGGGATGGGACCACCATGCCCAATCCATCGGTTCCCAAATGTGGTATGAAGATGCTGAAATGGGCGGGTGCCACATCGTGTTGGAACCACATACCAGCGCGGATTGCGACTGGAACATCCTGAAACAATTCTGGCAAAACTTGCTGCAGAAAAATTCGTTTATCGAGGCGGTCCGACAGTAGGTAGGGTCCAATTAGTAGTCATGCACGATCCCCGCCCAGACATTAATGGCGAACCGTTGCTGATTCGAATTTGGACGTGTGCCATGAGGGTTCTGGGCCACCCACAAATTCTTATTATGGACATTCACTACGCCTTCACGTGAGAATGTCGATTCATCCGTAAAGAGCACATGCGCGGGGAAATCGGGATGTGCGGCACTTTTCTGCAGGAACCACTGTGCGAAATCCATATGCAGGGGATAATCAACAGCTGTGCACTCGCTGCAAGTGACAGGGGTGTAGCCCTTCTTCCTGCAATACTCGCCAGACACTGTTCCGATGCACACCCAGGCTCCGGGCGGCGGATCGCATGGTACCTGGGTTATCTGTCACCATACGCAAGATGTCCTCGCTCATAGCTGGTGTTCTGACCATCCGTGCTCGTCCTGCATCATGTCAGCTGACGTGGAAGGTGCCTGCCTCAGACAGCTGACGGTGCTATAGCGCAAATATTTTATGATCAGGCACACGGCACATAGGATATCGCTCACGGTAGAGTCTTTGCGCCTCTCTACCATTGCTCTCGGCTACGTCGTACACCAGGTGCATATTGGCTTTCTCTGCGTTCGTAAACTGCTCCATCTCGTGTCCGGTCGACGCTGAGAATGCTGGGATTTAGCTGATCCAGCGCTTTTAAGCCGTGCCGCCTCATCTGCGCCTCTTACCGGCACCGGGCTGCGTTTGCGGAAGCATATTCAATGACGAATATTGGTGGGTTCGGTGTGTACTACCATCCCTTCACGTTTGGGCCATGAATTCAGGGACACTCTGTATAAGAAGTAATGCAAAAGGTCCTGAGCATTTACTCTTCTGCATTTTATGAAGTTGCCACATGTAAGACGCAGTGCAAAGGTCTTAAACGCTTACTGCGGGGCATTTTCTGTAGGTGTCTCATATAAGAGGCAGTGAAAAGATCGTAACATTTACTCCTCTGCATTTTGCGAAGGTGTTCCAAGTTTGTCTAAGACACAATGCGAGGAGCTCTGAACAATTACCTCTCTTCATTGTTATTAGGGTATCCCAAGTAAAAAACAATGGGTCAGGTCTTAGAAATTTTTTATCTGCGATCTTGAATTGATGTTTCATTTCGGTAATAAAGGCAAATGCAAAGTACTAATTTAATTATTTCCTATTTCTTATCGAATCTTACAAATTGTACTTCGTATTAGCCATTGATTCGAAATAAAGGTTATAAAAAGAGAAGCATATATACACAGTCGTATCAGAATAATATAAATATATCTACCATACATATGCTGTGGTAGGTGGTCATATTATTCTGATACGACTGTGCATATAGGCATGATTGATAGATATCTTGACTACTAATCGAGATACCTTCAGTTTAATATTTCCCGAAATGTTTTGGTCGCGACCCAAAATTCAAATTTCCATTCACCTCTGAACCCTAAAAATAACGGTAACTACCGGATAACTGGAGTGGCGGGGATGGCTCAGTCGGTAGCGTGCCAGGCTCGTAATCCGTAGTTCCCAGGTTCGAGTCCCAGCTGGGTCAGCGTTGAGATTTATCTCCGCAAAATTCCCCGCCCTGCCCACGGTCAGTAGGTGACACCGATGGGCTTGGAAAGGCCGCCGTCCGTCGGATGGGACGTTAAACCATGGCCCCGTGTGCGGGAGAGCCATACCCTGTGCACGTTAAAGAACACGCTGGATGGCCTTGACGGGAGGCTACCATCTGTCTCCCAACAGCTGTTCCAGTGGGTCCCCTCCCCCAACCTTCTCTGAGTCTTCGGGGTCCATGTGACCTGGCCACTTTAGCCCATGGTGTGCAAAAAAGTGTCGCTCAGAGGTAAAACAACCCAACCGGATAACTGGCCGGGCCAACATTCTTTCGCTGTCCATCAGGAGATCGTTGCTACCCAATATATATATTGCGACCTTGGATTAGAAAACCCTTTATTTAATTAATTAATTAATCATTAAGCCCTTTTTGTTAAATTCCTACTCCACAAATTTTAAATGAATAAATGTCGAGAAAATGTTTCGGCATAATTCCGTTCCATGAGGGTCGCTATATAAAGTTTCCAATATTTAATGATTTGACTGAAAAATTCAATTCAGCTGAGGTGTGAGAGAAGCTCTTATTGCATGAAAAAAGAATTTAATTGAATGAAAAATCGCGTCTGACGAATATAGGACGATCATTTTCAAATAACGTGACGCTTATTTTTCACTTTTAACGCCATCTAACAGTGAAATTTCGAACTAAAGGAGAATTGGGAAAATGCAAATGTAAGCAGTAATAATTTATTAATATCTACGAAAATTAAAAAAAAAATGCAAAATTGAATTCGCTTATTTCTTAAAGCAAAAAATAAGTTGCGTTGGGTTGTTTTACCTCTGAGCGGCACTTTTTTGCACACCATGGACTAAATGGCCAGGTCACATGGACCCCGAAGGCTCAGAGAAGGTTGGGGGAGGGGACCCACTGGAACAGCTGTTGGGAGACAGATGGTAGCCTCCCGTCAAGGCCATCCAGCGTGTTCTCTAACGTGCACAGGGTATAGCTCTCCCGCACACGGGGACACGGCTTAACGTCCCATCCGACGGACGTCGGCCTTTCCAAGCCCATCGGTGTCCCCTAATGACCGTGGGCAGGGCGGGGAATTTTGCGGCGATAAATCTCAACGCTCACCCAGCTGGGACTCGAACCTGGGAACTACAGATTACGAGCGTGACGCGCTACCGACTGAGCCCCCCCCCCCAATAAAATAAGTTGCATTCCCTCTCCCCCAACTATCCTTTGGGGATTAATCATTGCTTCCAGTGTAAACCAGACTGTAATACCTGTCAGTAAAATTGCTAATTTATAGGATGAATAAACCATTTGA
This sequence comes from Ryuthela nishihirai, assembly GCA_038380435.1. Classification (NCBI taxonomy): domain Eukaryota; kingdom Metazoa; phylum Arthropoda; class Arachnida; order Araneae; family Heptathelidae; genus Ryuthela; species Ryuthela nishihirai. Next base: position 23,787,742 of record JAWZYU010000010.1, read on the forward strand.
AACATTCGTCAAAAGTTTAAAAATATTCCTAATCTTTACGCTATTAGAGGGCGCTTCGAAGGTATTTCTTCTCCGACTTTGTCACCTCTGACGGTGGAAATTCGAACTAATTGCAGAGTAGGAAAATTCAGATAGTATTATTTCATCGTGCCTGCGTAATAGAAAAAGAAGTTTTCATTTATTTCTTAAAACAAAAAAATTGTCTTCTCCCCTGAATGTAAGGTAGCAAAAAATTGTTGCATTTAATACATAGCTCTTGATCATTGTATTCAACAGCCGAAATTTCAAAATTTATAGGATAAACAGATCGTTTGCAATATTCTTGAAAACGTTTGGCACTTTTTTTCAAAAATTTCCACCGTTAGAGGGCGTAATTAAACTATTCGGAGATTTGTAACGTGAGAAACGTAATATTTCGTCAGCACCAACCGGAGAAGAATTTTTAATTTATGTGTAAACACAAAAAGGTGGAATGTTTACTATGGACAGATAAAGCGAAAACATTGGTTCATCTCAAAACTCAACCTCAAAAGGAATAATGGAAATTGTAAATTGATTTTACGTTCCTCGTTGCATGGATTATAAAAAACGTCGTCAACTGGAATTAGGTCTAAAGCAGTGATCCTCAAATGGAATTTGGTATAAAGCAGCGATCCTTAAATGGGATTTGGTATAAAGCAATGATCCTGAAATGGGATTTGGTATAAAGCAATGATCCTGAAATGGGAATTAGTATAAAGCAATGATCCTGAAATGGGATTTGGTATAAAGCAATGATCCTGAAATGGGAATTAGTATAAAGCAATGATCCTGAAATGGGATTTAGTATAATGCAGTGATCCTAAAATGGGATTTGGTATAAAGCAGTGATCCTCAAATGGAATTTGGTATAAAGCAGCGATCCTTAAATGGGATTTGGTATAAAGCAATGATCCTGAAATGAGATTTGGTATAAAGCAATGATCCTGAAATGGGAATTAGTATAAAGCAATGATCCTGAAACGGGAATTAGTATAAAGCAATGATCCTGAAATGGGATTTAGTATAAAGCAGTGATCCTGAAATGGGATTTGGTACAAAGCAGTGATTCTCAAATGGGATTTGGTATAAAGCAATGATCCTCAAATGGTATTTTGTATAAAGCAGTGATCCTAAAATGGGATTTGGTATAAAGCAGTGATCCTTAAATGGGATTTGGTTTAAGCAGCGATCCTTAAATGGGATTTAGTATAAAGCAATGATCCTGAAATGGGAATTAGTAAAAAGCAATGATCCTGAAATGGGAATTAGTATAAAGCAATGATCCTGAAATGAGATTTAGTATAAAGCAGTGATCCTAAAATGGGATTTAGTATAAAGCAGTGATCCTTAAATGGGATTTGGTATAAAGCAATGATCCTCAAATGGTAATTTGTATAAAGCAGTGATCCTAAAATGGGATTTGTTATAAAGCATTGATCCTTAAATTGGATTTGGTATAAAGCAGTGATCCTAAAATGGGATTTGGTATAAAGCAGTGATCTTCAAATGGAATCTGGTATAAAGCAGCCATTCTCCACTGGGGTAAAGCAGTGATTCCTTGTGATTCGTCAAAGTACACGAATATGTTCCTGTGGCAGCATGATAGTAAATCTAGAATGGAAAGCTAGAATCAAAGAGTTATAAAAGAGGGCAATCTCAATAGTACAAAAGAGAAAAACATTAAAGGCATAATTAAGAGAACCTTGTCCTTTAATAAAATAAATAAATAAATCCCCCCTCAAACAGCTGCTTGCAACAGAGGTCTGACAGGAGCCTGTCAGTTTATATGCCACAGTAGAAGATCTGAGAGGATGGCAGGGCCTCAGCAGAAAAACGACACGAACATCCATGCCTTACCCGGGGCTCGAACCCAGGTCCCTTAGATCAGTAGCCAAGCGATTAATACGCGCGTTTGTGTACACAATATTAATCTTCATGTGGAAGAGATATTTCATTCCCAGCTTACCACACGTACTGATCAAATGGTACTACTCCATTAACAAGGTAGGCGATGGCAGAGCCCCCAGGAATTTCGGCCCCTTTTCGAGAGATCACTTCCCACCCACGACAGCTAAAAACTCGATATGTTACCGCAACAGGGCTAGAACTAAGTGGAATAACCCCGTCCAGTTTGAGATCGATTGCTCAAATAGCTGCGGAACCACGGGGTAACCGACAATTTCTGCTACCGATGGCGTTACAAGGGTCCGCTCGTTCGTTCGTTCGCACGGAATTACAATATTACATATGTAAGGATTCTTATAACACTAAAACAGAGTTTTACTTTTTGTTATAGGAATGAAAGAAGCTGTTCAATTCCGAAAAATCAATGCCTTTTTGGGGCGGGGGTGGCTCAGTCGGTAGCGCGCCAGGCTAGTAATCTGCAGTTCCCAGGTTCGAGTCCAAGCTGGATCAGCGTTGAGATTTATTTCCGCAAAATTCGCCGCCCTGCCCACGGTCAGTAGGGAACACCGATGGGCTGGAAAGGCCGCCGTCTGTCGGATGGGACCTTAAGCCGTGGTCCCGTGTGCGGGAGAGCCTTACTCTGTGCACGTTAAAGAACACGCTGGATGGCCTTGACGGGAGGCTATCATCTGTCTCCCAACAGCTGTTCCAGTGGGTCCCCTCCCCCAACCTTCTTTGGGGTCCATGTGACCTGGCCATTTAGCCCATGGTGTGCAAAAAAGTGCCGCTCAGAGGTAAAACAACCCAACCCAAAGCCTTTTTTTCTACTTTGCATTTATGCAGTGAGAAAATTTCTAAGTGTTTCTAATAATTTATGGTTTTGTTTTCATGTATTAAACAACGTGGAATTTTAAAAGAAGCTAAATTGCATATTTAATTTCAATAATAAATATAAATTTAAAACTCGTGACTGAGGCAATACATTGATGAGATATGTCTTTATGTTAAATAAAACACTTGAGTGAACTGTTGTCATGAGTTTTAAATTTATATTTATTATTGAAATTAAATATACAGATTAGCTTCCTTTAAAATTCCACGTTGTTTAATGCAAAAATACATAAATTTTGAAATGTTTAAAAAAAATTTCCGTGCTGAAATGCAAAGTACAAAAAAAAAGCGTTTTTTTTATTTTTCAGAACTGAAACTTTTCTCTTATTACAATGCACTGTAGTAATTTGTAAGCTACTTATTACAAATTACTTTGTAATAATATTTTCATTCTTATTAGAAAAGATAAAATATAAAATTCATCATAATATGCAATATCCGTAATGTATTTATTTCGCATTATCTGATTGGATAATTTCAAAAGAATTTAGACGTGAAGAAGAAATTTGTTTTTAATTCCGAATACCTTATTACAAATTAAAATTTATGTAAAGAATGCATTAGAACTACGATCCCGTAACAGAATGAAGCTGAAGATTATTTGGATTGCAATTTAATAAAAAAAGATAATAAATAAAAGTGTTCGTATATTTACTTCATAAAACACAAGATTGGATAAATTGGTATTAAAGTTTCAAAGTCCAATATTTCCATTTGTATAAATATTCCTAGCATGGTTTTCAAACTACTTTTGAATAATGGGGCGAGGGTGGCTCAGATTAAGGTGGTGCGCTTTCGATTAAAAAAAGATACTTTTTCTCGTCAATGCAGAGGAAATTTTACATTCTAAAATACACGTCATAAATATTATAATGGAAGAAGTAGAAGATCTGAAACAATCTGTATCTTAATCACAGTAACAGAGAAGTGAAACAAGAGCTCTTCTCTTTCTTGATGCAAACCTGTTTGCTTCCCATTTCCATTGAGTGCTTGCTGAAGCACTTGGGATGACTTGTAACTAGTGAATCTGAAAGCACCTGATATACATCTGTCTTCACATTGTCTTCATGCCATTAGAGAGGACGGCGATTTCCCTAATGCCCTGCTGATGGATGGCATGATAGACTTCAAGGTACCCACGCATCGAACTGGGACTCTGTATTCAAATTTCGCATCCATTAGACGGAACAAGAGCACCGGCAGATTCAAAGGAAGCGGAATCTCTTTTTCTCCCCAAAATCCCATTCCATAAAATAATCCCATTCAACATGCATCCAAAACCTTGGAACGAAAGTCGAAAAGGAGGACGACGACGAAAATCTTCTGAAAGCCAGATGTAATAAGATGGGATGAAAACCTTATAAATGGGATGATTTGGACGTCTGCGCGAGATAGGGATTTACTCCACTTCTTCTACAGGGATCTGAAAAGCGTAAGCGAAGTTCCTCTATAGAAGAGTTTTTTTTTTCGTCATATGCAATGTGAAGAAAAATATGTGAATATATAAGAATGTATCTCGACATACAAAGAGTAAAATATATAAAATTAAGAAAATTCGATCAAAACTGACAAGTAGTGAATTGATGTGCAGTGAACCTTGATTTAACGGAATAATAAGGTTGGTTGGTTGTTTTACCTCTGAGCGTCACTTTTTTGACAAAACAAAGGGCTAAATGGCCAGGTCGCATTCACCCTGAAGGCTCAGAGAAGGTTGGGGGAGGGCACCCACTGGAACAGCTGTTGGAAGACGGATGGTAGCCTCCCGTCAAGGCCATCCAGCGTGTTCTTTAACGTGCACAGGCTACGGCTCTCCCGCACAAGGGGCCACGGCTTAACGTCCAATACGACGGACGACGACCTTTCCAAGCCCATCGGTGTCCCCAACTGACCGTGGGCAGGGCGTGGAGTTTTGCGGAGATAAATCTCAACGCTGACCCAACTGCGACTAGAACCTGGGAACTGCAGATTACCAGCCTGGCGCGCTACTGACTGAGCCACCCCGCCCCAGGAATAATAAGGAAAAAAAAAATACGTTAGCTGACGTCATGCCTCTGTGAAGCTCAGTTTCCAACTTCCCCTAAACGTTAACCTTTAAAATAATATTTAACTAAAAAGTTATAATTTTAACGCTATTTTATATAGTTATTTATTCTTTATAGTCAAAGGAAATTATCAATTGACTATAATTCAAAATGTATTTTATTAGATTATCATAAGATTAGTTTTTATTGAATGGCAACACGACTACACCGCCACAATCAACAGTTCGTGTATTACTTTCTAATGGTTCTGATCCAGTGAATTAAAATAGTGTGCTACGAAATATTTTTCTTGATAGCTTATTGGATTGGATTGTTTTACCTCTGAGCGGCACTTTTTTGCACACCATGGGCTAAATGGCCAGGTCACATGGACCCCGAAGGCTCAGAGAAGATTGGGGGAGGGGACCCACTGGAACAGCTGTTGGGAGACAGATGGTAGCCTCCCATCAAGGCCATCCAGCGTGTTCTTTAACGTGCACAGGGTATGGCTCTCCCGCATACGGGGCCACGGCTTAACGTCCCATCCGACGGACGGCGACCTTTCCAAGCGCATCGGTGTCCCCTACTGACCGTGGACAGGGCGGGGAATTTTGCCGAGATAAATCTCAACGCTGACCCAGCTGGCACTCGAACCTGGGAACTACAGATTACGAGCCTGGCGCGCTACCGACTGAGCCAACCCCGCCCCTTCTTGATAGCTACATTTTTAAATAAAGTGTTTTTTCTTAAATTCCAAACTCTCTTTCCATTGATGGACAAAAATGAACTTTTGATAACGTTTTGAACAACAGTAGAAATTTTGAATCATTCCTTTACCCATCGCACTGGAAGGAATGGACGAAACCAGTTAACAATGTAACTAGCTGCCTTGGCGGTCTAATCCATCAGAGCCCCCAGTACCTTATAATAACCAATGCAGTGTATTGGGAACACCATTAAACACAATAATTTCACGTATCTAATACCTGTAATAGCAATAAAAATATTACAATAGAAATATTGTACATTGTATGAAAAGGGTTGGGTTGGGTTGTTTTACTTCTGAGTGGCACTTTTTTTGCACACCATGGGCTAAATGGCCAGGTCAGATGTACCCCGAAGGCTCAGAGATGGTTGGGGGAGGGGACCCACTGGAACAGCTGTTGGGAGACAGATGGTAGCCTCCCGTCAAGGCCATCCAGCGTGTTCTTTAACGTGCACAGGGTATGGCTCTCCTGCACACGGGGCCACGGCTTAACGTCCCATCCGACGGACGGCGGCCTTTCCAAGCCCATCGGTGTCCCCTACTGACCGTGGGCAGGGCGGGGAATTTTGCGGAGATAAATCTCAACGCTGACCCAGCTGGGACTCGAACCTGGGAACTACAGATTACGAGCCTGGCGCGCTACCGACTGAGCCACCCCCGCCCCTTGTATAAAAAGACTTTTATTCTGAGTCTGAACAGCTATCCCTCTCCTGTGACCTCTTAGTAGCAGTGATCCCTTGACTTCTTTCCAGTAGGGGATACAGGGGACTACTCAAGTCGTGGTGGATCCTCGAACATCCTTTTAATTTTTGAAAATTAATTATTTCAATTAATTCTTCTACATGTCTGATTTTAGGCGAATCCACAGATTCGCCGGTTGTTACACTCGTGCTTCGATGTGCATCAGACAGGCGCGCATTGACCGGGGGGGATTTGTGGGGCTAAATCACCTCCCCCTTAATTCTTTGAAAGTTCGAAATTAAAAAATAATAAAACTGTTTAGAGACACATTTTATTGTTTTGGGGGACAACTCTGTGTGAACCGAAAGTGAGAAGTCAGTCGGTAGCGCACCAGGCTCGTAATCTGTAGTTCCCAGGTTCGAGTCCCAGCTGGGTCAGCGTTGAGATTTATCTCCGCAAAATTCCCCGCCCTGCCCACGGTCACTAGGGAACACTGACGGGCTTGGAAAGGTCGCCGTCCGTCGGATGGGACGTTAAGCCGTGGCCCCGTGTGCGGGAGAGACATACCCTGTGCACGTTAAAGAACACGCTGGATGGCCTTGATGGGAAGCTACCATCTGTCTCCCAACAGCTGTTCCAGTGGGTCCCCTCCCCCAACCTTCTCTGAGCCTTCGGGGTCCATGTGACCTGGTCATTTAGCCCATGGTGTGCAAAAAAGTGCCGCTCAGAGGTAAAACAACCCAACCCAACAAGTTCCTTTTTTACATAAAGTCCTTAGAATTCATTTATATATATACAAAACATAATTTTTATAATTAAAAGAGTACCTTTCTTTCCATATGCACCCTAAAGAGTAGAAAAATAAAACTAAAGCATATCGATAAAACTAAAGCATTCGTATTCACTTTAAAGGGAGTTAGGATGCTGGTAATCTTGTTGAGTAGGTAAATCGGCACCCTATATTCCTTTAAAGGAATACGACTTCAGCGTCTTATTGTACCATTGATATGCTTTAGTTTTAATTTCTGCTTTTAGGGCGCATATGGGAAAATATCCCTTTGTTAATTTTGATTTATTTATACTTTTTTGTCACTAAAAACACCTACCTTCAGAAACTTTCATTCAATATATGACTCGTAAACTTCGACCATATTTTTCCTCCCCATGTTTTTGGAGTCGTGTTTAAGATAACCATGACATTAGGAACGTCACAAGTTTTAATTTGATACATAACTCGTTAAGGTCCACTCCGGCAAAAATCCACCCTTTTTGATGGCGGATTTTTGCCGTGGTGGACCTTAACAAGTTATATTTACGAACGAGTTTATTACTTAACGAGTATTGTAGACCTTCGCGTTCGGATGGGTTGGGTTGTTTTACCTCTGAGCGGCACTTTTTTGCACACCATGGGCTAAATGGCCAGGTTACATGGACCCCGAAGGCTTAGATAAGGTTGGGGGAGGGGACCCACTGGAACAGTTGTTGGGAGACAGATGGTAGCCTCCCGTCAAGGCCATCCAGCGTGTTCTTTAACGTGCACAGGGTATGGCTCTCCTGCACACGGAGTCATGGCTTAACGTTCCATCCGACGGACGGCGGCCTTTCCAAGCTCATCGGTGTCCCCTACTGACCGTGGGCAGGGCGGGGAATTTTGCGGAGATAAATCTCAACGCTGACCCAGCTGGGACTCGAACATGGGAACTACAGATTACGAGCCTGGCGCGCTACCGCCTGAGCCACCCCCGTCCCCGCGTTCGGATGATACAGCAGATAATTTGTTTCATATTACTCCTTTACAGGGGGAAGAAAACATGGGGGGTCCAATTTTATATTATCTATGACACTCTCCGCATCACAAGATTTAATTTGACATATCGCTTTTTATTTTCAGCCCTGCGTTCGGAAGTTATAGCGAAACATTCATTTTCTTATTACCTCTTTTTCAAGGGGAAGAAAACATGGGTGGGTTCATTTTATTTTGTCTATTGACACTCTTGGCTATTGATCTATGGGTCCTGGGTTCGAACCCCGGGTAAGACATGAATGTATGTGTCGTTTTTCTGATGAGGTTCTGCCATCCTCTCGGACCTTCTACTTTCTCATATAAACTGACAGGCTCCTGTCAGACTTCTGTGGCAAGCAGCTGCTTGAGGGGGTATTTATTTTATTTTTTTATTGACACTGTCCGCATTAAAAGCTTTAATATGACAGATAGCTTGTTACTTTCGACACTCGCTTATGGAGATATAGAGTTTTCATATTTCCCCTTTTTTTAGAAAGGAAGCATTGGGGGGGGGGGGTCAGTTTTTTTTATAGCCTATGACACTTCCCGCGTCATAAGCTTTAACTTGTCAAATAAATCATTCGAAAGATATGGTGCAACAACGTTTTGTCAAATCCAAAAACCGACAAATATCAAAGTCAAAAACAATAAGAAGACAGGTAATAAAAAAATTGTACGGTCGCTCAAAAAAGTATCCGAACATTATGGTTGATTACAGAATTCAGAAAAAATATCTGGAGCGTGTACAGCAACTGTACACGCTCCAGTTACCGTTCACAGCAAACTGGAGCGTGTGCAGTTACTGCACACGCTACAGTTTGCTGTGAACGGTAACTGCACACGCTCAATATTTCTGTGAGTGGGCCCACACGATCCAGGTTTTTGTGAGCTCACACGATCCAATGTGCTCTGAACATTAACCGCAACCGCTCCAGTTTGCTGTGAACGGTAACTGCACACGCTCAATATTTCTGTGAGTGGGCCCACACGATCCAGGTCTTTGTGAGCTCACACGATCCAATGTGCTCTGAACATTAACCGCAACCGCTCCAGTTTGCTGTGAACGGTAACTGCACACGCTCAATATTTCTGTGAGTGGGCCCACACGATCCAGGTCTTTGTGAGCTCACACGATCCAATGTGCTCTGAACATTAACCGCAACCGCTCCAGTTTGCTGTGAACGGTAACTGCACACGCTCAATATTTCTGTGAGTGGGCCCACACGATCCAGATTTTTGTGAGCTCACACGATCCAAAATGTGCTGTGAACATTAACCGCAACCGCTCCAGTTTGCTATGAACGGTCACGTGACACGAAGGTTGCCAGATCACTAATTTCTAAAAAAATCGTTGCCAGATATTTTTTCTGAATTTTGTAATCAACCATAGTGTTCGGATACTTTTTTGAGCGACTGTACAATACCACCTTCATCGCCAACACAAATATCTGTCAATGCTACTGTATGTTTCGTGCTCAAAGAACACTTTCTGTATAGGACTTTGAGCACTGGGTAGGGGAAGATTAACGGGTAGTGAATGAATTTAGAGAGGTGCACACGGATCTCTCTATCCCACTGTGACATACTATAAATGAGAGTAGCTTACTATGTGATTTATTATTGCCATTATTATCTGGCCAATTTGCGGCTCATAAAACAAATGATCAATATACTGAATCTGTTTCTTTTAACCAAATATTTTTTGGTGAATAACTAAAATCTTTCGCCAGTTCCTAATACTCATTAAAATGCCTATTTTTGTTTTTTAATCAAGATATTTTTTTTGATTCCTTGAAAGAATATTTTCTTTTGAAATTCATTATTCATTAGAAATGTACGTTTTTAAGTAAAGAATTCCTATGGTTCTTTAAGATTACAATAATTTTTTACAAGTGGCTCAAGTCTCTAAGTCTGGATTTGGGTTGTTTTACCTCTGAGCGGCACTTTTTTGCACACCATGGGCTAAATGGCCAGGTCACATGGACCCCGAAGTCCCAGAGAAGGTTGGGGGAGGGGACCCACTGGAACAGCTGTTGGGTGACAGATGGTAGTTTCCCGTCAAGGGCATCCAGCGTGTTCTTTAACGTGCACAGGGTATGGCTCTCCCGCACACGGGGCCACGGCTTAACGTCCTATCCGACGGACGGCGGCCTTTCCAAGCCCATCGGTGTCCCCTACTGACCGTGGGCAGGGCGCGGAATTTTGCGGAGATAAATCTCAACGCTGACCCAGCTGGGACTCGAACCTGGGAACTACAAATTACGAGCCTGGCGCGCTACCGACTGAGCCACCCCCGTCCCCTCCTTTAGGGTTACTGAGAAATAGCTACGTCACTTTCGACACGCTAAACGAACATTAACTCCTTAGTTCCTCAGCTACTATCTTTCTGACTTAGTTATTTCCGCATCGCACCGCCCCCTTAGTAAGAAGGTTCTCTACTATAGTTCTCTCCTCCTCTTAATTATTCACAACCTTACACCTGTGGCTATACGAAGGGAGTGGAGAGACATCTCGATCAGTAATAGAGGTAGCAGGTGTATGACATCATAACGCTGAAGCGACATGTGGAAGGCGAAAATCATGTGAGGCGAATCTAAAGTATTTGAGAGAAAAAATGAGAGCCATTGTGCGGATTGCGTTACACTTCAAATAAAGCTTTAAAACTGTACTTTGAGTGAAGACTGCGTGTGCTTTGGTTGCCTGTGGCAGAACCTGGAAAAAAGGAAATGGGATATTATTCATCAATAAATCTTTTATTTGAATTGTTTCCCTTTATTAGTGGGGCGGAGGTGGCTCAGTCGGTAGCGCGCCAGGCTCGTAATCTGTAGTTCCCAGGTTCGAGTCCCAGCTGGGTCAGCGTTGAGTTTTATTTCCGCAAAATTCCCCGCCCTGCCCACGGTCAGTAGGGGACACCGATGGGCTTGGAAAGGCCGCCGTCCGTCGGATGGGACGTTAAGCCGTGGCCCGTGTGCGGGAGAGCCATACCCTGTGCACGTCAAAGAACACACTGGATGGCCTTGACGGGAGGCTACTGTCTCCTAACAGCTATTCCAGTGGGTTCCCTCCCCCAACCTTCTCTGAGCCTTCGGGGTCCCTGTGGTCTGGCCATTTAGCCCATGGTGTGCAAAAAAGTGCCGCTCACAGATAAAACAACCCAACCCTTTATTAGCAAAAGTGATGTGGTGTATAACTGCAAGGGCATACACAAAGATAAATCTTTTAATGGCAGAGGCAAATAAAAATGGGGAAGCTTAGATGATATGATTTTTTTTTATTTGTGTTGGAGTGAAAAATACACTTAAAAATAACTCTTTTGAGTCTTATGTCGTCTACAGCCTAAGGGCCTAAAGCATTGGGAAGTTAAGCAATGAATAATGTGCATAGACTGCTAAACATGCAGTTTACAGCTATACGTAAAGAGAGAAAAAAAATCATTTTACGAATTACATGCAAAATGTTAAAAACAGTTCGTGTGCGGGAGAGCCATACCCTGTGCACGTCAAAGAACACACTGGATGGCCTTGACGGGAGGCTACTGTCTCCTAACAGCTATTCCAGTGGGTTCCCTCCCCCAACCTTCTCTGAGCCTTCGGGGTCCCTGTGGTCTGGCCATTTAGCCCATGGTGTGCAAAAAAGTGCCGCTCACAGATAAAACAACCCAACCCTTTATTAGCAAAAGTGATGTGGTGTATAACTGCAAGGGCATACACAAAGATAAATCTTTTAATGGCAGAGGCAAATAAAAATGGGGAAGCTTAGATGATATGATTTTTTTTTATTTGTGTTGGAGTGAAAAATACACTTAAAAATAACTCTTTTGAGTCTTATGTCGTCTACAGCCTAAGGGCCTAAAGCATTGGGAAGTTAAGCAATGAATAATGTGCATAGACTGCTAAACATGCAGTTTACAGCTATACGTAAAGAGAGAAAAAAAATCATTTTACGAATTACATGCAAAATGTTAAAAACAGTTCGAAAGATGTAATTGCTTTCAGAAGATTACACCGTATTCAAGAAATTGAATGAACATTGTCAATGTAACAGGGAAACATTTCATTGTTAAACTTATTTTTATACTTTCTGATTATTTCCTGATAACCATGGATCAGTTAATTTTCTTGTATTTTAAACAGCTATTATAATTAATTGTATTGCAATATCCATAAGAATAAGTCCGTACAAAAGTATTAAAGGTATTTTTTTTATAAAAGTGTAATAATAACATATCGCCTCTGGCGAATGAAGACACTCTCTTTCAAAGGAAAGAAAGATTTTTGTTTCCCTTCTGTAACACCCTCTAACAGCGGAAACTCGAACTAATGAATGATCGGGAAAGTGCGAAAAGTAAGATTTTATTTCTATTTATAAAACACAAAAAATAAATGTTAATTTATCTGGTGGAGAAAAGAGAGTTCTCTTCCTGGGAGTAAGAGGGATATCCGAGGACGTATCGCGAGGGGGGGGGGGGGGGGGGGCTCAGGCGGTAGCGCGCCAGGATTACAATCTGCAGATCCCAGGTTAGAGTGCCAGCTGAGTCAGTGTCTCCGCAAAAATATCTCCACAAAACACTTCCCCCCCCTCTGATCACGGTCAGTAGGGGACACCGATGTGCTTGGAAAGGTTTCCGTCCGTCGGAAGGGACGTTAAGCCGTGGCCCCGTGTACAGGAGAGCCATACCCTGTGCACGTTAAAGAACACGCTGGATGGTCTTGAAGGGAGGCTACCATCTGTCTCCCAATAGCTGTCCAGTGGGTCTCCTCTCCCAGCATTCTCTGAGCCTACTGGGTACTTGTGAACTGGCCATTTAACCTGTTGGGTGCAAAAAAGTGCCACTCAGAGGTAAAACAACACACAACCAGGAGGGAGACCTTCCCGCAAAATCCCATCGTCTTATACGAACGCTATAAATATTTTACCTGCTTTGAAATCCGAAACAGGTTTCTTGGTAAAATTTTAGTTCAGGAACTAAAAACAGATTTAAAAAATAAATACATATAATTTTTTCCGTATAGAATAGCATTTTAACCTTTTCTCTCTGGTGGAGTGTTTTAGTAACTAGGAAACCCTGCTCAAGTATGTTTCTTGGGTCCTTCCCCCAAAACAAACTTAATCTTAGATACAGTCGCTCAAAAAAGTATCCGAACACTATGGTTGATTTCAAAACTCAGAAAAAATATCTGGCAACGATTTTTTTTTAGAAATTAGTGATCTGGCAACCTTCGTGTCACGTGACACGAAGGTTGCCAGATCACTAATTACTAAAAAAAAATCGTTGCCAGATATTTTTCTCAAATCTGTAATCGACCATAGTGTTTGGATACTCTTTTGAGCGACTGTACAAATATATGTGGGGGAAAAAGAAAATATTTTCAGGCAAATTTCGAAATCTTGGCAAAGGAGAAACGTAAAAATGCTAACAGTTTGAGCTGTTTCGCAAAAGAACAAGCATAAAAAATACCATTATCCTAATTTAAAATTCGAAAGATTCGTATGAAGAAGCTGAAAGTGCTAGAAAATGTAAATGTTTTGCAAAGAGAAACAAAAGATGGGAGATGTTCAAAGCTTTCTTAGCAAAGAACCTAACGTCAGCTTCCATGGCATTCTTCTATCGATGCTCTGTCTATCACTTTCACTGGTATATGGAGTTGGGTTGTTTTACCTCTGAGCGGCAGTTTTTTGCACACCATGGGCTAAATGGCCAGGTTACATGGACCCCGAAGGCTTAGAGAAGGTTGGGGGAGGGGACCCACTGGAACAGTTGTTGGGAGACAGATGGTAGCCTCCCGTCAAGGCCATCCAGCGTGTTCTTTAACGTGCACAGGGTATGGCTTGTTGGGTTGGGTTGTTTTACCTCTGAGCGGCACTTTTTTTGCACACCATGGGCTAAATGACCAGGTCACATGGACCCCGAAGGCTCAGAGAAGGTTGGGGGAGGGGACCCACTGGAACATCTGTTGGAAGACAGATGGTAGCCTCCCGTCAAGGCCATCCAGCGTGTTTTTTAACGTGCACAGGGTATGGCTCTCCCTCACACGGGACCACGGCTTAACGTCCTATCCGACGGACGGCGGCCTTTCCAAGCCCATCGGTGTCCCCTACTGACCGTGAGCAGGGAGGGGAATTTTGCGGAGATAAATCTCAACGTTGACCCAGCTGGGACTCGAACCTGGGAACTACAGATTACGAGCCTGGCGCGCTACCGACTGAGCCACCCCCGCCCCTGGTATATGGGGAGACACGAAGGTGGCATAAAACCATTTGCGGGCGCTCACTCCAGCAGGCGCTTACTTTTTTCAGGCGCCTCCTTTCAGGCGCTCACTCCAGCAAGCATCTAGAGAAATACAGCTAACAATATCTTATTCTTCTTGTGTTATAAAATAATGCAAGAAAATTGAATAATCCATGGATATCAGAAAGTTTATTTTCAGAGAAGGGTCGTGGAGGGGGGGGGAGAAACGTTTTTGATCACAATAATACTGTAAAATATAAAAATAAATATGTCAATGAAAGGTTTCCATGATGCATAAACGATTCTCATGATGTTCTTTGAATACGTTATAATCGTCGGAGAGTAATTAATTACACCTTTCAAACTATTTCAATATTTTGCCTGTACTTCACGAAAGGATTTAGAGAACATTGCTAGGTCATGAATGACATATAATGAGCAACGTTCGCTTCTAAGTCACTTCTGAAAATGCACATATAGCAGAGATAAATACAAAAATAATAAATCGGAAAAAAAAACAAATTAGAGAGAAACGACATTATTCCCTTGACCATTTACTTCAAGTAGTGCTCTCGTGACCTCTTTCTAGTAGTGCTCCCTTGTACTCTTACTACTGGTGCTCCTTTAGCCTCTTTCTAGTAATGCTCTCTTGGCCTCTTATTATTAATGCTCCCTTGGACTCTTTCTAGTAGTGCTCCTTTGGCTTCTTACTACTAGTGCTCCCTTGGCCTTTTTCTAGTAATGCTTCTGTGACCTCCTTCTAGTAGTGTTCCCTTTGCCTCTTACTAATAGTGCTCCCTTGATTTCTTATTAGTAGTGCTCCCTTGATTTCTTATTAGTAGTACTCCCTTGATTTCTTATTAGTAGTGCTCCCTTGATTTCTTATTAGTAGTGCTCCCTTGATTTCTTATTAGTAGTGCTCCCTTGATTTCTTATTAGTAGTACTCCCTTGATTTCTTATTAGTAGTGCTCCCTTGATTTCTTATTAGTAGTGCTCCCTTGATTTCTTATTAGTAGTTCTCCCTTGATTTCTTATTAGTAGTGCTCCCTTGATTTCTTATTAGTAGTGCTCCCTGGATTTCTTATTAGTAATGCTCCCTTGATTTCTTATTAGTAGTGCTCCCTTGATTTCTTATTAGTAGTGCTCCAGTGTCCTCTTACTGGAAGTATAGAGTTATGGTGAAGAGCTAGAATCATATTCTTCAACCTTACTCTTAGACGGTTTTGGTGAGCGAGAATTTCAGGAGCATCAACAGAGTTCGAAGAAATTTAAGAGCGAATTTTGACCACCACAGAGCAGGAGCAAATCTTGGATGGATGCTGTCCGTAAAATCGAGGTTTCATTGCATTCAGATTCCTAAAATATTTTGTTGTTGAGAATGAAGCAGCTATCGAAGGGTTTGGAAAGATCGATTACTTTAGATAAGATATTGAACCCATAATTCAGTGTGAAGGAGAGATAGCTATCCAAGTTAAAATAGTGCTGGATTATTATGAAACCACTTTAACAACTGTCCAGTGAGTTCTTTCTACTACCACACCTAAACCTTATTTCATTGGGATCTTTCCAAAATAATTACGGGAATAAAATACTATTTAATAAATCATTTTCTAGCACGTCTCATAAGCTTTTTTCAATGTCGTAAGTTTAGATTTTTTTCTTTTGTTTCTGAAAAAAAAATAATTCTATTAAAATTAAAGGGGGCGGGGGAGCTCAGTCTGTAGCGAACCAAGGTCACACAACAGCCAAAATATTCGGTCCCCAGGTTCGGGAACCGAATATTGCAGTTCCCAGGTTCGAATCTCACCTGGGCCAGCGTTGAGATTTATCTCCGCAAAACTACCCGCCCTGCCTTTTGTCAGTAGGAGATATCGATGGGCTTGGAAAAGTCGCCGTCTGTCCAATGGACATTAAACTGTGACTCCTTGTGCGGGAGAGCCTTGTGCACTTTATAGAACACCCTGCATGACCTTAAAGAAAGCTGCTATCTGTCTCCTAAGAGCTGTCCAGTCGGTCCCCATCCCTCGACTTTCTCTGAGCCTTGGGGTCCTTGTGATCGATTATTTAGCTCGTTTTGTGGAAAAAAATGTACTGTTCAGAGATAAAACAACTGAGCCGAAAGCTCCAAAGTCATACCATGTCCAAGTTAAAGAGCATACTGGATGGCTTTGATGGGAGGTTACCATCTATCGTTTAATAGTGGTGATCAAAATTAGTTCTTAAATTTCTTCGAACACTGTTGCTGTTCCTCCAGTACTCTCTCACCAAAACCGTCTACTAGTACAGGGAATGAATAGGATTCTTGCTCTTCACCATAACTCTATACTTTCAGTAAGATGACACTGGAGCACTACTAATAAGAAGTCAAGGAAGCACTATTAGTAAGAGGTCACAGGAGAATGTTAGTAAGAGTTCAGGGGAGCATTACTAGTAAGAGATTACGGGTGCACTACTAGTAAGAGGTCACAGGAGAATGTTAGTAAGAGTTCAGGGGAGCATTACTAGTAAGAGATTACGGGTGCACTACCAGCAAGTGGTTACGGGAGCACTATTAGCAAGATGTCACAGGAGATTGTTACTAAGAGTTCAGGGGAGCATTACTAGTAAGAGATTACGGGTGCACTACTAGTAAGAGGTCACAGGAGAATGTTAGTAAGAGTTCAGGGGAGCATTACTAGTAAGAGGTTACAGGAGCACTACCAGCAAGTGGTTACAGGAGCACTACCAGCAAGTGGTTACGGGAGCACTATTAGCAAGATGTCACAGGAGATTGTTACTAAGAGTTCAGGGGAGCATTACTAGTAAGAGATTACGGGTGCACTACCAGCAAGTGGTTACGGGAGCACTATTAGCAAGATGTCACAGGAGATTGTTACTAAGAGTTCAGGGGAGCATTACTAGTAAGAGATTACGGGTGCACTACTAGTAAGAGGTCACAGGAGAATGTTAGTAAGAGTTCAGGGGAGCATTACTAGTAAGAGATTACGGGTGCACTACCAGCAAGTGGTTACGGGAGCACTATTAGCAAGATGTCACAGGAGATTGTTACTAAGAGTTCAGGGGAGCATTACTAGTAAGAGATTACGGGTGCACTACTAGTAAGAGGTCACAGGAGAATGTTAGTAAGAGTTCAGGGGAGCATTACTAGTAAGAGGTTACAGGAGCACTACCAGCAAGTGGTTACAGGAGCACTACCAGCAAGTGGTTACGGGAGCACTATTAGCAAGATGTCACAGGAGATTGTTACTAAGAGTTCAGGGGAGCATTACTAGTAAGAGATTACGGGTGCACTACTAGTAAGAGGTCACAGGAGAATGTTAGTAAGAGTTCAGGGGAGCATTACTAGTAAGAGGTTACAGGAGCACTACCAGCAAGTGGTTACAGGAGCACTACCAGCAAGTGGTTACGGGAGCACTATTAGCAAGATGTCACAGGAGATTGTTACTAAGAGTTCAGGGGAGCATTACTAGTAAGAGATTACGGGTGCACTACCAGCAAGTGGTTACGGGAGCACTATTAGCAAGATGTCACAGGAGATTGTTACTAAGAGTTCAGGGGAGCATTACTAGTAAGAGATTACGGGTGCACTACTAGTAAGAGGTCACAGGAGAATGTTAGTAAGAGTTCAGGGGAGCATTACTAGTAAGAGATTACGGGTGCACTACCAGCAAGTGGTTACGGGAGCACTATTAGCAAGATGTCACAGGAGATTGTTACTAAGAGTTCAGGGGAGCATTACTAGTAAGAGATTACGGGTGCACTACTGGTAAGAGGTCACAGGAGAATGTTAGTAAGAGTTCAGGGGAGCATTACTAGTAAGAGATTACGGGTGCACTATTAGTAAGAGGTCACAGGGTTGGGTTGGGTTGTTTTACCTCTGAGCGGCACTTTTTTGCACGCCATGGTCTAAATGGCCAGGTCACATGGACCCCGAAGTTTCAGAGAAGGTTGGGGGAGGGGACCCACTGGAACAGCTGTTGGGAGACAGATGGTAGCCTCCCGTCAAGGCCATCCAGCGTGTTCTTTAACGTGGAAAGGGTATGGCTCTCCCGCACACGGGGCCACGGCTTAACGTCCCATCCGACGGACGGCGGCCTTTCCAAGCCCATCGGTGTCCCCTACTGACCGTAGGCAGGGCGGGAAATTTTGAGGAGATAAATATCAACGCTGACCCAGCTGGGACTCGAACCTGGGAACTACAGATTAAGAGCCTGGCGCGCTACCGACTGAGCACTCCCGCCCCGAGAGGTCACAGGAGAATGTTAGTAAGAGTTCAGGGGAGCATTACTAGTAAGAGATTACGGGTGCACTACTAGTAAGAGGTCACAGGAGCACTACCAGCAAGTGGTCACGAGAGTACTAGTAGTAAAAGTTCAGGGAGTTCCCTTCCCCCAAACTTCTCTGAGTCCTTGTGGTTCTTGTGACGTAGCCATTTTGACCACTGTGTGCAAAAAAGTGCGCCTCAGAGGTAAAACATCGGCAAATACGCTACGTCCGCTAAATTCTTCAGTTCGAGCACGCTGAAGTATGATGTTTCTATTCATATGTTATCATACTACTAAGGTCTTGCCTTCCATATATACAGGTCCGGATATTGAAAAAACATAAAAAGTGAATGGATCAAAAAATAAAAAGGGGGAGATAGGGGCAAAAGACTGGATTTTCATTGCACTATAAAATTGTTCCCTCTGTTTAAGAGATCTTCAAAAAATGTCTGGAAAACTCCCAAACTCTCAAAGGGAAGTTGCCCTAAGGTCTGGCCCTGCTCAACAGACTCTCTACTGTGAATTAAATTGATAGGCTCCTGCCAGATCTAGGGCGGGGGTGGCTCAGTCGGTAGCGCGCAAGGCTCGTAATCTGTAGTTCCCAGGTTCGAGTCCCAGCTGGGTCAGCGTTGAGATTTATCTCCGCCAAATTCCCCGCACTTCCCACGGTCAGTAGGGGACACCGATGGGCTTGGAAAGGCCGCCGTCCGTCGGATGGGACGTTAAGCCGTGGCCCCGTGTGCGGGAGAGCCATACCCTGTGCACGTTAAAGAACACGCTGGATGGCCTTGACGGGAGGCTACCATCTGTCTCCCAACAGCTGTTCCAGTGGGTCCCTCTCCCAACATTCTCTGAGCCTTCGGGGTCCATGTGACCTGGCCATTTAGCCCATGGTGTGCAAAAAAGTGCCGCTCAGAGGTAAAACAACCCAACCCAACCTGCCAGATCTTTGCGGCAAGCAGTTACTTGAATGGTAATTTATTTTTCAGTTTTACTTACATTTATTTATTTTTTTGGACTTAATACAGTATTTTATAAAATATCAAACTTGATATTATCTCGCTTCGAACGCTAGATCGATTTCAGAGAAATCGATCATTCTCCAGGATCACTAATTTTGATGTCGTCATTGATCTCTTGCCAGTATGTATGTCAAAGGTCGGATGAGTGTCACAATTTATCTGCTTGAACACGTGAATGCTTTTACGATGACAAAGTGGGCGACGCGGTGGTCGGTGTCTGTCTCTCCCAGTCTGATGTGCTCAGGAGATTTGAGTGCGAAGAAGAGAAGGAGAAGTGATCTCATCTGTGGAGTTGCTACTCTGACGCGTCGGTATCAGTGCTCGTTCGACAAATGGAAAAGGGTTGGGTTGTTTTACCTCTGAGCGGCACTTTTTTGCACACCATGGGCTAAATGGCCAGGTCTAATGGACCCCGAAGGCTCAGAGAAGGTTGGGGGAGGGGACCCACTGGAACACTGTTGGCCTCCCGTCAAGGCCATCCAGCGTGTTCATTAACGTGCACAGGGTATGGCTCTCCCGCACACGGGGAAACGGCTTAACGTCCCATCCCACGGACGGCGACCTTTCCAAACCCATCGGTCTCCCCTACTGACCGTGGGCAGGGCGGGGAATTTCATGGAGATAAATCTCAACGCTGACCCAGCTGGGACTCGAACCTGGGAACTACAGATTACGAGCCTGGCCCGCTACCGACTGAGCCACCCCCGCCCCACACAAATGGAAAAGATGGTTAGATTTGGTTAGGATAAGAGTGTCGGAAATTGTTCTTATTTGGATCTTCACTATCCCATATAAAGCGTGGGAATGGCAAATCACAACGTGCGAAAAAATATAAATGAAAGAGGTAAATTGAATTAACAGTGGTTGAACTGAAAAACGTAAATCTTTCTATGACGTGGTTGTCTGAAGTGTAAAAAGTAACAATACTGTAAATAAAGATCAGTTTGTAGAAAAATAAAATTCTGACGCATTTATAATATATATATGTACAGAAATGCACGGCACTAATCATTTATTTTATTCTTATATTATGAATTATAATTATTTTAGGACAAATTTTAAATGTTAATGCTATTTAGAACGAAAATTATTTTGAATACTAGTAGAAACTGAAGTTTTGTGAGTAACATCATGATAAACGCAGAGCATTAATTTATTAAACATATAGAATAGGTAAAAAAACAAGAGCCTCATGAATAATATATTTTCAATTACTAAAGACTGATGAAAAGGTTCGAAATTAAAATAAAGAAATATTCTATATTTCCGATTTTTTATCCTTCGCAATGCAAGAAATATTTGAAATTTAAATTGTCCTGAGCCCGAAATCATCTATATTGTAGAATATTTTCCGATTTTGTCACTTCGAGAATCGTCAGTAAGAATTCGACGATTAATGAGATATTAATATATTGCAAAGTTAGAACATACACGAGTGCTGATGTTTTTTTTTTTCGTATTAAGGATATATTGCTTTAGGTTATTTTACCTCTTAACGGCATTTTTTTTCCACACGATGGGCTAACTGGCCAAGTCATCCCAAAGGTTCAGAGATGGTTTGGGGAAGAGAACCCACTAGTTGGGAGATAGGTGGTAATTTCCCAATAAGGCCATCTGGCGTGTTCATTAACGTGCACACGGGACCACAGCTCTATGTCCCACCGATGGACGGCAGCCTTTCCAAGTCCATCGTTTGCTCTTTTCTGACATATCAACGCAGACGCAATAGTTGAGACTCGAACTAGGGAATTTCAGATTACGAGCCTGGCACGCTAACGACTGGGCCAACCCGCGCCCCAGGGATGCAAAGCAAATAATAGCTGAGTCATTACTGTATGAGAGCGAAAAAATATAAATTAGTAAAACAAAATAGTTTTAGTAATAATTATAATACAGTAAATCCTGCTTAATTCAAAATTCAATGGACTGAAATTAAATTTCAAAATACCGAAAACCTGTTTAATTCGAAATTTACGAAAACTATAGAAATATTTATTACTAAAAACAGAATAATGAAAGGAAAAAAAACATATGCTTATAATATGATAATGAAAACAATTCTAAAAGATTTAGTTTCAAAACTGGACAGATAATTATTTCATTAATAGACAACAGAAATGTAACTTCATCAGTGTTACCTGTACAGGCAATGGACAAAATACGAAAACAGCAACGAAAAATCTCTAGTAAGGTATTGTGAGTACAATCTGAGACTACACGTGAGTACAGTCGCTCAAAAAAGTATCCGAACATTATGATTGACTACAGAATTCAGAAAAAATAACTGGCAACGATTTTTTTTAGAAATTAATGATCTGGCAACCTTCGTGTCACGTGACACGAAGGTTGCCAGATCATTAATTTCAATCACGTGACACGAAGGTTGCCAGATCATTAATTTCTAAAAAAATCGTTGCCAGTTATTTTTTCTGAATTCTGTAGTCAATCATAATGTTCGGATACTTTTTTGAGCGACTGTACAATCTGTATATGTTATGGCATAGTTCTCTTTCGTTATTGTAGTTGGTTAATGGTTGTGTCGGCCAACGCATAATTTTCACGAATATTATTATTATTTTTTAATTATGATGAGCACAGGGGATTTTGCTTTGGAATTATCCAAGCAATGTTATAAGAAATATTTTTATTGGGACTTAAAAAAAGAAAAAAAAAGAATTATATGGAAATTTCGAATTAACCAGGGTTTTCTAATGAGGTCTCGCCCTCCTCACAGATCATCTTTACGACGTGGGGCGGGGGTGGCTCAGTCGGTAGCGCGCCAGACTCGTAATCTGTAGTTCCCAGGTTCGAGTCCCAACTGGGTCAGCGTTGAGATTTATCTCCGCAAAATTCCCCGCCCTGTCCACGGTCAGTAGGGGGACACCGATGGGCTTGGAAAGGCCGCCGTCCGTCGGATGGGACGTTAAGCCGTGGCCGTTAAAGAACACGCTGGATGGCCTTGACGAGAGGCTACCATCTGTCTTCCAACAGCTGTTCCAGTGGGTCCCCTCCCCCAACCTTCTCTGAGCCTTCGGGGTCCATGTGACCTGGCCGTTTAGCCCATGGTGTGCAAAAAAGTGCCGCTCAGAGGTAAAACAACCCAACCCAACTCTTTATGACGTAATATAGTTATAACTTTCTCTCTCTGTTACCAAGGCGATTTGGTGACTTGAGAAAAAAATTGGTGTGTTTAACTTTCTGGAGTTAAAGAGATATATTTCAGTTTTTATGGAGAAGAAGATAAAATGACTAAATTGACAACATCTGCTTGTTAATAATTGATCACTGTAGAGAGTGTTTGGTACGTCGACCGATCTCCCACACTCCAAAAACCCGTTCATCTAAATCATAAACTATGTAATACGAAACGTTATGATAATAAAAATAATAAATACTCCCTGAAGCAGCTGCTTGCCACAGAGGTCTGTCAGGAGCTGTCAGTTTATACGCCATAATAGAAAGTCTGTGAGGATCGCGGTACCTCAGAAGAAAGACAACACAAACATCCATACCTTTCCCCGGGCTCGAACCCAGGTCCCTGGGGCGGGGGTGGCTCAGTCGGTAGCGCGCCAGGCTCGTAATCTGTAGTTCCCAGGTTCGAGTCCCAGCTGCGTCAGCGTTGAGATTTATCTCCGCAAAAATTCCCCGCCCTGCCCACGGTCAGTAGGGGACACCGATGGTCTTGGAAAGACCACCGTCCGTCGGATGGGACGTTAAGCCGTGGCTCCGTGTGCAGGAGAGCCATACCCTGTGCACGTTAAAGAACACGCTGGATGGCCTTGACGGGAGGCTACCATCTGTCTCCCAACGGCTGTTCCAGTGGGTCCCCTCTCCCAACCTTCTCTGAGCCTTCGGGGTCCATGTGACCTGGCCATTTTAGCCCATGGTGTGCAAAAAAGTGCCGCTCAGAGGTAAAACAACCCAACCCAACCCAGGTCCCTAGATCAGTAGCCTAGAGTGCTAACTACTCTGCCAAGGGACGGCTACGAAATATTAATAACAGTTTCAACAATAATATTACATTTTTGTACGTAATACGTATATGCTGGTATGTGTAAGTTGTAAACCTCAAATAACACTTTCTGTATAGGACTTTGAGCACTGGGTAGGGGAAGATTAAAGGGTAGGGAATGAATTTAGAGAGGTGCACGCGGATCTCTCTATCCCACTGTGACATACTATAAATGAGAGTATCTTACTATGTGATTTATTATTTGCCATTATTATCTGGCCAATTTGCGGCTCATGAAACAAATGATCAATATACTGAATCTGTTTCTTTTAACCAAATATTTTTTGGTGAATAACTAAAATCTTTTGCCAGTTCCTAATACTCATTAAAATGCCTATTTTTGTTTTTTAATCAAGATATTTTTTTTGATTCCTTGAAAGAATATTTTCTTTTGAAATTCATTATTGATTAGAAATGTACGTTTTTAAGTAAAGAATTCCTATGGTTCTTTAAGGTTACAATTATTTTTTACAAGTGGCTCAAGTCTCTAAGTCTGGATTTGGGTTGATTTACCTCTGAGCGGCACTTTTTTGCACACCATGGGCTAAATGGCCAAGTTACATGGACCCCGAAGGCTCAGAAAAGGTTGGAGGAGGGGACCCACTGGAACAGCTGTTGGGAGACATATGGTAGCCTCCAGTCAAGGCCATCCAGCGTGTTCTTTAACGTGCACAGGGTATGGCTCTCCCGCACACGGGGCCACGGCTTAACGTCCCATCCGACGGACGGCAGCCTTTCCAAGCCCATCGGTGTCCCCTACTGACCGTTGGCAGGGCGAAGAATTTTGCGGAGATAAATCTCAATGCTGACCCAGCTGGGACTCGAACCTGGGAATTACAGATTACGAGCCTGGCGCGCTACCGACTGAGCCACCCCCGCCCCCTCTAAGTCTGGATTGACCACCCCTGCTCTATGATAAAAATTATACTCTTAAACAAGTTTTCTACGGACAAAATTTGTTTCAATCCTTTAGAATGTGAAATATATCCTGGTGAACGATAAAAACCTTCCTTTCTTTGGTTCCCACACTCTTGTCAGCAAAAAAATTAAATTTCGGTTGAAACCGCAACTCTTTTTTCAGTGAAAAAAGAATCGCTTGTCTAGGATCACTCGAAAAGAACGGAATCTTTACGGTTCTCGATAACGTTAAAAAAAGGAACTGTGAGGAAGGCTAAAATCAACAGTGCGATAGTTTCCTAACCAATCTTAACGGGGATTCGATTTTTTTTCAATTTTTTTTTGTTCCCTCTCCAACCGTTCCCCAGCATCACGTAGCAGAATCTGTTGAATTTGTAACGTTTGTCTCACACTAGACACCATCATTGTTTGATCTTCCAAAGAATGCCTCTAGTTAAACAGCGCCTCTTTTCCTTTTGCTCTCTACTCCCGGAAAACCCAAAGATCATCTTGGTTCACCAGCAACTTGAACGTGTTCCATCTACTCTTTATTTACGCAGGCATTTGCTTGACTAGACCAAACATCCTTTTCCCACCGCAGCTGTGATTGAGTATAGGATACCTGGAAACATGCACGCGAAACTCTTATTTCTTAATCTTTTTTGCTGTTTTCTATCTGTTCTTTCTTTCTTTATTGCACGGTTTCTTTCTTCACGAATGGTAGAATGGTGCAATTTTCGCTCGGGAATTACAACTTTCGTGACGGAAGAAGAATAGATTAACGAACGGAAATAGAGAGAATAGAGAGAGAGAAGTATTAGTAAGCGCAAATACTTTGCAGAACTCATTTATCTGGGGCCGTGTGAGTTTTTTTTTTATTTTCTAGAAATATATGTATCTACGGGCTGTGTGTGGACTTGTGTCTAGTAAGGTCTTGCCTCATCAGCCAAACGAAAGCGTCCTGCTGACAGTCAACCGATGAATCACCGTAACGGTTACGCTCCAACAGACACGTGAGTGAGTTGGTCCATGTGAGCGAATGACAGCTGGCATGCATAAAGAGCGAAGAACAATTTGCAAAGAGGGATTCTAGCATAGATTTACTTTACATCTTTGCTCTGAAGTGTCAAGTTGTTCCGTGTTGGGAATTAAACTTGCCTGCTAAATATGGATTCTGTTGTCATGGAGACAGGGGACATTTTTCCACCTCCAGATGAATTTATTTTGGGTATTTTGATTATGATGCAGTGGTAAATGTTATTCCTTCGTTAGAAATTGTGATTATGATGCAATGGTAAGTGTTATTACTTCGTTAGAAATTGTGATTATGATGCAGTGGTAAGTGTTATTACTTCGTTAGAAATTGTGATTATGATGCAGTGGTAAGTGTTATTACTTCGTTAGAAATTGTGATTATGATGCAGTGGTAAGTGTTATTACTTCGTTAGAAAATGTGATTATGATGCAGTGGTAAGTGTTATTACTTCGTTAAATATTGTGATTATGATGCAATGGTAAGTGTTATTACTTCGTTAGAAATTGTGATTATGATGCAGTGGTATGCATGAATGCTTGATTATAGATTGTGATTATGATATAACAGTACGTATGAATGCTGAATTGCAGTCATTATGATGCAGTGGCACTTACGAATGTTTGATTACAGATGATCATTATGAGGCAATAGTATTTCAAAATGCTTGATTAGAGATTGTGATTATGAGGCAGTGGATGCATGAATGCTTGATTGGAGATTGCGATTATGATATAGTGGCACGTACTAATGTTTGATTAGAGATTGTGATTATGATTCAGTGGTATGTATAAATGTCGATTAGAGATTGTGATTATGAGGCAGTGGATGTATGAGTGTTTAATCGGAGACTGCGATTATGATATAGTAATATAATGCTTGATTAGAGATTGTGATTGGGATGCAATGGTATATATAAATTCTTGACTAGACATTGTGATGCAGTGGTATGCATGAATCCTTGATTAGAGATTGTGATTATGATACAGTGGTATGTATGAATGCTCGATTTAGATTTGTGATTATGATGCAGTGATAGGTATGAATATTTAATTGGAGATGGTGTGCAAAAAAGTGCCGCTCAGAGGTAAAACAACCCAACCCAAACTTGAGTGCGACGCCGTATCTTAAATTCTTAACATTTCTGAGATCTACAGTCCGAAATAGCTCTACGTACCAATTTTTAGCTATGTAGCACCGGTATTTAGAAAGTTGACCTTTCACCTCGAAGGACCCATTGCTTCCAAATTTCTTAACGTTTCTGAGATCTACAATCTGAAACACCCCTAGACAACGATTTTCAAGATTCTAGCACTCCTAAATGAAAGTTTATCTAAGTGACCTCTAGTTGACCTTAAAAGACACGTCGAAGACCAAATTTCGAATTTTTTTCCCGATATCTACGATCCGAACTACCTCTAAGTGTAAAATTTCTGAGCTCTATCATTTATACATCAGAGTTGGAATTAGCTTGATCCCCTATCAATAGTCACTCACAATCCCTACATATATATTATATCATCTTTAACAATCACTCACAATCCCTATATATATATTATAAATATATAGTTATTATTATTAGCCGTCCTGTGGCCGAGTGGTTAGCACGCTTGGCTACTGATCAAAGAGACCTGGGTTCCATAGGGGCGGGGGTGGCTTAGTCGGTAGCGCGCCAGGCTCGTAATCTGTAGTTCCCAGGTTCGAGTCCCAGCTGGGTAGGCGTTGAGATTTATCTCCGCAAAATTTCCCGCCCTGCCCACGGTCAGTAGGGGACACCGATGGGCTTGGAAAGGCCGCCGTCCGTCGGATGGGACGTTAAGCCGTGGTCCCGTGTGCAGGAGAGACATACCCTGTGCACGTTAAAGAACACGCTGGATGGCCTTGACGGGAGGCTACCATCTGTCTCCCAACAGCTGTTCCAGTGGCTCCCCTCCCTCAACCTTCTCTGAGCCTTCGGGGTTCATGTGACCTGGCCATTTAGCCCATGGTGTGCAAAAAAGTGCCGCTCAGAGGTAAAACAACCCAACCTGGGTTCCATGCCCCAGTAAAGCATGGATTTTGTCTTTCTGCTGAGGTCTCGCCTTCCTCATAAATCTTCTCTCTACCCCAGGGATTCTCAATGTGGGGTACGCGGTAAAATTTTTTGGTGTACGCCGTGAGAGCTCAAAAGTCGCTAGATATATGATATATATATATGTTTTATTTCATTCCACTGTTATACTATAACTATAGTTTTATCTATGTATACAAAGGGTACGCCAGTTGCATATACATTTCCGGAGGTACAGTCGCTCAAAAAAGTATCCGAACACTATGGTTGATTACAAAATTCAGAAAAAATATCTGGCAATGACTTTTTTACAAATTAGTGATCTGGCAACCTTCGTGTCACGTGACACGAAGTTTGCCACATCACTAATTTCTAAAAAAATCGTTGACAGATATTTTTTTCGAATTCTTTAATCAACCATAGTGTTCGGATACTTTTTTGAGCGACTGTACGTGCAAAGCATAATAGGTTGAGAACCACTGCTCTAGCGTATAATCTGACAGTATCCTATCCGACCTCTGTGACAAGCTGCTGCTTGAGGGAATATTTATTTTTTTTATTATTATTAATTTTAGCATAATGTTTTGGTAGGTATGATACATAAAACTGAAAAAATCAAGGAGATATTGTGCCCCACTTTGCAAAGTAAGATTTATACAGTTTCAGCAGTTCGTACTTTATGAAGTGTGTACTTCAATTCTAATGGGTGATGAAAAAATGATGAGTATATCGCTTTTGTTTCATTACAAAACGCTCTTTCGTAGGTAAGAACATCCATCCGCCGTCCGTCGGATGGGACGTTAA
Source organism: Ryuthela nishihirai (assembly GCA_038380435.1). Lineage (NCBI taxonomy): Eukaryota > Metazoa > Arthropoda > Arachnida > Araneae > Heptathelidae > Ryuthela > Ryuthela nishihirai. Next base: position 23,816,123 of record JAWZYU010000010.1, read on the forward strand.
GCCGTGGCCCCGTGTGCGGGAGAGTGATGCATGATGTTAGTTATTATTATTATTAGTTATTAATGTGCACGTTAAAGAACACGCTGGATGGCCTTGACGGGAGGCTACCATCTGTCTCCCAACAACTGTTCCAGTGGGTCCTCTCCCCCAACCTTCTCTAAGCCTTTAGGGTTCTTGTGACCTGACCATTTATCCCATGGTGCGCAAAAAAAGTGCCGCTCAGAGGTAAAACAACCCAACCCAATTCAGGGATGAGTTGTTTTACCTCTAAGCTGCACTTTTTTGCACACAATTGGCTAAACGGCCAGCTCTCAAGGATCCCGTGGGCTCAGAGAAGGTTAGGGAAAGGAGACTCGTTGGATAGCTGTTAAGAGACAGATAGCAGCTTCCGTCAAGGCCGTCCAGACGACCAGGTGTTAAGGAACGTTCAGGTGTCCTTTAACGTCCACACGGTATAGCTCTCTCTCGCACACGGGACAACGCCTTGACGGCCTTTCCGAATCCATCAGTGTCCTATTCTAACCTAGGACAGGGTTGGGGTTTTGTGGGACTGCAGATTATGAACCTGGCTCACTGCCGCCTGAAGAGGCTCGTTTATAAAAATATTGTAAATTCCACAATCTGGTAGGAATTCTGTAACCTACGGTTGTTTCAGGATTATACAGGGTGATTGTAAACTCTTTCAACAAAAAACGTGGGGTGATAGTACACATCAAGACGCACAATTGTTGCAATGGAACCTAGGGTCGCATTCCACTCCTTCCGCCAGAGAAGTGTAAAGTTACATATCCACGTTGATCCTTGAACAGTGAAAACCAAGGCACGTAACTAATTTATGAGTTGCTTAATTACATTCGCGTCAGAGAAAGACTCGAAGTAGCTGCTCAAAGTGGCGTCCGAGGGCGTTGTTGCACAGCCAACACCGGCGAATGAAGGACTGTCGCACCCTCTCATAGATTCCTGGTGTGGTGTTGGTCTTGTCCGTTGCAACACCGATTCTCGCGACGAGATCTTCTAGGGAGTTCAGAGGTGTCTCGTACACAAGTGTTTTCATATGACCCCAGAAGAAGAAGTCTAGTGGATTGAGGTCCGGGGAGCGTGGAGGCCAAGCCACAGGTCCACCACGTCCAATCCACTACCCAGGATATGTTGCATTTCGGAAGTATCGAACCTCGATGGAAAAGTGTGCTGGGGCCCCATCATGCATAAACCACATGTCCCTCTGCGTGGTGAGAGGAACACCCTGCAACAGACCGGGAAGCACTTGCTCCAGAAACACACAGTACGCTGCGCTGGTCAGTCGTTCTGGCAAGAGATAAGGTCCCACCAGACAATCACCCAGGAAACCTGCCCAGATGTTAACGCCAAATTTCTGCTGGTGTTTACGAGGGTCAGTGACGTGTTGATTTTCTTGAGCCCAAGCGATTTGTGATTTGTGATTGTATAAAATGCGTTCCCGGGTAAACGTTACCTTATCACTAAATAACACTAATGTGGGAAATTGCGGATTAACGTTCATCTGGAGCATCCACCTAACAAACTCTACCCGGCGGGGATAGTCATCTTCGTTCAAAGCTTGGACCTTCTGCACGTGGAAGGGATGCATTCGTGCCTCATGTAGAACATTACACACCGAGGTTTGACAAACTCCCATTTCGGATGACACCACTCGCGTACCTGTGGAAGGAACTTCTGCAAATCGCTGCAAGACACGTTCTTCCATTTCCGGTGTCCGCACATTTCTCGAACGTCCAGTATCACTCATTGAGATAGCCAATTTCACGCAGTCTTCGATCAACACTGGCGAAAGTCGAATGGTAAGGAATACGACGATTCGGAACTCTCTCACGGTACAATCTTTGTGCTTCACCTCCATTACCACCTGCTTGGCCGTACATCAGATGCATATCTGCCAATTCCTCGTACTTGTAGTCTTCCATGTCCTTCACGAATATGTTACGTATCATGTGACGTTATCACGGTAATGTCGATGAACGGGCTCAACTGCGTTTTTAAATGTTTGTTCTCAATCGTTTACGCACTTGCTCAGCGCACCTGATTTGCATCTTGTGATTTTCATGCACCGGTTGTAAATAATTGTGCATGTGTGGCGTTTTTCGAAAGTACTCTTTTCTGGCAAAAGGAGTGGCATGGGACCCTAGGTCCATTGCAAAAATTGTCCGTCTTGACGTGAACTATCACCCCTCTTTTTTTAGAGAAAAATGGAGAAAGAGAACCCAATTTTGTCTTATACCTCCAAAATTATCTTTTTGGGGCGGGGGTGGCTCAGGTCGGTAGCGCGCCAGGCTCGTAATCTGTAGTTCCCAGGTTCGAGTCCTAGCTTGGTCAGCGTTGAGATTTATCTCCGCCAAAATTCCCCGTCCTGCCCACGGTCAGTAGGGGACACCGATGGGCTTGGAAAGGCCGCCGTCCGTCGGATGGGACGTTAAGCTGTGGCCCCGTGCGCGGGAGAGCCATACCCTGTGCACGTTAAAGAACACGCTGGATGGCCTTGACGGGAGGCTACCATCTGTCTCCCAACAGCTGTTCCAGTGGGTCCCCTAACCTTTCTGAGCCTTCGGAGTCCATGTGACCTGGCCATTTAGCCCATGGTGTGCAAAAAAGTGCCGCTCAGAGGTAAAACAACGCAACCCAACCCAACAAGCGCTTACTCAACTAAAAGTTTTTCATGACTCACGTTTACAACGATATTCGTTCAAAAGTAATAGTCGAATAACTTTATTTTTTGGACTCTGCTACAGTATAAAAACTGTTTCTCTTTTCTTTAACAAAAAGCACAACAGTCATCACCATTTATTACATCCAAGCACTCTCCTGCATTTTTTGTCAGAATCGTGCTCACAAACAGAACACAAAAGAAATCACATGGAATAACCTGAGCTACTGGGAGTTGGGAGAAGCCATTATTGTCAATATTACGTGTCATAAAACTGAAAAATGTGGCATCTCTGGTAACTCACGCACAAGATTCGATTTTATGAGCTCTCCTGTTGTCTACGGTGTTTCGTGTTAACTGCTGGCAGCAGATATAACAGGCGATTCTAACTGCAGTTTGGGAAAGAACATTTTTTACGTAAAAAGATGCTGTTGAATTAGAGAACATTTTTTTTTAATATGCTACATTATTCGAGGTAATTCTCTTTCTATGAGAGTATAGTTCTTGCCCTAAGTTCCAAGGAGCTGTATTTTTATGCTACAAATTCGTGTTGCCTATTAATGCAACAGCAGACAATGAAAGCTTTATTTTTCGTTATATTATTGTTTAATAATTCACCATTCAAACTGTTATCGGAGCATGGGATGGCAAGGGGTGACATCCCTAACCCTAAAATACTTATTCCTGAGATATTCCTCTCTGGCATATAGAAGTGAACGAAGTGCAAGTTAGGGGCAAACATTGTTCTGAAATATTGCGGAGATTTGATATTTAGGTGATCTGAAATTAGAAAATATATGTAGATCTGTGGGATGGGAGTGGTGTCATCTCCCTGTAATTTATTTATTATTGTATATTTGTTGTTGTTGTAGATATATATACATGTATCTGTGTTAAGTGTACTTTTGGAAGAGTTGAGATGGGGATGTGACTCACGAGTTGTTGAAAATTCCTCGCCCTGCCCACGGTCTGTAGGGGACACCGATGGGCTTGGAAAGGCCGCCGTCCGTTGGATGGGACGTTAAGCCGTGGCCCCGTGTGCGGGAGAGCCATACCCTGTGCACGTTAAAGAACACGCTGGATGGTCTTGACGGGAGGCTACCATCTGTCTCCCAACAGCTGTTCCAGTGGGTCCCCTCCTCCAACCGTCTCTGAGCCTTCGGGGTCCCAGTGACCTGGCCATTTAGCCCAAGGTGTGCAAAAAAGTGCCGCTCAGAGGTAAAACAACCCAACCCATGAGTTGTTATTCGGGTCTGAGCTGACTGGCTACATGTGCTCACAGCAGTGAAATCGATTTTATGGCTACCCTGAGGCGTGAGTGAGGGAGAAAAGCACATTAACAATGAAGACCAGACTGAGCACCGGTGGACAAAGAGAAAGTAGTTTGTTAAACGTGTCAGGTGACGCGCCTCTTTCTCAAAAACAAAACTCTTCAGGAGAGGATTCAGTTCTGTGGAAACCAAGGTACTGTTCTGTGTTAACTAGGGTTCGGTTCTGTGTGAACGGCTTTGCAATGGTCCTGTATGAACCAAAGTACTGTTCTGTGTGAACCAGAGTTCGGTTCTGTGTGAACAGTTCAAAATACTGTTCTGTGTGAACAAAGTATGGTTCTGAGTGAACCAGGTAACAGGCAAGAATTAAATATCCTCCCGGCGAGTTTTCAGGTAGGTAAAGCGATTTCTGTAAAGCGCAGATTTCTACCTCCTTCTATGAATGTCTGCAGTAGCAAAGCAGCATTCAGATTAAATTTGGGCTGATTGAAGGAAGTCCAAAGAACGTCTACGGAGCCGAATCATTCTGATCTTCAACGCAGCAAGGGCCTACAGAATCGAATGCATCCCCAGCATGTGATTATATGTGAATGCAAATGAACTGTGTCTTTCATCACACTACTCTTGTGCTTGAATTGTTGATCATCATTCTCTACACGTTACGTAGTGCAGCAAATCTAAGGCAGATACCTGTATGGGTGTAACAACCCACAAACCTGTGAGTTCACCTAGGAAATACGAATATAATTAAGGGGCAAATCAACCTCCTCTATTAATGCGACTGTGTTTATGCCGTCCCCTACAAAACACGACTTTGGTGCAGTTGCGACAGCATTAACGTTCATGTGCCGAAGAAAATTCCCATCGTGCTAAAAGAAAATGTGTAAGAAAATTTCCGTTGTGCTAAAGAAGAAAAAGTGCAGGAAATTCAGAAGTTTCGGTGATTCTCTGTCAGTGATTAGTGAAAGTGAGGAAGCTGCAAGCAGTTCAGTGGGTCGCATCCAATTCAATATTCTACAGAGTGCAATTTCCATGATTTCTACCTTCATCGATATCTTCGCTAGTTGTTCTAGGTGCCAAGGCTCGTCAAGGTGGAAAGAGGTTCTTCGTTGTAGAAGGAGACTTCAGTTGCAGCAGACAAGAGAGTAGAAGACTATCTTCGTAGGAATGAAAGGTTTTTCTGTTTTTTGTTTTGTTTTTTTCATTTGGTACTAGTCTTGTAGCCGACCCATGGCCGAGTGGTTAGCGCGCTTGGCTACGGATCTAAGGAACCTGGGTTCGAGCCCCGGGTAAGGCATGGAAGTATGTGTCGTTTTTCTGCTGAGGTCCTGCCATCCTCTCAGATCTTTTACTTTGGCATATAAACTGACAGGCTCCTGTCAGACCTCTGTGGCAAGCAGCTGCTTGAGGGGGTATTATTATTATTATTTTCTAGTCTTGAGTTGCTAATGATGCTTAGGAATCGCGATAAAACCAAGGGTGGAATTGATCAGGATGGGAGCGTTGATTTAACAAGACATAATGAGGCTGGGGAGAGTGGGAAATTTAACAAAATTAATAGAATTGGTAGCGATGTTGAGTTTCTTCTTTAGCACAGCGGAAAAAGGATGCTAGAGGATGTGGTTCGAATCCGGTCGAAATGAGTGATTCAGATTCGAAATCAATCTCAGAGATGGAATATGAGATGACCAAATGATGAAGAGAGATGGTCGAGAAAGATAGGGAAGAAAGAGGATTGGAAATGGAATATAGAAGAGGGAAAGAAGAAAGGAGATTGGAAATGGAATATAGAAGAGGGAAAGGACATTGGAAATGGAATATAGAAGAGGGAAAGGAGATTGGAAATGGAATATAGAAGAGGGAAAGGAGAAAGAGGATTGGAAATGGAATATAAAAGAGGGAAGGAAGAAAGGAGATTGGAAATGGAATATAAAAGAGGGAAGGAAGAAAGGAGATTGGAAATGGAATATAAAAGAGGGAAGGAAGAAAGGAGATTGGAAATGGAATATAAAAGAGGGAAGGAAGAAAGGAGATTGGAAATGGAATATAAAAGAGGGAAAGAAGAAAGTATATTAAAAATGGAATATAAAAGAGGAAAAGAAGAAAGAATATTGAAAATGGAATATAAAAGAGGGAAAGAAGAAAGTATATTGAAAATGGAATATAAAAGAGGAAAAGAAGAAAGAATATTGAAAATGGAATATAAAAGAGGGAAAGAAGAAAGGAGATTGGAAATGGAATATAGAAGAGAGAAAGAAGAAACAGATAGCGAAATAGAACTAGACGATCTGTTCTGGAAGAAAAAAAAAGGGTATGGAGTGTAGAGAAAAAGACTAGAAATGAAAAGAGAAGCTAGGAATTTGCCTGGCAAGAGGAAGAATATATATGAATAGTATTGATGGTAAGGTAAAAGTGAAGCATAACGGTGAAAATTCTGCTAAAAATGTTAAGGTCAGTAAAAATAATTAGCAGCAACAATTAAAATTACGCTGTTTAAGTTATTGTCATGATAAGTTGATAAGACGGAATCAGTTTCAAAGCTCAATGCAGATAATGCAGGAGGTAAAAATAACTCTGGTAGTGAGAGTAATTTTAATGAGGTAAATGATATGTAGAAAATGTAAAACTTTAAGTAATATTGCAAACGCTGGATCTATGCCGTAAATTGTAAATTCTGGTGGTAGAATGTATTGATCAAGAACTCAGAAATGGCACTTTTTTTGCACACAATGGGATAAATGGCCAGGTCACAAGACCCTGAAGGCTCAACGAAGGTTGAGGGAGAGGACCCACTGGACAGCTGTTAGGAGACAGATGGTAGCCTCCCATCAAGGTCATCCAGCGTGTTCTTTAACGTCCACAGGGTATGGCTCTCCCACACATGGGGCTGCGGCTTAACGTTCCATCCGACGGACGGCGTCATTTCCAAGCCCATCGGTGTTCCCTGCTGACTGAGGGATGGTCGAGGTGGGGAGATTCGCGGAGATAAGTTCTAATCTGGTCCATGTGGAACTCGAACCTGGAAACTGCATATTACGAGCCTGGCACGCTATTGACTGAGCACCCCCCTGCCCCTCAAAAACACAGATCCAGATAATTTAGTAGTAAAAAAAATAATTTAAAATATATTTGAACACAATTCGATGGTTGCTCTTTATTTTAAATAAGCTAGTTCTTAATTTTAAAATTTTCAATAATATTCTAATTTAGTAATAATAAATAAATTTTTTATAATACACTGACTGATTTGCCCTTTAACCAAAGGGGATGAAAAAATGCAACTTTTCAATTTAAGGGATAAATGAGAAATTCTTTTTCCTTTATATGGACTAATAATATATTGCTATTTACATTTTCCAATTAACCACTGGTATGATTACTATTGTTAAAAGGTGGAAATTAGAGAAAATGAAAATTTCATTTTCCCTGAAAACGAATACCTCCATATTTACTATGGGTGATATATTGTTCTAGTTAAGTTTTTTAAATGCTCCGATGGAGCCTCCTTGAATATCAAACATACCAATTGAATTTTTTAAATTAATCGTAGCAATTAAATTTATAAAAAATGTTACAATAATAATAACGGTAGTAAAATAGCAGCATATCATATTGTTGATTGTAGTCCCGTGAACAAGAAATTAATCCGACATGATACAGAACAAAGTAATCAATATTCTGTACTCACAACCTGTCATTAAACATAATGGTCCTTGTAATTTGATTGCATTCTGATCCGTGCAGGGTAATGTAATCGGACAAATATTCCAAATGAATCTAACTTTAATTATTGCAGCTTTATAATTAGTGATTGTAGCGCAGAAGAATAATTTTGAAATACAGAGCAGAGGTTGGCTCAGTCGTCAGCGCGCCAAATCCGTAATCTACAGTTCCTAGGTTCAAGTCCCAAATGTACTAACATTTACCTCCACTAGTTCCCTCCCCCCTCTCTCCCTCGTTTTGAAAAGAGACACCATGAGCTCATTAGTTAAAACATGGCTCCATATTCTGGAGAGTCATACCCTCTGCGCACTAAAACACGCTGGATGGCCTAGTTGTAAGTCCACCACCTTCTCTTAACAACTTTCAGTAGATCCCTGTCATCTCCCTCTAATTTATTTCTTATTATATTTCTGTTGTTGTTGTATATAAATATCTGTATTAAGTGTATTTTTGGAAGTGCTGAGTGGGGATGTGACTCACGAGTTTTTTTTCGGGTCTGAGCTGGCTGGCTGCAGATGCTCACAGCCGCGAAAGTTAAGGAGGGAGTGTAGTGCGTAAACAATGTAGAACAGTCTGAGTGCCAGTGGACAAAAGAAAGGACATTTGTTAAACGCATCAGAGGACACGGCTCTTTCTCAAAAACAAAACCCTTAAGGAGAGGGTTCGGTTCTGTGTGAACCAGGTAATAGGCAAGGATTAAATATCCTCTCGCCGAGTTTTGAAGTCGGTAAAGCGATTTCTGCAAAAGTGCAGATTTCCACCTCATTGTATGAATGCTTGCAGTAGCAGAACAGTTCAGATTAAATTTGGGCTGATTGGAGGAAGTCCAAAGAACGTGTAGGGACCCGAATCATTCTGATCTTTGGTCCAGCACAGGTCCACGGAATCGAGCTCATCCCCAAGACATAAGTGCATATGAATATAAACTGTGTCCTCAATTCACTATTCTTGTGCTTGAAATATGCATAAACTTTCTACATGCCACTTAGCGCAGCAAGTCTCAGGCATACGTCGGTACGGGCGTTACAACCGCAAAACTCTGATTTCAGCTAGGTAATGGAGAATATAATTAAGGGGCTATTCCAACTCCTCTGTTAAGGTTGGATTCGCTTATGTCCCATCCCCCCATAACAACATTTGGCGCAGTCGCGACAGGATTACCGTTCATGTGCGGAAGAAAATTCCCATTGTGCTAAAAGAAAAGATGTAATGAAATTTCTGCTGTGCTAAAGAAGAAAAAAGTGCAAAAAATTCGGAAGGTTCTTTGATTCTGTGTCAGTGATTCCATGAAAGTGAGGAAGCTGAAAGCAGTTAAGTGGGCTAAGCGATATCCAATTCAATGTTCTACAGAGTGCAATTTCCACAAGTTCTACTGGTGTCGATGCCTTCCCTGGTGGTTCCGTGTGCCAAAATTCGTTATTATGGAAAGAGGTTCCACGTTGTGGGAGGAGACTCCAGTTCCAGCAGACAAGGGAACAGAAGTCGATCTTCGCAGGAGTAAAAGGTTGATGGTTTTTCTGTCTTTTTGCATTTTTATGATTTTGAGTTGCCAATAATGCTTAAGAGTCGTGATAAAACCAATAGTGGAACAGAGCAGGACGGGAACATTGATTTAACCAGACACATTGAGCTGAGGAGAGTGGGGAAGTTAACGAAATAGGTAGGATTGATAGCGTGTTGGTATAGCGTGTTGGTATAGTAGGATTGATAGTGTGTTGGATTGATAGCGTGTTGGATTGATAGCGTGTTGGTATAGAACAGGGTGCTAGCGGATATATTTCAAATCCGGTCGAAATGAGTGATTCAGGTCCGAAATCAGTCTCAGAGATGGAATATTAGATGATAAAATGGAGATGAGAGAAGGAGGAGAAAGATAGGAAAGAAAGAAGATTGTATAGGGAAGGAAGAAAATTGGAGATGGAATACAGAAGAGGGAAAGAAGATTGGAAATGGAATATAGAATAGAGAAAGAAAAAAAAGGGATAGGGAAATAGAGCTTATGCGATTAGCTCTGGAAGAAAAGAAAACGGGCATGAAGTGTAGAGATGAGGAGACTAGAAAAGAAAAGGAATGCTGGAAATTAGCTTGGTAAGAGGAAGGATATATGAGTAGTGTTGAAGGGAAGGTAAAAGTGAAGCATAACGGTGATAATTCTGATAAAAATGTAAAGGCCAGTAAAGATAATTATCAACAAAAATTAAAATTTAGTTGTTTAAGTGATTGTCATGATAAGCTGATAAGACTGAATCAGTTTCAATGTTTAATGCAGATAATGCAGGAGGTATTAATAACTCTGGAAGTGTGAATAATTTTAATGAGGTAAATTGATAAGAGTAATAAAAGTATGGTGTTCAGCAAAAGTGGTATATTTTGTCATGAATGAAAGTAATTATATGCCTGAGAAAGGCAGATGGTTTGATAACTCAAAGGTACCAGAAGAAGAGTATTAGATAATACTGTAAATATTATTAAGATTCATTGTGTCAGTAGCTCAGAGAGTAACGATACGGCATTTTATAAACTAGCAGAAGAGTTAATTACGAGGTTATGTGGGGCGGGGGTGGCTCAGTCGGTAGCGCGCCAGGCTCGTAATCTGTAGTTCCCAGGTTCGAGTCCCAGCTGGGTCAGCGTTGAGATTTATCTCCGTAAAAATTCCCCGCCCTTCCCACGGTCAGTAGGGGACATCGATGGGCTTGGAAAGGCCGCCGTCCGTCGGATGGGACGTTAAGCCGTGGCCCCGTGTGCGGGAGAGCCATACCCTGTGCACGTTAAAGAACACGCTGGATGGCATTGACGGAGGCTTCCATCTGTCTCCCAACAGCTGTTCCAGTGGGTCCCCTCCCCCAACCTTCTCTGAGCCTTCAGGGTCCATGCGACCTGGCCATTTAGCCCATGGTGTGCAAAAAAGTGCCGTTTGGGCATATCTGAGGACCGCGATAATTATCAGATAGAAACTTCCTGTCAATCTGAAGTTAAAGATAGAATCCAATTTAATAAGGTGACTGATTCTGAGGTAAAGGATAATTGTGAAGTAGGCAATGTAAACAAACCTGAGATAAAGTATGATTTTTCGATAGAAAAGAGATGCAATTTTAAAGTAGGAATAACTTTCAGTTGGGTAAAGTGTCTGAAGGTGATGTTAAAAATAACTATCAGGCAGACAAGGACCTATTGCTAAAATAAAGATTAATGTCGGCATTGAAAAGGGGAGAGAATTTAGTCGAGTAATTCCAGATAAGAACCAAATAGGTGATATCTATTTAATAACTGTAACCTTAGTTATAACTGTAACCTTAATAACTGTAACCTCATATATAAACAGTCATATCAGAATAATATGGCCACCTATCATAGTATACGTATGGTACGTGGTCATATTGTCTGATACGACTGTGTAATTCTGAGGTAACAGATAGTATACAGATATTAGATAAAGATAAATGAGAAGGAATCTTGAATCATGAATCAAGGAGGAAGTCCAGGGTGTATCTGAAGAGCGTCCAAGAGTTGTGGGAAGGGGGATACAAGGAGGTCCAGGGGGGTTTTGAAGGGGGTCCAAGGGTTATGGGAAGGAGGATATCAGAAGCAGATCCAGGGGGTACTTGAAGGCTCCAAGGGTTGTGGCGAAGGGGAAAGTACAAGATGGGAGTCCAGAGGGTGTTTGAAGGGGTCCAAGGGTTGTGGGAATGGGGATATAAGAAGGAGGTCCAGGGGCTGCTTGAAGGGACCAACGAAGAAGGTCCAGAGGATGCTTGAAGGGGTCCAAGGGTTGTGGGAAGGGGGTATAAGAAGGAGGTCCACGGGTGATTGAAGAGAACAAGGGTTATGGGAAGGGGATGTAAGAAGGAGATCCAGGGGGTGCTTGAAGAGGCCAAGGGTTGTGGGAAGGAGTATAAGAAGGTCCAGGGGGTGCTTGAAGGGGTCAAACGATTGTGGGAATGGGGTATAAGAAGGAGGTCCAGGTGATGCTTGAAGGGGCTAAGGGTTGCAGGAAGAGGGTACAAGGTGTAGGTTCAAGGGGTCTTGAAGGGAGTTCAAGAGTTGCGGTAAGAGGATCCAATTGATGGGGATGGTATTTTTAACAATTGTAATTGACATAATAAATTTTTATTTAATATTATTATTTCATGTTGTGACCTCCCTTGTTGTGACTCTTATATTGAACCTTGGCAAGGTCATCTTGATACCCCAGGCGGGACAGCTGTTGAGGAAAAGGGGGAAGAAAGGGGGGGATTAAATAGGTATGAAAATTTTAATGATTTAATTTGTCTAAAATTTACCTAAAATTTATTCATTTTTAAAGAGTGTAAAATAAAATAATTTATTCATTTCGACGATACGGAAACATTTATGAAAATTTTAAAACTGGTCACTAGATTATCAAAGTATTATAATTACCAGTTGATATTTAAAAAAGCAGTTCTCTACCTATATTATATATACGTAATATTAAAAAGAATTCTTCTGTACTGCACTGCCAGGTCTATTGTGATATATGAGGTTTGACCATATTCCGGATTTGTTTGCTTTTATTTCTAGGGGATTGGCGTTAAAAAAGACAACTCAATGTATTCTGCTAGGAAGGGGTCAAGGGATATATATATCCCCTTTGAGAATTCTAGTACGGAACGAGATGAAAAAAATAATATACAGGGTGAATCTGAAAAAGTGGGCAAAACTTTACGGGGTGGTAGAACGCAGCTATACGAGCAATATTCGTCATAGAATGTATGGGCGGAACGCAAACGGCGAGCCGCTAGGTGGCGTTGGAAATGTATAAAAGGGTCGGTCCTCGCACCCAACGGCATTTCTACCGTGGATTGCCGAGAGGATGGCTGGTTATACTAACCACGAAATGGCGGATATGCCTAATCTACGAGTGTCCCATTGAAACCGATATGGATCTAGTCGCCAGGATCGCCGTTGTTGCCGGTGATATTCGGGAAATGCCTGGTGTCTTCGCAAATGTGCGTCGGTCCCTATCCCGCAGGTGTGAAGCCTGCATTACAGCTGACGGCAGCTCTTTTGAGCAATTTCTTTGAGCATGTACCTCAATTACATTCCTGTTAATAAAATGTTTTCTGAAGTATCTCCTCTCCTTCTTGTGTTCATTCTTTAAATGTGACAGTGGAAAACTACCTTTTAACTTCTCACCGCTTGCGTTCCGACCATACATTCTATGACGAATATTGCTCGTATGGCTGCGTTCTACCACCCCGTAAAGTTTTGCCCACTTTTTCAGATTGACTCTGTATATGTATTTTTCAAAAAAAAAAAAAAGATTAGGACCATTAAAACAGAGAGAGAAATCTTTTACTGGAACGTCGTTTCGTCTCTATTTTTCCGTTTCCCCGCTCTTAACTTTCTTTTTCCTAGATCTGTGACTGCATTGGGCACCACTGAATGCAACTAAGAAGTACATAAAGCAATGATGAAGAAGTGTTCAGTGCTAATGGCAGTGCCTTGTTATTTGGCCACTACACACTGTTAGATAATCCCCAGAGGAAGCAGAAACATATTGGCTCGCTACGTAGCCAGACAAAAACATTATTGTTATACACGTGCATTATTCATGGCTGGAGATGCTGGGAGACTCACCAGGCAACTTGCCTCTGATGACTTCTTTCTGTTTGGTGGGGGTAGTAATTAATTCAGTGGTGAGAATAAACAAGGCACGAGTGAATAACAACACTCGTATGTTCTAAACGAGCAGATAAAATATGATACTAATAAAAATGTAAAAAGAGTTCGTTTAGATAAAACTTTTAAGGCCGTAATGGTCTCAAGAATAAAGCTAACATTAATATTGAACTTAATGTTGAAAAGTGGTAATAACTGCGGTTAAAAATTTAAATGATAACTGTAGCGGAAATAAGCATTAAAGATTCCTTTAAAACATATATTTGCATAAATAATTCGTTAAGAATATTTCTTTTTCAGTTGAAGTAGAGTTTTGACCTTAAGAAATAAATGCAAGTTTTAGTTGAAATGAAGTTTTAACATTATGAAAAGATGAAATATGGAAGGCTTTGTCGAAAGGAAAAGACAAATACAGAGTGATCTGTAGTGATGGGTCCAGATTGTTTTATCTTATTTTAAAAAAAAATAATGAAATAATGAGGTCACTTAGTCGTCTCTGTCCATCTGTAGATATCAGATTTTTATGTTTTTAGAGATAAATTAAAAATTCTTTTGTAATCGATGAGTATTGACGAAATATTACGATTCACACTTTGCAAAAAATCCCAAAAGCTGCAATTACTCGCTCTTACATTGTAACAGCTTGAAGATTCCAAAATGTTAAACAAATATTACAAACGATGTTTTTATGCTAGAGACATGAAATTTTGGCGGCGGAATGTGAAGTTCGTGATGTTTCCATTGGTAACAATGAGTTGATCACTTAGGCCCAGGGGCGGGGGTGGCTCAGTCGGTAGCGCGCCAGGCTCGTAATCTGTAGTTCCCAGGTTCGAGTCCTAGCTGGGTCAGCGTTGAGATTTATCTCCGCAAAACTCCCCGCCCTGCCCACGGTCAGTAGGGGACACCGATGGGCTTGGAAAGGCCGCCGTCCGTCGGATGGGACGTTAAGCCGTGGCCCCGTGTGCGGGAGAGCCATACCCTGTGCACGTTAAAGAACACGCTGGATGGCCTTGACGGGAGGCTACCATCTGTCTCCCAACAGCTATTCCAGTGGGTCCCCTCCCCCAACCTTCTCTGAGCCTTCGGGGACCATGTGACCTGGCCATTTAGCCCATGGTGTGCAAAAAAGTGCCGCTCAGAGGTAAAACAACCCAACAAACCCAACCTTTATGTTCTTTTTTAATGCTTTCTGAGATTTTAGAATATTTGAAAATTTTATGACGATTTCTACATTATAATGTACATGATAAATTTCAGTGATGCTAAAAAAATAATTTTTTCTATATTCTTCTTCGGTCATAAATGAAGCATATTTAATTGAATTTTTTTCTGTAAACAAAAATTTGAGTCTAAAAGGGGTAATGGGAAAATGTGACTGAAGATAAATTAAAGATCCTTTCTATTTAATTCTCAATTTTCTGGACTATTTCACAACAATAATGTGTCGTAAGACTTTACCTCAGAAACTAAAGCTTAAATGAAAAGTATTGTTTAAAACCATCAAATGAAATAAATATACATTTTAGAATTGAGTTATATGCAGGGTTGGGTTGTTGGGTTGTTTTACCTCTGAGCGGCACTTTTTTTGCACACCATGGGCTAAATGGCCAGGTCACATGGACCCCGAAGGCTCAGAGAATGTTGGGGGAGGGGACCCACTGGAACAGCTGTTGGGAGACAGATGGTAGCCTCCCGTCAAGGCCATCCAGCGTGTTCTTTAACGTGCACAGGGTATGGCTCTCCCGCACACGGGGCCACGGCTTAACGTCCCATCCGATGGACGGCCTTTCCAAGCCCATCGGTGTCCCCTATTGACCGTGGGCAGGACGGGGAATTTTGCGGAGATAAATCTCAACGCTGACCCAGCTGGGACTCGAACCTGGGAACTACAGATTACGAGCCTGGCGCGCTACTGACTCAGCCACCCCGCCCCCCATATGCAGGGTGTTCTTGACTCAATCAAACTGACTGAGTCAAGCCAAACTCCATTTCCAGATTCCATAAATCTTCAAATACTGAATGAATAGTGTTGAAACTAGGGAATTAAATGGATTTGATTAGGATCTTTATTTTCTGTTGCATTTCTCCCTTAAATGCCCATTTTTAGAGTAATAGAGCTTCCAAATTAGATCCCAATTGACAAAACGGGGATATTTTTTAATATTTTAGTTAGGGCAGTGTAGAAAGGAACGGAGGTTCGTGAGAACAAACATCATTTTGAGGTTAAGAGTGCACCGATATATAAACACAGAGTCATTTATTAACATTAAACAAAGGTATAAATGTTCCAAAGGGAAGATTTTGGAAGTAAGATTGAATATGGCATAGTGTGACTACACAGTATGGCATAGTATGGCATACATGGCACAGTATGGCATAGTGTGAACTACAGCGTCGGTAAATTGTTCAGCGCAACGGTGATGAATTTTCATTCCTGGTGGAGGTTCCTCAAAAATTTTTGTAACTTATTATAAACATGCATTAAATGCAATAAACGAACTTAATACGGAACGCTTTTCAACGAAGATCGTAAATTCTCCAACCCAACCTATCGGATGATCTGACAAGGAATAGATGATTTTTAACTGCTACCAATTCGAATTATCTCCAATCTCCGTCTTTTCTTCTGTACAGCTCTTTTGCCTAAGCTGCTTTGTGGAGGTTGTAGAGATCCTTTCTTATAAAATCTGCTAGATATTCTATGACTTTCGACTTACTGGATACTAGTCCCGGATCTAGGAAAATGAAAAAAAAACAACAAAATCTTCTTATATGCGTTCTAAAAAGTAGAAAATAAACCGATATCATACCGATGGTGCAAACATGCATTTAATTCTTATTCACATCAAAGTATGATAGATCACCTCTGAACGGTATTTTTTCGCATCCAATGGGCTAAATGGCTAGGTCACAAGGACCCCGCAGGCTCAGAGAAGTTTGAGGGGAGAAGATCCTCTAGATCAGCTGTTGGGAGACAGATGGTAGCCTCCCATCAAGGCCATCCAGCATGCTCTTTAACGTGCACAGGGTATGACTCTTCCGTACAAGGAGCCAGGGCTTAACGTCCCATCCGACTGACGGCGGCCTTTCCAAACCCATTGGTGTCCACTACTGACTGTGGGCAGGGAGTTTTGCGGAAATTTGTGTATGAAGATAGGTGTGTTGTTGTTGTTGTTGTTGTTTTACCTCTGAGAGGCACTTTTCTGCACACCATAGGCTAAATGGCCAGGTCACATGAACCCCGAAGGCTCAGAGAAGGTTGGGGGAGGGGACCCACTGGAACAGCTGTTGGGAAACAGATGGTAGCCTCCCGTCAAGGCTTTCCAGCGTGTTCTTTAACGTGCACGGCGCCACGGCTTAACGTCCCATCAGACGGACGGCGGCCTTTCCAAGCCCATCGGTGTCCCCTACTGACCGTGGGCAGGGTGGGGAATTTTGCGGAGATAAATCTCAACGCTGACCCAGCTGGGACTCGAACCTGGGAACTACAGATTACGAGCCTGACGCGCTACCGACTGAGCCACCCCCGCCCCAAGATAGGTGTGTAAGGTGCCTTCTAGACCAAAGTCTTCAATTACAATCAGGCAGATTTCTAATGGTTAACTCAGTGTCTCGCAAACTTTTTTACTCTGCGGCACACTGAATCTAATTTTTTTTCCCGCGGCACACCTAAAAAAGAATAAAAGCAAACTCTATATAATCGTCATTATATTTGCGCTTTGTTGAAGTCATCAGCCTGGTTTTACTTGAAGATTTGCTCTCGTTCTTTAATTCATAACTCGGTGTTTGTTTTAAATATTTGTCCATTCTATGGCTTGAAATAATCAAAAATTAATACCAAAATTTGGAAAAGCTTGAAAAATACTTACAAGATCCCAGTTGATAAAATCTGAAAGATTTTTATTAAAGCACGTCGATAACACAAGTCAAGTCAAATTGAAATACAGTGGACCCCCGATATAACGCGCATGTCGGGCGGGAAACAACACCCGCGTTATAAGGTGAACCGCGTTATACCGAGCGGCGAGGTGGCGACACAATAAATTTCACACTATAAGCTTTTCTTTTACTCATCATGCATAAAATAATTAAACACTATTCAAAATACATGCAGGAACTCAATACATACACAGTTACTCAATACCCCTCGATGCGAGAGCCTGTCCGTGGTGAGGGGACCACCCTGTGAAGGTTCCGCTGGCTCGGTTACCTTCACAGGGTCCTAAACGCTCGCCCGCGTGTTTGCCGTGCGCGGAGACCCGTGTCCCTGGAAAGGAGGATCCTGGCAGTTGCTCAGGGGTCCCCGTCTTCTCTCCCCAGCTCATGACTGGTGGGGTCCCCTTTGGCCGTATTGCCATCGGGGAGCCTGTCTGTCGCGGGGCTGGGCAGCGACTTCCGGGGCCGCTGCTATACACTGCTTTGGCCTCTGCTTCAGGTAAACGGGAGGTCCTGGGGTGGCCCCCTCAGGATCAATCGGCTGGTGGACTGGTCCTGCTAGGGTCAACTATGCAGATCGGTGAGTAACCTTGTCCACCGTCCGGACAACGGTTTGCGAGTTTCCACACACATTTACTAATTTTGTAGTTTTCTTTCTTTTGTGTGGCCAGCTCTTGCCTCACACTTTATTGCTTTGTTGCTTCTTTTATTTTGTGGGAACTCCGACGAGTTTCCCGCCACTTCTCTTTTTCTTTTCTTTTTGTTTTGTTGTGCGGGCTTGGCTCACTGCCTGTATGGGTATGGTGCCCGGGCAGCCCTGGCGCCCGACTGGGCGTCCCCTTGTTGGACTCCATGGTGGGTGGGGACAACGGGCACTGAATTTTCTAAAACAAACATGAGTTCCACAACTCAAAATTCATCGGTCAATGCCGCCAAGAGGGCTCGCCATGAACCCCCAACTTCTTTGTCTTTGCCTTCGTCTTCGTGTGTGTCTCCGTCTCCGAAGTTCCTGATCATCCACTCTACGGGTGACCAGGTTCTTGGGGACATGTCCCCCTTTTTTATAAACAAGGGTTTGCAAGGTCTTGCGGGAGAGCCGAAATCTGTCAAGCGCCTAAGATCTGGTGACTTGCAGGTGGAGACTGCGTGCTCCAAGCATTCGGAGCTTCTCTTAAAGGTTACAGCGATTGGTGGAGTGGCTGTCGAAGTCACTCCGCACAAGACGCTCAATTCCTCCCGGGGTGTGATCTCCGAGTGGGGCCTCCTCAAGGTTTCTGAGGAGGAAATCCTCTCGGAGCTTTCGGCCCAGGGAGTGATCGCAGTCCACCGGGTTTCGTCACGCCGTAATGGAAAGTTAGAACCCAGCCGGGTACTTATTCTAACTTTCAATACTCCACGCCTGCCTACTTCAATCAAGGCAGGATATTTACACTGTGAGGTGCGGCCATTTATCCCCAATCCTCTGCGTTGCTTTCAATGCCAGAGGTTTGGCCATGCCCGCACCGCATGCCGGGGCAAGCCCACCTGTGCTCGTTGTGGCAGTCAGGATCACCTTGAACCTGACTGCACAGCAGAAAAGGCATGCTGTGTAAACTGCCGTGGTGAACATCCAGCGTACTCCCGCGACTGTCCGAAGTGGCTGGAGGAGAAAGAGGTACAGCGCCTGACGACCCTCCACAACATCAGCTATCCAGAGGCGAGAAAGCTCGCTGCACCGCCTGCCCCACCTGGCAAGGTCTCCTATGCCGGTGCGGTTGCCGGAAAGCCCATCGTTAAGATGGCTTCCGTGGCGGTGCAGACCGACATCAGCGTTCCACCAGCTGAATCTTTCTCGCCTGCTGCTAAGTACCTCTTGACGCAGGCGAAGCCGACGTCGGTGTCAATCTCGACATCGACACCGGTTTCTATTCCTGTGTCTGTGCCTTCCACCTCCGGAAGGCCCCCTCCACCCCGCCCACAGACAGCAAGACCTTCGAAACCCAAGGGGCCCCCGCCGGGGCCCAAAAAGAAAATTTTACCTCCTCGTTCGGCGGTCTCAGATCCATGTTGCTCGGACGACTCCGAGGACATGGACACCGACCGCCCTAATTTTCCTAAACCGTCGCTGGCGACGGTTAAAATAAATCGAAAGACGTCCGCCAATTCTTCCAAGACCTGAGATGGCCACACTCCTTCAATGGAACTGTCGTGGATTCCAGAGGAATATTGACGACATCAAGGTCCTCCTCAGGGCACACCAACCCCTTTGCGTGTGCCTTCAGGAGACATTCTTGCAGACAGCCAACACTCCCACTATCCGTCACTTTTCTCTCGTTCGCCGGGACCGGGATGGAGATGGTCCAGCTCACGGGGGTGTTGCCATCCTCGTGAACAACCATTCTCCATTCCAGGTCATTCCCCTCACCACACATTTAGAGGCGGTTGCCATCCGCCTCTTTGTGGGATTTTCGTTGACTGTCTGTTCTGTCTATCTCCCACCCGGAAGCATCGTTTTCCGGGACGACCTTGATGACCTCGTCTCGCAGCTGCCGTCCCCCTTCCTCATCATGAGGGACTTCAACGGACACAGTCCACTTTGGGGCAGTGCTGACACCAACGGGAGGGGCCGGGTCCTGGAGCAGTGGCTTCTGGATTCTTCGCTCTCCCTGTTGAACACCGGTGTCAGTACTTACTTTCATTCCCCAACCCGCTCTTTCACTGCCATTGACCTCACCATCTGCTCCTCCTCGATCCTTCCACTCTTTACATGGGAGGTCGAGGACAATCCATATGGAAGCGATCACCTCCCCGTGGTGTGCACCATCTCTCGTGGGGGGCCCTGCAGCCCTTCGCGTGTCTCCCGGTGGAGGCTTGATCGGGCTGACTGGAGTGGCTTCGAGCTCTTGTCTGAGCTTGATGATCACTCTGTCAGCCAGGAGCCCATCAATGTCGCAGTAGCGGAGTTGACAGACTGCATCGTCCATGCAGCTGCCTCTACTATTCCTCAGACCTCGACTCGGTTTCCACGGTTCCCAAAACCGTGGTGGAATCCCGACTGCACCGCAGCTCGTAAGGCTCAGAACAAGGCTTGGGGGGTGTTTCGGAGATATCCGACGTCCCCCAACCTCAAAGCATTCAAACGCGCCAGGGCGAAAGCCCGTTTCGTCCGGCGCCAGAGCCAGAAGGAATCTTGGATTAAATATACTTCTTCTATCACCCGCACGACCAGTTCTAAGGTCGTGTGGGATAAGGTCCGGAAGATGGGTGGGAAGTACACGTCCCACTCATTATCGATCCTGGAGCACAATGGACAGGCAATTGCTGATCCTCGTGCAATTGCCGACACTCTGGGGGAGTCATTCTCCTCCATCTCCTCCTCTTCCTCGTACTCCCCCGAGTTTCTGGCCCAGAAGAGCAGGGCCGAACGCTCTCCGCTGTCCTTCCATTCGAATGGCCTGGAGTCTTACAACAGGCCATTCACAGCGGAGGAGCTTCGCCATGCTCTGCACACTTCTCGTGCATCTGCTGTTGGGCCAGACAATGTCCATTATGCCATGCTCCAACATCTCTCACCATCGAGTAAGGATCGACTGCTCCGACTCTTCAACCGTCTTTATATCGAGGAGCAGTTTCCGGACTCCTGGCGGGAGGCCATCGTCTTGGCCTTCCCTAAGCCAGGGAAAGATCCCAAGATTCCTTCCAATTATCGTCCAATTGCGTTGACGAGCTGCGTCTGCAAGGTGTTGGAAAGGATGGTAAATACCAGGCTGGCCTGGTATTTGGAACATCACGGCCTTCTTTCCAACACCCAGTGTGGCTTTCGCAGGCACCGGTCTACCTTAGACCACCTGATCCGCCTCGAATCGGCGATCAGGACTTCCTTTTTACGTAGAGAGCACCTGGTGTCCATTTTCTTCGACATCGAAAAAGCGTACGACACGGCATGGAGATTCGGCATTCTTCGTGACCTTCACAGCTTCGGCTTGCGAGGTCACATGCCGATCTTCATTGCAAACTTTTTATCTTCTCGTATTTTTCGAGTTCGTGTCGGCAACACTCTGTCACGGCCTTTCCCCCAAGAACAGGGGGTGCCTCAAGGCTGCGTCCTGAGTGTTACGCTTTTCGCTGTCAAGATCAATTCCATTACACGGCAACTTCCTCCGACTGTAGGCAATGCCCTCTATGTTGATGACTTTAGCATCTTTTGCTCATCGTCCAGCATGAGGGTCATTGAACGACAACTGCAAACTGCCCTGAACAATCTCTCGGTTTGGGCGACGGCGAATGGGTTCCGGTTCTCCACACAGAAGACCGCTTGTGTGCACTTTTGCCGCAAGCGTAATCTTCATCTGGACCCCGAGCTGCAGCTCGGGGGTAACATCATTCCAGTTGTGGCGGAGACCAAGTTTCTCGGTCTCATCTTCGACCGGAAATTGACCTTTTTACCACATATTCGACATCTCAGGTCCAAGTGCACGCGGGCATTGAACATCATCAAGGTCCTCTCCTCCCTCTCTTGGGGGGCGGACCGATGTTCTTTGCTCCGCCTTTACCGTGCACTTGTCCGGTCGAAACTGGACTACGGATCCCAGGTGTATGACTCCGCCCGGGATTCGGTGGTGAAGGTGCTGGACCCACTCCATCATCAGGCCCTCCGTGTGTGCACGGGGGCCTTCCGCACTTCACCGGTCCAGAGTCTCTACGTTGAGACCAATGAACCATCTTTATCTATTCGCCGTCAGCAGTTGTCCCTGCAGTATGCATCAAAATTGCGATCCCTGCCAGGCCATCCCACTTGGGACTGCGTTTTCAGTCCCAGGTGGGAAATGTTATACCAGAATCGGCCGACTGCCATTCGTCCTTTCGGTTTGCGTGTCCGAGGTTACCTGCGAGACATCAACACCAGTCTCGATAGCATCGCACAGTCGACAGCTGAGCCACTTCCACCTTGGCTCGCTGTTTCCCCTTCCTGCGATTTTTCCCTGTGCAGGACGGGGAAGGCCTTTACACCCGACTGTGTGTACCGGCAACTCTTTGCCAGCCATCGTGCTGCGCACCCGGACTTCTTGCCTGTCTTCACAGATGGCTCGAAGTCCGGCACTTCAGTGGGATCAGCCATGGTCTGCTGTGATGTAATCATTGCAGACCAGATCCCACAGCAGTGTTCCATCTTCACTGCTGAGTTGCATGCTATCAGCATTGCCTTGGACCATATAGCAGCTAAGCATCATCGTCGGTGTGTGCTTTACACCGACTCGCTTAGCTCGCTACAGGCTTTGATCTCAGTGAGGCATCGGCCTCACCCTGTTCTCTCCAAGATCCGCCAGCAGCTCCATCGTCTGGCAGCCACCACCACGATTCTCTTCTGTTGGGTGCCCGGTCATGTCGGAATCAGGGGCAATGATTTGGCAGATTCTGCTGCCAGGTCAGCCACGCCCCTGTCCGACTCTCCGTTGCCGGTTCCATATGTGGATTTCCGGCAGCGTTTCACCATCGAGCTCCGGGCACAGTGGCAGAGATCTTGGTCAGAACAGCTTACCAACAAGCTCTTTGAGATCAAACCTATCGTCAAACCGTGGCAGTCTTGTTACCGCAGGAATCGTAAGGAGGAAGTTGTCCTTGCTCGGCTCCGCTTAGGTCACTCGTTTTTAACTCACTCTTTTCTACTTAAGGCGGACGCAGTACCTGAGTGCGAGTTTTGTGACACCGTTTTAACTGTGAAACATATTTTACTTCAGTGTCCAGCTTTTAACCTTGAACGTAAATTGTATTTTAATTTCCACAATTTTATGGCTGAGCCTCTTACACTCGGCCATCTTTTATCTGATGAATCGTTTTTAACTCCTGTTTTTGACTTTTTACGTTTTACTGGTTATTTTACACGTCTCTGATTTTTACTATATTTTCTAGTTTTACTCTTGTTTGGAATTTTACACAGGTCCTATACACCCATTTTTATTGTTAACTTCTACTCTTGTTGTTTCTTTTACACTTTTTACTTATTGATTTTGTGTCGTTTCGTTTGTGTTCTTTTTAACTTTGGTTGTGGGTTTCATGTCTTTTACCCTTTTTATCGTTTGTTTGGCGCAATATAGCCTTAGTTGCTATTGCGCCAAAAAACCCCAAACAACCAAACCAAACCAGTTACTCAATACGCAGTAACAATAAAATGCGATACTCACTTACGCCGCACGGACCTGTATAAACATGTTTGAACTTATCGCGAACATCGCCCGCGCTAAAACCGAGTGCGCGGTATAGCGAGCAGCGCTATAACGAAGGTCCACTGTATTTGGAATATCTAGTGTCAATTTGAAAATCTCTCGCGGCACACTTGGAATCTCCCGCGGCACACAGTTTGCGAGACACTGGTTTAACTCCATGATATAATGCATAAAGCAACGAATAGAGTAGATCTTGATCAGCTGCCCGTAGCTCAGCGGTCAGAGCACCTGACATGTTATCAGAAGGTTCGGAACCCACTTGGCTGGTGATAATTTTACCTCTATACTCATTTAATGTGTACAGCTAGAGGTGCTTAGTTGTGATTGCCAATTATTTAAAAAAAATTGTCTACGAAGTAACATAAGCCTATAGATATATGACGTGCAATCAATATTTTTACAAATCAGTATTTTCTTTTCCAATTAGTTAAAAATCATTTATCAAAGCTTTTCAAATTATATTTATTTTATATGACCTATAAGACATTTGACCAAGCGAAGAGAAAATCTCTAAATCTGTTCTCCATTTTGCTATGCACCTTTCTCGAAATTTGTAAAAACCAGGTTTTTTGGCAATCACTCTGTATATTCTCAATAAAATTCATTTCAATCAATACATATATTGATAAATTGATCAATAGTTCATTCCCCTATTCTTATTACTTTGCCTTCCTGGTGGGAATTTTTATAGAACATTTCGTCTTAGAATTAGAAGGTGGGGGCGGGGGTGGCTCAGTCGGTAGCGCGCCAGGCTCGTAATCTGTAGTTCCCAGGTTCGAGTCACAGCTGGGTGAGCGTTGAGATTTATCTCCGCAAAATTCCCCGCCGGACGGTAGCCGCACATCGGTGTCCCGGTCAGTACGGGACACCGATGGGCTTGGAAAGGCCGCCGTCCGTCGGATGGGACGTTAAGCCGTGGCACCATGTGCGGGAGAGCCTTACCCTGTGCGCGTTAAAGAACACGCTGGATGGCCTTGACGGAAGGCTACCATCTATCTCCCAACAGCTGTTCCAGTGGGTCCCCTCCCCCAACCTTCTCCGAGCCTTCGGGGTCCATGTGACCTGGCCATTTAGCCCATGGTGTGCAAAAAAGTGCCGCTCAGAGGTAAAACAACCCAAAACAACTCATTCCCCTATTCATATTACTTTGCCTTCCTGGTGGGAATTTTTATAGAACATTTCGTCTTAGAATTAGACGGTGGGGGCGGGGGTGGCTCAGTCGGTAGCGCGCCAGGCTCGTAATCTGTAGTTCCCAGGTTCGAGTCACAGGTGGGTGAGCGTTGAGATTTATCTCCTCAAAATTCCCCGCCGGACGGTAGCCGCACATCGGTGTCCCGGTCAGTACGGAACACCGATGGGCTTGGAAAGGCCGCCGTCCTTCGGATGGGACGTTAAGCCGTGGCACCATGTGCGGGAGAGCCTTACCCTGTGCACGTTAAAGAACACGCTGGATGGCCTTGACGGGAGGCTACCATCTGTCTCCCAACAGCTGTTCCAGTGGGTCCCCTCCCCCAACCTTCTCTGAGGCTTCGGGGTCCATGTGACCTGGCCATTTAGCCCATGGTGAGCAAAAAAGTGCCGCTCAGAGGTAAAACAACCCAAAACAACTCATTCCCCTATTCATATTACTCTGCCTTCCTGGTGGGAATTTTTATAGAACATTTCGTCTTTAGAATTAGGATCATCACAACCTGTTCAGTTCAATCTTAATCAGAATGATCCGTCAGTCTCCTCTCATTGCTACATTTTCGTATCATCATCTTTACCAAAGAACCGAAATCTGAAAAAAAAAAAACGTTTCGGAAAAAAAGTAAAGGGTGCGGGTGGCATATAAGTAATAGCTGCTAGCAACATTTGTGATTGATGATTTACAGCGAGGCGGATACCTAAATCAACTTATATATATATTCCTTCACACACGTGCAAGATAAATCATCCGCAAGAGCAAATAAATCATCCATTAAATAAAACTTTACCTACCTACTCAAATTCTACGGCATATATCGTAGGCAAACTTTCTCCTTTAAAAGCTCACCTTGTACTCTACTGGCTATATCAACAACAGTCCTTCTAACCTCTTATTCCATAAGAGGCACGGAAGATTCGGTTGGTAGCATGCCCGGCTCGAAATCTGTAGTTCTCAGGTTCAGGTCCCACTTGGGCCAGCGTTGAGATTCATGCCCGTAATACTCTCTGCCTTCAGTCAGCAGGGTTGTGTTGGGTTGTTTTACCTCTGAGCGGCACTTTTTTGCACACCATGGGCTAAATGGCCAGGTCACATGGACCCCGAAGACTCAGAGAAGGTTGGGGGAGGGGACCCACTTTAACAGCTGTTGGGAGACATATGGTAGCCTCCCGTCAAGGCCATCCAGCGTGTTCTTTAACGTGCACAGGGTATGGCTCTCCCGCACACGGGGCCACGGTTTAATGTCCCATCCGACGGACGGCGGCCTTTCCAAGCCCATCGGTGTCCCCTACTGACCGTGGGCAGGGCGGGGAATTTTGCGGAGATAAATCTCAACGCTGACCCAGCTGGGACAGTCAGTAGGGACGTTAAGCCGTGGCGCCATGTGCAGGAGAACAATACCCAGTATACCCTAAAGAACACACTGGATGATCTTAACGGGAAGCTACCATCAGTTTCCTAATAGCTGTCCCGTGGTCACCCAACCTTCTCTCAGCCTTCGGGGGGGGGGGGGGGGGTCCTTGTAATTTTGCCATTGTGTGCAAAAAAGTGTCGCTCAGAGCTAAAACAAACCCTTATTCCATAAATGAAACAGGACAGTATTAAAATTTTTTGGCTCGTGCCAAATCTATAAACGAACAGCCCTTACTCCCCTACGTTGGTTGGTACTAATTTATTTAAGAGACAGGGACAAATAATTGCTCGCAACAATAACAAAAATCACAAATAAAATTTTTTGTTATGGGAGGGAGAAAAAAAATCGATTTTTTAAAGTGTAATAGTTTTCTTATTATTATTTATGTTTTTATTTTTTTCCAAACTGCATCTACATTAAAAAATTCAAGAATTGCAAAAACCAAGTCAATATATTTACATTGCTAATATTATTTATTGAATCATAAGGAGTTGCAGATGTTTCAAGCTAGTCTTATCTACGATCGCGCGATTTGGACAATAATATTAGGAATCTTATAGAGATAAGAAAGACAAATGGGAACAAGGGAGGTTTAAGCTTC
Organism: Ryuthela nishihirai; assembly: GCA_038380435.1. Taxonomy (NCBI): domain Eukaryota; kingdom Metazoa; phylum Arthropoda; class Arachnida; order Araneae; family Heptathelidae; genus Ryuthela; species Ryuthela nishihirai. The sequence continues at coordinate 23,842,774 of JAWZYU010000010.1, forward strand.
ATTTACTTTCTTTCATCTCTCTGCTTCTTTCTTTCTTTCACTGAGATGCCTCCCAAAAATTTTAAATACTTATCTCTTTAAAAGTGAGGGGGCGGGGGTGGCTCAATCGGTAGCGCGCCAGGCTCGTAATCTGCAGTTCCCAGGTTCGAGTCCCAGCTAGGTCAGCGTTGAGATTTATCTCCGCAAAATTCCCCGCCCTACCCACGGTCAGTAGGGGATACCGATGGGCTTGGAAAGGCCGCCGTCTGTCGGATGGGACGTTAAGCCGTGGCAACGTGTGCGGGAGAACCATAGCCTGTGCACGTTAAAGAATACGCTGGATGGCCTTGACGGGAGGCTACCATCTGTCTCCCAACAGCTATTCCAGTGGGTCCCCTCCCCCAACTTTCTCTGAGCCTTCGGTGTCCATGTGACCTGGCCATTTAGCCCATGGTGTGCAAAAAAGTGCCGCTCAGAGGTGAAACAACCCAACCCAACCTATCATGTAGACAATTCTTATATATTTTTTTCCATTGTTATTAGTGGTGTACTTTTATACTAATGCTTATTTACAAATGTACCTTATTTAGAAGAAAAATTATTCGTATTTATTAGCATTATGATAATTGCTAATTAATTTAAATAATTTTTCTTGTAAATAAGAAAATTTATAAATAAACATTCATAAAAAGATTACTATAAAAGTCCACCAGTAATAATAGTAGAAATAAATATATAAGAATTGTCTACATTTCAGAACAACCTATGAATCATAGGAGATTGATTGGTCAAACCATTGATGCATTTCAAGATTTCGGACTGACTAAAAACGACATAGTGACCATTACCAGGCTCAGAACAGGGACCACAAGACTGAATGATCAAATGCATAAGATGAACAGAATTGAGTCATCTTCCTGTGATACATGTAGAACAAAAGAAACAGTCTCTCACGTGTTACTTAATTGCAGCAAATTTGATACTCATAGAGATCAAACGTTTCACTCACAGAAGAAATTGGAATTAAGGAATTTACACTCAAAGATCTACTCGGACACCAGAATTTGACAAAAAGAAAATATACTTTTAAATTAATTTTACAATTTTTAAAGGATACTAATTTGATTGACAGAATTTGATTTAGTGCCCAAATAGTGCCACGATGTTTCTGCATTAGGAGATTGAACGCTCTTAAAATTTTAATAATGTTAATCAAGAACTTTCAGTTTCTACTGAACTACCTCCTTCCTTCAGAGAACTCTGGAATGCTTATGGAATGTTTATTTGACCGCCAATCTAAGACTATTGGCAATTTTATGGTTTTGCTTTTGAAATTTCGGTTTTCCAGACTCAGTTGGGAGAACTCTCCGACATAGTGCACGGACCTTTCTTAAAAGAATTTCCGGACGATAGGGGCGAAATGTCCCGAGTGATTTCCGGAATAATAGTTTATGTTGAAGAAGCAGAAGAAGAACCTATAGTGACGTCATAACTTAGTCTATCGGCCTTCTGTTATAGAAGGTGTGTTAAATTGACTGCTACTTATTTTGTAGTAACCAACCCTTAGTAATTTGAGGGGCCGCTCATACTAGTGGCCGGGATTTTCCCTACTGCCAAACTGAGGCAGGCTCCAAGATCACCATTAACTTGGTCACATCTATATATCAATAATCATAACATCAAGATAAATGACACTAACAAATATTCGAGGTGAGTTACACATTTAAGTATTAAACTTTTTCTTTTAACAATTCCAGACAGGCGCCCCTGATGCGGCCTCTTTTCATTAAGGGAAACATGGAGCGGTGGCGATAAGCCAATTTCAAGTTAATCAGTCTCAGCTAATGGTCAAAGGGAGAATAGGCACCAAATAGTCTGTTAGTCTCATCCGGGAACAACGCGACGGCAATAGGCGACACAATCTTACGTGGGAAAAATAACTAGACTAGAGTGAACTTTGACCCCTTACCTCGTTCTGTGCGGGCGGATCACAATAGAAGGCATCGCCGTTGGCCTGCCGCTGCTCGGAGCTCGTACGCTACAGGTAGTTAGATGCTCTTGCTGCTCGCTACGCTTCGCGTCAGCGCTCTCATCTAAAACTGTTTTTCTTCCTCTCTAGAGACGACTGACACACGTCTTCTTCCCTCCCGTTCAGAGGCGAGAGACTTTTTTTTAAAAATTGTGCTTCTTCAGTTTTATTCTTTGTCGGTTCCCTGGCAGAGGTCGCCCGAGCCTATGCTGGCTTCGGATGAATTTGGTTGTTTTACCTTTGGCGGCACTTTTTTGCACACCATGGACTAAATTACCAGGTCACATGGACCCCGAAGGCTCAGAGAAGGTTGGGGAAGAAAACAACCAACCACTGGAACAGCTATTGGGAGACAGATGGTAGTCTCTCGTCAAGACCATCCAGCGTGTTCTTTAACGAGCACAGGTTATGGCTCCCCCGCACACGGGGCCACGGTTTAACGTCCCATACGAAGGACGGAAACCTTTCCAAGCTTATCGGTGTCCCCTATTGATCATGGGCAGGGCAGGGAGTTTTGCAGAGATAAATCTCAATGCTGACCCAGTTGGGACTCGAACCCTGAGAACTGCAGATTGCGAGCTTGGCACGCTACCGACTGAGCCACCCACGCCCCATTTGCCTTGCAGTGACACTGCGAATACCCGGGTTCGAGTCCTGGGTATGGCATGGTCATTTGTTCCGTCATATATGTTATGATTTTCCCTCAGTAAAAAAATACATGTGTGTTCACTTATCAAAATGTCAAAAAAAATCTATATTCTCACTTTGGACATATAGCAAATATTAGCTATACTTCCCAACAATTAATTTTTTTAAAAAAGCAACAGAATAAGCATTCCATGAGGCGGCTTGGGGGCGACAAAATTTTAAAGTCGGCTTGCTCCAATTTCAGGTCCAAATTGCCATGCACATAAAGTGTTAAGATTTTTATATAACTTCGGAAGCATAATAATTTTGGAAACCCTTTTTTTAATGATTTACCTAGAAATTTATTTCAAATGTGGACGCACTCAAACACACTCAGAGATATCAAAAATGGTAAGATCGTTTGAGATGATAAAATTGTTACGATCGGTTGCAGCGGCAAAAATATATCAATTGTAAAGATAAAAAAAGGTAAAATTTCTTGAGATGGCGAAGGAAATTTTTGGGGTTGGGGACGGCAAAAATAATAACAATTACAACGATAGAAAAAAGTAAATTCACTTGAGATGGTGAAAGAAATTTCTTCTTTGGTGAGGGAGCAAAAATGAATTTTGTTTCGGGCGAACGTTGTCTTCGGCTGTTTAGAGAAAACTAGTGATGTACAGTCGCTCAAAAAAATATCCGAACGCTGTGGTTGATTACAGAATTCAGAAAAAATATCTGGCAAAGATTTTTTTAAAAATTAGTGATCTGGCAACCTTTGTGTCACGTGACACGAAGGTTGCTAATTAATGACTTGTGCACGTTTAAACCGGTTTCCTTCTAAAACGGGGACGGGGTGGCTCAGTCGGTAGCGCGCCAGGCTCGTAATCTGTAGTTCCCAGATTCGAGTCCCAGCTGGGTCAGCGTTGAGATTTATCTCCGCAAAATTCCCCGCTCTGCCCACGGTCAGTAGGGGACATCGATGGGCTTGGAAAGGCCGCCGTCCGTCAGATGGGAGTTAAGCCGTGACCCCGTGTGTGGGAGAGCCATACCCTGTGAACGTTAAAGAACACGCTGGATGACCTTGACGGGAGGCTACCATCTGTCTCCCAACAGCTATTCCAGTGGGTCCCCTCCCCCAACCTTCTCTGAGCCTTCGGGGTCCATGTGACCTGGCCATTTAGCCCATGGTGTACAAAAAAGTGCCGCTCAGAGGTAAAAAAACCCAATCCAACCCTTCTAAAACGTGACACGAAGGTTGTCAGATATTTTTCTGAATTCTGTAATCAACCATAGTGTTTGGATATTTTTTTGAGCGACTGTACCGGGTACTAAAAAATACCGGGTACAAGGTAAACAAACAAATAATACATGGCAGGTTACTGAGTACTAAAGTAATGAAAAACTGAGTATTGAAACAGAAATAGAAAAAAAAAAGAAACTGAGTACTGAAGCAGCAATATCAATGTGCTCATGCTGTAGGAATAGTACAGAACTTTGGCTAATACGAAGACTTCCTCTTATATCCGGCACAGTACTATTCCCATATCATCACCCCCCCCCCTCCGCAAAATTCTCCGCCCTGCCCACGGTCAGTAGGGGACACCGATGGGCTTGGAAAGGCCGCCGTCCGTCGGATGGGACGTTAAGCCGTGGCCCGTGTGCGGGAGAGCCATACCCTGTGCACGTTAAAGAACACGCTGGATGGCCTTGACGGGAGGCTACCATCTGTCTCCCAACAGCTGTTCCAGTGGGTCCCTCCCCCAACCTTCTCTGAGCCTTCGGGGTCCATGTGACCTGGCCATTTAGCCCATGGTGTGCAAAAAAGTGCCGCTCAGAGGTAAAACAACCCCCCCCCCCCCCCACCGAGAATGCTAGTAGTAAGGGTAATTTCTTGACCGGATTTACCGTTCCAGGAAATAAAAATTACCCTGACTCGCCACGAGGGCTGGGCAATTTTCTGGATGCTGAGTATGCAGAGTACCCTGTTCATCCCCAGAGAAAGCGTTTTATTGAATCAATCACTACCAGAAACTGATCTAGGGTGTCCAGTGGGTCACCTCATGTCTTTGAGAATGCTAGTAAGGGTAATAATGGAGGACAAAAAAATTACTTAACTTCTGTATTTTTCACGCATTTTTCAAGAAAATTTTTAAAAACTTCTAAAACGAAGGTGAAAACGATACTAATATGCTGTAATGGAAATGTACAGTCGCTCAAAAAAGTATCCGAACACTATGGTTAATTACAGAATTCAGAAAAAAATATCTGGCAACGATATTTTTAGAAATTAGTGATCTGACAACCTTCATGTGCGTACACGAAATACGTACGTACAGTTGCTCAAAAAAGTATCCGAACACTATGGTTGATTACAGAATTTAGAAAAAAATATCTGGTAACGATTTTTTTAGAAATCAGTGATCTGGCAACCTTCCAGTCACGTGACACGAAGGTTGCCAGATCACTAATTTCTAAAAAAAATCGTTGTCAGATATTTTTTCTGAATTCTGTAATCAACTGTAGTGTTCGGATACTTTTTTGAGCGACTGTACACACAATCAACCATAGCGTTCGGATATTTTTTGAGCGACTGTACTATCTTCACTCCCTCGCCCCTCTTTTATCTTTATCCGACTCGATTGTGTCACTTGCTTCCCCCTCCCCTCCTTTAATTTTTTCAAGATCCGTGCCGGATTACTGCTATATATTATCCGTTGTTGACTGCGGCTTACTCTCATCTTGATGTTAGCTTAGTGAATCCTCTTTTATAGAACTTCCGTTGGGTGTTGGGAGAAACATGAAGTCTGACATTAATAAAGGATTGCAAGTTATTAATCCACCAAACGCGGACTTTTTTCCAGAGTGTCCTTCCATTTCAGCAATTCTAAATAAGTAATGTTCGGAATTAATGCTTTGCTTTGATTGCAACAATTTATGACATGTGATGCCTTTACATTTACACATCAACATTTTGTGCGTGCAATTCTGCTTTTGCTGTGGGTAGTGGTGCATCACTTTTGCTACTCTTCTGGATTGGATTATTTTACCTCTGAGCGGCACTTTTTTGCACACCATGGGCTAAATGACCAGGTCACATTGACCCCGAAGGCTCAGAGAAGGTTGGGGGAACAGCTGGGGAACCCACTGGAACAGCTGTTGGGAGACAGATGGTAGCCTCCCGTCAAGGCCATCCAGAGTGTTCTTTAACGTGCACAGGGTATGGCTCTCCCGCACACGGGGCCACGGCTTAACGTCCCATCCGACGGACGGTGGCCTTTCCAAGCCCATCGGTGTCCCCTACTGACCGTGGGCAGGGCGAGGAATTTTGCGGAGATAAATCTCAACGCTCACCCAGCTGGGACTCGAACCTGGGAACTACAGATTACGAGCCTGGTGCGCTACCGACTGAGCCACCCCCGCCCCACTACTCTTCTGTCCTTTCCGTGAACAATTTATTATAGAGTATTCATTTTACATCATCAGTGACGAAAATACGATCCAGAACTGGTTCTTTTTCGTGACGAGAAAGAAATGAAATGAAAGCTGACATTCTGTGCACCACATTATAGGCGAATTAGACGCTCAATTAAATGGGATGCAAATATCGAGGAAAGAATCAAGCTTTAAAGAAATAAAATGAAAAAGATGGGAAAGATTACAAATAAAGTAATGAAAATCAAAGCTTAAAACAAGGGTTGGGTTGTTTTACCTCTAAGTGATATGTTTTGCGCACAATAGACTAAAGGGCTAGGTCCCACAGGACGCTGAAGGCTCAGAGAAGGTTGGGAGAGGGGACCCACGGGGCAGCTGTTGGAAGACAGATGGTAGGCTCCCGTTAGAGCCATCAGTGAGTTCTTTAACGTGCATAGGGTATGCCTCTCATGCACACGGAGCTCAGTCGGTAGCGCGCTAGGCTCGTAATCAGTAGTTCCCAGGTTCGAGTCCCAGCTGGGTCAGCGTTGAGATTTATCTCCGCAAAATTCCCCGCCCTGCTCACGGTTAGTAGGGGACACCGATGGGCTGGGAAAGGCCGCCGTCCATCGGATGGGACGTTAAGCCGTGGCTCCGTATGCGGGAGAGTCATACCCTGTGCACGTTAAAGAACACGCTGGATGGCCTTGACGGGAGGCTACCATCTGTCTCCCAACAGCTGTTCCAGTGGGTCTCCTCCCCCAACCTTCTCGGAGCCTTCGGGGTCCTTGTGACCTGGCCATTTAGCCCATGGTGTGTAAAAAAGTGCCGCTCAGAGGTAAAACAACCCACAACCCTTCTGAGGAGTATGGTCTTGTTCATAAAGCATGAATAATATCCTCAGCGAGAACCTCGAAAAAAAAAAAGTCAAAGCTATCATAGCTCTTCACCATCTACCACCCATACTACAAATTTCAAGTGTAGTCTATTTTATGCTTACTTTTCTTTTCCATTTCACAACTTTAGTGTCCTCTAACGGTGGAAATTCAAACTAACATAGGATTCGGAGGATATAAATAATATTTTAAATATAGCTGTCCACACATATGAAAGAAATATTCCTTTATCTCTTGGGAAAAGAAAGGGAAAAGATTTGGCTCAGTCGGTAGCGTGCTAATATCATAATCTGGTTCGAGTCCCATCCATACCATCGTTGGCATTTATCTCCCTTAAACCCCACTTTGACTTCGGTGAGAAAAGGAACAGCAATGGTCACGGAAAGACCGAAGTTCCCCGCGATGGAACATAAAGGCTCCGTGTGCAGGAGAGCCATAACCTGTGCACGTTAAAGAAGACCCTAGATGGTCTTGATGGGAGACTGCCATCTGCCTCCTAACAGCTGTTCAGTGGTCTTCTCTTCTGAGCAATTGGAGTCCTAGTGACCTGGCCATTTAACCCAGTGTGTAAATAAAAAGGGCACTCAGAAGTAAAACAAACTAACCTTGGAGAAGAAAAAAGGGAAATGAATATATATGCATATGACAGGTTGAAAACAACATATTTCTTTCTTCAAAGTAGCTAAATATCGATTTGTTTAATACGCTTTTTTGTGTATTAGAGAATAATTCAAACAGTGTTATTAGGGGAAAACTCCTCAGAGGAGTAAGGTCCAGTAGCTGTCAAGATAGAAAGCTTGTAAATGGAAGTTGGATTCGTAATGAAACGAATAGGAAAAACTGACTTTCTGATATCCAGACGCAGTTTGAAGGATTTGATGATGTGCAGTTTGAAGGATTTGATCTAATTCTGGGATCAGGTAGACGATCCCAAAATAAGTTTCGATGAATTTCATTCAATTAATCTGTGACTAATTTTGGCAGTCCACACTGCTTGAATAAGCTGCGAAGCCAGCTGAGAACAGGTATCTGTCTTTCAGTCTGTTGATTGATTAGAGTAGAGCACGCTGTTCTTCGTGACTGCATTAGTTGCGAAATCAGCTGAAAAAGAACTGTTTCTTTAGAACAAGTTGGGTTGTTTTACCTCTGAGCGGAAACTTTTTTGCACACCATTGGCTAAATGGCCAGGTCACATGGACCCCGAAGGCTCAGAGAAGGTTGGGGGAGGGGACCCACTGGAACAGCTGTTGGGAGACAAATGGTAGCCTCCCGTCAAGGCCATCCAACGTGTTCTTTAACGTGCACAGGGTATGGCTCTCCCGCACACGGGGCAACGGCTTAACGTCCCATCCCACGGACGGCGGCCTTTCCAAGCCCATCGGTGTCCCCTACTGACCGGGCAAGGCGGGGAATTTTGCGGAGATGAATCTCAACGCTGACCCAGCTGGGACTCGAACCTGGGAACTACAGATTACGAGCCTGGCGCGCTACCGACTGAGCCACTCCCGCCCCAATTTATTCAGTTCAAGAGTTACTGAGCATTATCGATTTTTATTATCTCTGGAAGTCTGAGAGATAGACTTCTCATCACTGGGCCTATATGTCGATGATTGTTGAATGATCTTCACACTAGCATCGTAATAAACGATCCGCAAACCTGCATCTAATATTCAGTATATAGCCGATTGGGAGTGATTGATTGAGTGACAGGGGATCATGCTGATTCTAACTATGATGCAGAATGGTAAAGCTCTGGACATTTGCAGCTAGAGATAATCCTCACCATAGATCTCGTTATGAATCACAAATTTGACCTCCGACTTATCCTTAAAGGTGAAGCAAATGTCACGTAGAGGTCAAACCTTGATCTTCGACTGCTAGAGACGTGAAAATTGATGTCTGGTGGAGTTCAGGGTTGTAATCTTCGAAACGTTACGACATTTGCTGCGGTTCCTTAGAGATCAAAGGTAAAATTTTGCTAGTTGCTAAAGATTTGGGTTGGGTTGTTTTACCTCTGAGCGGCACTTTTTTGCACACCATGGGCTAAATGGCCAGGTCACATGGACCCCGAAGGTTCAGAGAAGATTGGGGGAGGGAACCCACTGGAACAGCTGTTCCAGAAACATCCCGTCAAGGTCATCCAGCGGGTTCTTTAACGTGCACAGGGTATGTCTCTCCCGCACACAGGTCCACGGCTTAACTCCCATCCGACGGACGGTGGCCTTTCCAATCCCATCGGTGTCCCCTACTGACCGTGGGCAGGGCGGGGAATTTTGCGGAGATAAACTCAACGCTGACCCAGCTGGGACTCGAACCTGGGAACTACAGATTACGAGCCTGGCGCGCTACCGACTGAGCCATCCCCGCCCCAGTTGCTAGAGAGCTGAATATTATGCCTGAGGGTACTTTGGGTCGTAGATCTGAGAAATGTTGTTAAATTTTGGATCTGATAAGTCCTTCAAGATCAAAGCTCAAATATCGTATACAGGGGATATAGAGCTACAGGTAAATGGACAGAAAAAATGGAAACACCAAGTTTTGCGGAAAGCCTTTGCTTTATGATCGTGGTGTCTACATGTCACTGACAAAGGCATTAAATATGCAAATGATGTCTATAAGGTCAATAAAGGGAAACCCCTGGGTAACTGCATCCAATTATTGGTACCATGTCATCGAGAGAAGTACTTAGCGATTTCGAAAGGGGTATGTATGATGGTTGAAGAGAGTTCTGCAGAAACTTCTGTCACTTAAGACAGCTGAACTCGCTAATGTTTCACGGGGAATAGTTTCCAAGATCGTGTCTGCATTAGAATCTGAAGTGAAGACATCATCTGCAAAAGACAACAGTGGGCATAAAAGCATCCTCCAGAATGAGGAGTTAGTGTCTCGAGTTAGTCTCGAGCGTTAGTGTGATGTGCAACGAAACCAGCGAGCTATAGCTGATCAGTTGTGCACGGATTTCAACACAGCACGCGAGAAGCCAGTTTGGTCAAAACCAGTACGTCCAGAACTCTATAGAGCTGGATATCATTGTTGAGTTGCACTTCACAAGCCACTGATCACATCTGTCAATACACGGTGTCGTGTCCCAGGTTCGAGTCCCAGCTGGGTAAGCGTTGAGATTTATCTCCGCAAAAATTCCCCGCCCTGCCCACGGTCAGTAGGGGACACCGATGGGCTTGGAAAGGCCGCCATTCGTCGGATGGGACGTTAAGCCGTAGCCCCGTGTACGGGAGAGTCATACCCTGTGCACGTTAAAGATTGGATTGGAATGTTTTACCTCTGAGCGGCACTTTTTTGCACACCATGGGCTAAATGGCCAGGCCACAAGGACCCGGAAGGCTCAGAGAAGGTTGGGGCAGGGGACCCACTGGAACAGCTGTTGGGAGACAAATGGTAGCCTCCCGTCAATGCCATCCAGCGTGTTCTTTAACGTGAAAAGGGTATATCTCTCCCACACACGGGGCCACGGCTTAACGTCCCATCCGACGGATGGCGCCTTTCCAAACCCATCGGTGTCCCCTACTGACCGTGGGCAAGGCGGGGAATTTTGCGGAGATAAGTGACTCTCTGACACTGGTAGACTATATGCCACGACGTATAAAGGCTGTACTGCACTCACGGCCAGACTCGTAATCTGTAGTTCCCAGGTTCGAATTCCAGCTGGGTCAGCGTTCAGATTTAACTGCGCAAAATTCCCCGCCTTGCCCACGGTCAGTAGGGGAGACCGATGGGCTTGGAAAGGCCGCCATTCGTCGGATGGGACGTTAAGCCGTAGCCCCGTGTACGGGAGAGTCATATCCTGTGCACGTTAAAGAAGCCGCTGGATGACCTTGACGGGAGGCTACCATTTCAGCTGTTCAACATCAACAGCTGTTCCAGTGGGTTCCCTCCCCCAATCTTCTCTGAACCTTCGGGGTCCATGTGACCTGGCCATTTAACCCATGGTGTGCAAAAAAGTCAGAGGTAAAACAACCCAACTCTTCTCACGTGGTGGTACCAACACCGTATTGATGATTTTACATTGCTGTTTCCGTTTTTGTTCATTACCTGTAAAAATTAGTGCTTGGTCCTCTTTCAGGTCATAGCTCTCAGAAAGCTAACGAAATATCAGATTCGGTATCGTGTTCAAGGTGAAATAGAGGTCGGAGTTACGGTCTACGAATCAAGAAGCGATGCAGGCGTCGATTATTTTCTTGCAAAAACATAAGTGGTTGCATGCTGAGTGTCTCTTCAATCACAGATACAGCTGCAACGGTAGCAATTAATCATTTATTAGAAGCGGAAATGTGAAAGACATCACGGTTGGGTTGGGTTGTTTTACCTCTGAGCGGCACTTTTTTGCATACCATGGGCTAAATGGCCAGGTCACATGGACCCCGAAGGCTCAGAAAGGTTAGGGGAGGGGACCCACTGGAACAGCTGTTGGGAGACAGATGGTAGCCTCCCGTCAAGGCCATCCAGCGTCTTCTTTAACGTGCACAGGGTATGGCTCTCACGCACACGGGGCCACGGCTTAACGTCCATTCCGACGGACGGCGGCCTTTCCAAGCCCATCGGTGTCCTCTACTGAAAGTTGGCGGGGCGGGGAATTTTGCGGAGATAAACTCAACGCTTATCCAGCTGGGACTCGAACCTGGGAACTACAGATTACGAGCCTGGCGCGCTACCGACTGAGCCACCCCCGCCCCAAAAGACATCAGGAATAGAGTAACGGAAAATCGTTGTTTGCCTAGGGCGATACTTTCCTATACAACGACTGAAGCTCACCAGATCAGAATAATCTGCTTTTTATTTTCTATATTAGTGATTGACCAAATCCCACTATATGAGTCTAATGAGTTCACTATACTATGCCTTGAGCACAACAGACAACAGTTCTCCAACTACATTGTCTGCAGGTGAAGTCAGTCTTAATAAGCAAATCATTTGCTCTTACTCTATTTAGTAGTATCTCAGTCGGTAGCGCGCCAGGTTCATAATCTGCAGTTTCCAGGTTCGAGTTCCAGCTGAATCAACGTTGAGATTTATCTCTGCAAAACTCCCCACCCTGCCCACGGTCAGTAGGGGACACTCATGGACTTGGGGGCAGGGGTGGCTCAGTCGGTAGCGCGCCAAGCTCGTAATCTGTAGTTCCCAGGTTCGAGTCCCAGCTGGGTCAGCGTTGAGATTTATCTCCGCAAAATTCCCCGCCCTGCCCACGGTCAGTAGGGGACACCGATGGGCTTGGAAAGGCCGCCGTCCGTCGGATGGGACGTTAAGCCGTGACCCCGTGTGCGGGAGAGCCATACCCTGTGCACGTTAAAGAACACGCTGGATGGCCTTGACGGGAGGCTACCATCTGTCTCCCAACAGCTGTTCCAGTGGGTCCCCTCCTCCAACTTCCTCTGAGCCCTCGGGGTCCATGTGACCTGGCCATTTAGCCCATGGTGTGCAAAAAAGTGCCGCTCAGAGGTAAAACAACCCAACCCATGGACTTGGAAAGGTCGCCGTCCGTCGTATGGACGTTAAGTCGTGGCCCCGTATGCGGGAGAGCCACACTCTGTGCACGTTGGATACACGCTGGAACCTTGACGGGTACACGCTGGATGAAGAAAAAGAAAGGAAACGCTAAAAGTTAAGAACACGCTGGTTGGCTTTGACGGGAGGCCACCATCTGTCTCCCAACAGCTCTTCCAGTGGGTCCCCTCCCCCAACCTTCTTTGAGCTTTCGGGGTGCTTGTGACCTGTGTTGCCCATTGCGTGCAAAATAGTGTCGCTCAGAGAGACCCAACCCAAAGGTTGTAGATTGGGTTGTTTTATTTGTAAGAGACATTTTTGTCAGCAGAATGGACTGCCGGGTCATAAGGACCCCAAAGACTCAGAATTAAGTAGGAGAAGAAGACTCATTGTACAGCTGCTAATTAAATAGATCTATTAAAAGCTGTCCAGAGCCCCCCTCCCTCAACCTACTCTGAGCTCTTGGGGTCCTTGTAACCTATCCATTTACTCAAGTGTGGTCTCAAGAACCACTTTTTTTTGTAAGGTGGGAGGCGCAAGCAGCTCTCAAAAACGGAACTCATTGAAATTGTGCAATATTTTTTCCTGACTTTTCTTACCATTTTTTTTTCTTTGCGGTGGGAGGGGGCGGGGCCTACCGCTTCTGCGTTTAGCCCATTGTGCACATAATAGGGCCGCTCAGACGTAAAACAACCCAACCCATCAAAGCCATCCTGTGTATTGTTTAACGTGCACAGAGATCCTGCACACGAGATCGTCTTTAATATCCCATCCGACGGACGGCAGCCTTATGTGTAGCATCAATGTCCTTTTCTGACCGGAAGCAGAATTGGCAACCTCGAACCCATGTTTTGAAGATTATGAGATTGGTGCGCTGCCTACTAAGCCGACCCCCGATTCTAAGGGAGCCTCTGAAACAGTGAAACTAAATATTATGGAAACATATACTGTAATGAAACAGAATACGCTCAATAAAATGAAATAAAACTGATGAATTCTATTCATACTGATATTTTTTCTTACTTATTCAACGTATCATGAAAGTCATCGAAATTATCAAGGGTTAACCACATTTGCGTGCTTTTCATCCATTATATTATGATTCATCATATACTGCTTAACGTCAGAATTCCCAACGAGTAAAGGATACCATAATTCATCCTTTAATGACTCCATTCCTTCCACTGATTAATAACAATGACTGTGAAGAAATTCGATCGATAGGACCAATACCAGGCTAAAGATTTTTTTTCCCATTCAGAGTAAATTGTTTTCCAATATGATCGAGGTTATAATGCCTGTGATTGATTAATAAGTGTTCCTCGTGCATGATACTTCAAACGACAATTTATGCGATATTTGTCCAGACTCCAGGAAATGATGTCTAAAATCATGTGATGCTCAGGAATAGTTTTACGCAAGGCCGGATTTAGGAGGGAAAGGGGCTATGCTTCCCCCTCTTTTGAGAATGCTAATAAGGGTAATAATAGGAAAAAAGTAATTAAACATGTGCATATGGGGCGGGGGTGGCTCAGTCGGTAGCGCGCCAGGCTCGTAATCTGTAGTTCCCAGGTTCGAGTCCCAGCTGGGTCAGCGTCGAGATTTATCTCCGCAAAATTCCCCGCCCTGCCCATGATCAGTAGGGGACACCGATGGGCTTGGAAAGGCCGCCGTCCGTCGGATGGGACGTTAAGCCGTTGCCCCGTGTGCGGGAGAGCCATACCCTGTGCACGTTAAAGAACACGCTGGATGGCCTTTGACTGTCCATAATTTACCATCTGTCTTCCAACAGCTGTTCCAGTGGTTCCCCTCCCCCAACCTTCTCTGAGCCTTCGGGGTCCATGTGACCTGGCCATTTAGCCCATTGTGTGCAAAAAAGTGCCGCTCAGAGGTAAAACAACCCAACCCATGTGCATATCTCGTGCATTTTGCATGAAAAGGTATTTAATTGCTCCTAAAACGGAAGGGAAAATGTTATGCTGCAATGGAAATCCAGTCTCTTGGTCCCCTTTTATAACGCTTTTCTCTTGATCAATTGCGTCGTTTGTCAGCATATTTGTCATATATTTGCCAGTCCCTCTCCCTGTATTATTTTCTCGATTCGGCAGTAGTTTCATGGATGTCTAAAATCATGTGATGATCAGGGTGAAAACAGAAAAATAAGGTCTTGACAGCAGAGTTCTTACCAGAAAAAAAAAATGTCCTTGACTTCTTATCGGGAAATCTCCAGTTTAGTGGCTTAGTTACGATGTTCTATGACCGGGCTCAGAATGGGGATGCAAGAGATTTCTATTCCCAAAACAAAAGTAAATATAATTCTTTTTTTTTCTCTCTGCGCTACTTCTACGCCAAATGCATTTTCTTCCGGCCTTACGTTCTGCTACCGAGGATAACTGTACTCCCCTCCCCATCCACTCCCTACACCCTACTCTCGGGTCCATCTCTACACTGCCTTGCTCGGTGTACATCTTTTACCCCTTCGCTCGGAGTACTCTCTTCACAGCCTCGCTCAGGCAAAAATATAGAAAAAATAAAGGGGGGGGGGAAGAGGAAAGTCGTAAAAAACGTAAACGGGCAGTCGTTCCGAAGTACATCGTATAAAAGGAAAAAAAAGGAGGGAGAAGAGACTGAAATTCTATTGCAATGCAACATTTTCTTCGCTGTTTTAAATATTATGAAACTTGATAAATGCGGGAAATATACATGAGCTCAGCAGTTTTCTCTTATCATTATCCTTACTATCATCCTCTGTGGAGGGGATCTTTCTCCCCTTCCTCATTAGCTTCCCCCCCTCCCAAGATTCGGCCATGCTCTAACTACCCTCTAGCTAAGCAATTGCTTAGGTTTGTATCGAATTCCTGTTAAAGATAATTTTTCAATGTTTGCTTTTGTTTTTTGCTTTTGTTTTCCACTATACAGGTTATTTCATCTAGCATATTAAAAATGAGCTCATAAGAACAAACAAAGAAACTCAGGTCACATGATTTAGCATCTGCATTCTACAACTACACTGAACTTCACAATGAGCACTTCTAAATACATCATCTTGGCCCTACTACATCATTTCCTTCTACTCACCGTAGTCCTTATTCAACCGTTGAATCCCATCACATCTTGTGATCCCATTTCGCCAACCCAGTCGCTGCTAGATGTAGCAGAGTGGTGTGAACCAACCGTAAAGCAAAGGATCCTTTCGAAGCAATAGATTATTCCCTCTCTAAGTCCATGTATCTCAGCAGGTGGTTTAACTAAATGGATGACCAAGCAAAGCCTCATGACCTAGCAGCACTCTCTAGTCTCGACGGAATACAAATAATCCTGCGTGCTCCGCATGATCCTTGGGAAAATGCTCCGCATAATTCTAACGTGCAACGAAAGCAGTGGAGGTGAGGCGACGCTAACCTCGACGGAATCTTTCCCTGTGAATATAAAAGAGGATGGAGAAATATGCGAGAAGTTTCCCGACATTGCTCTTCCTACTTCGCCCTATCACATATGTCTCAATATTCCTTAAGGTGAAGGACATAACTTTGCGCATCAGCTGCGAAAGGGAGTGTTAAGCAACTGGTAGTGTGCGAGCCGTTAAGGAAGCAGCAGCAGAAGTCAATTCTTGTTAAATGCAATAAACGCAGAGGAGAGAGAGACTGCGGAGGCAAAATTTCTAAACGCACTTGGCTCAGAGATGTAGAATAAATTGTTTTAAAGAGCTTCGAGATACGACAGAAAGAAAATAAGAAATTGCAAATGAGCCGTTAGGGTATTATTTTCCTTATCATTTTCTTGTTTATCCTTGGAATCATACGTGATAGTGGATATTGGGGGAGGAGGGGTCAGATTTTCGAAGGGCTGAGCGATGTTTCGGGAAGGTTTAAAAAAAAGTAATTCCTAGCGGAAGGATTACTTTTTTCCGGTTTATTATTAGGGGGAAAGCCCAGCTTTCTGGATACGAACCCGGCTAAAAAAAATTTTAAATCCCATGAATAAACCTCTTAGAATAAGTTCATACTTATTTATAACTGATAATCAGGGTTGGGTTGTTTTACCTCTGAGAGAACACTTTTTTGCACACCATGGGCTAAATGGCCAGGTCACATGGACCCCGAAGGCTCAGAGAAGGTTGGGGGAGGGGACCCAATGGAACAGCTGTTGGGAGACAGATGGTAGCCTCCCGTCAAGGCCATCCAGCGTGTTCTTTAACGTGCCCAGGGTATGGCTCTCCCGCACACGGGGCCACGGCTTAACGTCCCATCCGATGGACGGCGGCCTTTCCAAGCCCATCGGTGTCCCCTACTGACCGTGGATAGGGCGGGGAATTTTTGCGGAGACAAATCTCAACGCTGACCCAGCTGGGACTCGAACCTGGGAACTACAGATTACCAGCCTGGCGCGCTACCGACTGAGCCACCCCCGCCCCACTGGTAATCAGGTGGAGGTCATATTTAAAATCATTAAGATATTTCCCGAATCGAAATTAAGAAAATATGATAATACCAGTTAAATATACAAAGATCTGAAACGTTTAAGTGCAAAAATCCAAATAGGTAATGGTTGAAACTCCCACAGATTGAAGTTATTCAAAATAACTGTTGCCACCAATAAATTTGAAATAAGGGATGCATCAGATTAATTTCTTTCTCGTTTTGCGTGATAAAAGTCATTGTTCCATTTGTTGGTTAAAGGGCACGAGCGTTTTTGTGAAAATTGAAATTCTAACCAAACACGAGAGGGACACGAGATTCTTCGTTGAAAGGAAAGCTTCAAAAACTACGAATTCGTATCGGAAATTAAAATCATTAACTTAATTTTAAAAATATATAAAAGTTAATAAACTTATACTTCATATGTTAATTAATAAAAGTTTTAGTATGTTAAGTAATAAACAATTCTTTACAAAAATAATAATAATTTTTTCGTAGTATATACATTTTTTGTGCAACTCAAACCATGTACGTAAAGCTTAAAATAGATTTAGTTACATAACCCTGGCAAATTGTGTCCGAGGGACTCTGATGGGGACGAAAAGATTTGAAAAGTTCGATTATCTGAGCGAGGTAAGTAGTGAGAAGAATAAGAGTTCTGGCACAATGTTAAAGTATAGGGAAACCCATGTTAACCTGTGGTTATACATTGTTATACATAGCCTATGGTTATACATATAGTTTAGCCCCTCATCCTCCAAAATCTCCTGGGGCGGGAATGGCTCAGTCGGTAGCGCGCCAGGCTCGTAATCTGTAGTTCCCAGGTTCGAGTCCCAGCTGGGTCAGCGTTGAGATTTATCTCCGCAAAAATTCCCCGCCGTGCCCACGGTCAGTAGAGGACACCGATGGGCTTGGAAAGGCCGCCGTCCGTCGGATGGGACGTTAAGCCGTGGCCCCGTGTGCGGGAGAGCCATACCCTGTGCACGTTAAAGAACACGCTGGATGGCCTTGACGGGAGGCTACCATCTGTCTCCCAACAGCTGTTTCAGTGGGTCCCCTCCCCCAACCTTCTCTGAGCCTTCGGGGTCCATGTGACCTGGCCATTTAGCCCATGGTGTGCAAAAAAGTGCCGCTCAGAGATAAAACAACCCAACCCGTAATTTGTTATTTAGCTCGGTCATAAATCTGAGCACTATACAAGGCATTGAATATTTCCTAGATTTTTCTCCTGCTTTTGACTGTCTATTATATTGAGGCAATTCCGTTTTTTTTTTCTTTGATTTGCGACATATAGGACAGAGAAGAATCCTAGAAGCTACTCCTAGCTTTTACTGGCCTTCTCATACAAGGACATCCCCTACTAAGATCGAAGTCACTGCTGACCACTGCCTTAGTTAGAGCTAACACAACAAGTTTGCCTTGCTGGAACAGTCGCTAGCTGCCTATCCACTATGCCAGTTAAGGCCTGGCATAGTGGTTAGAAGATTTCGTTTCGAAACTTCTGACGTGGGGGAATATCATATGGTGCCTCGAAATATATCCATTATCTTTCCTTCTCTAAAAGAGAGGGAGAAAAATGAAACCAGAGGTGATTAATGGTAATGATTTTTATGCCAAATGAAAGCTTGCGACATAGGGACCGCCATCTACTCTATATTCGAAAGAGCTTCAGACCCGAGCATCGCCGAGCACATCTGCTAGTATAACATTATCATAATAAAAAAAAATGCAGTTTTTACTGAAAAATAAAAGGAAATTAAATATGAACAAGTAAGTTCAGTAATGGTGTTTTAATGAGTTACTAACACAAGACAAACCATATTGATTGAAAAATATACAAATTTTTGGACTCTAAAATTTGGTCAACTGGCTTGTTGTTTAACTGAACTAATATAATGACTAATAATGAACTTAACTGAACTAATAAATATATATGCAAATGTGACTTTTCCTCCCTTTTCTAAAGTAGGTTATAAAATTTTAAGAATATCAGAAAATTCAACTGTAGAAATACTGTATTATCAAAGAAAGGGACCACAAATTTTGGCCGTAAAACTGAGGGAAGACGACTCTGTTTCATAAGTTATGCCCATAGTGCTCCGATGTTTATATTGTTAACCAAATGTTTTATTGCATTTCAGTTACCCAGTTCGTCCCATAGAGAGGAGCGAACTGGATAACTGAAGTACAATAAAACTTTCGGTTTCTTTATTAAGATTTCAATACTTATCCTTTTGAGAGTTCGTACGTAAAGCTTAATATAGATTTCTCCAATCCTACGGAATTTCTGTGGGGCGGGGGTGGCTCAGTCGGTAGCGCGCCAGGCTCGTAATCTGTAGTTCCCAGGTTCGAGTCCCAGCTGGGTCAGAGTTGAGAATTATCTCCGCAAAATTCCCGCCCTGCCCACGGTCAGTAGGGGACACCTATGGGCTTGGAAAGGCCGCCGTCCGTCGGATGGGACGTTAAGCCGTGACTCCGTGTGTGGGAGAGCCATATACTGTGCACGTTAAAGAACACGCTGGATGGCCTTGATGGGAAGCTACCATCTGTCTCCCAACAGCTGTTCCAGTGGGTCCCCTCCCCCAACCTTCTCTGAGCCTTCGGGGTCCATGTGACCTGGTCATTTAGCTCATTGTGTGCAAAAAAGTGCCGCTCAGAGGTAAAACAACCCAACGGAATTTCTGTAAAATAACAATAATAATTATTATTCTTTAAAAATATCCTGCCCTTGATGTCCCAGGGGCCCACAACACTAAGGGGATGCTAGAGCGCTCATCGCCCTTTAGCAGTCCGCGCCTGCCGAAAGAAATCAAGCTTTTACCTGGTGGAATGCAAATCTTCTTTCGTCTCAGCTTTCTTAAAGTTCAGTCTTTTCAAGCGATCCTATAACCATATTAGGTAGTACATAATATGAAATGTAAAATAATAATTAACCTACTTAATTTATTTAGTCATTTGACAAGAGTCACAAAATTTTAAGATATATAAATAGCCAGCATTTTTTACCACACGAGCAGGACAAAGACATATTGCAGCGGATGTGGAAGGAATAGGATTTGGGTTGTTTTACCTCTGAGCGGCACTTTTTTGCACATCATGGGCTAAATGACCAGGCCACAAGGACCCCGAAGGCTCAGAGAAGGTTGGGGGAGAGGACCCACTGGAACAGCTGTTGGGAGACAGATGGTAGCCTCCCGTCAAGGCCATCCAGCGTGTTCTTTAACGTGCACAGGGTATGGCTCTCTCCCGCACACGGGGCCACGGCTTAACGTCCCATCCGACGGACGGCTGCCTTTCCAAGCCCATCGGTGTCCCCTACTGACCGTGGGCAGGGCGGGAAATTTTGCGGAGATAAATCTCAACGCTGACCCAGCTGGGACTCGAACCTGGGAACTACAGATTACGAGCCTGGCGCGCTACCGACTGAGGCACCCCCGCCCCTAGAAGAAGGAGCCAACAACTTCCTTTGAGCAGCATACTGTGCAAAGACAGACTGAGTTGGTTTCGCCATGTTATCCATATGCATATCTGCAGATTGGCGAATAGGATCATGAGCAGCGTGCCAAAAGGCTTCAGGAAAAGGGGGAGACCTAGGAATGCTGTGGGTAGACAATGTCAAACAGGACCTTGATAGAATTGGCATACAATGGTCAATTGCATCAGATGGAGCTCAGGACAGCTAAGTCTGGAAGACAAAATTATACGGTCTTGTAGGATCTTCGTAGCCCATGGCTGCATAAGGATTTTGTATGTATTGTATATGAAACTTGAAACACTGTCCCAAATTACCTCCCTTTGATGTCCCAAGTTACCTTCCTTTGAAACTGTCTGCTGGCACTGTCCAAAATTATTCTCTTTTGATATCCCATGTTATCCTCCTTTGATGCTGTCTGCTGCCACTGTCCCAAGTTATCCTTATTTGATGTCCCAAGTTACCCTCCTTTGATAATGTTCGCTGGCATTGTCCAAAATTACTCTCATTTGATGTCCCAAGTTACCCTCCTTTCATACTGTTCGCTGGCACTGTCCCAAATTATCCTCCTTTGATGTCCGAAATTATCCTCGTTTGATACTCTCTGCTGGCACTGTCCCAAGTTACCTTCACTTTTCGTTTTTAGTAAATATTATTTTATACTGATCTTTTATCTAGGTAATGTCATGAAAAAACACACACAGTGTATTGTAGCGAAATAGTTAGCTTTTGAGCAATAATGGTAAAAAACATCGCATTAATACTCTTAAAACTAAAAAACATTTTCTGCTAATCATTTTAAGAATTCTTTATGAAACAAAATATATATAATTAGAATGAACAGTTTGAGAGGGCCAACTATATCGTAAAGTTTAAAAAGTACACTGGTGATAGCTAACCAATCTATTTCCTTGATTAGATTATTATACCATTTCCACAAGCAGAAATTAAACCTACTGTAAAATGTCCCTAGTTATCTCAAAAGACTTTGGGTAACTAGTCCGATAGAGCCCTGCGCTGATGCAGATATCCGCATCCGCGCAGAATAATCATTTTGTGATACAGATTTAATAAATATGATAACTTGATTACTGTGTGAATATGAGTGCAAATATACGGCGCTTGTCTGCTTCGCCAAATCTTATCGAGTAACGCTTTTAAGGTATTTCCTTTCTTCTAGGGGCGGGAGTGGCTCAGTCGCTAGCGCGGCAGGCTCGCAATCTGTAGTCCCAGCTGGGTCAGCCTTGAGATTTATCTCCGCAAAAATTCCCCGCCCTGCCCACGGTTAGTAGGGGACACCGATGGGCTTAGAAAGGCCGCCATCCGTCGGATGGGATATTAAGCCGTGGCTCCGTGTGCGGGAGAGCCTTACCCTGTGCACGTTAAAGAACACGCTGGATGGCCTTGACGGGAAGCTACCATCTGTCTCACAACAGCTGTTCCAGTGGGTCCCCTCCCCAAACCTTCTCTGAGCCTTCGGGGTCCATGTGACCTGGCCATTTAGCCCATGGTGTGCAAAAAAGTGCCGCTCAGAGGTAAAACAACACAACCCTTCTTCTATACTCCTTGATTGGTTCGATTAATCAGTACAACTGATCCATTGGATATTGATCAAAAATATTTAATACAAATGACTGAAATATAATTAAATTTCATTTAAAAAGTTTATATATATATTTTTTGAATACAATCATATATATATATACATTTGAATACATTGATTAAAAATAATTGTTCAGCATTTAATCAAATCCTGCAATGAATAAGTTTCTGTTACTAACATACTTAGCAAATCTAAAAGTAATACATGTCGGAACCGTTTTGAAGCTATGTTGTTGTACTCGGGAAATGTAAATGATGTTTGTGGGTTATATAAATAACCGAAGTTCGTCCCTCAGCCTCCCATGCCAGCAAATGTTAATTCAAGAAAATTAGAATACAAGGTCATTACACTCTAATTGAAAATGGTGTAACGATATTTGGTTGGGCTGAAAGGATTACTTTACAGTAATAAGGTTTTTCTTTCCTCTTTCAATGCATTCCGATCAAAGAACACCAACCTCATTCAGTTGCCCTGAAATATCCCCTTTGAGCCAATCTTATTACAATATAGGAACTCTTCCAGTCCAATCAAATATCGTTACACGGTTTTCGAGTTGTGCTGTAATTTCTTTGCATTAAAATTTGCTTTTGTTAAATGACCTATATATGCCTGTCTGTCGTATCGATTATTTTGTAGATGTGCAGCGTGGATCGTCACTTTTTATGTCACACTTGCCAATTATTCATTCTTTATCTAGTATTGACATAATGTTTATGCACTTTTCTCTCTTCTTTTTAGGGAAACCACGCTTTGACCTTAGCTGTGTGAGCGCTTTTTCCATACTTCCTGTGGTGGCCTTCCCCAGATCTGGACAATTTCCCCTGCAATGCCCTATTGGCCTCGCCGCTGCTGTACTGCCCTAGTCCTTCCTACTCAATGGCTGACGGTGGACACTAAGGGCCTGGTGACGTCAAAGCTGATCAGGTGTACTCGTTACATAATGGATTTTCGAAACGGAGAGACTATTCATAAATTGGATAAGGTTGCAAGGTGACCTGATCCTATGTCCCCAATTAACCTCACGTAAAATGAGATGTGGACTAACCTCTGCACATCCAAAGACCGAACACTGCAGCACGTTATGACATGGGAATGTGTCTCAACAGGTTTTAGACGTTTATATACGAAAACATTGTCGAATATATCCAAAATAAAGACTACATGCAGAAGTAAAAGGTTCCACAAGCATGCCCAACAGATTTTCACATCTCATTAAGGTATTCATTTTGACTTTCTGTTCGCCTAAGTATTACGCAGAGAAATTAAATAAGTAAAAGGAGAAAATTTCCAGTATAAAGAACCTCAAAAAATTGCTTTTGGAAGCGAAGTGTAAATTAGTTCGTTTTTTTTGGAAGACTCCTCTGAAGTAATTATAGTTTAGAATTTCGCTTATTGAGATTTGTTCGGCGTGAATTCTTTAAGAGAAACGTTATTTGAGGAGCCAATCATCCTAAAAGACGAAGAAGCAATGAATGTATCAAAATCTACGTCTGTGGTCTTCTGAAGAACTGACAGTTATATTCTTAAATGAACCTTCTTCGTTCAAGTCAGAAAACTGTCTCGGATATTACAGGTTGTGATTCTTGTACAGTGTGAGACATTGTCGTAGCAGTTATCTGATAGTTGGCATCTTATCCATTCTACAAAGCCGTTTCTCACATATTCAGGTACTTTTTTTTAACTTTATATTTTTTTTCGAAATATATTCTTAACTGCTACTTGTAAAAAAATTATGTATTAATATACAGTCGCTCAAAAGAATATCCGAACACTGTGATTGATTACAGAATTCAGAAAAAATATCTGGCAACTTTTTTTTAGAAATTAGTAATCTGGCAACCTTCATGTACGTACACGAAGGTTGCCAGAAGGTTGCACGAAGGTTGCGTGTACGTACACGAAGGTTGCCAGATCACTAATTTCTAAAAAATGTTGCCAGCTATTTTTTTCTGAATTCTGTAATCAACCATAGTGTTCGGATATTTTTTGAGCGACTGTAGACATTAATATGAATATAATACAGGGATTTCTCTCCAACGCGGATTCGCTGTAATTCCGTGTAAAAAATCTTAGTTTTTTTCCTCATCAGATTGTCAAAAAATAAAAAAGTAATTTGTTTTTATTCAAAGGATTCTTAGCCATATCTAAACCTATACACAACCATTGGTATCTTCAAGGGTGGGGAAGAGGTGCAGTCCCCCCACCCCAGGAAAAATTTATTGACAAATTGTGATGACTATTACATGTGTACCAAAATATTAATATTTTTTACTTAATGAAATATGTATATTTTTACGTTTCCTTTTGTTTTTGTAAGTATATCATTTATACAATATATAGTTATAAATGTCAAAAACATTTTTACATGTGTTTTAAAAATAAATATCCTTTTTTTTTGCTTTCTTCTCGGGAGTTGTGTTATGATGTGATGTATGAATGACTATCATCTTCGGAACTCTGCTTATTAATGAATGGCTGGACCTAAATATTTCTATCTTTCAACACTGATTTGCTTTTAGGTCTACCCACCACCTTAAAAAAATTTGCCTCACCCTGAATGCCGACGAACATGCAAATTACACGTGACTTTGTCTATTCACAATGTCTTGCTTCTTTAACGGATGAGACGTTACGCCGCGAATCCCTGTACAGGAAAGCCATAACCTGTACACGTTAAATAACACACCGGACGGTCTTGACAGGAGACTGCATCTATCTCCTAACAGCTGTTCAGTGGGTCCCTTCTCCCAATCTTCTTTGAGCCATCCTTGTCGTTTAGCCCATAGTGTGCATAAAAGGTTGCGCTCAGAGGTAAAACAACCCATGCCAACTGTGTTTAGTATGAGGTCCGATGAAGGTGTTGACTATGGGAGGCGTTTAAGAAGCATTTTCTTTCCATAATTAGTCCATTTTTTTTTTCAGAGTGGCCCAACTACAACTGCACGCAGTGAGTGACACTGAAGCGTGGGTTTGGCATACTGCCTGAGTGCTATAAAAAAAAATTTGCATATCAAGTGGAAAAACTCAATTAATAGACTTTGGAATTTTTCAAGTGAATTAATCAGAGAGCTCCGAGCAGTTTCATGGTGTTTTTATGTGTACATTTTTATATTATTTATTTTTACGTAAAAAATTACCTAATTTTTTTACAGTTCTTACTTTATAATAAATAAATACACCCTCAAGCAGGGAGGGTGACCACCTGAGAACACCGCGTGCAGTTGACAAAAAATCTGCTGAGGACCCGCCATCCTCACAGATCCTTCTACTATGGCGTGTTAAACTGACAGGCTCCTGTCAGACCTCTGTGGCAAGCAGCTGCTTGAGGAGGTATTTATTTTATTCTTACTATAGGTGTTTGTATACAGCGTGAATCTGAAAAAGTGGGCAAAACTTTACGGGGTGGTAGAACGCAGCTATACGAGCAATATTCGTCATAGAATGTATGGTCGGAACGCAAACGGCGAGCCGCTAGGTGGCGTTGGAAATGGTATAAAAGGGTATAAAAGGTAAAAAGTATAAAAGGTCGTCACATCGCAAATGTGCGTCGGTCCCTATCCCGCAGGTGTGAAGCCTGCATTACAGCTGGCGGCAGCTCTTTTGAGCAATTTCTTTGAGCATGTACCTCAATTACATTCCTGTTAATAAAATGTTTTCTGAAGTATCTCCTCTCCTTCTTGTGTTCATTCTTTAAATGTGACAGTGGAAAACTACCTTTTAACTTCTCACCGCTTGCGTTCCGACCATACATTCTATGACGAATATTGCTCGTATAGCTGCGTTGTACCACCCCGTAAAGTTTTGCCCACTTTTTCAGATTCACCCTGTACATACATTTTCATGAATTACGATTATTTACCGAGGTGCTTTGAGGTTGGGGCCCTTACTCTATATAAATTAAATACATATTACAGGGTAATGTATGGATATTTTTTTCTATAACAAGCAGTTGCTTCAGGGAAAATTTATTTGATTTACAATAGCTCTGGTGAATACAGATTTCACTTAAAGCTGAACTGCAGGGAAAGTATCCACTGCGTTACAAGGGAGTTAAATGTGAGCTCAGACGCCATATTCTTAGGTATATTTTCATATTCTGTCATATAGTAACTTCTTAAATAAACTTTTAATGAAAAATGCGAGTGATTATAATTTAAAGATCTCGATCAAGTCTTGTTACAATTTCATTTTTCATCAAAATACCTCCAGCATTTAAAGACTTATGAAACAAAATTTTGTTTAAGAGTTGAATGTTGTTGAAAATGGAGATTGAAATTGATTTAACTGAGATATTTAAATTATCTTCAGTCACATTTTTCCATAAAAAGCTTATTGAACAAGTTACCGAGATCCGTATCTGAGTTACTCAATATAGTATGGAACTATACCTAAAAAAACGTGACCGCTGGGTATATATCAATATAAAACTTCAATATTAACACGCAATTAAATATAATTTTGCGTAAAATACTGTATATATATGGCCATTTTCACATATGACTCTGTTTCTAAACAGAGTCATATGTGAATAAAAAAATCGATTCAGAATAACTTCTAAATGACCTTTCTGTAGAAAAAGTGACTCAATGTAGACTGAGTGCTCACTCAGGTTGGGTTGGGTTGTTTTACCTCTGAGCTGTTGTGCACTTTTGTGTGCACCATGTTGTGCACTTTTTTGCACACCATGGGCTAAATGACCAGGTCACAAGGACCCCAAAGGCTCAGAGAAGGTTGGGGGGAGGGGACCCACTGAAACAGCTGTTAGGAGATAAATGGTAGCCTCTCGTCAAGGCCATCCAGCATGTTCTTTAACATGCACAGGGTATGACTCTCCTGCACACGGGGCCACGGCTTAACGTCCCATCCGTCGGACGGCGACCTTTCCAAGCCCATCGGTGTCACCTACTGACCATGGGCAGGGCGGGGAATTTTGTGGAAATAAATCTCAACGCTAACCCAGCTGGGACTCGAACCTGGGAACTACTAACCCTTTTTAATTAACTATTAACCTTGACACTAATCCTTCTCCTTCTCCTCACCTCACCTCTCCATCACCTGGGGCGGGGGTGGCTCAGTCGGTAGCACGCCAGGCTCGTAATCTGTAGTTCCCAAGTTCGAGTCCCACCTGGGTCAGTGTTGAGATTTATCTCCGCAAAACTCCCCGCCCTGCCCACCGTCAGTAGGTGACACCGATTGGCTTGGAAAGGCCGCCGTCCGTCGGACGGGACGTTAAGCCGTGTCCCCGTGTGCGGGAGAGCCATACCCTGTGCACGTTAAAGAACACGCTGGATGGCATTGACGGGAGGCTATCATCTGTCTCCCAACAGCCGTTCCAGTGGGTCTCTTCCCCCAACCTTCTCTGAGCCTTCGGGTTCCATGTGACCTGGCCATTTAGCCCATGGTGTGCAAAAAAGTGCCGCTCAGAGGTAAAACAATCCAACTTTGAAGAACACGCTGGATGGCCTTGACGGGAGGCTACCATCTGTCTCCCAACAGCTTTTCCAGTGGATCCCTTCCTCCAACCTTCTCTGAGCCTTCGGGGTACATGTGACCAGGCCATTAGCCCATGGTGTGCAAAAAAGTGCCGCTCAGAGGTAAAACAACCCAACCCAACTCCATCACCTGAAGCTTAGCATGTACAAGACCAAGATAAATAAAGCCCTCTTATTGTTATTATTTGTTTATTATTCAATCTGTATGTATAAATCATGTTAATTAATATGCATAGAACATTGGTTATGAACTTAAAAACATTTCAGAGATTATAAACAGACGAAACAGAGCACCAGGGTTTTTGCAAATCCTCATCTCCTCCACCTGAAATGTGCCAGTGGCATTGAAGTTAAAATGTAAAGAGGTATAAATTTTTACTTCTGGGTCTCTGAAACGGATTATCTAAAACCGGATTGAACATGTAATTCGTTTAACGTCACTTTTCCCAGAACGAATTAGTGATGTTAAACGAGGGTTGACTGTATTAGATAACAGGTATAACCCATTCAGGATGGGAGGACGGATTCTGTCTAATTTCCTTCCAACAATGCATGTTGACGTTACGCTTGGCAATTTTCATGGAATACGCATAATAGAGGCAAACGTCACTGTTGGGGAAATTGCTCTCTCTATTTGGAGGTTGGCTCAATCGTTAGCACACCAGGTTCGTAATCTGCAGTTTCCAGATTCGAATCCCACCTGTGCCAACGTTGTAGATTATTTCCTCTAATCCCACCAACCTGCCTCGGGGAGATAGTGTGCACGGAACCGAAAGAGGAGTCTAATGGACGCTCAATTCCCAGACATTGCACATGCGTGTGCCAAAGAATTTCGACTGGCTAAACTAATCGCTAAAAAAAGATACATATTACTCACTCTTGGAGTAACCGATACTTGCAGCAGATTTTTATTCTTTTATGTCGTATAAAAGTATAAATGACACCATTAATTAGTGTTGCTAATCATGTAAACAATTCATCAGATTATTTAATTTTTGTGGTTTTCACGTCGAAAAAACAAAGACAATCCACCGACGGAAATACATGAAACGAGAAATCTTGAGTGTAGAATTCCACACTTTACTGATTCATTCTCTCTATAACCTTATTAATTTTTGGTGTTTTTTCTTTTCGAAAACTCAGCCGACGATTTCATGTGAAACGAAAATTCATGACTGTGTGATGACGCACTCTATTGATGTAACATTCTTGAGCAAAAGGGCTGGGGTGGCTCAGTCGGTAGCGCGCCAGACTCGTAATCTGTAGTTCCCAGGTTCGAGTCCCAGCTGGGTCAGCGTTGAGATTTATCGCCGCAAAATTCCCTGCCCTGCCCACGGTCAGTAGGGGACACCGATGGGCTTGGAAAGGCCGCCGTCCGTCGGATGGGACGTTAAGCCGTGGCTCCGTGTGCGGGAGAGTCATACCCTGTGCACGTTAAAGAACACGCTGGATGACCTTGACGGGAGGCTACCATCTGTCTCCCAACAGCTGTTCCAGTGGGTCCCCTCTCCCAACTTCTCTGAGCCTTCGGGGTCCATGTGACCTAGCCATTTAGCCCATGGTGTGCAAAAAAGTGCCGCTCAGAGGTAAAACAACCCAACCCAATCTCGAGCAAAAGGTGTATATTTCATATCGGCGTAGTTGGAAAATTAATGATCGATGCAATTTTTCACTAACTGGAGCAAGCAGTATAAGGATTTTATGATAATAACTTTATGTTAAAATTTTGTAACTCTTTTATGATAAAGATTTTATTGTGCAGTCATGAATTCTCGCTTCTTATGAATCCGTCTGCCTCATTTTAAAAGAGGCCCCCCCAAAAAATAAATGGTCACAGAGAGATTAGATTTGTAAAGTGTGGATTCAAAAAAATCGTTCATAATCTCGTTACAACATGTTTTTGGTAAATCGAGTAACAGGGTTTCTGCGGAACTTGAGTCCATGTGCAGAATCCGTAGACAGATATAACGATTCCCTAGATAACTTTTACACTCACAGAACCATTCCACGTTTAGCGTTCCACGTTCGCAATTTCTTGGCAGGCAGAATGATTCCTTAGTTCATTGACAACTTAAGCCTAAATTTCTTCGCATGAGCAGTGCTTCGGAATAGAGCATACTACAAACTCATTTGATACCGAAAGGCTTGGAAAGGCCTCTGTCCGTCGGATGGGACGTTAAGCCGTGATTCCGTGTACAGGAAAGCCTTACTCTGTGCAATTAAAGAACACACTGGATGGACTTGATGGATGTTTCCATCTGTCTCCTAACAGCTATTCTGTGGATCCACTACCCAAACGATCTCTGAATCTTTGGGGGTCCTTCTGACTTGCACAACAAGTTTTTAAACCATGAAGTGCAAAAAAGCGCCGTTCAGAGGTAAAATAATCAAAGAGTGGATTATTCGATGAATAATTCAAAGATAAAAATAGCGCATATCAATCTCCATCGTTTCTGGGGTGATCAATTAATTTTAGCGCATAAAATAGCTCGTAACCAATTAACCTTAACACCTAACAACCACCTAAAGAGCGGTTCGTTTCATATTTATGAAATCATTACCTGCTTTTCGAATCGACCTCCTCTCAACCGCAACCTAGTACGACAACCATAGTGGAGGAGAACTAAAAATAATAAAAAAAACTAGCATTCTTCCTAGGCTAACTGAATACACGGCATGGATCGTTGAGCCAACGCATTGATCAGAGCAACAGAGCGCGAGAAACGGCGAGCTTCTCCATCACTTGGCTCGAGAGCAGCGACAGGTGATGACAGAACTCGCGCTAACAACGCCTCCAGCGAGTGCTTTCGTGTGTCACGTGACTCTAGACGCTGGCGTCAGGGGTCAACTGTAAATGACCTCCACGGCAGAGGCGGGATTATTGATTGGAGCAAAGGTCGAGAGATGGCCGAGGCTTCTCGTTTCCGAAATATGCTTCGAAGGTTTCAAGGCGATGGCGAACAGACATCACTTCATGGCAGGCATGACATCAATTGTAGGATTTGCCAATTCCTCCTTTGTTCTTTCCCTGTCCGATTTCTGTTCCGTTTATCGCAAATCGATTTTTCTACTCTCTCTTTGCTTTCACGTTGAAATCTTTTTCTTTTGCTTTCCCGCCCCCCCGTCAGAGTGGTTTTCAGTCTACATTGATCTTTCTATTTTAATTTGGGATCACGTTAGCGGACGTGCGTTAAGAGTGGGTTGATGCGAAAGGAAAAGAGACCCGGGTTCGTCCCCTAGAGGGTATGGAAGTTTTCATTCTGATTAGCGTAGTATCTCAGCTAAGGCCTAGTATCATTCTTAGATTTTTATGACGTACAATCGCTCAAAAAAGTATCCGAAGACTATGGCTGATTACAGAATTAAAAAAAAAATATCTGGCAACGATTTTTTTAGAAATTAGTGATCTGGCAACCTTCGTGTCACGTGACACGAAGGTTGCCAGATCACTAATTTCTAAAAAAATCGTTGCCAGATATTTTTTTTGAATTCTGTAATCAACCATAGTCTTCGGATAGTTTTATGAGCGACTGTACTACACTGACAATTAGGCCCGGTCTAGAAAAAAAAAATCGAGGGGGGGTGGCAAGAAACACAATCGAGCCGGATAAGTGTAAAATCGGAGGGGGGGGGGGGCAAAAGACTGGGTTCCAATGCAGTATTACATTTCCCCCTCCGTTTTAAAGGTCTTTAAGAAATTTCAATTTCATAAAAGAAATGCACCAAATATAAATAAATTCGATATTTTTTTATCTATTAACCTTACTAGCATTATGAAAGGGGGAATGGTTCCCCTTCTCCCCCCAACCCCCTCTTAGCACATCTACTCTGTCTGCAACCTCAAAATTTGTCAGCATCCGCGGATATTGGCTGTTTAATAACCTTCGGGATTTTGCAAATGCTTCAGGT
Source organism: Ryuthela nishihirai (assembly GCA_038380435.1). Classification (NCBI taxonomy): domain Eukaryota; kingdom Metazoa; phylum Arthropoda; class Arachnida; order Araneae; family Heptathelidae; genus Ryuthela; species Ryuthela nishihirai. The sequence continues at coordinate 23,874,112 of JAWZYU010000010.1, forward strand.
CTGATATGTGTTTGTGAATAAAGGAAATCAGTTGAATGGTTTATTAATGACTAATAATTATTAAAAAAAATATGCTGAGAGTAAAAAGTCTGTGATAGAGAAAAATATGCCATGCTAAATATTAGACAAAAATTTACTAATTTTGCAAATTTGTCTGATTTAATTTTTCTTTTTTGACTGCAGTTATCGATGATTATGGGAGTACGCTCCTTTTTATTGCCCAGTGACTCCTTTCTACATTTTGGGGCGGGGGTGGCTCAGTCGGTAGCGCGCCAGACTCGTAATCTGTAGTTCCCAGGTTCGAATCCCAGCTGGGTCAGCGTTGAGATTTATCTCCGCAAAATTCCCTGCCTTGCCCACGGTCAGTAGGGGACACCGATAGGCTTGGAACGGCCGCCGTCCGTCGGATGGGACGTTAAGCCGTGGCCCCGTGTGCGGGAGAGCCATACCCTGTGCACGTTAAAGAACACGCTGGATGGCCTTGACGGGAGGCTACCATCTGTCTCCCAACAGCTGTTCCAGTGGGTCCCCTCCCCCAACCTTCTCTGAGCCTTCGGGGTCCATGTGACCTGGCCATTTAGCCCATGGTGTGCAAAAAAGTGCCGCTCAGAGGTAAAACAATCCAATCCAATCCTTTCTACATTTCACTCTGTGAACTTCGCGATCTCCGCGAGTGAGTTCACAGATTTAATTGCAGTGTTCTATATAACAAATTTTAACTAATATTTTTTGAACTTATTCTTCTTTATCTGCAAAAAAAAAAAAATTTTTTTTCACATTGGGGTATTTTTTTACCTTTTAACTGAATATCATCATTGGATTTTTAAATCAAGTTTCTTTTTGTATTTTTTCAAGTAGTTTTTTCACTCATGTCAACCATCAATGATGCAATAATATTTGCTTACCTTTCTTCCCGCAAAATTCCCTTCTCTGCTCTCGATCAGCGATGGACTTGGAAAGGCCTTCATCCATAGATTGATCATTAAGCCGTGGCTCCGTGTGCGGGAGAGCCATACCCTGAGCACGTTAAAGAACACGCTGGATGACCTTGACCAGAGCCTAGCATGTCTCCTAACAGCTGTTCCAGTGGGTCCCCTCCCCTAACCTTCTCTGAGCCTTCGGGGTCCATGTGACCTGGCCATTTAGCCCATGGTGTGCAAAAAAGTGGTAAAACAACCAACAAACATTCCCCACAACCTTCTCTGAGCCCTCCAAATCCTTGTGACCTGGCCATTTATCCCATGGTGTGCAAAAAAGTGGTAAAACAACCAACCAACCCTCGCCCCAACCTTCTCTGAGCCCTCGAATCCTTGTGACCTGGCCATTTATCCCATGGTGTGCAAAAAAGTGGTAAAACAACCAACCAACCCTCCCCCAACCTTCTCTGAGCCCTCTGAATCCTTGTGACCTGGCCATTTAACCCACTGTGTGTAAAAATATGCCGCTCAGGTAAAACAACCCAACCATGTTTCTGTTCAGAACCCAACCATGTTTCTGCATATCTTATCAAATACGCTAGAATATTGAATTTAAATGATCACTAGAGTAAAGACCAAGTATTGTTTAAACTTTTTCTATGTCAAATATTTGTGGTTTTATTGCCATGGTTTATTATTTGTCAGTGGAGACCTAGGGATGCGAGAGGTCCTATTGACAGGTTTCGCTTAGACTAGGGGTGTCCAACCGAAAGCTAGAGAAAAGACATTATTAAAAAACGATATTCTGAAGGAGAGCGTCCCGTGGCCGAGTGGTTAGCAAGCTTGGCTACTGATCTAAGGGACCTGGGTTAGAGCCCCGGATTAGGCATGGATGTGTGTGTCGTTTTTTTGCTGAGGTCCTGCCATCCTCTCAGATCTCCTACTGTGGCATATAAACTGACAGGTTCCTGTCAGACCTCTGTGGCAAGCAGCTGCTTGAGGGGGAATTTATTTATTCTGAAAGAGCCGCAGGAAAAATTCTGTACTTAAAAAGGAAAACATATATTTCTAATGAGTAATGAATTGGAAAAAAACTATATTTCTTTAGGAATCAAGAAAATGTCGATTAAAAAAACAAAATATACATTGTCAGTAAGTACTATGCCATTAGTATTGACTAGCTATTGGATTATTTATCTGCTAATTTCTGTTTTACAACTATGAGTGTAAGCAATAGTGGTGTATATGAGAGTAATATGTTTGATGTCGATTTACATAGTGAAGGGAGGAATAATAATGTAATTTATGATAATATATGTACAAATAAGGAAAATATAACTTTAAATGATGTGATAGTAAATAACTCCGGAAAAAATATTTGCAAAATTGAAAAAATTAATCATGAAAATGTTTCTGAGAGTAAGTCTTACATTTGGGGTAAGGATTTCAAAATAATTTCTGGAAATATAAGAAGTTTGAGAAGAAATTTCGACCATTTTTTAATTTTCTTAAATTTGTCTAGGTTACATCCTGATGTGATAATACTTACAGAAATTTCGGTAAAAGATAACGAAATAAAATGTTATAAATTAAATGGGTATAGTCTATATTATAAATGTTGACAAGAAAATAGAGCAGGTGGAGTAGTTATGTACTTAAAGGATAATATTCATATTATTGATTGTTATAAAGAGTTCAGAACAGCCGAAATGTTGAAAATTCGAATAAAACTTAATAATGTTCAGATGGTAATTATAGGCTTCTATAGATATCACGGATACACAAAAGTAGAATTTATTGATGAATTGCAGGATAAGATTGGTGATATTTATGACAAATATGACATTATTTTGGGGGATTTGAACATAGATTTAAAAATGCACGATGCTGTAACTGAAAAATACCTTCAGATTTTAGATGTTAATGGCTTTTACGTTGCCCACGATGAAATCACTAGAGAGATGACAGGCAGTTGCTTGAATCATTTGTTTGTAAGGAATTTTAACAGCAGGGATTTAGCAGCGTACATTATTAAATTGCATATTTCAGATCATTACTCTGTTGGTTTACATATTGCAAGAAATGAGATGTAACACATTAATTTGAAACCTAACACTGGTAAATAAAAGGAAAACTAATATAAGTAAATTAAAAAATATTTTGAACGTAAGGGATTGGAGTTCAATTATAATTGTTCCTGATGTTAATTGCTCTTTTGAGAACTTTATCAGAGAATTAAATATGATGATAGATGAAGCTACTTCTATTGAAACAAATATAAAAGTGAGTAAGAAATTAACGCCGTGGATTTCAGATGCAATTTTAGTTTCTATCAAAGAAAGAAATAGGATGTTTAAATTGTAAAAGTGAGAGTAATATCAATGGACCAAATTTAGTTCAAAATTGCAAGAAATATCGTAATACTTTAACTAAAGTTATCAAGGAAGCGAAATCAAACTATTATAGCAATAAATTATTATTATTATATCAAAGTAATTTTAAGAAACAATGGGATGTCATTAATGAGTTGAGTGGAAGAACTAAAAAAAGAATACAATTGTCCAAAAATAATTGTTGATAATGATCAAAAATATAGTGAAATAGAAAATCCAGTAGCTTTAGCTAATGCTTTCAACGACTATTTCAATGGTATAATATATAAATTAACCCAAACTATTCCAAAATCAAATGATATTGAGATACTTCCATTTAAAGAAATATACAATTCATTCTTTATTGAAGAAATATACGACAGGGAAGTACAAGCAGTTATAAAGAATTTAAATTTGGGTTGTGTTGTTTTACCTCTGAGCGGAACTTTTTTGCACACCAAGGGCTAAATGGCCAAGTCACATGGACCCCGAAGGCTCAGAGAAGGTTGGGGGAGGGGACCCACTGGAACAGCTGTTGGGAGAGAGATGGTAACCTCCCGTCAAGGCCATCCAGCGTGTTCTTTAACGTGCACAGGGTATGGCTCTCCCGCACAACGGGGCCACGGCTTAACGTCCCATCCGACGTACGGCGGCCTTTCCAAGCCCATCAGTGTCCCCTATTGACCGTGGGCAGGGCGGGGAATTTTGCGGAGATAAATCTCAACGCTGACCCAGCTGGGACTCGAACCTGGGAACTACAGATTACGAGCCTGGCGCGCTACCGACTGAGCCACCCCCGCCGCAAAAGAATTTAAATTCTGGAAAGTCTTGTGGAACTGATAATATTTCTATATATATATTAAAAGAAATAAACAAAGAACTCGAAGGCATTTTGTGTTCTCTATTTAATAAATCTCTGTTATCAGATTCTTTTCCTGCTTGCCTTAAGGTTGCTACTGTTGTAGCAATTTTCAAGGGGGGTGATGAAACAAAATTTGAAAATTATCTACCTATATCTATTTTGCCGATTTTGAGTAAAATATCTGAAAAAAAGTTAAGAAGAGGATATTAAATTTTTTTGATAAATACAACTTTGTTTCAGACAACCAATATGGTTTTCAGAAAAATAGGGGCACTGAAGATGCAATTTTGAGATTGACCTCAATTATTCCTCAATTATTCATTGAATCATACCATTCATACGTGGTATTAGCAATAATTTGAAAGTTGCTGTTTTGTTTCTAGATGTAAAAAAAGCATTTGATTCCGTTTCTCAGAGTGTGTTGCTGAAAAATTTAGAAAAGGTTGGAATAGAGGTCTTATACCAGTGTTTCCCAACCTTTTTTGTGCCATGCCCCACTTAAGCCTTTCTAAAATTCTTATGTCCCCCCAGTATGTAAAATTTAACCGCCATACGGTTAAACTCTGAACGATTCCATTTTCGAATTGCCCCCTTGACAATCAAATTGCCCCCCTGTGGGGCGTGGGCCCCACGTTGGGAAACACGGTCTTATACTATCTTGGCTAACTAGTTATTTAACTGAAAGGCAGCAAATTGTAAAAATAAAAAATTGTTATAGTACCCCTGCTTATGTTAATTTTGGGGTCCCACAGGGTTCAGTCCTTGGACCAATATTATTTTTAATATTTTTAATGATCTATGTGATTTACCATTGAACGGGATTAACATTGTATTTGCAGATGATATTGCACTGGTTTACCTTGGCAACATTGATAATATTATTATAAAAATAAATGAGGATTTAAAAGAAATAAATAGCTGGTTTGTGAAAAATATGCTAATTTTAAATGTCAAGAAATAGAAATATATAAATTTTAGACTAAAAAATGTCAATTGATGAACTATACAATAAGTTATTTTATCATGATATAAACTGTCAAAATTGGTCATGTTCTTGTCCAGTTAATCAGGGTGTTGATGGTTTTAGACATCTGGTAGTATTTATAGATAGTAACCTCACATGGAAGTTGCATGTAAAAAACGTAGTAAAAAGCTTGAATATCATTTTTTGTTAAGAATATATTTTATTAGAAGTTTTTTGAATTTGTCCATGTTAAAAATAATTTACAATTCGTAGATAAAATCTTATTTGGAATGTGGTATTATTTCATGGGGTGGCCTTTTTGAATCGAATTTGAGAGCTATTCAGAATCTTCAAAATGATGCGTTGAGGTGCATGCTCAAGAAACGAAAGTTTGATAGCATCCAAAATTATTACACTTCTTTATAAGGGGCGGAGGTGGCTCAGTCGGTAGCGCGCCAGGCTCGTAATCTGTAGTTCCCAGGTTCGAGTCCCAGCTGGGTCAGAGTTGAGATTTATCTCCGCAAAATTCCCCGCCCTGCCCACGGTCAGTAGGGGACACCGATGGGCTTGGAAAGGCCGCCGTCCGTCGGTTGGAACGTTAAGCCGTGGCCCCGTGTGCGAAAGAGTCATATCCTGTGCACGTTAAAGAACACGCTGGATGGCCTTGACGGGAGGATCTTGCGGATCTTTAAAATTGTTTTTTTTTTCTTCTAGTGGTTCTTCACTAATTCTGGATTGGCCAAACCCCTGCTCTAAGATAAACCCGTCGATTAAATCCGCCGTAAAGCTGATAATCAATCTACTGAGCATGGTGGCTCAGTCGGTAGCGTGCCAGGCTCGTAATCAGCAGTTCCCAGGTTCGAGTCCTAGCTGGGTCAGCGTTGAGATTTATCTCCGCAAAACTCTCCGCCCTGCCCACTGTCAGTAGAGGAAACTGATGGGCTTGGAAATGCCGCCGTCCGTCTGATGGGACGTTAAGCCGTACGGAAAGCCACACTCTGTGCACGTTAAAGAACACGCTGGATATCCTTGACGGGAGACTAACATCTGTCTCCCAACAGCTCTTCCAGTGGGTCCCCTCCCCCAACCTTCTTTGAGCATTCGGGGTGCTTGTGACCTGTGTTGCCATCACCATCTGTCTCCCAACAGCTGTTCCAGTGGGTCCCCTCCCCTAACCTTCTCTGAGTCTTCGGGGTCCATGTGACCTGGCCATTTAGCCCATGGTGTGCAAAAAAGTGCCGCTCAGAGGTAAAACAACCCAACCTTCTTTATAAATTTTATAAGTCCGAAAATTATATATTTACCATTTGTTAACATATATTGTCAAAAACTGGGATGATTCAAATGTAAAAGTTTTCAATAAAAATACCAGACTTTCAACAGTTGTACATTTAAATGTGGTTACTCCCAGAAAAAAAGCTTTTTGCAAACATTATGCATACCTGGCTCCTGAAATATTCAATAGTTTACTTTACAACATAAAGAATAAAAGAAATCTTTATCTTTTTTTAAAAATTAATTATGAAATAGATACTCGAGCAAAAGGTAGAAAATTTGTTATAGTAATTATGCCTTGCATGATTATAGTGTCTAAATACACATTTTGAGTAATAATGTTAACGAGTTTATTATATGTCAGTGTTAAATAAGTTGGTAGTATTGGTTTATAATATTTTATGTTTTCTTAATCTAATATCTCCACAAACGAGCTTTCGTTCATGTGGAATTTTGAATTTTACACTTTCAAAATTGTCTTTTTACTTTGGAAAAGAAAAATATTTATTTCTTTTGTTATTATAAGTTTTAAATTACATGTTTGTAATGTATCAAAAGTGTGAAATAAATTTGAATTAAAATTGAAAAAAAAATGAAAATTGGCAAAAAATCATTTATTTTTACACCTAAAAGTGCGTGGTCCAAAAATGGAAAGATACTCTCAGATTCAGTAGGTTGAGTTGGGATGGGTTGTTTTACCTCTGAGCGGCACTTTCTGCACACAATGGGCAACACAGGTCACAAGCACCCCGAATGCTCAAAGAAGGTTGGGGGAGGGGACCCACTGGAAGAGCTGTTGGGAGACAGATGTTAGTCTCCCGTCAAGGATATCCAGCGTGTTCTTTAACGTGCATAGAGTGTGGCTTTCCGTACGGCTTAACGTCCCATCAGACGGACGGCGGCATTTCCAAGCCCATCAGTTTCCTCTACTGACAGTGGGCAGGGCGGAGAATTTTGCGGAGATAAATCTCAACGCTGACCCAGCTAGGACTCGAACCTGGGAACTGCTGATTACGAGCCTGGCACGCTACCGACTGAGCCACCATGCTCAGTAGATTGATTATCAGCTTTACGGCGGATTTAATCGACGGGTTTATCTTAGAGCAGGGGTTTGGCCAATCCAGAATTAGTGAAGAACCACTAGAAGAAAAAAAAAAAACAATTTTAAAGATCCGCAGAGAAAATTCTACTCTTAAAAGACAAAACATACATTTTAATCAGTAATGTATTGGAAAAAGAAAAAAAAAATTGTTAAAATAATTTAAAATAAAATTGTTAAAATAATTTAGTTATGCGTCCTAAAATGTTTGGTCAAGATTCTATATATTGGTGATTTATTATATGAGCGGTAAATTCTGTTGGAATGAGCCGCGACCTATTTTAGACCTTCATGCCAAGCGGCTGTTCAAGGAGTGAATTATTGTTTTTTCCTTATTTATAACATAGTGGAATAGCTTGATAACATAAAAGAACCAATTGGAAAGGACTCCAAGGTTCGAATTCCGAAAAAATCATGCAAGTTTTCATTTTGATGTATGTTTGCTTTCTTCTGTGGTTTCCCTTTCTCACTGTCACGTAATATACAGGTAGGCTTCTCTCAGCTCACTCTGTAAAATGAATTGATTCAGAGAGAATTTATTTTAAACGTGCCGCAATGTTCTGCCAAACTCCTTCAAATTATCACTTTTTTTTCCAATGTTCCCAATTCTCAACAACCTATAAGTAAAACAGGAACACTATTCACCCAGTTCCAGACTCAAGAGCGAGCCCACGATTTTAGAGTTTCGGGGGGGGGGGGAGAGGGATGTCTGAGAATAAGACTTGAGTTGGGTTTCTTAATTACTAAAATATTCCATCTGACAAGAAATGTTAAAATTATGTCCTCTATGGGAATACCTTATTCCTTTACAAAAAAAGATTTTATAGCTTTTTTTTAACCTATTTTTAGTGTCGGAAGTAAAATTATGGGGCTAAAATAAAATTATACAATGACAAATATTTTTGATTTCAGAGAAGGTAGACAAGTTTGAGATTTCCTATAAGACGATCAGAGTTTCCGGGGGAGGAACCTGTTCCCCCTGGGCACGTCCCTACCCAGACTAACACTATTTTTAAAGTATGTTTAGTTTTCGACTAACACGACTTGCCCTTCGATTAAAACAATTTCTCTACTGCTTCTCTATTTTTACCATATGTACACTGGCGGAAATTGAAAAAAGAACACCATTAAAAATTGAAGCGTAATCTTTTAGATTTATTTAGTGAAACAACTTGCTGAGAAAGGACACATTTTAATAAGGTGTTGAACCTCCTCGAACACAATACAAGCTTCCAATCTGGCATGCAATCGGTCATACAAATGCTGGATATCACGCTGGGGGATACCATTGCATGTGCCTTCAACTTGGACGCGTAATTCAGCGATGGTCGTTGCCTGCCGCGGTCTGCCGAAGAGTTTTTGTCCGATCCAGTACCAGACATGCTCGATTGGAGACAATCGATTGGAGGCCGGAGAGCATGCTGGCCAAGGGAGTTGGTGCACTGCCTGAAGAGCAGGTTGAGTTGCCCGGGCGGAGTGTGGGTGGGGTTTATCCTGCTGGAGTATCGCATTTCGGATTACACTCAAATATGGCAGGACGACCGGCTGTAAGGTGTCACTGACGTACGTATTACTATTCAGTGTACCCTGTACAAACACCAGACTGGTACGAGAATGATACCTAATCGCTCCCCGCAATATGATGTTGGTGTGGGCCCTGGTGTGGGCCCTATGTGTCACTGGCTGATGCACGACGGAAAAAGCCGCTCACCTTGTCCCCTACGGACGCATAAACGACCATCAGACGCTCCTAAGCAGAATTGACTTTCATCACTGAAGACCATAGACTGCCATTTTTCCCACCAATGAACTCATTCTTGACACCACTACAAACGTGCTCGACAGTGACGAGGTGACGGTGGTAACCGTGCCAGCGGCAAGAGTGCCCGTAGTCCTGCTTTCAAAAGACGATTGCGTATCGTTCTTGTGGACACCCTTGGTACGACATAGAATCGAATTTGTGACGCCGTAGCCGTTCGCTCTGCCACCACTGCCCTCCTGATATGCCGATCCTCTCTTGCGTCCGTAACTCTGTGTTTGCCTGGAACCACGTCTGTGAATGTGCGAACGCTTTTTTGACCATCGACGCCACCACTGCCGATACCTCCCTTTCAACACAGTGTGCAATTTGACGAAAAAACTAACCTGCTTCCCGCAGAAACCTCGTTCAAACTCCGCTAACTGAAAAAATGTTGCACACCTGCGTCGTCCAGTTTTTCAAAGAGCAATGAACAACACAAGAAGAATTTCTTTCTTCAAGCCCTAGTCCTTAAATACGCACTGCGTACATTTGCATGTTGTCGTCCTCAGTGACATCATTATTTCATTCAATGACTTTCAATCTTGGATCACGGTTTCTGCTGCCCTTAACTATTAAATATTACGATATAACGTTCCTCAAGGAATTCCTTCTGGGTGTTGTTTTTTCAATCAGTGTAGATGATACCTTGAATGTTTCGCTGTCTCTCCTATCTGACCTATCCTTCTTCATAATATGAAGACTTCCAAAAATATTTTCGACATTTTGTTATGCAAACTAGTGTGTTTAAACAGTTCTAACGCGTAATGTAATTTTAAACAATAGAGAACATTTTAATTGGTGTTGACCGATGACAATGTACGCATGAACAAATTCACTGTGATTGGTCAAATATTATAATAGTTTATGACGTGTAGAGTCACGGCCGAATCTAGGTGAGGAGGAGATCTATGGAAATATTAGTAAGAGTAATAGGGACCAAAAAAAAAAGCATTAGACTTACATATTTCATGCATTTTTCAAAAAAGTTTCGAAAGACCTGTAAAACGGAGGGCGGGGGTGGCTCAGTCGGTAGCGCGTCAGGCGCGTAATCTGTAGTTTGACTTTGAGATTTATCTCCGCAAAAATTCCCCGCCCTGCCCACGGTCAGTAGGGGACACCGATGGGCTTGGAAAGGCCACCGTCCGTCGGATGGGACGTTAAGCCGTGGCCCCGTGTGCGGGAGAGCCATACCCTGTGCACGTTAAAGAACACGCTGGATGGCCTTGACGGGAGGCTACCATCTGTCTCCCAACAGCTGTTCCAGTGGGTCCCCTCCCCCAACCTTCTCTGAGCCTTCGGGGTCCTTGTGACCTGGCCATTTAGCCCATGGTGTGCAAAAAAGTGCCGCTCAGAGGTAAAACAACCCAACCCAACAACCCAACCTGTAAAACGGAGGGAGAAATGACACTGCAGTCAAAATCCAGTCCCCACTCCTTAAAAAATTTCCGCTTCGACTGAGTTGCTTGACACCTACCATCTCCTTCATTTCTTTTAGATCCGGTCGTGCGTAGAGTAGAAACTCTTGAAAACATAGTCATCATCATTACTGGATAACAATTTGGACATGAATCAATTTCTCATCATCGGTCTTCGTTACTCGACGATCATCTGTACGTACCATATATTAAAACTGCATTTAGCCGTTTTTTGTTTTTATCTTTGTTATTGTTACTTTCGGTAAAAATGAGCTATATATATATGTAATATACAATAAAATATAAGCATTAATCAAAGTATAGTCTTAATAAAGGAATAAAATTAAAAATATTTCCATCGGGTTAAGGGTTCTGCAACGGATCTCCCTATTTCCATTATCCCTTAGAAAATATACGTGTCTGAACGACTGCTTCATCTTACACGAGAGGCGGGGGTGGCTCAGTCGGTAGCTCGCCAGCCTCGTAATCTGCAGTTCCCAGGTTCGAGTCCCAGCTGGGTCAGCGTTGAGATTTATCTCCGCAAAACTCCCTGCCCACGGTCAGTAGGGGATACCGATGGGCTTGGAAATGCCGCCATCCGTCGGATGGGACGTTAAGCCGTGGCCCCGTGTACGGGAGAGTAATACCCTTGCACGTTAAAGAACACGCTGGATGGCCTTGACGGGAGGCTACCATCTGTCTCCCAACAGCTGTTCCAGTGGCTTCCCTTCCCCAACCTTCTCTGAGCCTTTGGGGTCCACGTGACCTGGACATTTAGCCCATGGTGTACAAAAAAGTGCCGCTCAGAGGTAAAACAATCCAACGTTAAAGAACTCGCTGGATGGCCTTGACGGGAGGCTACCATTGGTCTCCCAACAACCGTCCCAGTGGCTTCCCTCCCCCAACCTTCTCTGAGCCTTCGGGGACCATGTGACCTGGCCATTTAGCCCATGGTGTGCAAAAAAGTGCCGCTCAGAGGTAAAAAAACCAACTCATCTTACACCAACTTTTTGAAGAACTCATCTATCGTGTTAGTGCGGAACTGGGTGTACTTTAAAATCGATATGTTATTGGTGGGTTACGGGATTAAATAGATCTCGATCAAACTGACTTATATGGGTAGAATTTTTAATTATCCGACACCTGATGTGCTAAAGAAACGACTATGTCTTACGAAATTATTCTTGTTAATATGATAGTGCCAAATAAACATTTGAGATCAAGCAAAGAAAGATCTCAAAAGACAGAGTTTTACTGATGATAGTTTTCTGCCATTTATCGATTTTTCAAATTCATCAGACCGGTGATTCTCTATGCTTCACCATATGGGCGAATACTAAATAAATAAATAAATAAATACCCCCTCAAGCAGCTGCTTGCCACAGAGGTCTGACAGGAGCCTGTCAGTTTATATGCCATAGTAGAAGGTCTGAGAGGATGGCAGGACCTCAGCAGAAAAACAACACATACATCCATGCCTTACCCGGGGTTCGAACCCAGGTCCCTTAGATCAGTAGCCAAGCGCGCTAACCTCACCAATATTCGTAAGATTCAGGTCTTACAGAACAAGAATTTGAGAACTGCGGTCGATGCCCCCTGGTTTGTCACTAACAGACAACTCCATAAAGACCTGGGCATCGACCATATATCTATACACATATAAAAAGCCCCCAAAAAAGATTTTTTGAGGCCGTAAGCAATAATCCCAATGAGATTATTTCTTCTCTGATTCTTTACGATCATACTGTTTTTAACAAGTACAAGAGGCCTAAAACGGTAGCGTTCTCTAAGGAGACCTACCCGTTTTAGGTTTCTATACAATTTTTTGCTATTTTTAGATTTTCTTATGTTTGCCCTTAGGGGCCACCTAAGGGTGGTTTACTTATATATTTTGTTCTTACTCATGCCAAATAGGCATATATTTATGATGGAGATGGTTGGGGTATAAAATTATTACCCGGTACATCGAATATGATTATACGATCTACGAGTTTTCAACTATTTAAAACCGTGAGACTATAAACATCGCCCTAACAAAGTTAATATAGTTAAGCTGATGACTAAGAATGATTATGTCGCTGCTTCATTTATGATATCTACTTGTGGAAAGCAATTTAAAAACTAATTGTCTTTCTTATTGCAATTTTTTTAGGCTTTGAGAAATGAATATGCATTCTTAATTAGTTGTAACACGTTATTGTAGAAGCAAAACTAGTTTTGATTAATGGAACACTGAGATAGTTTCCCTTGATATTTCTCTTCTCAATTGACTAATTAATCTTACAAAATAGCTCTAACTACTACATCAATATCAATAAACATCCTCATTACCATGAAACTTATCTGCGATCAAATGTGGGTTATTGATCGAGTTGTAATTAGCTGTCAAGAACCAGGTAGTGTTAGTTAATTAATGAGATATTAACATGGAACATATGATGCGTGGAACTAATTAAATAAAACCAAGACGTTAATAGTTGATTGTTTTTTTTTATTTTAGATTGCTACGAAGAGAGTTGGACAACTTCCAAAGGAACATTTGGTGTTGTTGATAGTGAAGCTAAACAGAAACAAAACAAATAGAAATTTGTTGAGATTATTAATTGAAAAACCTGACAAAAAAAAGTTAGAAGATTAATACATCACGTTCATTATTAATACTTTTGATGAAATATATATATATATTACTGTGAAGCATTCAAAAAATGGTATTAAAAGGCAAATTATACGCTAACAATTTTAATTGCCTGCTTGAATTGTCTATGACTATGCTGGTGATATATCAATTCTTTTAAACGGTTAACTACAGTTGCGAAGCAGTTTTGTCGTTGTAGTCATGCCGAATTCACCTTTTAATTAAAGATAAAAAAAAACGTATCTCATTCTGACCAGGGCACCTGTAGATTTCTGAATCGGGAAACGTATTTCTTTGTTACACCCCTAAGTGGGAATATACATTGGTGGCGTACCGGAAAATCCCTACTCCTCTCCCTCCTCTGACAAGAAATGTTTCAGATGTCCTTTTGTTTCTTTTAACGTGCTTCATTAAACACTTGAATTTTAGTTCCTTTAAAATTTACATAATAAGTATTTGATATACACTAAAGAGACAAAACATTATGACCAGCGCGTCTTTATGCAAATCGAAGCAACTGCAGGTAAACGATGGCGCGTGTGAAGGTCATGAAACGGCATAAATAACACCTGATATTGAGCTCTGTTAATCAGTGCTATTCTTGCTCTTCAGATGGGAAAGGCAGCGGACTTAAGTGAGTTTGACAAAGGACAAATTCTGATGGACAGACGACTGGGTCGGAGCATTTCCGAGATGACAAAGCTTGTGGGGTGCTCACGATCAGTCGTGAGTAGTGCTTTCAAAAAGTGGTCCGAGGAGGGAAAAACCACGAACCGCCGGCAAGGTGTGGGCCGACCACGGCTCAGCAATGCCAGAAGCGATCGAAGGCTATCCCGTATGGGGCGGGGGTGCCTCAGTCGGTAGCGCGCCAGGCTCGTAATCTGTAGTTCCCAGGTTCGAGTCCCAGCTGGGTCAGCGTTGAGATTTATCTCCGCAAAACTCCCCGTCCTGCCCACGATCAGTAGGGGACACCGATGGGCTTGGAAAGGCCGCCGTCCGTCGGATGGGACGTTAATCAGTGGCCCCGTGTGCGGGAGAGCCATACCCTGTGCACGTTAAAGAACACGCTGGATGGCCTTGACGGGAGGCTACCATCTGTCTCCCAACAGCTGTTCCAGTGGGTCCCCTCCCCCAACCTTCTCTGAGCCTTCGGGGTACATCTGACCTAGACATTTAGCCCATGGTGTGCAAAAAAGTGCCGCTCAGAGGTAAAACAACCCAACTATCCCGTATGGTACGAGCCAACAGAAGGGATATTGAGGCGCAACTCGCTCGTAATTTGAAAGGGTGACGGAAGTAATGTGTCGCAGCACACAGTACATGGAACCCTGCTGAAAATGGGGCTGTGTAACCGCAGGCCGCTCCGAGTGCCCGTGATAACCTTGGTTCACGGTCGAAAACGCCTACAATTGGGCACGCAAGCATCAAAACTGGACCTTGAATTATTGGAAGAAGGTAATCTAATCCGATAAATCTCGTTTTCTGTTGCAGCATGTGGACGACCGGGAACGTGCACGTTGTTTACCTGGGGAAGTATTGTCACCAGGATGCACCGTGTGGCGAAAGCAAGCTGGTGGAGGAAGTGTAATGCTTTGGGCAATGTTCTGCTGAGAAACCTGGGTCCAGTCATTCATGTGCAGGAAACTATGACGTCTACCACCTACGTAAACATCATTGCAGACCAGGCACATTATTTCATGTCAACGGTATTCCCCTCTAGTAGTGCCTTCTTTCAGCAGGATAATGTGCCATGCCACACTACCCAGATTGTTCGAGAATGGTTCGTGGAACATGATGAAGACTTTCAGGTATTGCCCTGGCCTTCAAATTACCCAGACATCAATCCAATCCAGAATCAGCATCTGTGGTTTGTGTTGGAACAGCATATCCAATCTGCGGCGACTCAACCACGTATAAAGGATCTTCTGGTAACGTGTTGGTACCAGATACCATAAGACTCTTTTAAAAATCTTGTAGTGTCCATGCCTCGCCGGGTAAGAGCTGTTTTGGCGGCACGTGGAGGATCAACATCATATTTGGCAGGTGATCATAACATTTTGGCTCTTGGATGTACATTGTGGTTTTCGCAATGTGTTAGTCGACATTTTGGAATGAATTATTTTTACAACTTCAAAAAATATTGCTTTAGTTGTTTAAAGACTGGCATAAAAAATTTGCATTGAAAAGATTACATAGTTTCAACTAAATTGTTTTGAATATGATTTATTTTCCCCTCTGTTATGGGGCGGGGGTGGCTCAGTCGGTAGCGCGTCAGGCTCGTAATCTGTAGTTCCCAGGTTCGAGTCCCAGCTGTGTCAGCGTTGAGATTTATCTCCGCAAAATTCCCCGCTCTGCCCACAGTCAGTAGGGGACACCGATGGGCTTGGAAAGACCGCCGTCCGTCGGATGGGACGTTAAGCCGTGGCTCCGTGTGCGGGAGAGCCATACCCTGTGCACGTTAAAGAACACGCTGGATGGCCTTGACGGGAGGCTACCATCTGTCTCCCAACAGCTGTTCCAGTGGGTCCCCTCCCCTAACTTTCTCTGAGCCTTCGGGGTCCTTGTGGCCTGGCCATTTAGCCCATTGTGTGCAAAAAGTGCCGCTCAGAGGTAAAACAATCCAATCCAAATCCCTCTGTTACAAAAAAGGATATGAGCAACAATGTAATATAAAACAGCAAAGATCTGATTAAAAAAATTAGTGATAAAATCCGAAACATTTCTGCTCTTAACGGTTTAATAGGTTGAACTTATCGAGAGCAATAACAAGGATCATACGGGGGAAAAACGATGTCACCCACCGCTGTCATGGCTTTATGTTAACGAAGTTCACAGCCAAGCTCAGGCTTTGGAAAACGCGAGTCCAGCAGTAGCAAGGAGAAAGATTCCCATAGTAAGGAAAACCAAGCTGATTGTTCACGGTCAATTATTATTCGTTCAAACTTAAAGAAAAAAAAATACCAGGCTGTTTTCTTTAAATAGTTGTATAGCAATTTTCCCAAATAAATTTTTGGGGCGGGGGTGGCTCAGTCGGTAGCGCGCCAGGCTCGTAATCTGTAGTTCCCAGGTTCGAGTCGCAGCTGTGTCAGCGTTGAGATTTATCTCCGCAAAATTCCCCGCCCTGCTCACGGTCAGTAAGGGACACCGATGGGCTTGGAACGCCATCCGTCGGATGTATCCGTGGCCCGTGTGCGGGAGAGCCATACCCTATGCACGTTAAAGAACACGCCGGATGGCCTTGATGGGAGGTTACCATCTGTCATCCAACAGCTGTTCCAATGGGTCCTCTCCCCCAACCTTCTCTGAGCCTTCGGGATCCATGTGACCTGGCCATTTAGCCCATGGTGTGCAAAAAAGTGCCGCTCAGAGGTAAAAACAACCCATCCCCAATAAATTTTCCAATATTTATTGTAGAGTCTTTTGTCCTTGGTCATCGAGAGTAGTAAAAGAAACAATAACAGAATTAATCTCGAACCAGTAGTTTAAGTCATATATGTATATACACACAAACACACTATATTACAATAAATGACCGAACACTTCAATGATGAAGCGTGAATGGAAAGCCACATTGAAAACTTCCTACTATTGAAATAATTTTTTTTTGTGATAAATTATTGGTGTAGATAAATTGAAGATCTATTTTCTGCAATATTCGTTTAATATTTAAAGATTTATGGAAAATGAAAATTTAACGTTCGCTACTCGAGAAAATTTACTAAAAAGGGCTAAAAACACCCATTGTAACAAATCGCTCACTAACGTAAAGCAATAGTTGAATTTGTGTAACGAGTGTTTAAGTTTCTATTCGATTTTTGGAGAAAAAATACTTTGGAAGATTGTGACAACTGTGTCTGTTATTAAACATTTCAGCTTCAAAGCGAATATTGTCGAATATTGAAATTTAGACAGATTTAAGTGATGACTTCAATGAGGGCCGGATCTAAAAAAGATTCTAGGGGAGGGTGGGAAAGAGACACAATCGAAACATAAAATTGTAAAAGGGGAGACCAAGAGACTGAATTTTCATTGAAGTATAATATTTTCCTCTCCATTTTACCGGTCGTTAAAAATTTCTTGAAAAATGCATGAAATATAAATAAGTTTAATTATTTTTGCCTCTTTACTCTGGGGCGGGGTGGCTCAGTCGGTAGCGCGCCTGACTCGTAATCTTTAGTTCCCAGGTTCGAGTCCCAGTTGGGTCAGCGTTGAGATTTATCTCCGCAAAATTCCCCGCCCTGCCCATCGGTCAGTAGGGGACACCAATGGGCTTGGAAAGACCGCCATCCGTCGGATGGGACGTTAATCAGTGGCCCCGTGTGCGGGAGAACCATACCCTGTGCACGTTAAAGAACACGCTGGATGGCCTTGACGGGAGGCTACCATCTGTCTCCAAACAGCTGCTCCAGTGGGTCCCCTCCCCCAACCTTCTCTGAGCCTTCGGGGTCCATGTAACCTGGCCATTTAGCCCATGGTGTGCAAAAAAGTGCCGCTCAGAGGTAAAACAACCCAACCCTTTTTACCCTTACTATCATTCTGAAGCGGTGGATTCGGGAGGATTGCCCTATTTCTCCCTCTTAGATCCTGTCCTGTCTTCAGTTTCTCTCCAGTGACAATTTTCCTTTAAAAACTTATTTTCGAAGTTAGGAAGCTTTGCATATGGTTTCCATTCGCATAGCATGAAAGTGCTATGTGAAATGAAAGTTACTATTTGTAATATAGTGTATGCCATATATAGAAATGTTCATAGAATTAAATTGAGCATATCTTATGGCGTTCCTGGAGATCATGGGATTGTTTGGAGCAAGAAAGTGTCTCTTTAGAAACTGATATCGGGGAATATCTTATGAAAGTTGCTTGGAGCACTCAGGGTTGGGTTGGGTTGTTTTACCTTTGAACGGCACTTTTTTGCACACCATGGGCTAAATGGCCAGGTCACATGGACCCCGAAGGTTAAGAGAAGGTTGGGAGAGGGGGACCCACTGGAATAGCTGTTGGGAGACAAATGGTAGCCTCCCGTCAAGGCCATCCAGCGTGTTCTTTAACGTGCACAGG
The DNA here is from genome assembly GCA_038380435.1 of Ryuthela nishihirai. Lineage (NCBI taxonomy): Eukaryota > Metazoa > Arthropoda > Arachnida > Araneae > Heptathelidae > Ryuthela > Ryuthela nishihirai. The sequence continues at coordinate 23,892,507 of JAWZYU010000010.1, forward strand.
GTATGGCTCTGCCGCACACGGGGCCACGGCTTAACGTCCCATCCGACGGACGGCGGCCTTTCCAAGCCCATCGGTGTCCCCTACTGACCGTGGGCAAGGCGGGGAATTTTGCGGAGATAAATGTCAACGCTGACCCAGTTGGGACTCGAACCTGGGAACTACATATTACGAGCCTGGCGCGCTACCGACTGAGCCACCCCCGCCCCATAAGATGGAGAGAGGGTCATAATTCAGTACACAGCATTCCTATATACTTTTAATGTCGGCACATATTTTCATATGAGGCATCTTGTTCCATTCATAACAAATTTTCCTCGTAATAAATTTACAGGGATGAATACTTCCCTCGTCTAGACAGGACTTATCGTAACCTTTTAACTACGAAGTTTAATTAACTGCTTTATATTCATTTCGCACTAATCGGATTAAACTTTTCGGAAATGCTGCTTGACTGCAGAGCACACATAGGTTCAAAGGAGGCGAGAATTCGGTGCAGATGCAGACATAGCCTGCGTCAAATCTGAGGTCTCTGTGATTAACCTTGTCTTTAAAGCTTTGAAAACGAAAACAGTTTGAAATATTTCCAAAATATATAGTAATGACAGAGGGATTAAAGGCATAGCTCTTGAACGTGGATATACAGGCAATGGACAGAAAAATGGAAACATTATAATTTTATCTCAAAAATAAAAATACCCCCTCATGCAGCTGCTTGGCACAGAGGTCTGACAGGAGCCTGTCAGTTTATATGCCACAGTAGAAGATCTGAGAGGATGGCAGGACCTCAGCAGAAAAACGACACGTACATCCATGCCTTACCCGGGGCTCGAACCCAGGTCCCTTAGATTTGCAGCCAAGCGCGCTAACCACTCGGCCACGGGACGGCTTTTTATCTCAATGGAGAATCAAATTCACTGTTCCGTAAATAACTTTTTATCGAAACATGTGACTTTTTAATCGAAACAAATATATCGAAAAAAATATTAAAAATAAATTATTATGTTATAATTAAAAATAAATTATTATGTTATTCAATATTAATAATAATATTATGTTATACAGTTTCATAGGCCTGACTTTGATGCTGTTAAGTATTGAAGCTTCCATAGCTCTTGAAATACCAGAAAAATTGTTGAAAATCGAGATTTAGATAGATTTGAATGAGATTTAAATTTATAAAGACTTATTTTCTTATAAAACGCTTACTGTAGAAATTACCTATCTTAGAATTTGACTATCCATTGAATAAATGGGAATATTTCCTTTTTTCTACCCAGTATCTGTAGCAAATTGTTTTAGTATGGAATATGTTCCTTTTGGTAGCGCCGAGTTCAAAAAGTATCTAAATATTTAGGAATACATTTTGATTCAAAATTGATCTGGAACAAATTTATAATTGAAGCTAAAAATAAAGCAACCAAACTTTATCACTTCCTAAGATATCTTGGCAACTTAAAATGGGAATGTAATCAAAAAAACTTATTATTAATATACAATTCAATCATTTTACCTAAATTTACTTTTGGAATAGAATTGATTCATCATCTATCAAGAAGAAATTATACAATATTAGAAAACTTACAACTAAAAATATAAAAATATAAAAATTTTGTTTAGGCCTATTACAAAATACAAATAGATTAAACATATATGCAGAAACATCTATCTGTTCTCCCTACGCAAAAGACGCATTTTTTTTAAAGGGAAGAATAATCTCCCCTAAACAAAAGGTAAAAAAGATTTTAAAGGGAAGAATGTTCTCCCCCTACACAAAGGGAGGAATTTTTAAAGGGAAGAATGTTCTCCCTCACACAAAGGAAAAAATTCTTTTTATAAGGAAGAATATTCTCCCCTACACAAAGATTGGATTTCTTTTTAAAATGAAGGAATACGCAATTTTTCTTAAAGGGAAGAATATTCATCCCTACACAAAGGGAATAATTTTTTAAAAGGAAGAATGTTCTTCCCTATACAAAGGGAATAATTTTTTTAAAAGGAAGAATGTTCTTCCCTATACAAAGAATATATTTTTTTTAAAGAGAATAATGTTCTCTCCTACACAAAGGTCGGATTTTTTTTAAGGAGAGAATGTTTTCCCCTACACAAAGGTTGGATTTTTTAAGGAGAGAATGTTTTCCCCTACATAAAGGTCGGATTTTTTTAAAGGAGAGAATGTTTTCTCCTATACAAAGGGTGGAGTTAACCTAAAAGCTCTCATGTGCTTCTCCTGGTTTCTCATATAATCGATAAATACATAGACAGGGTCACGCCTGTCAATCTAGTAGTGGTATATGCTAATCACTAGATCAGGTATGCGTTATTAATTATTATTAATTAACTAAATTACAACAGTAAACTATTTCCAGGGAATATAAACTTTCCCCTTTGAATGCAATATCGTTAGTTTCATTGAAAACTCTTTTATAATGTACGTAAAAGCAGGAAAATATTCTTGCTTTCCTTTTCTTTGTTGGTATATACTGTTTTTCCTGGCGTATGGTAAAAATTTCTTTCTGGTCAGAATTTTCAGAATTTTTCCAACACCTTTTTCGTTCTGAAAGAACAGAGTAACATCAATAATTTAGAGAGCTGACCTATTTAAATTATAGGTCCGAAATAATCTCCATCTTTTGGTTTCTTCTTATCTAGCATACATCTTCAACTTTAATAATATGATTTCGTTTCTAAAGTCTCTCTCTGATAACATTCATGCTACGACTATTCGAAAAGCTCCTGATTTAGAGAGCTAAGCCATTTTAAATTTTAAGTTCAAAATCCTCTCCATCCTCTGAGTTTTCTTCATCCATCGTTTATCTAGAGCTTCATTACTTTCCTCTTTAAAACTTCTCGCAGATGACATCTCTTCTCTAGAGTTACTTGAAAGGATTCCCATTGGGAGCACTAGCGATATTTAGATTTCAGACTGAACTTCCCTCTTGATCCAACACCTCTAGAACTTCTTTCCTCAGCTTCCATCCTTAATGCCTCCCTCCGTTGAGAAGTCCTTCTAGCCACGTCGTTACCTGAAAGAGATAACAGAGAATGAATTGAGTGATTATAACAAAAATGTAAGAAAAAAAAAGCTGTTGTTAAAAAAAGAAAGCTGAGATAGAGAGCAAAAGAAGACATTATCATTATTCCCCCACCAAATGAATTGCTCCCCTTCCACATATTCGGCTTACTCCCTCCACCGACAATTTAACGCACCGCTGACTGCCAGGGAAGTGCCGTACTCTGCGGAGCTGTCTCTGATAACGCTATGGAAGCCTCTCCATCGCCATCTCACCTTCTCTCTATTCTTCTCCCTTTCTCTCCATCCTGCGAGTGTCAACTACTGCGGAACTGCTTTTGTCACTTGACGACCCCTGATAATCGGATTACAATGGAGCCCGGGTTTATTGCACATCACAATGGATTGGAAACGGAGTCTCGGAACAAGTAGAGCATATCACGGTAGGAAACAGCAAGATGATGATGTTGCTTCATTAACTACAGCGAAGCCCTGAAAGCAAACAGAGCACTCATTAAAGAACCAAACCCGGGCCTAAAAGGTTCCAGTTGTTTTCTTTTTCCTCGAAGTGCAGTTGTTGATGTTCTTTTGTTTCCTCTGTTTTAGAAAAAGATGTGTTCATTGCAAATAATGCTGCTTAATTAGAGTAAGATTATGCGAAAACACTTTTACAAACGCTCGTCTGAATTTTGATGCAGAGAGTAAATTGCCATTTAGAACTTGTTTGCTGAGAGAACGATTAATTGCAACATCTGTTCTCAAAGTTCCTTTCTATCGGAATTCAATTGCTGAATTATGCACTTTATCAGCAAAATATGATTATCGATAAAGATAATATTAAAGTTAATTGATTGTAACATCTGCTCTTAAATTTTCCTGCTATGGTAAATCAATTTCTCAGCAGGGGATAAACAGGGTTACAGAAGTAAAAATATCAATTAATCAAAAATATTTGTTGATTGAAATTAGTAGTTTCCAAACTTTTCGGACATTTACCAAGCAAACACTCCCTTTATGAAAATCAAATGTTACTTCCCCTATAAACGTTATTGAGAAAAATGTTTTTCATCTTTTGGGAAAAGGTCAACAAACACAACTCCTTCCAAGACTGTTTCCAAAAACCCCTGAATAAGGGAACGTAACATGACAGACTAAAGGTCAACGTATGTGGGGGGGGGGGGGGGGGGGGGGGGGCATTTCGTAAATTCTGGGTATCGGAATTTACGAAAATGTCTCCCCCACACACAAATAATTTTACCCCCCAATCCTCTCCGAGGAGGTGGTAGTGCTCTCCCCTTTGGGAACAATTGTTTTAAATTATCAAAAAGCGTTTAATTGAGTATATACACTTCCCGGACGAAAGACTAGATAATTTCCATTTTACACCAGTGTATAATTATATTTGATGTTCTGTCCGGAAAAAAGGCAAGAGGGGGTTGAGATTGGATTTCCATTGCAGTGTAGCATTTTCCTCTTTCATTTTAGAGGTTTAAAATAAACTTAGAAATGTGTGAAATATGCGCGTTTAATAATTTTTGGCATCCGTTACCCATACCAGCATTCTTAGGGTTGGGTTGGGTTATTTGACCTCTGAGTGGTACTTTTTTGCACACCATGGGCTAAATGGCCAGGTCACATGGACCCTGAAGGCTCAGAGAAGGGGGGAGAGGTTGGGGGAGGGGACCCACTGGAACAGCTGTTGGGAGACAGATGGTAGCTCCCCGTCAAGGCCATCCAACGTGTTCTTTAACGTGCATGGCTCCTGCACACAGACCACGGCTTAACGTCTCATCCGACGGACGGCGGCCTTTCCAAGCCCATCGGTGCCCCCTACTGACCGTAGGTAGGGCGGGGAATTTTGCGGAGATAAATCTCAACGCTGACCCAGCTGGGACTCGAACCTGGGAACTACAGATTACGAGCCTGGCGCGTTACCGACTGAGCCACCCCCGCCCCCACCCATTCTTAGGGAGGGGGCACTGATTGCATCTATATTAACTTTGTTAGAAAACGTTTTCTACAAGAATTTTAAAAAATAACATGATATAATAAGAGACTTGACTTGTTTTGGCTCTGTGCGACACTTTTGTGGACATAATTGGCTAAAAGGCTAGTTCACAAGGACTCCAAGATCTCGGAGTTGAGTTAGAGTGCACACTAGGCAGCTGTTAGGAGACAGAAATATTTTCCTACACCACTCTCTTTTCTGAGCAATTGGAGGGACAAAGTTGCACATTACTTCCAAGAGGGTACGTTCCGAATTTATTTGACTCGTGATACTTTTCCTTCTAATTTTATGTGCTCGGACTTATCGCTGTAAATTGATCACAAACGTCATTTTACTTTCGAAATTGCATTTATTGGACTGCCTTGCCCACACAAAAAAATCTTTAGGTAAAGCCTTTCAGTCGGCTAAGAACAATTCCTGGGACGGCTCTGTTATCATCAGACATGGCAATATGTCGATACAGGGAGTTTGCTCTTTTAATGGCAAACGAGATAACGGGAGGCTGCGGATGGGGGACCATCGTGGTTGACCTGATCATCTAACCGCACCGCTGAACAGCAGGTGGGTATTAGCTTGTGTAGATTGGATCCACCCTTTCCAGTTAATTTCACGAGGCCAGCTACATGAGCTGATGCAAAGCCGTGGCACGTGGCTGCTTGGTTCCGATTCTTCTGCTTCAGGATTATTCCGGTTTCATTGTCTGAACTTGATCACCGACTACCAATGCACTGCACAACTTCTAATAGCGAAGGTGAAGAGAAGGATGCACTCAAAGGTAAAGAAAAGGACGTACTCATATTTTTCACAATGATAAGTAAATTTCGTTCAGAATATTCACATACCTTGCCCGGTGACGAAGGTCTCGACAGGTACGAGGGGCCCCAAGGAAGGGGGCGGGGGTGGCTCAGTCGTTAGCGCACCAGGCTCGTAATCTGTGGTTCCCAGGTTCAAGTCCCAGCTGGGTCAGCGTTGAGATTTATCTCCGCAAAATTCCCCACCCTGCCCACGGTCAGTAGGGGACACCGATGGGCTTGGAAAGGCCGACGTCCATCTGATGGGACGTTAAGCCGTGGCCCCGTGTGCAGGAGAGCCATACCCTATGCACGTTAAAGAACACGCTGGATGGCCTTGACGGGAGGCTACCATCTGTCTCCCAACAGCTGTTCCAGTGGGTCTCCTCCCCCAACCTTCTCTGAGTCTTCGGGGTCCACGTGACCTGGCCATTTTGCCCATGGTGTGCAAAAAAGTGCCGCTCAGAGGTAAAACAACCCAACCCAAAGCCCCAAGGAAGCCCATGTATTCCCATCACCAACTTACACCGCCTCCATCTGCCTGTATGACCCCAAAATGCCAAGCTGTGTCCATCGCTTCGTGTGGTTTACGCCACACTCGTACCCTCCCATCGACGTGATAGAGTTGAAACCATAATTTGTCAGACCACATGTCTGACGAATTACGGTTCGAGTCCTCCACACTCCAGTTACGGTAGGTCTTTGCAAACTGCAGCCTAATCTTTCGGTGCCTTGCAGTCAATAAGGAGACACGATGTGGACTTCGACTGCATAGCCTAATTTTTCCGTGGTACGACGGATAGTCTTTGTGCATAAGCTGTGGACACTCCCTCATTGAATTCCGACGTTATCTTTTCCACGGTAGCCGTACGATTCCTTGGAACGATGCGGGACAATCTGCGGTCACCTCGAGAGTCAATTGCATGTTTACGTCCACATTTCTCCCGCTGGTGGAAGTTTTGCCGGATTTCACGCAGTGACACGTGCGACAAGTTTGAAGAGGAAATCACAACAGTTCAGCAGTTGCTGTGATGAACAAATGGCCTTCCTCGCACTTACTACCTGGCTATGGTCAAACTCACCTATGTCGCTGCCTTTACCCATGATTACTTTTCCCTGACTGATTTCCAATGCGTAGAGACCTGCTCTATTTTTAGGCATTGCCAGTTTCAGCATCCCACGTGACTGGACACGATACTTCTGCTTTGCACATTACTATCGGGGTGTATATAATAACTTTTCCATTCAGTGTATATGCATAATAAAAATTAATCTGCGCCTTCGCCATCTCTTGATTTCCAGATCATCACTTCGACCCCTATTTGGCCTTGAACAGACACCGTATCTGAAAATTCCTCTTATTTCTTAATTCTACTATCTGAAATAATCCTAGGGGCGGGGGTGGCTCAGTCGGTAGCGCGCCAGGCTCGTAATCTGTAGTTCCCAGGTTCGAGTCCCAGCTGGGTCAGCGTTGAGATTTATCTCCGCAAAATTTCCCGCCCTGCCCACGGTCAGTAGGGGACACCGATGGGCTTGGAAAGGCCGCCGTCCGTCAGATGGGACGTTAAGCCGTGGCCCCGTGTGCGGGAGAGCTATACCTGTGCACGTTAAAGAACACGCTGGATGGCCTTGACGGGAGGCTACCATCTGTTTCCCAACAGCTGTTCCAGTGGGTCCCCTCCCCCAACCTTCTTTGAGCCTTCGGAGTCCATGTGACCTGGCCATTTAGCCCATGGTGTGCAAAAAAGTGCCGCTCAGAGGTAAAACAACCCAACCTGAAATAATCCTATTCACCAATGTTGAGCTCTCCAGTACCAGAAGATCAAAATAGCACCTCTGACCTCGGAGGTCCATCACCTACACAATTTCGCATTGCTGAAATCTACGAACCAATTTTTAGCTCTCTAGCATCAGAAGATCTAAATTTGACCTTTGACCTCGAAGGAACCTCCGCATCCAAAATTTCATAACGTTTTCGAGATGTTTTCATAACGCTTGAAATATCTGCAGATACAAATTTTCGCCTTTCTAGCGATCGTAGATCAGGGTTGGGTTGTTTTACCTCTGAGTGGCACTTTTTTGCACACCATGGGCTAAATGGCCAGGTCACATGGACCCCGAAGGCTCAGAGAAGGTTGGGGGAGGGGACCCACTGGAACAGCTATTGGGAGACAGATGGTAGCCTCCCGTCAAGGCCATCCAGCGTGTTATTTAACGTGCACAGGGTAAGGCTCTCCCGCACACGGAAAACGGCTTAACGTCCCATCCGACGGACGGCGGCCTTTCCAAGCCCATCGGTGTCCTCTACTGACCGTAGGCAGGGGGGGGGGGGATTTTGCGGAGATTAATCTCAACGCTGACCCAGCTGGGACTCGAACCTGGGAACTACAGATTACGAGCCTGACGCGCTACCGACTGAGCCACCCCCGCCCCTCGTAGATCAGGGTTTGACCTCTACGGACCTTTGTTTTGACTTTGAACGATATCTCGAGATTTACGACCCAAATTACTCTAAAATGCAGATTTTCAGAGCTCTACCATTTCTTCATCATAGAATTAGCGTGATCCCATCAGCCAGGGATTTAGTTCAGTAGAGGGAAGGGGCATTTTATTCAGTTTAGCGGCGTCTGAGAATAACACTTGAGTAGAGTTTGCTAGTTAGTAAATTATTCCACAGAGAAAGTGATATTCTCTATGTAATGAAATTTTATTGTTGTTTTCTAAACCTATTTTAAGCATCGGACTAATCTACTATGTGGTTAATATAAAAATAAATACAAGGATAACTTTTTTGAATTTCAAAGCAGGTAGAGAAGTTCGACATTTTCTATTAAACGACCGGATTTTCAGAGGGGGGGAGGTCAATATACTTTCTATCCCTGCCATCAGCCGTCAGACAGACAGCCATCAATCACTCACAATCATCTACATAATATATTAGAGATTAAGTCAGCATATCTTTTGTACAGCGAGATATCGGAAAGCTCTATACCATAGTGCTTTCGGATATCTCGCTGTATTATTCCTGGATCAATTGTATAATTCCTGGATCAATTGTATGATTCCTGATCAATTGTATGTTTCCTGGATCAATTGTTTCACAATTTCACCTTGATGGAAAATTGTTTTCAAATTTTCAAAAAGGTTCACGCGTTTAAGCCCAGGAAGTGTTTTTTATTCCGCAAAAATGGACTTCGGAGAGTGTTCCTTCTGGGCAACACCAGCGAAAATGCGTGTTGACGTAGCATTTGGCAGGGTTCCAAAACAGATAACAAAAACGAGTCACTTTACCGAGGGCTTTCAAAAAGTTTTTGACATGTCTCTGTAGACTTGCACTCATTCCTCTGAAGTTAACGAGCTACGACTTGTTTGATAGCTTGTCTAAACCTGTCATTACGTGTTAAATACAAAAGCCGTATCATCATTTTCCTTTTCGCTGGCGGCGCGTAAAGTTCAGTCTGCGAAATCTGTGCATTGTTGCTCTAAAGCCTACTAAAGACGGGAAAGATTTCACCTTTTCGCAAGGTTGCAGCTTGGTGACGATGCGAAATAAATTCATGGCGATTTATCACAAGTATGTGAGGTTCATGCCTGTTCATATAACACTGTTACAGGATGGATGCGCAAATTCAGAGGACAGCAGAACTTCGAAGACCTCTCGTGCAAGGAAGACCAAAGGAGGCCGTGAACGAGAGAACCATCGCTGCCGTTCGTGTATGCATTACGGAAACCCACTGATCACCGTTCAGGTAGGTTTAGATGTCAGTATAACGATCGGCAGTGTTGAAACGATTTTCATGAACATTTAAGTGCCGAAAGATTTGTGCCAAAAGTTATCCCAGAAACTGACAGAACAGCAAAACAGTGTTACTACTGGTGAAAGGAGATGCTGGCAATGTTTGAACCTAGTGGCCCCGGACGATTAACAAGACATTATCACAGATGATGAGACGTGGTGTTACTATAAAACTCAAAGAAAGATCGACAACTAGGTTTGAGTTGCGGAAGATTAACCTCGTCCCCAAATCCTCCAACAAGACTTTTCCTCAAGGAAGAGGATGTTGATGAAGTTCACATTGTTTTTTAAAATCTCAAAGATTAATTCCTAAGGAGTGGTAGCCGTGGACGTCTTACCTGAAAAAATGACTATAAATGGCCCATATTACATTGTTTTTCTCAAACGGTTGAGAAGACGAAAGAGCAGCGTCAACCAACAGCGTGTCATAGGTTTTCCTTCATGACAATGCCGATGCTCACAAAACCTGACTAATTACAGCCAAATTACAGAGCAGGGGATGATAAGTCAGCTATACCATCCTGCATATTCACCCGATCTTGCACCATGAGAATTTTAGTTGTCTCCAAAAATTTAAAAGTAACTTGCTAGGAGGCCTTTTTCAAGGTGCAAGAACTTGCAAAATGCGTTCATTCAGAATTGCGAAGTATTCCCCAACAGCATTCCATTCCATTTCAACAACATTCCAGATTTGACGTAGACGTCTGCAACTTTGCATAGATGTTGTTGAGGAGTATTGTGAAGGACAGTAAAAGTTTGTTGAGGTAACTGTAATTGTTTTTATTCTGCAGACGCATGTCAAGAACGTTTTGAACGCCAATCGTATTGAATGTTGGGGTTGGTGTCATTTTAAGGGATTTGGATAAATCTAGTAATTTCTCAAATCGATGGGTCCCAAATTTCATGGGGCGGGGGTGGCTGAGTCGGTAGCGCGCCAGGCTCGTAATCTGTAGTTCCCAGGTTCGAGTCCCAGCTGGGTCAGCGTTGAGATTTATCTCCGCAAAATTCCCGCCTTGCCCACGGTCAGTAGAGGACACCGATGGGCTTGGAAAGGCCGCCGTCCGTCGAATGGGACGTTAAGCCGTGGCCCCGTGTCCGGAGAGCCATACCTTGTGCACATTAAAGAACACGCTGGATGGCCTTGACGGGAGGCTACCGTCTGTCTCCCAACAGCTGTTCCAGTGGGTCCCCTCCCCCAACCTTCTCTAAGCCTTCGGGATCCATGTGACCTGACCATTTAGCCCATAGTATGCAAAAAAGTGCCGCTCAGATGTAAAACAACCCACAATCCAAATTTCATGCCCTAGCTTTCCCATCCACTCTTTAACTTTTAAAATCAACTCCAGCTGATTCGTGCGTTTTATTATTTCAGTTATTCTAAGACTACCCTTTCTGTACCCTATCCGCAAGGGGTGGGATGGCTCAGTCGTTAACGCGCCAGGCTCGTAATCTGCAGTTCCCAGATTCCAGTCTCAGCTGGGCAGAATTATTGCAATAAGCCTGCTCAGGACGTTAAGCCGTGGTCGCGTGTGAGGGAGAGGCATACCCTGTGCACTTTAAAGAACACGCTGGATGGCCGTGATGGAAGACTACCAACTGTCTCCCAACAGGTGTCCAGTGGATCCCCTCCTCCTAATTCTGTCTGAGCCCTTAGGGTCCTTTGTGACATGGCGATTTTGCTCATTATGTGCAAAAAAAGTACAGCTCAGCGGTAAAACAATCCAACCCTGAGCTGTAAAATATTCAAAACATTATAACAATAAACGAGTAATCGATTAAAAAGAAACAAATATTTTCGCCCCTCTTTCGTACCAAACCATTAACAATGAAGTAAATATTACTTCTCTAACTCCTAAGTTTCATGAAATAATATATTTCAAAGGAAATTAACTAAACGTCTTGAACAGGCTCGTGTAATAATTCTGACACTATAAGAGTTTAAATCTGAAGTTCAAACTATAGACAAATAAGAACGCATATCGCCTATGTAACATATGGGAATCTCGTTTTGAAAGAGAATGAAGTTTTTCATTTACCTACTTTTCCACTCCTTAAAAGTTTCATTTTGAGCTAATGGATTTGGGTTGTTTTACCTCTGAGAGGCACTTTTTTGCACACAATGGGCTAAATGGCCAGGTCATATGGACCCAGAAGGCTCAGAGAAGGTTGGAGGAAGGGACCCACTGGAAAAGCTGTTGGGAGACAGATGGTAGCCTCCCGTCATGGCCATCCAGCGTGTTCTTTAACGTGCACAGGGTATGGCTCTCCCGCACACGGGGCCACGGCTTAACGTCTCATACGACGGACGACGGACTTTCCAAGCCCTTCGGTGTCCCCTACTGACCGTGGGCAGGGCGGGGAATTTTGCGGAGATAAATCTCAACGCTGACCCAGCTGGGACTCGAATCTGGGAAGTACAGATTACGAGCCTGGCGCGCTACCGACTGAGCCCCCCCCCCCCCCCCCCCGAGCTAATGGATGATTGGGTAAATAGTAATATTTATTAGTACAACATAAAATTATATGTCTTTATTTGTCAAATTTCGAACCCTGCTTTTCTCATAGCCCTTTGAGAAATGGGAACCGATTGTTGCTGTTAGTGGAATAACTCTCAACACTCTACCACCGAAATTTAAATTTCTACCATAAACAGATCGTTTGATAGTTGGAAGTTTTGTCGTTTACATATTTAGTGGTATCTAACGATATCAATTAAAACTTTCTAAGGATTTGAAAAATACGAATTATAATGTGTCATTAGTGCCAATACAACTAAAAAGAATTTTCCAATTATATCTTAAAACAAAACAGTTGCGTTTCCCATCCACGCTGGGCCGTAAGGGTAAGTAACTCATTGCTGCCAATAGAAAATTCCTGACCTTCACAGGGGCGGGGGTGGCTCAGTCGGTAGCGCGCCAGGCTCGTAATCTGTAGTTCCCAGGTTCGAGTCCCAGTTGGGTCAGCGTTGAGATTTATCTCCGCAAAATCAGGGGTCAGCAACATTCGACAGTACACCAGCTGGGTACTGTCGATGTTCAGTACTGTCGATGTCCCCCTGCCCACGGTCAGTAGCGGACACCGATGGGCTTAGAAAGGCCGCCGTCCGTCGGATGGGACGTTAAGCCTTGGCCCCGTGTGTGGGAGAGCCATACCCTGTGCACGCTAAAGAACACGCTGGATGACCTTGACGGGAGGCTACCATATGTCTCCCAACAGCTGTTCCAGTGGGTCCCCTCCCCCAACCTTCTCTGAGCCTTCGGGGTCCATGTGACCTGGCCATTTAGCCCATGGTATGCAAAAAAGTGCCGCTCAGAGGTAAAACAACCCAACCCAACAAAGGTGCAGAAACAATGTTTCTGAGAGATTTGTTTCGAAAGGTTTGCAGTCGTACAATGAATGCATTCTTAGTATAAGCCTACATCTCAGAAGCGTACCTAATAATCGACCTACCCTTTAATAAATTTTTAACTTATTTTCAATAGACAGTTTTTAATTTCTTCCAAGAAGTGCATTTCGACAACAAACTACTTTCTGTACCTTATTAATAACATTAGTGATATGCTGATTCTAGAAAAGTCGGTGCTGAACAATGATACCCAAGTATTTGACATTTTCCTTCCAGTCAATGTCAGTTCCAAATATCTGAAGTATCGGTCGGTAGTGAAGTCTAAGATGTTTAAACAAAATATAATTGCTTTTAGATGCATTTACCCTGATTTTCCATTTGGTGAACCAGGATTCAAGTTCATCCAGACAGTCTTGTGTGCGTTGAGCAGCTAGTATTGGGTTAAGAGAAGATGGCAGTATCACATGCATATAATGCTACTTTCATTCTTTCAGATTAAGGTATATCACAAATGTAAATGATAAAAAGGGCGAGTCCCAAAAGTGAACCTTGAGGCACACCTGTTCTGAAAGATCTGGGTTCTGAGAGGGGGGGGCCCTTAACAATGACTTGGAAAGTTACGAATATATTATTCGAATTAGTAGTCGCGGGAAATTTTTCCTGATGAGTTTGTTCGTAAAGCCCTTGATCCATATTTATCAAAGGCCTTTGCAATGTCAAGAAAAGCATCCCCAATCGGTTCTTTCTTGTTGAGGCTTTACAGTTATGATTTCAACAACTCGGAGCAGCTGGTGAACTGTCGAATTGCTTTCTGAATCCAAATTGAAATGGTGGAATAACAGAGTTAGTCAGAAGCAGAATTGATGCTGTCACATCAAATAACAGCATCAATTCTGCTTAGAATAATTCTTTCAAAAAGTTTTCCAATACATGACAACAAACTTATGGGACGGTAGCCCTAAGGAAAGTTGGATTGATGCCCTGGTTTGTGAATCATGATGATGTGGGCTTACTTCCAGATTTCAGGGAAATGATTAATTCTCAACCATTTGTTAAAAATATTGCATTGTCAAGCAATAACTGAATGTACGATATACTTTTGCAGATTACAACTGCAAAAGTGTTTAATCATTTGATTTGTGATTCTGTCAGAACCAGGTGCTATTTTAATTTTCAGTTCCTTTATGGCATGAGAGATTTCAGCTGGGAACTTAATTCGTTCATCACAGTTAGTAGCCAAAAAATCTTCCAACAGAACAATCAACATGCTCGATGAAGTCATCATCTGAAGGATCCAGATTTGGTGTGAATTGTTCTTCCAGCAAAAGCCTCAGTTTTGTCATAGTCTGAGTATGCCATGCCTGTCATACCGTGAAGGGGAGGAACATTATTAGGTTGTCTCTTGAATGCGGTAACCATACACCATATGGAGTGATCCTGAACACTTGGTGACATGACTTTCTTTTCCCAATTGTCATATTCAACATACCATATTCTCACTTTAGGCTAGGCCTGAAATCGGTTGTAAATTGTCTTATCTTGATGGTTTCTGGACTTCTGCCAAACTCTCCGAGCAGAGTTTTTCTGCTTAATGAGCTTGATGATATCATCAGGTAGATGCTAATGTGATGACTGAACATTTTTAACCTTACTCGCATTATTAACGACAGTCAAAATGCACAAGTTGAGCTTCTTCAATTTCCTTCTTGTCATTTCCAATAAATGTGGTGGGAATTGTTTCTCGGGTAAAAAATTTAAATTTCTCCCAGTTAACAACAGTTTAGTGACAAAAAACATTTTCAACTCTGGGCATGCAAGGGAGAGAATCAACGGATTGCGAGCAAAAGAAAAAGCTGTAATTGTTGGCATTGTGCATTGTGAAAAGTTGGGTTGGGTTGTTTTACCTCTGAGCGGCACTTTTTTGCACACCATGGGCTAAATGGCCAGGTCACATGGACCCCGAAGGCTCAGAGAACGTTGGGGAAGGGGACCCACTGGAACAGCTGTTGGGAGACAGATGGTAGCCTCCCGTCAAGGCCATTCAGCGTGTTCTTTAACGTGCACAGGGTATGGCTCTCCCGCACACGGGACCACGGCTTAACGTCCCATCCGACGGACGACGGCCTTTCCAAGCCCATCGGTGTCCCCTACTGACCGTGGGCAGGGCGGGGAATTTTGCGGAGATAAATCTCAAAGCTGACCCAGCTGGGACTCGAACCTGGGAACTACAGATTACGAGCCTGGCGCGCTACCGACTGAGCCACCCCCGCCCCCTAGATTGCAGGATAAACGTAGTTGTTTCAATATCTTCTAGTCATCAAAAAAGAATTCGTGATGTGGTACGCACCTCTTAATAAAGATAGCTGTTCCCCCTCCTGGATTGTGCATTCTGTCTGTTTTAAAGCCAGCATAGTTTTCAATCTTGAGATTATCACAGTTACGAAGATGTGTCTCATTTATGAGAGCTACATCAATATTAAATTCTACGAAGAAATTTTTAAACTCGTAGTATACAATATTACTCTTTGGATAGGATATGTTATTTTTCATATTATTCAAAAGTTCCAGTACGTAAATCTAAAACCTTTAACTCTATATCAATTTTATCAATTGGTTTTCAGTTTTATTTAAATAAAAAATAATTTCCTTGAATTTGGAAACATAGTTTCGAATATTAAAGCTTTTGAAGAGAGCAAAAAGATCCTGAATATCTAACAATATCTTCGTATTTATCCCCTTGCTTTGTAGCATGAGAAGTTGAAGACACCCTTTGATTGTTCTCCTGTGCTGCCGGGGCGGGGGTGGCTCAGTCGGTAGCGCGCCAGGCTCGTAATCTGTAGTTCCCAGGTTCGAGTCCCAGCTGGGTCAGCGTTGAGATTTATCTCCGCAAAATTCCCCGCCCTGCCCACGGTCAGTAGGGGACACCGATGGGCTTGGAAAGGCCGCCGTCCGTCCCCGTGTGTGGGAGATGCGGCCCCGTGTGTGGGAGAGCCATACCCTGTGCACGTTAAAGAACACGCTGAATGTCCTTGACGGGAGGCTACCATCTGTCTTCCAACAGCTGTTCCAGTAGGTCCCCTCCCCCAACCTTCTCTGAGCCTTCGGGGTCCTTGTGACCTGACCATTTAGCCCATGGTGTGCAAAAAAGTGCCGCTCAGAGGTAAAACAACCTAACCCAACCTGCGCAGTAACTTATCATTTTTAGAGCGCTGCGTTTTGTGTTTGGGTAAAGTTCACAATCTTTATAATTTGTGATATGACCCTTACCACAATATGCAAGTGTGAAAGAGCCCTCATCAATTGTCCTGGAGCATGAAGCAGTGAGAGGTCGCCTTCACATTTTACGCAACGAGTCGTATTTTAACAGCAATTTTGAGAGTTCCCAAATCTTGGACTCGTATGACACTGATTTGGGCCAGGTCGTCTCTTTTTATATGTTCCGACTTGAACCTCTAAGTTAAAGAGGTCGCATATATTAAAAATCTTCATCCCTGCGGTATCCCTGGTGAGTTCTACTAGGAATATGGGAAAGGGGCCTTGTTAGTGCAGGTATTGGTTCATATTAATAAATAAGGGCAAACTTGATCGGCGGCCGGTAACTCAGTCAAAGAGTGTCTGATTATGGCAGGAGCATGCAAGCTTCCATACAATAAGTGTTTTAGGAAAAGGAATGTGGTACTGAAAAGAAATTATGTTATAAAAACTCTACACTACCTGTTGATATAATTATAAATTGATTTTTATGTCTCGATAGAAGTTACACTCTCAAATTTTATTGAATATCTCTGAGAGCGCCTAACTGTTGTTTATTTTGCAAACCTTTAATATGCCACTATTGGGTTCTCGAAAATTCTCATTATCAGGAGATCGTGGGTTAGTATCCCATCTGACTCAAGACAATTTTTCATCTAAATTTAATATCGATGTTAAAAGGGAGTTTGGTTGTTTTACCTCTGAGAGGCATTTTTGCGCACACTTTGCGAAATAGCCCGTTACAAGGGCTCAGTAAAAGAGTCCCGACTGGACAGTTGTTAAGAGACAGTCAATCAAGTATGTATTCTTTAGCTTGAATGGGATATGGCTTTGTCACATACGGAGCCATGGAGACCTTTCCAAGCCCATCGGTGTCCCTTATTGATCGAGGTTACGGGTTTAGCGGAGATAAATATCCATGCTGGGCAGGTGGGACTCGAATATGGGAACCGTGATTACGAGCCTGGCTTGCCCCCTACTGAGCTAACCTCGCGCTGTTAAAAGTGACTTCTAACTTTCAGTTAAAGCACATTGAAAAATTAAGTTTACTTTCTGAAATTCTGCGAAAATTATAAAGTTCGTTTCAAATATTAGTACGAAGTGCATTTGGATTGGATTGTTTTACCTCTGAGCGGCACTTTTTTGCACACCATGGGCTAAATGGCCAGGTCACATGAACCCCGAAGGCTCAGAGAAGGTTGGGGGAGATGACCCACTGGAACAGCTGTTGGAAGACAGATGGTAGCCTCCCGTCAAGGCCATCCAGCGTGTTCTTTAACGTGCACAGGGTATGGCTCTCCCACACACGGGGCCACGGCTTAACGTCCCATCCGACGGACGGCGGCCTTTCCAAGCCCATCTGTGTCCCCTACTGACCGTGGGCAGAGAGGGGAATTTTTGCGGAGATAAATCTCGACGCTGACCCAGCTGGGACTCGAACCTGGGAACTACAGATTACGAGCCTGGCGCGCTACCGACTGAGCCACCCCCGCCCCAGTACGAAGTGCAGGTAAACAGTGGTTACTACCTGCATTTTTTAACTTGTTCCCTTCTAATATATATATATAGACGATTTTGAGCGATTGGCAGCTGACTGACTGGTAGGGAATCACGTTAATTTTAACTACGATGCAGAAACAGTAGAACTGTAAACATTTGCACCTAAAGGTAATCCGGTTGGTTGATCTCGGGAAATATCAGAAATTTAACCTACGATGTGTCCTTCAGTGTCAAATATAGGTCACATAGAGGACAAACCATCATCAACGAGTGATAGAAACGTGAAAAGTGCTGTCTGAGGATGTTTCGGATTATAGATGTCGGAAACGTTACGAAATTTCGTATCTAGAGGATCCTTTGCGGTCAAAGGTCAAGTATATCTATATTTGACCGTTGACTTTATAATTTCAGATCCGTTGTGGATATTGAGCCTTTGACTTTATAATTTAAGATCCGTTGCTACAGAGCTAAAATTATTTCCTGGAGGTATTTTGGATCGTAGATCTCAGAAATGGTGCGAAATTTTCGATACAATAAGCCCTTCGAGGGGAAAGATCAACTACATACAGGTGCGAGAGAGCTAAAAAAAATTGTGAATAGGATTATTTCAGGGAAACTAACTTATAAATGAGAAATTTTCAGATCCCTTGTGGCATTCGAGGTAAAATAGGGGTCGGAGCGGCGGTCTAGAAATCAAGAGGAGCCAATGGCTCCGACTGCTTTCTAGTAACGTAATGCAAACGCTTTCAAGTGTTAATACGACAATTCTGAATGCCTCAGTGATACTATTGTTTGCATTACTCAGTCGGGCTTACGGTGCGATAACTCATTCGATGCACGTTCCCCTTTGCACTCTCTTTAAATGGGGTTCTAGGTTGAGCTGGTGGCAATAACCACGTGCTCTTCCTGCTCTATGAAGTCGTTCGATCAGGCTGTTCTCATTCGACGTTGCCATGGAAACTTACGCATTCTATTGTCGTAATTCACTAAAGCTTCATTTGTTCAAATAGTGACCAGCTGAAGTTATTTCCTACAACCAGAAATAGAAAGAGCAAACAAAAACATAGTGCAATTTGTAAAATTTTGCTATCTGTGTCGAGTGCAGTTACAAACAATAGGTTGCATTTTATTAAGGAGAGATGTGTCGAAAATGGCGTGTGCCTTTTTTAGTATACTTTAACTGTAGGGAATGGAACGGACTTTCTGCATTGTAAATACATTAGTCTGAAGGTCAATTATTTCGTTAACAATATAAGTACTAGTTTCTCATAAGAAGCTTCGTGCACGACATTCAAAGTATGATTCTCAAAAGTTGTTAGGATACGAGGAAAATTCGAAAAGTAAGAAGTGGGTTGGGTTGTTTTACCTCTGAGCGGCACTTTTTTGCACACCATGGGCTAAATGTTCAGGTCATATGGACCCCGAAGGTTCAGAGAAGATTGGGGGAGGGGACCCACTGGAACAGCTGTTGGGAGACAGATGGTAATCTCCCGTCAAGGCCATCCAGCGTGTTCTTTAACGTGCACAGGGTATGGCTCTCCCACACACGGGGCCACGGCTTAACGTCCCATCCGACGGACGGCGGCCTTTCCAAGCCCATCGGTGTCCCCCTACTGACCGTGGCAGGGCGGGGAATTTTGCGGAGATAAATCTCAACGCTGACCCAACTGGGACTCGAACCTGGGAACTACAGATTACGAGCCTGGTACGCTACTAACTGAGCCACCCCCGCCCCAAGTAAGAAGTGATGTTCAAGAGAGTTCCCTTTGAATTTGAAAAAATTGGAAACCTTTGAAAATAAATCTGAATATTGTATGCAATATACAGAGCATGTAAACGATGCAAATACGTATATTGCAAAGTACTTCATTTCAGTTTCGATGTTTTAGGATATTTTCATTTACTCCGCTTACCACAATTCTCTTAATATTGACAATTTTGAAGGTCTGGGTTTAACTTTGATAATTAAAATGGTTTGAGTTTCATGCTGACAAATAAGAAAACCTGAGTTTACTGTAGACATTTACGAAGGTCTCAGTTTCTTGGTGATAATTAAGGTCTGAGTTTAATGTTGGCAATTAGGAAGATCTGAGTTTAATGGTGATAATTTAGGAGGTCTGAGATTAATGTTTGCAAATTAAGAAGGTCCAAGTTTAATTTTGAAAATTAATGAGGTCTGAATTTGACGTGACAATTAAGGAAGTCTGATTAAAGAAGGGCCGAGTTTAACGTTGACAGTTAAGAAATTCTAAGTATATCGTTGTCAATTAAGAAGGTCTAAATTTATCATTGTCAATTAAGAAAGTCAAAATTTATCATTGTCAATTAAGAAGGTCAAAATTTATCATTGTCAATTAAGAGTCTAAATTTATCATTGTCAATTAAGAAGGTCTAAATTTATCATTGTCAATTGCGAGTCTAAATTTATCATTGTCAATTAAGAGTCTGAATTTATCATTGTCAATTAAGAGTCTAAATTTATCATTGTCCATTAAGAGTCTAAATTTATCATTGTCAATTAAGGAGGTCTAAATTTATCATTGTCAATTAAGAGTGTAAATTTATCATTGTCAATTACGAATCTAAATTTATCATTGTCAATTAAGAGTTTAAATTTATCATTGTCAATTACGAGTCTAAATTTATCATTGTCAATTAAGAGTCTAAATTTATCATTGTCAATTAAGAGTCTAAATTTATCATTGTCTATTAAGAGTCTAAATTTATCATTGTCAATTAAGGTCTAAATTTATCATTGTCAATTAAGAGTCTAAATTTATCATTGTCAATTACGAGTCTAAATTTATCATTGTCAATTAAGAGTCTAAATTTATCATTGTCAATTAAGAGTCTAAATTTATCATTGTCAATTAAGAAGGCCTAAATTTATCATTGTCAATTAAGAGTCTAAATTTATCATTGTCAATTACGAGTCTAAATTTATCATTGTCAATTAAGAGTCTAAATTTATAATTGTCAATTAAGAGTTTAAATTTATCGTTGTCAATTAAGAAGGTCTAAGTTTATCATTGTGAAATAGGAAGATCTGAGCTTAATGGTGACAGTTAACATGGTGTGAGATTAGTGTTGACAATTAACCAGGTTTGAGATTAACAGTGGCAATTAAGAAGGTCTTAGTTTAACGTTGTTAAAGAAATTTGAGTCTTGTAACCCACAACTGGATAGCAACTGCGCTTAGACTTTTTTAGTAATTCGGCAGATCTGAAAAAATCCATCCATCAAGTGGCGATCGTGGGGGAGAAGCAGTTTCTTTCTTCAGATCAAATCACGTATAATTACTTGCGATGCCAAACTGAACTGCGCCGAATGTCGTGTTGCGACTCCGATGACATAAATAGCTCTCTTTAGCAGGGGAGAGCGCTTAGTCCTTTAATTAAATTCACCATTACTTTGATGAAAACACAGGTTCGCAAGTTGTTACACCGGTACCGACGTCTGCCTCAGACTTTCTGCTCCAAGTGATCTATAGAAGTATGTCCAACAATTCAAGCACGAGAGCTGTATAGGGACGACACAGCTTATTAACATTTATATACAAACACGTTCTGGGGATGCGCTCGATTTCGTAGGCGTTTGCTGCTGCAAACAATCATGTAACGAAGCGAAGGTCTGCGCTTTGCAGATTCTAGCTTTACCGACCTCAAACTCGGCGAAAGGATATTCAATCCTTGCCTACAACCTGGTTTACACCGAACCGTATCTCAGTTCACACAGAACTAAATCCTGGTCCACACAGAACTGACGAGGCGGGGTGGCTCAATCGGTAGCGCGCCAGGCTCGTAACCTGTAGTTCCCAGGTTCGAGTCCCAGCTGGGTCAGCGTTGAGATTTATCTCCGCAAAATTCCCCACCCTGCCCACGGTCAGTAGGGGACACCGATGGCCTTGGAAAGGCCACTGTCCGTCGGATGGGACGTTAAGCCGTGGCCCGTATGCGGGAGAGCCATACCCTGTGCACGTTAAAGAACACGTTGGATGGCCTTGACGGGAGGCTACCATCTGTCTCCCAACAGCTGTTCCAGTGGGTCCCCAACCTTCTCTGAACCTTCGGGGTCAATGTGACCTGGCCATTTAGCCCATGGTGTGTAAAAAAGTGCCGCTCAGAGGTAAAACAACCCAACAACCCAACACAGAACTGAATTTTGGTTCTTACATAGAACCGAATCCTCTCCTTAAGGGTTATGTTTGAGTAAGAGCGGCATTCCTTGACGAATGTTCAAACGTCCTACTTGTTTGACAGCGACGCCCAAACTGTTTTTTCATTGTCACTACTGTAGTCTCCAGCATTAGCACTCGTGCCCGAGGCTAGTTATAAATAGTGGTAAAAGGGCTTTCCGACTCCTCAGCATATGCAGGCAGCCAGCTCAGACCCGAAAACAAGTCACATCCCCACAACAGCACTTCCGAAAACACACTAAATACAGAAATATATATTTAGATCAGCAAAAATACAATAAAAAATATAAATTAATAAATTAGAGAGACATGACACATCCTCCTCTCGGACTCGAATTCCAGATCTGATTATTCACCAGCTTCTCTGCCAACTGAGTTAAGTCGATTCACACATGCTTAAGGAAGGTTATTATGGTTGATCATGGTTTCTTAAAGCTTTACCAACTAGTTGGACCAACCCCTTGTAAAGGGTTGCAACAATTCAAATCTTAATTTTGAATTTTCGTACAGTAAGTGAAAAATTTAAAAGATTAAGTTTTGAAATACATTCATGCCATAATTGAATTATAATGAATGAATAATAAAAAAGTCGATATAATGAATGCTGAAAGAACCAAAACTTTGTTGGGAATGTTTAATCCATGTCATTTTTTTGTATAGACTTGTTCACTCATCATTTTGAATACCTTGTTTAAATTAAATATAATTGTATTGAATAATAAATCTATTAATATATTAAATGACTGCCGTGGCCGAGTGGTTAGCGCGCTTGGCTGCTTGTTCTAAGGGACCTGGGTTCGAACCCCGGATAAGCCATGGACGTTCGTGTAGTTTTTTCTGCTCACAGACCTTCTACTATGGCTATAAATCATCCTCATAAGCCCTTCTACTATGGCTATGATATGGCTATAAACCTTCTACTCTGGCTATAAACCATCTTCATAAGACCTTCTACTATGGCATAATCCTCACAGACCTTCTACTATGTCTATAAACTGACAGGCTCCTGTCAGCCTCCGTGGCCTCTGTGGCCTCCGTGGCAAGCAGCTGCTTGAGGGGGTATTTTTTTTATTTTATACTAATCCTTAATATCTGGTAATAAAATTTAATATAATTAGACTTTATTTCCACTTTTAGAAGTTAAATCTAATTATATTGAATAACATGTATACTAAATTATATAAAATTTATGAATAAATATATTTTTTTTTCCTTTCGCTGATATATGCAAGAAGATGAAACTTAAACTTTTATTTTAAGTGGCGAATGTGGCTCAGGCATTAAAAATGTATGTATACCAAACTTTCATTTCCTGTTTGGTATGCCTACCACCTATTCCTATTTTATTGTGTTGCCATAAAAGAATAGCTCTATGGCCCTCGACTGTGCTATTTTCTTTTTTGTTCTTGAGAGGGTTGGGTTGTTTTACCTCTGAGCGGCACTTTTTTCCACACCATGGGCTAAATGGCCAGGTCACAAGGACCCCGAAGGCTCAGAGAAGGTTGGAGTGATGGCCCTTTTCTGGCTTGCAAACATCACATCCTCGAAAATGTAACGAAATGTATCTGCACTATTAACACAGTTATGAGTCATCACTACTGCTGGATTAAAACTGTAAGGATCACTTGTGTTGAACTTATGGCTCAGGGGTAAATGGGAGTCGCTCAAAAGACTTGCTCTCCCTACGAGACGTTGCTTACAACTAACGATTGCATCATCTGTTGTCCGTGATCGTAAAGCCGTGATGTCATGACTCAACTACATTGCATCAGACAATGATACAATACCTCTGGGGGGGGGGGGTATAGCGGGCTGATGCAATACAACGCAATATGATGCAATTTGGAGTTTAAAATACTGAATTGCGAAATGGTTACCTATGTACTCAATGCTGACTGAATCATTTATACATGACCATCTCTGTCTCTCCTAAACAAGAGCCAGTCGACAAATTTTACTGTCATTTTCGTGTTCGGCACCTCGAAATTAGTAAAGATTGGCTATTTTCATTTCAAAGCCTTTTTCTGTGTTGCCCAGTGTAATCTTGTGTTTTTGTTTGAAACAAACATTTCTGAAATCTAGAAATTTCTTTCGTTTTGTGTTGATGATGGTCTTATAGTTAAAAGAACTTCGAAAAGAAACTGTATGTTTGGTGTTATTTTGTAGAAACTTGTCACGTATTAAATTCAGGGCACGTATAAGTGTTGATCATGATATTTTTAACTAATTTTTTTATTATAGTAAAATAATAATTGACTATCACATTTCTCGGAAAGCGAGCATTTTGAAAATTGTACATTTCTCGAGAAAAAACTTAACAGTTATTTATGTGTGATTCTTTGGTAAACCACAGGCAAAGATATCCGCAAAAAGAACCTAAAAGGATTAAGCAAAGATATCCGCAAAAAGAACCTAAAAGGATTAAGCAAAGATATCCGCAAAAAGAACCTAAAAGGATTAAGCAAAGATATCCGCAAAAAGAACCTAAAAGGATTAAGCAAAGATATCCGCAAAAAGAACCTAAAAGGATTAAGCAAAGATATCCGCAAAAAGAACCTAAAAGGATTAAGCAAAGATATCCGCAAAAAGAACCTAAAAGGATTAAGCAAAGATATCCGCAAAAAGAACCTAAAAGGATTAAGCAAAGATATCCGCAAAAAGAACCTAAAAGGATTAAGCAAAGATATCCGCAAAAAGAACCTAAAAGGATTAAGCAAAGATATCCGCAAAAAGAACTTAAAAGGATTAAGCAAAGATATCCGCAAAAAGAACCTAAAAGGATTAAGCAAAGATATCCGCAAAAAGAACCTAAAAGGATTAAGCAAGTACAAAATTTAATCCATTGATTCAATGATAAATACTTCTTTGTTGGAAAAAAGTTGTTGAATTTAACAACTTTTTGGAACAAAGTGACTCAAACTATGTATTCAAAATCGCAGACTATACTACAGGACAGTAGAAATTAGTTCAATCAATCAACTTAAATAGGTGTCGACGTGCAAGATGTGAAGTGCGGATGTAAGGGAAGTGCATAGGCTGCACAAGTGAGGAGAGGGAATAAATTCGAACACGAAATTAAGAAATGTGTCAAGTTGAATTTCGATTTATTCCATCGAGAAGTTTCAATTCGTTACTATATTTTTTCGTCATTCACAAATTTTTTACAAAGTCACACCAGACATTGGCGTTATTATTATCGCCATTCACAAATAACACAAGTACATAAAAGTTTCAACAAGAGTTTTGGAAATTATAATCAATCATAGAGTAAATTGACATAATCGCAGAGGATCTTGGGTAGTTCGAGCTGAGTGATGCCATCCGGCAGTTGCCAATTCTCGTGCAGACGCTGCCTAATGACGCATCTGCAAGCGTGCTGAAGCGAAGGAGGTCGCTGTCGACCTAATTCTAATCCGGGAAACAGAGCATCGTAGATCACATGCAACAGTTGCTCATCTGGACGAGAACCATCTTTGTCACTGAATCCAATTAATTTCGTTGTTGCAACGTAGGGATTAGGAATGGTTCTCAGCAGGATTCTCATCTTCCAGCAGCTCTGTCGAGTTTTTTCGGGCAGACTAGAGAACTCTGACTTCAGTTTCATGGTAGAAACGTCCCACATGTCAGAGTCAAGCATTCCCTGAAGAATATTCCATAACAAATATTTCATGCATAAGTGGCCTAAGAGCGAAGGCTCTGACGTGCTTCCCTCGGAATCTAAGAATCTGCAAACGAAAAGTAGGCAATGAATATAGTTGACAATTGACAAATATTGATGTTTACGTCCAGATTAGAAATCATTACCCTCACTCTTACATACGGTGTTATAGCTTTTTTTAGGAAATATGAGTTCAGAGATCAGGCTCTTTATTTGGAAGATATAGGCTCAGGGTTGGGTCGTTCTCTGAACGCCACTATTTTGTGCATAATGGGCTAAATGGCCAAGTCACAAGGTACCCAAGGGCTCAGAGAAGGTCGGGGATGGAGACCAATTGATCGACTATTAGGAGACAGATGGGAGCTTCCCGTCATGGCCATTCAGCGTGTTGTTTAACATGTACATGGTATGGCTCTCCTATACACGTGGGGAGTGGTGGATGCTCAGTTGGTAGTGTGCCAGGCTTGCAATTATGCAGTTACCAGGTTCGAGTCCCAGCTTGAGCAGCGTTGAGATTTATCTCCGCAAACCTCCTCGCTGTGCCCTCGGTCAGAGGGGACACCGATGGGCTTGGAAAGGCCGTCATCCATCGAATGGAAGGTTAAGCCATGGCCTCGTGTTCGAGAGAGCCATACCCTGTGCACGTTAAAGAACACGCTGGAAGGCCTTGAGAGGAGCCTAGTATTTGTCTCTTAACAACTGTTCAGTAGGTCTCCTCCCCAAACCTTCTCTGAGCCTTCGGGGTCCTTGTGATCTGGCCATTTAGCATATTCTGTGCAAAAAAAAAAATGCCGCTTAGAAGTAAAACAACTTAACACAACCTGCACACGGCGCCACGACGTAACATCCAATGAAGCAGACGGCATCCTTTCCCAGCCCATCAGTTTCCCCTTTCTCACCGAGGGCAGGGTGGAAGTTCAACGAATATAAATTTCAATGCTCAGTGGGACTCGAACCTAGGAACTGGAGATTACGAGCCTGCCGCTCTACTGGCTGATCCAACTCCCGCCCTGTTTGTTCAGAGACAGCGGGGCAGTAATTTATAATATTTGAGGGGATAGCTCAAAAATAGGACTTAATATTTGATGTTTCAAAATGGGACTTTCCTTTTGGAGGAGCTTAATAATGAACCTTTGACCTTAAGCCATTAATTTATGTTCTTTGAGTTTCAGGCGCTATTTATAAGCAGTTCTGTAATTTACAGTTCTGTTAAATTTCTTCGTTGAATTTGTACGTGAAGCGCTCAAAATTTTTTTAAATACAATGTTAAAGTTACATGTGGGAACAATAGCTTTATTTTCATCGTCGAAATATTGTTCTGTACCAAAATTATATAGAGAAATATAAAAAACTTTCTGTATAATTCAGGGAATCAAAATGGCGCATTTGTTCATTACATTTTAATTTAGTCCCTTTCATTAGCTACACACATCGCATCAATTTCTTTCTATATGGCAATATGCTCATGCGCAGGTTTATATAGATTCACTTTGATTGTGTAACGTTAAGCCTATATATATATATGCATTGTAACGTGTATGCCTATATATATAAATTATATCTGTATATATGTATGGCTACATACACACTTAAATTCTGTATTTTTCCTACCTGCATCTATGTTTAAAAATGGACCTGTATGTCTTATGCACATCTGTGTAATGTGTATCCCAATGCACATTTTAGGAATCTAATGCATAGGCTTATACGTATGTAACCTATAGACAGTGTGCAATATGTAAGGCTGCATACGTATTTTAAAGAGTGCAAAGTATGCAGAGTGTTAACGTGTATGCCTATATACAAAAAGGGTGTAAAGTGTTAACGTGCATGCCTATATATGCAAAGTGTGTAAAGTGTTAACGTGCATGCCTATATATGCAAAGTGTGTAAAGTGTTAACGTGCATACCTGTATATGCAAAGTGTGTAAACATGTATGCCTGTATATAAACAGTGAGTAACATGTTAATATGTTGCCTATATAGGCAAAATGTGAAACACGTTAACATGTATATCTATATACGCAAAAGATGTTAAGCGTTAACATGTATGTTTATATACACAATGGGTGTAATGTGTTGACATATGTGCCAGTATATGCAAAGTGTGAAACGTGTTAATGTGCATGCCTAAACACCCAAAGTTTGTAACATGTTAACGTGTATGCATCTGTATGCACTTTCAGTATGTATATAGGCATATGCTTACATACACACTTTAAGCATGAAGCACTTACACTCACATAAAATACTTTACTTTTTTATAACGCATTCATTCCATTCTGAAGTGTACATTTATGTGTATGATTGCATTATATGCTTTGATAAGTACTTGATACAATACTACAATACAGTAAAGACGAGAGTGTTTTAGAGTACCTGTGAGGAGACCCAAAGTAGCGCCCCTTTTCTTTATAAAATAAAATAATAAATATCCCCTCAAGCAGCTGCTTGCCACAGAGTTCTGACAGGAGCCTGTCAGTTTATATGCCACAGTAGATGGTCTGAGAGGATGGCAGGACATCAGCAAGGAATAACATCACAAACGTCAATGCCTTACCCGAGGCTCGAACCCAGGTTTCTAGATCAGTAGCCAAGCCCACTAACCACTCTGCCAGGGAACTTTTAAATCTCTGTATGCCAAAAAGGATTGCTCTAATAAGCCAATGCACTGGGCATTCGCTCAGCTTTCAGGACGTGTAACGTATTCTTACACATATGCTTTAAGTGTGTATGTGGGCATTGACTCATTGATCGATTGATTGAATGTCATTAAGTACATTCGCTCAAAAAAGTATCCGAACACTATGGTTGATTACAGAATTCAGAAACAAATATCTGGCAAAGATATTTTTAGAATTTAGTGATCTGGCAACCTTCGTGTCACGTGACACAAAGGTTGCCAAAGGTTCTTAAATAAACGAAAATCGTGCTAACCTGATTCCATGCTGCAGTAAAAAGAGCAGGATTTTAGGAGTAGAAGTCATTGCAGCGAACATCAGTAAACTTGTCACCTTCATTTGAAATTCCGGTGATTCTTCTTCATTGATCCTCTGACCATCATATCGCAGCATCCATATCTGGCTGTGTTTCAGCAGATGCATCAAACGGGGGACGGATATGAATCCTCTTTTCGCCCTCGTCAGGCATTTTGCCACGCTGAGAGGTTTCGGGCACACATTAGACAGAGTAATGATGGTGAACTCACCTCTGACTTCACGCCGAGTCTTGTTAAAGCGCTTCTTTAGATCAGTCTCGATTTCGTCCATGGGAAATAGTTCCTGGACACAAAAAGAAGGCAGAGAGACATCGAAGAGTTTCGAGATGTCGGCTTCACTGTATGGCGCGATAGATGAGTTACTGATACGGAGGATGGAGCAGAGGGCAGAGATAATCTCTTTATCAGAGCAAGATTGCTGCAGAATGTCGAAAAAAGCATCCATATTTTCTTTCTGTTCCTCCTCTTCCATTTTATTTGCAAAAAGCTTATAAAAGCGATACTCACCAATTCTAGTTTTATCACAAACTCTCTCCGTGTTTGCAAGAAACGCAAAATCCGTTGCTTTGGATTCAACAATAATGATAATGTGTCACAATTAAGTTAACGACGTCAAGTCACCATTGTATAAAACAAATTATATTCGTGTTCTGTTGTCGCGTGACACGAAGGTTGCCAGATCACTAATTTCTAAAAAAATCGTTGCCAGATATTTTTTCTGAATTCTCTACTCAATCATAGCGTTCGGATACTTTTTTGAGCGACTGTACCAACCTTGAATACATACACTGATTGCTTATATTTGCGAATATTATAATATTCACCCAAAATCCTAAATAAAAATAAAGACGTACGAACACTTCTCAACATCAGATCACAACTTAAGACATGACAAAATTAAAGAATAATCTCTGCGCAGTGAGAGCGAAAAATCGAGCAGCAACATAGTAGGTAGTCCTTTGTATAGGGTTGGGTTGGGTTGTTTTACCTCTGAGCGGCACGTTTTTGCACACCATGGGCTAAATGGCCAGGTCACATGGACCACGAAGGCTTAGAGTAGGTGGGGGGAGGGGACCCACTGGAACAGCTGTTGGGAGACAGATTGTAGCCTCCCGTCAAGGCCATCCAGCGTGTTCTTTAACGTGCACAGGGTATGGCTCTCCCGCACACGGGGCCACGGCTTAACGTCTCATCCGACGGACGGCGGCCTTTCCAAGCCCATCGGTGTCCCCTACTGACCGTGAGCAGGGCGGAGAATTTTTGCGGAGATAAATAAATAGTCATGTTCATTGGGGGGCGGGGGTGGCTCAGTCGGTAGCGCATCAGGCTCGTAATCTGTAGTTCCCAGGTTCGAGTCCTAGCTGGGTCAGCGTTGAGATTTATCTCCGCAAAATTCCTTGCCCTACCCACAGTCAGTAGGGGACACCGATGGGCTTGGAAAGGCCACCGTCCGTCGGATG
The DNA here is from genome assembly GCA_038380435.1 of Ryuthela nishihirai. Lineage (NCBI taxonomy): Eukaryota > Metazoa > Arthropoda > Arachnida > Araneae > Heptathelidae > Ryuthela > Ryuthela nishihirai. Next base: position 23,922,521 of record JAWZYU010000010.1, read on the forward strand.
GGACATTAAACCATGGCCCCGTGTGCGGGAGAGCCATACCCTGTGCACGTTAAAGAACACGCTGGATGGCCTTGACGGGAGGCTACCATCTGTCTCCCAACAGCTATTCCAGTGGGTCCCCTCCCCCAACCTTCTCTGAGCCTTCGGGGTCCATGTGACCTGGCCATTTAGCCCATGGTGTGCAAAAAAGTGCCGCTCAGAGGTAAAACAACCCAACCCATGTTCATTGGGTCTGTGTTGAGAATTTTTACCACTAACTCTCGCTCTGTCTTCAATTTTAAAAGGTATATAGATGTTCCCCCGCGTGCATGAAAACAATATGGCTGCGCACTTCAAAGAACACGCTGGATGACCTATACCAGGGTTTTTTAAACTATGGCAGAGAAGTCTTTGGTAAAAACCGCATCACGTTAAATTGTAAGTTTTAATATTCGTACTGTAAGTAAAATAATGAAAAAAGAAATATATATATTTTTTTTGAAAGTGCTTAAATCTGTGATGTCGATGATTTTAAACTATAGGGGGGAAAAAGAATTAACTGGAACTAAATAGAGATCAAACACTAAAACGGACTCATTAAAATATGACCCGCACACCTTTATATCAAATTGATAAATGAATTGCCAGCACTGCGGGGAAAAGCTGCATTTGACGTAGCCCCATTTAAATAAATAAAAAAAAAATACTCCCTCAAGCAGCTGCTTGCCACAGAGGTCGGACAGGAGCCTGTCAGTTTATATGCCATAGTAGAAGGATCTGAGAGGATGGCAGGACCTCTGCAGGAAAACGACACAAACAGCCATGCCTTACCCGGGGCTCGAACCCAGGTCAGGGTAGTATCCCAGCGCGCTAACCACTCGGCCACGGGACGGCTAGCCCCTTTTACAACGACGTACATGTGTCCTTTACTCTTACGACATTTAAAGAGGCTGAAAGACATCGTTTGAATACCTCTTCTTATATATTTGTGTATATAGCTTTATCATCACTGACTCCAAACTTGAAAGAACTAGCAGAAGAGAAACAAGATCATTTTTCATATTAAACATAAATATAAATTTAATACATTGTAATTTATAACCATAATATTAGTAAACTTTGTCCTGATTTTGTTTCTTAGGATTTATAATAATTCCAATTCAAATTCCCCGCCCTGCTCACGGTCAGTAGGGGACACCGATGGGCTTGGAAAGGCCGCCGTCCGTCGGATAGGACGTTAAGCCGTGGACCCCTGTGCGAGAGAGCCATACCCTGTTCACGTTAAAGAACACGCTGGATGGCCTTGACGGGAGGCTACCATCTGTCTCCCAACAGCTGTTCCAGTGGGTCCCCTCCCCCAACCTTCTCTGAGAATTCGGGGTCCATGTGACCTGGCCATTTAGCCCATGGTGTGCAAAAAAGTGCCGCTTAGAGGTAAAACAACCCAACCCAACCCTAAAAAATTAAATAATTAAATAAAAATTTATTTATGTAATTATTTGTCTCCAAGCTTTGCCCCCCCTCCCCCCCGGAAAATTTTCTGTGGACGCCCATCTTACTGCTGATGGCGGATAAAGTCTCGTATTTGATAAGATATGCAGAAACACGAGCAAATGTTATTGCATGATTGATGGCCGACATGAGTGAAAAAATTACTTCAGATAGATTAAAAATAATAAAAAGAACCTGATTTGAAAATTCAATGATGATATTCACTTTAAAATAGGAAATTAAAGCCCAATGAGATCTGCTCATAATCGCCGATAACTGCATTTAAAAGAACAAAATTAGAATTAAGAAAATATTTGTCTAAATAGTAAAGCCTAATTAGAACAAGCCTTTTTATTTTTCACAGTAAAATTTTTCAATTATTAATTAGTGATTAATAAGCCATTATAATAATTCCTTTTAATCCCAAACAGCCATCGGGTTGGGTTGTTTTACCTCTGAGCGGCACTTTTTTGCACACCATGGGCTAAATGGCCAGGTCACATGGACCCCGAAGGCTCAGAGAAGGTTGGGGGAGGGGACCCACTGGAACAGCTGTTGGGAGACAGATGGTAGCCTCCCGTCAAGGCCATCCAGCGTGTTCTTTAACGTGCACAGGGTATGGCTCTCCCGCACACGGGGTCACGGCTTAACGTCCCATCCAACGGACGGCGGCCTTTCCAAGCCCATCGGTGCCCCCTACTGCAAATGTTGGAGGAAAAAAACTCTGAGAAACAGGAACTGGCGTTTGTCGGGACGAATTGTAGGGCAAAACAGAGTTGCCACAGCTCATCAGGCTGAGAGATATCGAAGTTAGCAGTAATTCAAAAACATTTCTACGAGAACCATGCTCAGAGAATTGAAAATTTGGAGATTTGGGAACTGTACAGTCGCTCAAAAAAGTATCCGAACGCTATGGTTGATTACAGAATTCAGAAAAAATATCTGGCAAAGTTTTTTTAGAAATTAGTGATCTGGCAACCTTCGTTTTTCACAACACGAATTTTGCCAGATCACTATTTCTAAAAAAATCGTTGCCAGATATTTTTTCTGAATTCTGTAATCAACCGTAGTGTTCGGAATTTTTTTAATATATTTAATGCGTATGAATATATAATGCAATGAATATGGAGCGTGTACAGTTACCGTTCACAGCAAACTGGAGCGGTTGCGGTTAATATTCACAGCACATTGGATCGTGTGAACTCACAAAGACCTGGATCGCGTGGGCTCACTCACGGAAATATTGAGCGTGCGCAGTATGCTCGTGCGCAGGTTTATATAGATTCACTTTCCGTTCACCGTTCACAGCAAACTGGTGCGTGTGCAGTAACTGCAAACGCTCCAGTTTGCTGTGAACGGTAACTGGAGCGTGTACAGTTGCTGTACACGCTCCAGATATTTTTCCCGAATTCTGTAATCACGTGACACGAAGGTTGCCAGATCACTAATTTCTAAAAGAATCACTGCCAGATATTTTTTCTGAATTCTCTACTCAACCATAGCATTCGGATACTTTTTTGAGCGACTGTACCAACCTTGAATACATACATTGATTGCTTATATTTGCGAATATTATAATATTCACCCAAAATCCTAAATAAAAATAAAGACGTACGAACACTTCTCAACATCAGATCACAACTTAAGACATGACAAAACTAAAAGAATAATCTCTGCGCAGTGAGAGCTAAAAATCCAGCTGCAACATAGCAGGTAGTCCTTTGTATAGGGTTGGGTTGGGTTGTTTTACCTCTGAGCGGCACTTTTTTCCACACCATGGGCTAAATGGCCAGGTCACATGGACCCGAAGGCTCAGAGAAGGTTGGGGGAGGGGACCCCCTGGAACAGCTGTTGGGAGACAGATGATAGCCTCCCGTCAAGGCCATCCAGCGTGTACTTTAACGTGCACAGGGTATGGCTCTCCCGCACACGGGGCCACGGCTTAACGTCCCATCCGACGGACGGCGGCCTTTCCGAGCCCATCGGTGTCCCCTACTGACCTTGGGCAGGGTGGGGAATTTTTGCGGTGATAAATCTCAACGCTGACCCAGCTGGGACTCGAACCTGGGAACTACAGATTACGAGCCTGGCGCACTACCGACTGAGCCACCCCTGCCCCATCTTGAGAGGGGAGGGGCGGTGAGGTACCAAGAAAAAATTTTTGGAAACCTTTTTTCGTACCTACTGCCCCCACCCCCTAGTTCAGGCCTGGGCAAACTACCTCCTGCTACCTCTTTTTGTGCGTCCCAGGAGTTACTGAAGAGGAATATATTTGTAAAAGAGAAAAGAACGTACAGTCGGTCAAAAAAGTATCCGAACACTATGGTTGATTACAGAATTCAGGAAAAAAAGTGTCACGTGACACGAAGGTTGCCAGATCACTAATTTCTAAAAAAATCGTTGCCAGATATTTTTTCTGAATTCTGTAATTAACCATAGTGTTCGGATACTTTTTTGACCGACTGTACAGACGACGAAAAATTCAACTTTCGCGAAGCGAATTCTCATTAAAGATTTAATTAAAAAAATTTATATCATTTATGTTTAATTTTTTGCGTTACTTCTGAGTAAGGCATGGATGTCTGTGTTTTTTTCTGCTGAGGTCCTGCCATCCTTACAGACCTTCTCTACTGTGGTGTATAACCCAGAAGGCTCCTGTCAGACCTTTTTAGATACATATATACGTTACCATAAAAGCTCGAATTTTGGTAAAACATTCAGTTCACTATGCGGCCCTTCAGTTAAAACGTTTACACAGGCCTGTCTTAGTTGATCGTTTCGCATGCTTTTGATCTTGTTTTACCTCTGAGCGGCACTTTTTTGCACACCATGGGCTAAATGGCCAGGTCACATGGACCCCGAAGGCTCAGAAAAGGTTGGGGGAGGGGACCCACTGGAACAGGTGTTGGGAGACAGATGGTAGCCTCCCGTCAAGGCCATCCAGCGTGTTCTTTAACGTGCACAGGGTATGGCTCTCCCGCACACGGGGCCACGGCTTAACGTCCCATCCGACGGACGGCGGCCTTTCCAAGCCCATCGGTGTCCCCTACTGACCGTGGGGAGGGCAGGGAACTTTGCGGAGATAAATCTCAACGCTGACCCAGCTGGGACTCGAACCTGGGAACTACAGATTACGAGCCTGGCGCGCTACCGACTGAGCCACCCCCGCCCCCCTTGGCCTGGAAGACAATGGCGAGATGGCATGCCATGGACGCAATGAGGCCCTGGAAGGTTGCCAGAGGCACACGTGCCCATTCGGACTCCAGCAGAGCACGGAGGTTCCGGAGATGATGTGGTTGTGGGTCTGCACGCCGAACCTGTCGATCCAAATGGTCCCACAAGTGCTCTATGGGATTGAGATCGGGCGATTTCGGCGGCCAAAGGAGAGCTGAGACATCGCTTTCGTGTTCCTGAAACCAGTCACGCACAACCTTAGCGACAACGCAGGATGCATTGTCCTGTTGGTAAACATCATCTTCACTAAGGTAAACGTTCCACATGAAGCGATGCATGTGGTCAGCGAGAATGGACCATTATGGGTTAGGTCATACCAGGAAAAACTTCCTGCAGACATGCACACTGCCACCACCAGCTTGTACGTGACCGACAAGCTTGTCCAGGTGTTGGTTCTCGTGTGTCTGATACCATATCCGCCACTGCCCGCCACTTCTGTGGAATAGAAACCTCGATTCGTCGGAGAAGGCAACTTTTTTCCACTCTTCCACTGTCCAATGACGGTAGTCCTATGCGAACTGCAGGCGTCGTTGCCGATGGACCTGGGGCGGGGATGGCTCAGTCGGTAGCGCGTCAGGCTCGTAATCTGAAATTCCCAGGTTCGAGTCCCAGCTAGGTCAGCGTTGAGATTTATCTCCGCAAAATTCCCCGCCCTGCCCACGGTCAGTAGGGGACACCGATGGGCTTGGAAAGGCCGCCGTCCGTCGGATGGGACGTTAAGCCGTTTCCCCTGTGCGGGAGAGCCATACCCTGTGCACGTTAAAGAACACGCTGGATGGCCTTGACGGGAGGCTACCATCTGTCTCCTAACAGCTGTTCCAGTGGGTGCTCTCCCCCAACCTTCTCTGAGCCTTCGGGATCCATGTGACCTGGCCATTTAGCCCATGGTGTGAAAAAAAGTGCCGCTCAGAGGCAAAACAACAACAACCCAACCCGATGGACCTTGGTTAACATGGACGCCTGTACATAGCGTCGACTCCAGAGACGCATGCGTAACAGGGTTCACTCTGCTGTTATTGGGGACACGTACCTGGGTGCCCCAGCGTTCATTTGAGTGGTCAATTGCTGTTCTGTTGTGCGTCGATTGCCCTTTATCAGTCGAAGAAGGCAGACCAGCCCATGAAGTCTGCTGTTTCCGAGATGATTTCACCCTTAGAGGTGTAGCCGATAATCATTCCTTTCTGAACGTCCGTCAAATCAATACCTCTGCCCATTGTGCTCACGTTACACACTATGGCTCATCTGACCTGGCCAGCCGCTTATATCTCCGTATGGTCGAGCTTGTCATGTGCACTCTGTGACGTGCCTGGGCGGGTATACTGTGATTCCGGGGTGGTCATATTATCCTGATACGACCGTATATATATATATTCTAAAGCTACTTGTAAAAATATTGCACAAAAAAAGTAAAAAAATATCCTTTCACTCATGAAATTACCACGACCTTAACTATCAATGTAATGTATTTGTCAACTCACCACTGCCGCTAAGTTCAGATATTTTTCGGCTAAACGCTGCTTGAGAAAGGGAACACCAATAAACTTGGAACGGTCTTCGTCCGTCGGATGTCCCCGTGTGCAGAAAAAATTATACCCGTGCACAGGCCGGCGATAGATATTTCGCCGCCGCGGACCGAACTTCCACTATTGCCGCCCCTTTCTTCAAGTCTGATCTTAGATATTAATGATTAATGTATCTAAATTTAATTCCATTTTGAAGCATAACTGAAAATCATCTGTTGAAAAATAGATCATTCCCACTCGAGTCAACTTTCCTACAGGTGTGGTCGTTAATTTGTTTAAAAAGTTACCCACCCCCTAAAATAATGTCGCTCGATGCGGCCTCACAGGTTGCAGGTGCGGTAGCGCAACACCTCCTACAACAGAAGGCCTGTGGACTAAGTTATAAGTAGTCCTCTATATATCAGGATCCTCTAGGATGCAGATAATTCTTACATACACCGACCTCTAGCATCGATGAGCCGTGGTCGGCCCACACCTTGTCGGCGGTTTGTGGTTTTTCACTCCTAGGACCACTTTTTTGAAGATACTGACCACGGCGGACTGTGAGCACCGTACAAGTCTTGCCATCTCGGAAATGCTTCGATTTGTATAAAGACGCACTGGTCACAATGTTTTGGCTCTTCGGTGTATCTATTTCCATTATTATCAGTGATGCCCTTTTATGCTAATGCTTGCTTTTAAATGTACCTTATTTAGAAGAATAATTATTCGCATTTTTTAGCATTATGATAATTGCTAATAAATCCAAATATTTTTTTTTCTATATAAGGTATATTTATAAAAAATATAATAAAGGGATTTGTATAGAATAGTAGTAATAATGAAAATAAATATATAAGAATTATTTTAGTTACAGTTAAACTAAATGACATTCTTTCACGGCCATTCAAACTTCAGAGAGGTTTGTCTCAAGGCAGATCCTTGAGTCCTTTGTTGTTTAATTTATTTTTTCATGACTGGATTATTGACAATGACATGGATTATTTTTTGACATTATTTTCAATGACATGGATTATTTTTTGACATTATTTTCAATGACATGGATTATTTTTTGACATTATTTTCAATGACATGGATTATTTATTCCAAATTCCTTTCCTTCTAACTGACATTATTTTACATGACATTATTTTCAATGACATGGATTATTTTTTCCAAATGCCTTTCCTTCTACTGACAAGTTCTCTGTTTTTACGGATGATATCATAATATGGATATCTGGAAGAAATTTAGAATCATTGGAGGAATAGCTTCAAAAAAACTTTTAAAGTTAGAAAATTATTTCGATAAAGAGAGATTGTATGTGTCACCAGAAAAACTGTTGTGCTCCTCTTTCGCTCCCTCCGCAAATTTCCTTCCCTACATTTAAGGATGAACAATACAGTACGAAACGTAGTTAAATTGCATAAATTTCTGGAAGTTATACCAGACCCAGAATTGAAATGGTCAAACTACGCCGAATTCATGGAATAAACCCTTTGTAAACAACACAAGACCCTTTGTAAATATCCTGTGATGTCTGTCTCCGAGGAAACGAGGAACCTCCATTCAACAGATGATGAACATATATAAATTCTTAATAAGATCCAGACTGGAATATAGAGGATATCTTTGGAAAATGCTAGTTCTACCTTAGTTAAAAAGTGGAGAAGATCCAAAATAGAGCCGTAAGGATCTGTCTGGTCCAATTCCTTCCTTGACCTACTGTCTCGCTTCTTGCTGAAGACAACCTGGAACTACTTTCTCTTAGGAGACTCAATCTACTTTTCCAACACTTTCTAAGAATGATCTGTAAACAAAGAATAACCCAGTGGTTGAGAAGATTTTCAATAATTCACCGAAGAAAACATGTTCAATTTATGAGTTTATCAGAGGTTTTCCTCTGTTCGAAGAAGTTCGGAACCTCCAACGACCAGTGAACCAATGGTATGATTCCCCCGCCCCCTGCACTTTTGAAAAAAATTCCTTGTTTTCCTAAGATACAGGGTATTTATACTAACAAAAATCAAAATATCTGTATACTTAAGACGTTAGCTGAAACTTTAAGTGATTCAAAGTATGCTTCCTTTACAAAAGTATTTACCGATAGCTCTGTGATCAAAAAGGAGTGATGAGCTGCTGCTGCAGTTTGGGTCCTAGATCATAATTTGCATTTTGCAGCTTGGATTTGGGTTGGGTTGTTTTACCTCTGAGCGGCACTTTTTTGCACACCATGGGCTAAATGGCCAGGTCACATGGACCCCGAAGGCTCAGAGAAGGTTGGGGGAGGGGACCCACTGGAACAGCTGTTGGGAGACAGATTGTAGCCTCCCGTCAAGGCCATCCAGCGTGTTCTTTAACGTGCACAGGGTATGGCTCTCCCGCACACGGGGCCACGGCTTAACGTCCCATCCGACGGACGGCGGCCTTTCCAAGCCCATCGGTGTCCCCTACTGACCGTGGGCAGGGCGGGGAATTTTGCGGAGATAAATCTCAACGCTGATCCAACTGGGACTCGAACTGTAGCCTGGTGAGCTACCGACTGAGCCACCCCCGCCCCCTGATGAAAAAGGACATTGTGTTCAACGTGCATTGGATTCCCAGTAACGTCGGCGTTGGAGGAAATAAAATTGTTGACAAAATAGTTAAGGAAGTGTTATTACATGTAAACAGGATCAATATTCCGAGAGGTTTCAATTATTATAAAAGTAAAAATAAGCAAATTTTAAAACGAAATTTCCTGCTTTATTTTAAAGTTAATTCTACTTCATATCTGAATCACAGAAGTTTGATTAATCAAACCTTTGACGCATTTCAATACTGACTATAAAGGACATGGTAATCTTGACCGGCCTCAGAACAGGGACCACAAGACTGAATGATCAAATGCATATGATGAACAGAACTGGGTCCTCTGACTGCCCCTGATGCTTCTGACTGTGGAGGAACTTGGTTCCTCTGTGAAGTGGGGTCCGGGTGCTGTGGTGTTGCAATACCCGGTAGTATGTCGGCTGTTGTGGTTGTGGGAGGGCCGCCGGTCAGTTTTTGATGGTTGGCTGGCCAGGTGTCCCCGAAGCAGCCTCGACTTAAAAGTGCCGCGACGGTGAGCGGGCCATGGTGGCCCGGCTCTATGGAGAGGACGAAGTTGGGGGTCGTGCCGAGAGGATTGGAGTCCCTCGAGGTGTGGCCTTCTGATGGAAGTACCTTGGGCCTCTGCTGCAGAGGACCCTAAAAGTTAGGTCTTCCTTTTTATCTTTCTGGCTCAAAATTCAAAAGACTAAGATCTTTTTATTTATACATTGGCAAGTTTCTGGACTAAATTCAGTGAGTGTTGGGCATATATTAGGCAGCACTCAAAATTTAAAAGATCCCACTCTCACTGCACCTCAATGATATATCTTCGAGCATTCATATAAAACAAGCAGTGCTACTCTCTTCACATACAGGTCTTCTCTCGCTGTAGGCAGGACAATGTAAGGCAAGCTTAATAGTTAGGAGCTTTCTAGTTCATAGTGGTTTCTGTGACATCTCCCTTATGGTGATATACAGCCTTGAGTTGTGGTGCACCGGGAATGTCACGTATTCAATTCGTTGTCCCTGGACCCTGAAGGCTCAGAGAAGGTTGGGGGAGGGGACCCACTGGAACAGCTGTTGGGAGACAGATGGTAGCCTTCCGTCAAGGCCATCCAGCGTGTTCTTTAACGTGCACAGGGTATGGCTCTCCCTCACACGGGGTCACGGCTTAACGTCCCATCCGACGGACGGCGGCCTTTCCATCGCCATCGACCGATGGCGATGGAGGACCGCCGTCAGCGATCCACTCCATCGCCATCGGTGTCCCCTACCTACCGTGGGCAAGGAATTTTGCGGAGATAAATCTCAACGCTGACCCAGCTGGGACTCGAACCTGGGAACTACAGATTACGAGCCTGGCGCGCTACCGACTGAGCCACCCCCCGCCCCGCCCCACCCCACCCCATCGGTGTCCCCTACTGACTGGAATTAAGGAATTTGCGCTCAAAGACCTATTGGGAACCAGAAATTGATAACAAGAAAATATACTTTTAAATTTCATAATTTTTAAAGGATACAAGATTGATTGACATAATTTGAATTACTGCCCAAATAGTACCATAATGGTGAATCGATAAACGATTTCACGGCATCATTATTAACACATAAGAATGGATAACGCATTTTTGCCCGGTTAGATTTATTTACGCAAGTGTTGCAATGTGCTATTTACACATAAGAATGGATAGTGCAAAAAAATGTTATCCATTCTTATGTGTTAGAACTATAATGTTTTTGCGTTAGGAGAATTGCCTGTAGAAAACTCTGGAATGTTCATTTGATCGCAAATCCAAGATTATATGCAATTTTATAGTTTTGCTTTAGAAATTTCCATTTTCTAGGATCAATTGAGAGGACTGTCCCACATAGTTCACTGACCTTTTTTAACAGAATTTCTGTACAAGAGGGACAAAAGACCCCGAGTGATTTCTGGAACAATAGTTTATTTTGAAGAAGAAGGACTACCTATGGTGACATCATAACTTGGTCTACCGGACGTCTGCTATAGGAGGTGTTGTGCAGCATCGCCCCTTCCCGTACACATTAAAGAATATTCTAGGGGGCTTTGAAGGATAACTTCCTTCTGTCTTCTAATAATTATCCAGTGTATCTCATTCTCCTTTTCGGCTTTGAGTTTCCGTGGTCGTTGTGACCTGACCATTTAGCCCTAGCGTGTGCAAAAATGTCGTTCAGAGCTATAACAACGTGTCCATTTCATTTTAAATTAAGATTTGAATTCCTAATGAACGGGGGGCGGTGGTGGAGGCTCAGTCGGTAGCCTGCCAAGCAGGTAATCTGTAATTCCCAGGTTCGAGTCCCACCTGAGTTAGCGTTGAGGTTTATTTCTGCTAATCTCCCCACCCTGCCCTCAGTTATAGGGGACACAGATGGGTTTGGAAAAGACGCCATCCATTGGATGGGATGCAAAGCCGTGGCTCTGTGTGTGGGAGAGCCGTACCCTGTGCACGTTAAAGTACCTGCTGAATCCACGCGCGCCATTTGTCTCATAACAGCTGTCCAGTGGATACCCTTTTCTTAGCCTTTGGGATTCTTGAGGCCTGGCCATTTAGCACATTGGGTACAAGAAAGTGCGGCTCAGAGGTAAAAGATTTATCTAAAAAACTCCCGTTCTGTCCTCGGTCATAAAAGGGGCACCAATGGACTTGGAAAAGTCACTGTTCGTCTGATGGGACATTAAGCCATGGTCTCAAATGCAAGAGATTCGTATCTGTGCAAGGTTAGAGAAAATTCTGGAAAACAGTGATGGGAGACTTCCATCTGTTTTCCTTCTAGCAGTCTAGTGGATCCCTTCCCCAACCTTTTCTGAACCCTCGGGGTCCTTGTGACTTGCTCATTTAGCCCATTCTATACAAGGAAATGCTGCTTAGAGATAAAACGACCTATATCCTAACGAATGAGTTTCATAACATTGGAAGAGGCCAATAATTCCCAAACATCATTTATGGCTCGTTCATGCATCGCTTGGCCCCTAGCGTGACCTATAAACCACCTGCTACGCTTTGCCTCGTGCTGATGAAGTAAGACGCGTGTTTCGTCCATAAATTAGCTGCAATTCGATGTTCACAATTTGTTGCCAGGCATCTTCGTAATTACTCCAATCCGTCAGCCATCTTTCGAAGATATGTTCCCCTGGTCTTCGATGGCGTGAATAACTTAGATTAAAGTTCATAACTTGTGCTTAATCATCTTCATCCATCATCTTGGGTGACGTACACTATACACGTGATACTTCACACTGTAGCATATCTGCAACTCGCGGTTAGCTATCTTATGTCGCGTGATTCCGTGCTTAGTTATTATCCCACTTGGCTGCCAGATTAGTTCGAAAGAGTGCCCGTAAGGTCAGTTTAAAACGTTTCAGTATATGCCCAGCAATATATACGTGGGTGGATCGGAAAGTAAGGTTATAAGGTCGATATGCCATACCCAATATCTTTAACGTATACAACGAACCACACAAAGTAAAACCTGAACCAATACACTATTTTTTAACAATATCACCACAAATATTCAAACACTTATCGCTACGTGCAATGAGCTAATCCATTCATTCAGCATAAAAGTCCTGTTTCTTGGTGATTCAAACACACAATGATGTCACGTTGCGCTTCTTCATCTGGGGGTGGGGGTGGCTCAGTTCGTAGCGTGCCAGGCTCGTAATCTGCAGTTCACAGGTTCGACTTTCAGATGGGTTAGCGTTGAGACTTATCTCCGTAAAACTCCATGCCCTGCTCACGGTCAGTAGGGGACACCAATGGGCTTGGAAAAGTCACTGTCTGTCTAATGGGACGTCAAGCGGTGTGCGGGGCTTAACTGCTTTTTTATACCCTGTGCACATTAAAGATCACGCTGAATGGCCTTGACGGGAGGCTACCATCTGTATCCCAACAGCTGTTCCTGTGGGTCCCCTTCCCCAACCTTCTCTGACCTTCGGGGTCCTCGTAACCTCGCCATTTAGCCCACGGTGTGTAAAAAGTGCCGCTCAGAGGTAAAACAACTCAACCCAAAGCCTCTTCAACTGATGTGAAACGACATTCTCCCAAATGGTATTTCAAAAGTGGAAAGAGGGGGAAATTACATGGAAGCATATCGGGATTGTATGCGGGATGACTATGAACCACTCATCGAAACTGATGCATCAAGTCCTGAGTTCTGTTCATTCTGTGTACAGGTGGGCATTGTCATGAATGAGACGATGCCTTGGCTAAGGAGACCAGGGCTTTTCTCTCTAATGGCCTCTCGTAAGCGTTTCAGTGTGTAAACAGTATCGTTCAGCAGTAATAGCGTGTCTGTGTTCCGCGAATTCCACCAACAGCAAACCACAGGCATCCCAAAAGACTGTAGCCAATACGTTTCTCGCAAAAGGTGTCACTTTGAACTAATTTTTAGGTTGGTGATGTTTGTTGTTTCCGCTCCATCGATGTGTGCTTACTGTTTGGCAGACCCATGTTTTGTCACCTGTCACCACTCTACGAAGAAAGTTGGTTCCCTCTGTTGCATAACATTGCAGCAATGTGAGACTGGCCGCCATTCATGTTGTCTTGTTATCCTCCATTAATGCATATGGAACCCACCTTACGATACCGTAACCCTTCCTTGACGATACGCTGGACAACGCCATGCTACAGTCGCAGCTCGGATGCAATGCACCCCAAAGTGACACATCAAATCCCTTGAATGATTTCCTCAAAGCGTGCTGCGTTCACTTCTGTTGTGGAGCTGCTGGGACATCCACTGCGATTGTCTTCCTGGATTGTCTTCTCTTGTACAGTCGGTCAAAAAAGTATCCGAACACTATGGTTGATTACAGAATTCAGAAAAAACGATTTTTTTAGAAATTAGTGATCTGACAACCTTCGTGTCACGTGACACGAATGTTGTTAGTGATCCGACAACCATTCAAACTTCAGAGAGGTTTGTCTCAAGGCAGATCCTTGAGTCCTTTGTTGTTTAATTTATTTTTTCATGACTGGATTATTGACAATGACATGGATTATTTTCAATGACATGGATTATTTTTTGACATTATTTTCAATGACATGGATTATTTTTTGACATTATTTTCAATGACATGGATTGTTTTTCCCAAATGCCTTTCCTTCTACTGACAAGTTCTCTGTTTTTACGGATGATATCATAACATGGATATCTGGAAGAAATTTAGAATCATTGGAGGCATAGCTTCAAAAAAACTTTTAAAGTTAGAAAATTATTTCGATAAAGAGAGATTGTATGTGTCACCAGAAAAACTGTTGTGCTCCTCTTTCGCTCCCTCCGCAAATTTCCTTCCCTACATTTAAGGATTATACAATACAGTACGAAACGTAGTTAAATTACATAAATTTCTGGAAGTTATACCAGACCCAGAATTGAAATGGTCAAACTACGCCGAATTCATGGAATAAACCCTTTGTAAACAACACAAGACCATTTGTAAATATCCTGTGATGTCTGTCTCCGAGGAAACGAGGAACCTCCAATCAACAGATGATGAACATATATAAATTCTTAATAAGATCCAGACTGGAATATAGAGGATATCTTTGGAAAATGCTAGTTCTACCTTAGTTAAAAAGTGGAGAAGATCCAAAATAGAGCCTTAAGGATCTGTCTGGTCCAATTCCTTCCTTGACCTACTGTCTCGCTTCTTGCTGAAGACAACCTGGAACTACTTTCTCTTAGGAGACTCAATCTACTTTTCCAACACTTTCTAAGAATGATCTGTAAACAAAGAATAACCCATGGTTGAGAAGATTTTCAATAATTCACCGAAGAAAACATGTTCAATTTATGAGTTTATCAGAGGTTTTCCTCTGTTCGAAGACGTTCGGAACCTCCAACGACCAGTGAACCAATGGTATGATTCCCCAGCCCCCTGCACCTTTGAAAAAAATTCCTTTTTTTCCTAAGATACAGGGTATTTATACTAACAAAAATCAAAATATCTGTGTACTTAAGACGTTAGCTGAAACTTTAACTGAGGCAAAGTATGCTTCCTTTACAAAAGTATTTACCGATAGCTCTGTGATCAAAAAGGAGTGATAAGCGGCTGCTGCAGTTTGGGTCCTAGATCATAAATTGCATTTTGCAGCTTGGATTTGGGTTGGGTTGTTTTACCTCTGAGCGGCACTTTTTTGCACACCATGGGCTAAATGGCCAAGTCACATGGACCCCGAAGGCTCAGAGAAGGTTGGGGGAGGGGACCCATTGGAACAGCTGTTGGGAAACAGATGGTTAGCCTCCCGTCAAGGCCATCCAGCGTGTTCTTTAACGTGCACAGGGTATGGCTCTCCCGCACACGGGGCCACGGCTTAACGTCCCATCCGACGGACGGCGGCCTTTCCAAGCCCATCGGTGTCCCCTACTGACCGTGGGCAGGGCGGGGAATTTTGCGGAGATAAATCTCAACGCTGATCCACCTGGGACTCGAACCTGTAGCCTGGTGAGCTACCGACTGAGCCACCCCCGCCCCCTGATGAAAAAGGACATTGTGTTCAACGTGCATTGGATTCCCAGCAACGTCGGCGTTGGAGGAAGTGAAATTGTTGACAAAATAGTTAAGGAAGTGTTATTACATGTAAACAGGATCAATATTCCGAGAGGTTTCAATTATGATAGAAGTAAAAATAAGCAAATTTTAAAACGAAATTTCCTGCATTATTTTAAAGTTAATTCTACTTCATATCTGAATCACAGAAGTTTGATTAATCAAACCTTTGACGCATTTCAATACTGACTATAAAGGACATGGTAATCTTGACCGGCCTCAGAACAGGGACCACAAGACTGATGATCAAATGCATATGATGAACAGAACTGGGTCCTCTGACTGTCCCTGACGCCTCTGACTGTCCCTGGACCCCGAAGGCTCAGAGAAGGTTGGGGGAGGGGACCCACTGGAACAGCTGTTGGGAGACAGATGGTAGCCTCCCGTAAACGCCATCCAGCGTGTTCTTTAACGTGCACAGGGTATGGCTCTCCCTCACACGGAGTCACGGCTTAACGTCCCATCCGACGGACGGCGGCCTTTCCATCGCCATCGACCGATGGCGATGGAGGACCGCCGTCACCGATCCACTCCATCGCCATCGGACGGCGGCCATGCCATCGGTGTCCCCTACCTACCGTGGGCAAGGAATTTTGCGGAGATAAATCTCAACGCTGACCCAGCTGGGACTCGAACCTGGGAACTACAGATTACGAGCCTGGCGCGCTACCGACTGAGCCACCCCCCGCCCCGCCCCACCCCACCCCATCGGTGTCCCCTACTGACTGGAATTAAGGAATTTGCGCTCAAAGACCTATTGGGAACCAGAAATTGATAACAAGAAAATATACTTTTAAATTTCATAATTTTTAAAGGATACAAGATTGATTGACATAATTTGAATTACTGCCCAAATAGTACCATAATGGTGAATCGATAAACGATTTCACGGCATCATTATTAACACATAAGAATGGATAACGCATTTTTGCCCGGTTAGATTTATTTACGCAAGTGTTGCAATGTGCTATTTACACATAAGAATGGATAGTGCAAAAAAATGTTATCCATTCTTATGTGTTAGAACTATAATGTTTTTGCGTTAGGAGAATTGCCTGTAGAAAACTCTGGAATGTTCATTTGATCGCAAATCCAAGATTATTTGCAATTTTATAGTTTTGCTTTAGAAATTTCCATTTTCCAGGATCAATTGAGAGGACTGTCCCACATAGTTTACTGACCTTTTTTAACAGAATTTCTGGACAAGAGGGACAAAAGACCCCGAGTGATTTCTGGAACAATAGTTTATTTTGAAGAAGAAGGACTACCTATGGTGACATCATAAATTGGTCTACCGGATTTCTGTTATAGGAGGTGTTGTGTAGCATCGCCCCTTCCCGTACACATTAAAGAATATTCTAGGGAGCTTTGAAGGATATCTTCCTTCTGTCTTCTAATAATTATCCAGTGTATCTCATTCTCCTTTTCGGCTTTGAGTTTCTATGGTCGTTGTGACCTGACCATTTAGCCCTAGCGTGTGCAAAAATGTCGTTCAGAGCTATAACAACGTATCCATTTCATTTTAAATTAAGATTTGAATTCCTAATGAACGGGGGGCGGTGGTGGAGGCTCAGTCTCCTGCCAAGCAGGTAATCTGTAATTCCCAGGTTCGAGTCCCACCTGATTTGCGTTGAGGTTTATTTCTGCTAATCTCCCCACCCTGCCCTCAGTTATAGGGGATACAGATGGGTTTGGAAAAGACGCCATCCATTGGATGGGATGCAAAGCCGTGGCTCTGTGTGTGGGAGAGCCGTACCCTGTGCACGTTAAAGTACCTGCTGCATCCACGCGCGCCATTTGTCTCATAACAGCTGTCCAGTGGATACCCTTTTCTTAGCCTTTGGGATTCTTGAGGCCTGGCCATTTAGCACATTGTGTACAAGAAAGTGCGGCTCAGAGGTAAAAGATTTATCTCCTCTAACTCCCGTTCTGTCCTCGGTCATAAAAGGGGCACCAATGGACTTGGAAAAGTCACTGTTCTTCTGATGGGACATTAAGCCATGGTCTCAAATGCAAGAGATTCATATCTGTGCAAGGTTAAAGAAAATTCTGGAAAACAGTGATGGGAGACTTCCATCTGTTTTCCTTCTAGCAGTCTAGTGGATCCCTTCCCCAACCTTTTCTGAACCCTCGGGGTCCTTGTGACTTGCTCATTTAGCCCATTGTATACAAGGAAATGCTGCTTAGAGATAAAACGACCTATATTCTAATGAATGAGTTTCATAACATTGGAAGAGGCCAATAATTCCCAAACATCATTTATGGCTCGTTCATGCATCACTTGGCCCCTAGCGTGACCTATAAACCACCTGCTACGCTTTGCCTCGTGCTGATGAAGTAAGACGCGTGTTTCGTCCATAAATTAGCTGCAATTCGATGTTCACAATTTGTTGCCAGGCATCTTCGTAATTACTCCAATCCGTCAGCCATCTTTCGAAGATATGTTCCCCTGGTCTTCGATGGCGTGAATAACTTAGATTAAAGTTCATAACTTGTGCTTAATCATCTTCATCCATCATCTTGGGTGACGTACACTATACACGTGATACTTCACACTGTAGCATATCTGCAACTCGCGGTTAGCTATCTTATGTCGCGTGATTCCGTGCTTAGTTATTATCCCACTTGGCTGCCAGATTAGTTCGAAAGAGTGCCCGTAAGGTCAGTTTAAAACGTTTCAGTATATGCCCAGCAATATATACGTGGGTAGATCGGAAAGTAAGGTTATAAGGTCGATATGCCATACCCAATATCTTTAACGTATACAACGAACCACACAAAGTAAAACCTGAACCAATACACTATTTTTTAACAATATCACCACAAATATTCAAACATTTATCGCTACGTGCAATGAGCTAATCCATTCCTTCAGCATAAGAGTCCTGTTTCTTGGTGATTCAAACACAATGATGTCACGTTGCGCTTCTTCATCTGGGGGTGGGGGTGGCTCAGTTCGTAGCGTGCCAGGCTCGTAATCTGCAGTTCACAGGTTCGACTTTCAGATGGGTTAGCGTTGAGACTTATCTCCGCAAAACTCCATGCCCTGCTCACGGTCAGTAGGGGACACCAATGGGTTTGGAAAAGTCACTGTGTGTCTAATGGGACGTCAAGCGGTGTGCGGGGCTTAACTGATTTTTTATACCCTGTGCACATTAAAGATCACGCTGAATAGCCTTGACGGGAGGCTACCATCTGTACCCCAACAGCTATTCCTGTGGGTCCCCTTCCCCAACCTTCTCTGACCTTCGGGGTCCTTGTAACCTCGCCATTTAGCCCACGGTGTGTAAAAAGTGCCGCTCAGAGGTAAAACAACCCAAAGCCTCTTCAACTGATGTGAAACGACATTCTCCCAAATGATATTTCAAAAGTGAAAAGAGGTGGAAATTGCATGGAAGCATATCGGGATTGTATGCGGGATGACTATGAACCACTCATCGAAACTGATGCATCAAGTCCTGAGTTCTGTTCATTCTGTGTACAGGTGGGCATTGTCATGAATGAGACGATGCCTTGGCTAAGGAGACCAGGGCCTTTCTCTCTAATGGCCTCTCTTAAACGTTTCAGTGTGTAACAGTATCGTTCAACAGTAATAGCGTGTCTGTGTTCGGCGAATTCCACCAACAGCAAACCACAGGCATCCCAAAAGACTGTAGCCAATACGTTTCTCGCAAAAGGTGTCACTTTGAACTAATTTTTAGGTTGGTAATGTTTGGTGTTCCCACTCCATCGATGTGTGCTTACTGTTTGGCAGACCCATGTTTTGTCACCTGTCACCACTCGAAGAAAGTTGGTTCCCTCTGTTGCATAACATTGCAGCAATGTGAGACTGGCCGCCATTCATGTTGTCTTGTTATCCTCCATTAATGCATATGGAACCCACCTTACGATACCGTAACCCTTCCTTGACGATAGGCTGGAGAACGCCATGCTACAGTCGCAGCTCGGATGCAATGCACCCCAAAGTGACACATCAAATCCCTTTAATGATTTCTTCAATGTGTGCTGCGTTCACTTCTGTTGTGGAGCTGCTGGGACATCCACTGCGATTGTCTTCCTGGATTGTCTTCTCTTGTACAGTCGGTCAAAAAAGTATCCGAACACTATGGTTGATTACAGAATTCAGAAAAAACGACTGTGTTGGGTTGTTTTACCTCTGAGCGGCACTTTTTTGCACACCATGGTCTAAATGGCCAGGTCACATGGACCCCGAAGGCTCAGAGAAGGTTGGGGGAGGGGACCCACTGGAACAGCTGTTGGGAGACAGATGGTAGCCTCCCGTCAAGGCCATCCAGCGTGTTCTTTAACGTGCACAGGGTATGGCTCTCCCGCACACGGCGCCACGGCTTAACGTCCCATCCGACGGACGGCGGCCTTTCCAAGCCCATCGGTGTCCCCTACTGACCGTGGGCAGGGCGGGGAATTTTGCGGAGATAAATCTCAACGCTGATCCAGCTGGGACTCGAACCTGGGAACTACAGATTACGAGCCTGGCGCGCTACCGACTGAGCCACCCCCGTCCCCTAGCCTAAAATTGAATTTTAAAACTTGGCGATCTACCTTCTGATTGTATTGCAATTAACGGCAACGTTGGCGAAAGCTTCTTTCAAAGCAGTTTTAATCCACACCGTTTATTTTATCATATGTTAATTTTAAGTTATTGTTATATTTGATCGTTATTATTAGTGTTTTAATTAAGTTGTATATTATTTTAGTTCCGCTATTAACACTCAATATGGCGTGAAGTCTTCGTCGTTTCATAACGCCACGTGTTTAACAATCTTCTTCTCTTTCTGGAGCACTTTATAAAAGGGGCCTTGGCCCCTAGAAGATATTTTGGAAAATGTGTTGGAGAATTGCGATATCATTTAAGAATTTACAGAGAGCTAAAAATTACCCACTTCTTTAAAAAAATGAAACTCTTAAAAACAATACATAGTAAATTTGTTCCATAATGATTATTTTTTAGCATATAACTATCATAACACTTTTTTCATTGCATTTCATTATAACGAATATACAGTATTTTGGTCACCTGCTCGATTCGTTATTTTGACATTTCACTATATATATTTTGTAACGAGGCAGCAGTATTTTTAAAACTACCTAATTTGTTATTCTACTTCGTTGTTAGATGAATAATCATCAGAAAATTAGAATGCATTATGAATGCATTTGAGACTTAAAATAAGTGGCTTTTAGCTTAAAAACACGGCGACTGCCATCTAATCTTCCAGTTAATAGTTACAATGATTTTAATCCCCAAAGGAAGTCTAAGTCCAGGGTGTTCCAGAAGTAGGTTTTACAATATTGATAGGATGTAATACATTTGCAGGAAACCCTCTCTTAACGCTGTTAATTGTTCCGGCAAAGCAGGGCGCTAAGCGATTCCAATTTTTCCATAAAAATATGTGTTAATTAGAGACGTTCCAATTGTTGCAATAGGCTGTTTCGATAGTTACATAGAGCGGTTAAAAACTTGTTGAGTATTATAGCCTTTCCCTCTTCAAAAATCTTAGCCTTTTTGAAAATTTTCGCTAATTCCTGATCTTCACTGCAGTTTCTCCCTGGATTGATATACAGCGTGATTCAAAACTCTTGGGACAAAGTTTAAGGGGTGATAGAACACACGTAAACAAGCACTTTTCGTCATACAATGCATGGTCGGAACTCAAGCGGTGAAGCGCTAGAAGGTGAACACTTATAACCGCTGGTTTTTCGCACTTGTCGTCATTTCTACCGTGGATTGCAGAACGGATGGATTGTTTAATGAATCAGGAGAATGCGGACGGGAATGTGAGGGAAGCCCAAAGACTACCGGGGCGCTTTCTGACCAGATGCGTGCCTGATCACAAAACCTTTCAGCGATTGCACCGGTATCTGTGAGAAATCTGCAGCTCTGTACGGGAAATGCATGTCCGCTTTCTCCTGATTCGTGAAACAATCCATCCTTCTGCAATCCACGGTAGAAATGACGACGAATGCGAAAACCAACGCTTATAAGTGTTCACTGGAAAGCGCCCTCTAGCGCTTCACCGCTTGTTCCGACCATGCATTGTATTACGAAAAGTGCTTGTTTAGGTGTGTTCTATCACCCCTTAAAGTTTGAACCAAGAGTTTTCAATCACCCTGTATTGTAGAGGTTACACCGCTTTGAGATCTATCGAACCATCTCCTGACTAGCGCTAAATGATTCCACAGATTCTTCAAAGTTAGCATCTTCGAGATCTTCATATAGGTATATTAATTTTGGCTCGTGTTTCTCGTACACTATAAAAACACTTACATAAGGACATGCCCATTGAAATAATAGTCAGCTATGCTAACCAGTAGATCAGATATGCTCGAATTGATTTGCAAAAAATAGTTCGTCAAAGCAATTATTTAATTGAATTAATTTAAATAACCAGAGCAAGAATTTATTAATTTTTAATCGACAACACTGTAGAATTACAAGATATTTAACCACGATTACGTTGTTAAAATGTGCTGATTTATCGTGAGTTCGGATCCCATCCGGCTCAAGACAATGTTTTCCTCTGGACCCATTGAATCAGCATCCTATAAGAGAGTAATATTGTTTAAATACCTTGTAATTATGATATTCAGACTATGCCTATGTTGTCAGTTTTAGGAATTTCCTTTCAAGAGTTTACTTTTTATGTTCTGCCCTTTTTTTCAGTTTTTTTCCTCGGCTTGTAATAAACCAGCCGTTGTTTATCGCCAGTGCTTCGAGTGATATCAGTATCGATCGAATTTCTTCAACGTTTCAGCCCAAATAAACTGAAGATGTAATTTCCTCATCTTGCTTCAAGCACTTTGTTTTGCTCTTGATAGCCTTTCAGCCACGCTGTTCTCAAAATAGGGCTAAAAACTCCGGACATAAAAGAGGCAGTTTTATGTTTTATACCTCGCCATTTTCCTTGAATCACAGCTGGCGAAAACAAAAAACAATGGGATGAGGACGTGATACTTTGTGATTACCAGTTTTCTTTAAGGAGAAGAAACCATTGAGAACTTTTTCATTCATTTTAGCTGATTACCAAACGAGGTGGAAACCGGTAGCCTCATTCATCATGTCGAAAATTTTCAGACTCATTCATTATGTAGAGATTTTTCTCCCTCATTCATTAAGAGAGGATTTTTAGCCTCATTCAGTAAGTAGAGAATTTTTTCAGCCTCATAAATTTTCCCTGCCCTGCCCGCGGTCTTTTGGGGCCACTGATGGGCTTGGAAAGGCCGCCGACCGTCGGATGGGCCATTAGGCCGTGCACCCGTTCGCGGGACAGCCATATCCTGTGCAAGTTAAAGAACACGTTGGATGGCTTTGACGGGAGGCTACCATCTGTAGGTTCCTCATATAATATATATAATCTGTAGGTATATATAACTGTACCTATATATAACTGTTTGTTCCTCATAAACTTTTATTAACTGGTTCATAACTTTTATGAACCAGTAGGTTCCCTCCCCCAAACCTTCTCTGATCCCTCGGGATCCTTGTATCCTGGCCATTTAGCCCGTTGTGTGCAAAAAAAGTGCTGCTCAGTGGTAAAACAACTCAACCCAAAGCCTCATTCATACATAATGAACTTTTAGATAACTTTTAAAGATAACTTTTAGCCTCATTCATTATGTAGAGAAGTTTTTAGACTCATTCATTATGTAGAGAATTTTCAGCCGCATTCATTATGTAGATAATTTTCAACCTGATTCATTATGTAGATAATTTTCAACCTCTTTCATTAAGTAGAGATTTTCCGCTTCATTAATTAAATAGAGAACTTTCAGCCTCATTGTTAAGTAGAGTTCTGTAGTCCGTGACATAAAATTTTATTTAATTGTTTCAATATCAGAATAGCTGGTGGACAGCGATACACCAATTTCTCTGCTCCACAATGGGATACATATGTGTTACATTGTTAATCAATTGGGATTGGCAAAAATATTGTATTTGCGCAACTTCGGCCTTTAGCTAAAAATATGATTGTCTTCGGCACATTCTCCGTACTCTGTAATTAACTCGATCGTTGATTAACTGATATTTCATCATGCACAAAAGTCTACATTTGTGACTCTATAATTGATTTTTTTGGATAGGTGTTTGCAATTCACTCTTTGTTTTCAAGAATTCTGTCATGAAATTCACGCAATGTACTGATGTACAGTTGCTCTTCTCCTAATTGCCTTTTCAAAAAGGTATCAAAAAGTTGGGGAGATAGGCTCAGTCTGTAGCGTACTAGACTCGTAATCTGCAGTTCCCAGGTTCGAATCCCACCTGTTCCAGCGTTGAGATTTATTTCCGCTAAACTCCGACCTTCCCTCGATCAGAAAGGGGACACCGATGAACTTGTGTAGGGTAACACTCCTGAACTCAGACGGATGAGAAGTAAAGCCGTGGTCCTAATTTCAGGAGAGCCATAACTCGAGAGAAGACTATCTTCGGTCTCATGACAACTGTCCAGTGTCTTACTCCCAACTTTTTCTGAGCCCTTGGAGTCCTTGTGACCAGTCCATTTACCTCATTGTGTGCAAAAAAAGTGCCTCTCAGAGGTAAAACAACCCAAACCAAGAAGCATGAAATAAAAATTTGAATGATTTTATGGAAGATTTCATTAAGCAGCATGAGGCTGTTAGTATTTGTCAGTTTCTACCTCGTTCGGTACACTAAAATCGAAGGAAAATTTCTCAGTGATTTTCATACTAAACAAAATTTATAGTCACAAAGTTGCACGTCCTTAGTCCATTACATATAGTTTTCTCACCAGCTATGATTCAAGGAAAACTGCGAGGGATGAAACCCAAAATATCCTTTTTAACCATTTATTGGCATGAATTGTTGTATATCAACAAAACTAAAAATAGGAACACCTATAAAGAAATGTCTGCTGTGTCAAAATTATTTCTTTTCTTTAAAAATGAAAAGATGAAGTGAAAAAAAAAAGGTTATATACCGTTTTTTTTAGGATTTTTTTTATTTTTGTTATTAATGGGAGTTAGAAGTCCCGACAGGTACTTTGGAAGACAATAAACCTTTCGATTTTTTAATTGGGGCACAGTAGTCTCGCTAAAACTACAAGCCTAGCAAATGATGTAACGGACATTTTCAACTTGGAGAACTTTTAAGTCTACAGGCCATAAAGGTAAGTGCAAGAGTTTTTAGCTCTGTTTTTGTGAAGAGCGCTGCTGAAGGACGACAATCAAGAGAGAAACAAAGTTCTTGAAAGAAACTGGATTTCATTTAGTTACATGGGGCGGGGGTGGCTCAGTCGATAGCGCGCCAGGCTCGTAATCTGTAGTTCCCAGGTTCGAGTCCCAGCTGGGTCAGCGTTGAGATTTATCTCCGCAAAATTCCCCGCCCTGCCCACGGTCGGTAGGGGACACCGATGTGTTTGGAAAGGCCTCCGTCCGTCGGATGGGACGTTAAGCCGTGGCCCCGTGTGTGGGAGAGAGCCATACCCTGTGCACGTTAAAGAACACGCTTGATGGCCTTGACGGGAGGCTACCATCTGTCTCCCAACAGCTGTTCCAGTGGGTCCCCTCCCCCAACCTTCTCTGAGCCTTCGGGGTCCATGTGACCTGGCCATTTAGCCCATTGTGTGCAAAAAAAGTGCCGCTCAGAGGTAACACAACCCAATTTAGTTACATTTTCAGTGCATTTGGGCTAAAATAATGAAGAAATGAATAGCATATTCGAAGCACTGGTGATAAAAAATGTCTGAAAAAAATCACGTTTATATTATGTGTTCGTTGTTGTATCGGACTCATATTTTTTAGCACTTTTATCATTTATGAACTGAAGTTATTTAAAATATCTGTCTATATGTTTCTATCACTCCAAACGTGGATTACCATTTTCTTAGAAACAACAGGCCTCAACATCCACTTCTTTTCTGTGATTCAGTCTTAAAATGTAATTTTCTGAACTTATTATCATCTTGGAAGGACGGGAGCAGCTCTGCCGGCAGCGCAGGAGTCTC
Source organism: Ryuthela nishihirai (assembly GCA_038380435.1). Lineage (NCBI taxonomy): Eukaryota > Metazoa > Arthropoda > Arachnida > Araneae > Heptathelidae > Ryuthela > Ryuthela nishihirai. The sequence goes on from JAWZYU010000010.1 coordinate 23,947,849, forward strand.
GTATTCTTCAGCTCCCAGGTTCGAGTCGAACCTAAGATAACGTTGAGTTTTATCTCCGCAAAACTCCCCACCCTGCTCTCGGTCAGTAGAGGAAAGGCTAGCTGTCCATCGGATGGGACGTTATGCCATGACCCCGTGTGCGGGAATGCGGGAGAACCATACCCTCTGTACGTTGAAGAACACGCTTGATGGACGACGAGAGGCTACTATTTGTCTCTTAGTGCGTCTCCTTCTCTCAACCTGCCCAGATCCCTCGGGGTCCTTTTAACCTGACCATTTAGCGCATTGTGTGGAAAAACGTGCCCTCAGAGGTAAAACAGCATAACCACCTTGGAAGTGAAGGGACACTGGCTACCCGTCTACCCACCTTTAAAACAAATGCAGAAAAAAGGGGATATTTGAATAATTGAACCTTTTACAAAGTGAGTGTATGAAATATCCTTCTATTCGTGCAGTGAAGGTACCATGAACAAACCTTGATTTAAGGAAAAATCTTCATGGTGATCTAGTTTGAATATACCACTGGACTTGCTTAATTTTAAAGTTAATGCAGCTTTCAGTAGCTGCATTCAATTTTATGATCAAATTAAAAAATATACCAACATCCTGAAGAAAGAACCAATGGTATGATAAATCAGACGAGGGACAAAATTGTCATTACCAATGATTCCCCAAAATTTGGACCCAGTCTTAGGTAAAAGTTAAGAAGTCATTATTTAAATTTGCTTTTTTAATGTTATTTATATATGTATTTTTTTTTTTACTTTAATTAAACGCCTGAGTAAATAGAGTATGATTGGCTATAAAGCGTAAATCCAAGATAATAAATTTTTTTTCTAAAGGAAAAAAAACAACATAAGCTGAAAATTTGTTATTTTAGAAAGCGATTTAATTAAGAATGGGACTCTTACAGGTTCTATTCTTTAAATTATACCTAATTTTAAAACAGAAAATAATAAGATTTGGAATCATTATTCTTTCGCTTGCGCACAGTGTCGCCAAATTTTGGAAAAAAAAACCCATAAAATATTGGGTTCGGTTGCTTTTCCTCTGAGATGTACTTTTTCGCACACAATGGGATAAATGGGCAGGTCACAAAGACTCCAAAGTTCAAAGAAGGCTGGAGAAGGAGACTCCCTGGATAGCCGTTAGGAGACAGATAGAAATCTTCCGTTAGGGCCATCCAGCGTGTTATTTAACGTAGACAGAGCATGGCTCTTCTGAACGCTGGTCCACAACTTAACGTCCCATCCGGCGGACGGTTGTCTTTCCAAGCTCCAATATGTATTCTTCCTGACAGACGGCAGAATGAGAGTTAGAAAAGAACATGGGAATATCAGATTACGGGACTGACTCTCTACCGACTAAGCCAACCAATCACAAAATGAATGCAGGGAGTAGTCTAAGAAGGAAAGTTATAACTGGTCACTACCGTCATCCTTATCATTACATCTCTGCAAGTAGATCGCGATGTAAAAATCCTCTATTCCAGAAAATATTTTGAGAAGAAACCTTTTAAAGGAATCAACGAGATCCTGAGAAGACCACATTTGGAAAGAAAGAGTAAAGAAAAAAAAAAACGCTTTTCCAAATGTCGAGGAGCTTTTTGAGATCAGATTCCTGTTCAACTGCAAGGAGAGCTCTAGTGTTATTTATTCCGAGGACATCTTCGTGCTAGCGCGAGTGTATGTGTGACTGACAAACCAGCTAGTGATGCGGTTACCATGGCAACCGGAGATTTTGGCCGAGGAGAAAGAGAACGTAGCAGATGTTGCTTTTGGCATCCTCGTCCATTCTAATATTTATGGATACCAGTTAAGCAATAGCGTCGCGACTACCTCCTAACAAAATCCCTCAGGGTTTGTATTTTGGCTCCAGGGTTTTAAAACGGATCTGTTTCTGACAACGACTCTGCAGTTTCCGATTTTCCAAAATCGTGTGAAGTACCAAACAGCGATATAATAGAGAGACCTTCAGAGAAAAGAATATATATTGGTTTAGCGGCTTAAGAAAGAGGAAGGGGAAATTTATTGACCCTCTAGAATCATTCGTCAAAACTAGGAAATCGAGTGGAAATTGTTGTCAGTTTGAAATATGATGGAAAATGCCACAGCTAACACCTGTTAAGACCAAATACAAACACTTGAAACCAGTGTTGAATTGAGTCATGTGTCAAGTTAGACAGTGCAAACCGTAAAGTGGTATATCGCTTTTTCCTTAGGTCCTGAAGTTTCAGTTATTGATTTTACTAGAAAAAGTTCCGTTAAAATCCAACATGTTTTCAGATACTGCCGGAATATGTTGTTAGTTTAAATACCCAAAAAATGCTAGAAACACAGTCACCACTGTTCAAGTCAGTTGGTGTACAGAAGGATGAATTCAAACGCGTGAAAATATTTTCTCCCCTGAAATATACAGAACTTCTACTTTATTAGGAACAGTTCCATGTTTTGTCAATAGTAATTCAGATAGTGAGCACAGTAACTTCTTAAATAAGCTATTTATGAAAAATGTGATTGAAGATAATTTAAAGATCTCAATCAAATGATTTCAATTTCGATTTACGACAATATGCTTTAAGTTTTTAGAAAGATATGGAAGATAAAACATTTAGCAAGTCAGCTCGTTCTGCAAAAAAAATTAAAACTGTGTGGAAATTAAAATAATTATTAGGCGAAGTTCTAAATTTATTCTTACACGTCTTAGTAAAGTTCATCATAACGGTTTTTCTTTCGTTTTAACTTGTTTATTAAATTTTCATCACAATTATTTAAATTGGCATTGTATTAATAGTTTGTTTCTTCATATTAATTTTGCATATGTAACTGGAGTTTTGGGTCTCACAAGAATAATTGCATTCGGGAGACTTCCATAGTTAATAAATAATTTGCAAACTTTAGACGTAATAAAAAATAAACATGAAATGCAAAACATAATAATTTTAATGGAAATATTTCTCATCATCCATCTTCAAAATAGGATCCTTAGGGACCTTAAGAAACATATAACTATTGTTGTTGTTTTTAATGGTGGCCGGAAGGGAAGAAAGAAATTTTGGAGCAAGATAGTGTGTTGGGTTGGGTTGATTTACCTCTGCGCGGCACTTTTTTGCACACCATGGGCTAAATGGCCAGGTCACATGGACCCCGAAGGCTCAGAGAAGGTTGGGGGAGGGGACCCACTGGAACAGCTGTTGGGAGACAGACTGGTAGCCTCCCGTCAAGGCCATCCAGCGTGTTCTTTAACGTGCACAGGGTATGGCTCTTCCGCACACGGGGCCACGGCTTAACGTCCCATCCGACGGACGGCGGCCTTTCCAAGCCCATCGGTGTCCCCTACTGACCGTGGGCAGGGCGGGGAATTTTGCGGAGATAAATCTCAACGCTGACCCAGCTGGGACTCGAACCTGGGAACTACAGACTACGAGCCTGGCGCGCTACCGACTGAGCCCCCCCCCCAAGATAGTGTGTCTAAATATGTTCTTGTGTAATGTTTCTTGTGAGGCATTAGTCTATTTATATTTTTATCACACCTTAATTAATATTCATTTGCAATTTTTTGGCATGTTTATTTCTGAAGTAAAACTCATTTCGAAATTTGAAAAAAATAATCATGTCTCAAAGATAGTAATCCTGCCTGTTGAAACAAGGGCAGCGAAGGCAGCATCCTTGAACTTTTAGTAAAGAGGGGACTAAATCTTTTCTTAAAATACGAATAGTTGTTTAAAATTACTCTAGTACATATAGGGGCGGGGGTGGCTCAGTCGGTAGCGCGCCAGGCTCGAGTCCCAGCTAGGTCAGCGTTGAGATTTATCTCCGCAAAACTCCCTGCCCTACCCCCGGTCAGTAGGGGACACCGATACGCTTGGAAAGGCCGCCGTCCGTCGGATGGGACGTTAAGCAGTAGTCCCGTGTGCGGGAGAGTTGGGTTGTTTTGCCTATGATCGGCACTTTTTTGCACACCATGGGCTAAATGGCCAGGTCACATGGACCCCGAAGGCTCAGAGAAGGTTGGGGGAGGGGACCCACTGGAACAGCTGTTGGGAGACAGATGGTAACCTCCCGTCAAGGCCATCCAGCGTGTTCTTTAACGTGCACAGGATGTGTCTCTCCCACACACGAGGCCACGGCTTAACGTCCCATCCGACGGACGGCGGCCTTTTCAAGTCCATCGGTGTCCCCTACTGACCGTGGGCAGGGCGGGGAATTTTTCGGAGATAAATCTCAACGCTGACCCAGCTGGGACTCGAACCTGGGAACTACAGATTACGAGCCTGGCGCGCTACCGACTGAGCCATCCCCGCCCCAAGTGCGGGAGAGCCATACCCTGTGCACGTTAAAGAACATGTTGGATGGTTTTGACGGGAGGCTACCATCTGTCTCCCAACAACTGTTCCAGTGGGTCCCCTCCTTCTTTGTGAATGAGTTTTACTTCTCTCGAAATGAGTTTTACTTAAGAAATAAGCATGCCAAAAAAACTGCAAATCAATATTAATTAAGATGTGATAAAAATATAAATTACCTAATGTCTCACAAGTCTTCCCAACCTTCTCTGAGCCTTCGGGGTCCATATGACCTGGCCATTTATCCCATGGTGTGCAAAAAAGTGCCGCTGAGAGGTAAAATAACACAACCCAAATCTAGTACATACAAAAGATTTATTACCGTAGGTCAATTATATAAAGTTACCACACATAATATAAAGTTAGCATAAATTTAGATGATATTACGTTTTGCACCCAACATAATCGCGAGAGTGTACCTAGACCTTTTTTTAACCATCCAACATATATATATATTCCTAGTTAAGCGAGCATCAAGCCAGATTCCAAGATATTTATTTAGCTCAAGAAAATATGAGAATTTCTGGGAATTTGCACTGCTTTTGCAAATTACATTTAACATCATGATAAATAAGCTATTATGAGAAATTGCCAAAGCTGAAGTATTTTGTTTTAAATGGAAAAACAAATGCATTGATCTCTTTTTATATTTATAGTTAAAAATTACTTGTAAACCAATTTCGAGTAATAAAAAGTTAGCGTTTTCCTGAGATACAATAGTTTGAGGTTGGGTTGGGTTGTTTTACCTCTGAGCGGCACTTTTTTGCACACCATGGGCTAAATGGCCAGGTCACATGGACCCCGAAGGCTCAGAGAAGGTTGGGGAAGGGGACCCACTGGAACAGATGTTGGGAGACAGATGGTAGCCTCCCGTCAAGGCCATTCAGCGTGTTCTTTAACGTGCACAGGGTATGTCTCTCCCACACACGGGGCCACGGCTCAACGTCCCATCCGACGGACGGCGGCCTTTCCAAGCCCATCGGTGTTCCCTACTGACCGTGGGCAGGGCGGGGAATTTTGCGGAGATAAATCTCAACGCTGTCCCAGCTGGGACTCGAACCTGGGAACTACAGATTACGAGCCTGGCGCGCTACCGACTGAGCCACCCCCGCCCCATAGTTTGAGGATTTAGAGCAGCATACACAGTCGTATCAGAATAATATGGCCACCTACCATACATACTATGGTAGTTGGTCATATTATTCTGATACGACTGTGTATGTCTGTCAAACAGATACGAGGGGCGTTCAAATACTCTTCATATGCATCTTCAGAACAGAAAATACCTCAACAAACCTTTCCTTCAAAGTACTCTCCTCCAGGATCTATGCAAGTTGCAGACGTCTATGTCAATTCTGAAACTCTTGGTGATTGATACTCCTGTTGGAGAATACTCCTCGACTCTAAATGAACGCATTTTGCAAGGTTTTTTAAAAATAGCTTCCTAGAAAATTCTTTTTAACTTTTGGAAACAATCAAAAATAGCATGGTGCAAGTTCAGGTGAATATGCAGGATGAGGCAGCTGTTTGATTTTTTTACTTGTTCCAGAAAGGTCGTAACATGCCGGATTTTGTGAGCACTGACATTGTCATGAAGAAGGAGAAATCTTGTTGACACGCCTGTTGTTGGACGCTGCTCCTTCTTTTCCTTAACTATTTTGGGAAAAAAGTATTGGCCATTTATAATCATTTTTACAGGTAAAGTGTCAACGTCTAGCACTGCTGGAATTAAAAAAAAATGTGAACATCCTCTTGCTGGAGCGAAAATCTTATCAGAGGATTTGGAGACGCGGTTCATCTTCCGCAACCCAAATATAGTTGTCGATCTCTCTGGGTTGGTTGGGTTGTTTTACCTCTGAGCGGCACTTTTTTGCACACCATAGGCTAAATGGCCAGGTCACATGGACCCCGAAGGCTCAGAGAAGGTTGGGGGAGGGGACCTACTGGAACAGCTGTTGGGAGACAGATGGTAGCCTCCCGTCAAGGCCATCCAGCGTGTTCTTTAACGTGCACAGGGTATGGCTCTCCCGCACACGGAGCCACGGCTTAACGTCCCATCCGACGGACGGCGGCCTTTCCAAGCCCATCGGTGTCCCCTACTGACCGTGGGCAGGGCGGGGAATTTTAAGGAGATAACTCTCAACGCTGACCCAGCTGGGACTCAACCTGGGAACTACAGATTACGAACCTGGCGCGCTACCGACTGAGCCACCCCCGCCCCCGATCTCTCTGGGACTTGTATAACAATAAAACCACCTCTCATCACCTGTGACAATGTCTGTTAACCGTTTGAGGCCACTAGGTTTAAACGCTGTCAGCTTCTCATTACAGGAGTCCTCTAGCCCTTTTTTGCTGTTCTGTCGCTTTGGGAGGTATCCGTTTGGCACAGATCTTTCATAACTTTAAATGGTGAGGAATAATTGTTTCCACACTGCCAATCGACACACTGAAATCCAAATTTATTACCTGAACGGTGATGTGTGGGTTTTCCTTAATGAGTTCACGAACAGCAGCGATGGTTCTCTCGTTCACACCCTCCTTTGGTCTTCCTGCATTAGGGAGGTATACGAAGCTCTGGCGTTCTCTGAATTTGCTCATCCATCCAGTAGCAGTGCCATATGAACAGGCATTAATCCCCTTATACTTGTGATAAATCGGTAAAATCATTCTCATTGCTCCTTGTTAAAATGTAATATCTTTCCCCGTCTTTAGTGGGGCGGAGGTGACTCAGTAGGTAGCGCGCCAGGCTCGTAATTTGTAGTTCCCAGGTTCGAGTCCCAGTTGGGTCAGCGTTGAGATTTATCTCCGCAAAATTCCCCGCCCTGCCCACGGTCAGTAGGGGACATCGATGGGCTTGGAAAGACCGCCGTCCGTCGGATGGGACGTTAAGCCGTGGCCCCGTGTGCGGGAGAGCCATACCCTGTGCACGTTAAAGAACACGCTGGATGGCCTTGACGGGAGGCTACCATCTGTCTCCCAACAGCTGTTCCAGTGGGTCCCCTCCCCCAACCTTCTCTGAGTCTTCGGGGTCCATGTGGCCTGGCCATTTAGCCCATGGTGTGCAAAAAAGTGCCGCTCAGAGGTAAAACAACCCAACCCGTCTTTAATAGGCTCCATAGCAACAACGGATAAATTTCTTATATCGAACTACTCGCCGCCAGCGAAGAGAGAAAGGATGATACGGGCTTTGTCTTTAACACGTAATGACAAGTTTAGAAATATTTCAAACACGTCGTATCTCGTTAACTTTAGAAAAACGAGTCAAATCTACAGATCCGTGTCGAGAGTTTTTTGGACGCCCTCTGTATCATCTGAAAACAAAGTTAATTTTCCATTTAAGCCAATTGTGTCTAAGTAATTAATATAAATAATGAATAATAAAGGTCCAAAAACATCATTGTGGTACGCCATAACTAACTCTATTTCAATTACCATAAGCAGTAGATATTTTAACTTGATGTATTCTATTAGTTAACTTTAAACCACTTAAAGTAACGCCTCTTATTCCATGGGTAAGGAAAATAAACCTTGACGAAATTGTGGATGAGTCTGCAGCAGAAGATTTTAGAGTGAACTTCCAATTAAAAAATAAAGATACTAACTGTTGTGTTGTTTTACCTCTGAGCGGCACTTTGGGCTAAACCATGGGCTAAATGGCCAGGTCACAAGAACCCCGAAGGATCAAAGAAGGTTGGGGGAGAGGACCAAGTGGAACAGCTGTTGGGAGACAGATGGTAGCCTCCCGTCAAGGCCATCCAGTGTGTTCTTTAACGTGCACAGGGTATGCACACGGGAACAGCTGTTGGGAGACAGATGGTAGCCTCCCGTCAAGGCCATCCAGTGTGTTCTTTAACGTGCACAGGGTATGCACACGGGGCCACGGCTTAACGTTCCATCCGACGGACGACGACCTTTTCAAGCCCATCGGTGTCCCCTACTGACCGTGGGCAAAACGGGGAGGTTTGCGGAGATAAATCTCAATGCTGACCCAGCTGCGACTCGAACCTGGGAACTACAGATTACGAGCCTGGCGCGCTACCGACTGAGCCACCCCGCCCCCATGCTAAGTGTAGAAATACGGTCATATTCAAGTTACGAATAATAAAGTATATGTAAAGAGTATGTACCATCTGCAAATATTGTTCACTGTTAATAATGTAAATATTGTCCACTGTTAATAATGACCACGACCCTTGATAACGTCTCATTTCTAGATTTGTATTTCTGTTTATATTGGGTAGGGATTCACTCTTAAATCTTGGACAGGAGCCCACAGGTGTGAGCTTATGCCTTTGGATAAAACAATTATTTTTACAAGAAACACGAACATTCTAATAAATTGCTTAATATTAAAATGGACTAGCTGTAATCAAGACTAATTATTAACTGAGTTCGGTTATATGACTTTCAAATCAACAACAAAATTTGATACGTTAATTCTTGATTTAACTGTACTGTCAATGTCTCCTAATGTTGCCACGCAACTCATAAACAGGACTCGACCTAAGATTATCTCCGCAAAATTCCCCGCCCTGCCCACGGTCAGTAGGGGACACCGATGGGCTTGGAAAGGCCGCCGCCCGTCGGATGGGACGTTAAGTCGTGGCTGCGTGTGCGGGAGAGCCATATCCTGTGCACGTTAAAGAACACGCTGGATGGCCCTGACGGGAGGCTACCATCTGTCTCCCAACAGCTGTTCCAGTGGGTCCCCTCCCCCAACCTTCTCTGAGCCTACGTGGTCCATGTGGCCTGGCCATTGTGTGCAAAAAGTGCCGCTCGGAGGTCAAACAACACAACACGACCTGAGATTCTTTACCGTTCCTAAAAACGATGTAAACGAAATCATTATAGGTATAACGTTTCTTCGCAACAGGTGCCACACCTCATGACACAATACACATGCTTTTTTGAGCAATTATTGCGCGTTAACACGTGGTTTCAATATATTCATGTGATCTGTTATTCTTAAACACAGTGGCGCACTCAGGATTTAATATCTTGGTGTGTGTGTGGGGGGGGGGGGGGGGGCGAGGGGCCCATTGGCCCTGCTAGGGCAAACGAAGCAGCGCTCAGTCCGCCTGATTCGTTCGCCTTGTGTTCACAGCGACCGTGATTCTCGAGAGCTATAGGGTATTCCCACCTTATGTGACCGCTAATTCATAAGTAGTATAGAAATAGAAGACACGACACAACATAAATATAAAAAATGAATTTTAATTAGGGAAAGATTTTTGTAAAATTTTCTAGTGTTTTTATTTTTCCTTTTTCTTTAGGGGGTACCAGGGCCAATTGCCCCCCCCCCTCTAGGTGCGCCACTGCTTAAACACATATATATATATATTTACGATATTAAAATTTTATATAATAATGAAATGAAATTTTATACCGAAAAGAGTTTCCTGTTTTATGGTTTATTTGATTTTATGACCATTAATGATGACTTGATGTAATAATGATGCACACAATATTCGTGAAAAATTAACAATGTCTAAAATATTTCAGGTCCTTTCAAAGACAACCCCAAAGACGAATGAGATATGTTTACGAAGAAACGTTAGAAAGAATAAAAGAAAGATGAAGAAGAATGCCGAAGATCTGTCGAAATATGAAGTAATAAGAGAAAGAATCGAGTTTTCGCTGTTTGCAAAGCAATTTTATGCAACGCTAGGGAAGGAATAAATGAGAGTATTGAAATTTCAGGAGTGCAAGATAAAAATACCTTTTTTTCCCCTGAAAGAGAGTGAATCAAATCGATAATGATTGCAAAATCACTTTCAGTTTTCAACGTTGTTCTATAGTTGTTTTATATTCTGATTCCTCATTCAGAGCATATTTCGATTTATTTCTTGTTGTATACTATGCAGTAATTAAAACTGATTAGACTGATTGTTTGCAGCTTTTTTTCACGTGTTTTTTTTATTTAGGTGACCATCAAGAAATTGTGAAATTCGATATTATTCTTCATGCAAGTTAAATGGGAATCTTCACTTGTTATGATATGTAAATTCAGTCACAAAGCTATTAGCTATCAACTTAAATTAATTTATAACTTTCAGCAATTAATGCATATATAATTGCTTACGTAAAAAGAAAAAGCTATACTGAAAATGAGTTGACGTATCTTCTAAACATTAATCTTCATCAATATTTCAAAAATATTTGAGAAGTCGGAAATGGGAACTAACATAAGTCTTTCAAGTAGGGTTGTTTTACCTCTGACCGACACTTTTTTGCACACAATGGGCTAAATGGCCAGGTCACAAGGACCCCAAAGGCTCAGAGAAGGTTGGGAGAGGGGACTCACTGGAACAGCTGTTGGGAGACAGATGATAAAATATAATTTTAGGGGTGGGGATGGCTCAGTCGGTAGCGCGCCAGGCTCGTAATCTGTAGTTCCAAGGTTCTGGTCCCAGCTCGGTCAGCATTCAGATTTATCTCCGCAAAATTCCACGCCCTGTCCACGGTCAGTAGGGGACATCGATGGGCTTAGAAAGGCACTGGAAAAAATGAATTAAAGAAATTAAAAAAATTAATTATAATTAATTTCCACTCTGCCCCTGTCTTTCAAGTAAAGAATATGTGTAAAAATATTAAACATACGAGGGAGCGGGGGTGGCTCAGTCGGTAGCGCGTCAGGCTCGTAATCTGTAGTTCCCAGGTTCGAGTCCCAGCTGGGTCAGCGTTGAGATTTATCTCCGCAAAATTCCCCGCCCTGCCCACGGTCAGTAGGGGACACCGATGGGCTTGGAAAGGCCGCCGTCCGTCGGATGGGACGTTAAGCCGTGACCCCGTGTGCGGGAGAGCCATACCCTGTGCACGTTAAAGAACACGCTGGATGGCCTTGACGGGAGGCTACCATCTGTCTCCCAACAGCTGTTCCAGTGGGTCCCCTCCCCCAACCTTCTCTGAGCCTTCGGGGTCCATGTGACCTGGCCATTTAGCCCATGGCCTGCAAAAAAGCGCCGCTCAGAGATAAAACAATCCAATCCTGTAATTTCACTCAGAATCCCGGGTGAAAGTTAATTAATTCACGTGATTAATTGACAGAGAAATTAGAAATAAATTCGGGAGTGGACCTCTACTCGTCTACGACACGAAACTCCCACACACTATGAAGCTTATAGGGAATTTTTAATTACTAATGAGGCTAATCTTGTCCTTCAGTTCTTGATAGATTGCAGCGGATGTCATGTTTAACGTCACCCAATAGAAGGATTTTGAATTGAGTAGGTCCGATGAAAGAGAGTCGTTCGGACAGATCTAAAGAAGTGGAGATTGCTAATTCAGATATGTTATCATTTAAAAATTATACATGCAATGATTAAAACAAGAAAAATCATAAAACAGAGAACACAGCCCCGGGGAAAAATAATTTTTTTCGAATAGCAGATAATGGGGCTTGAGGAAAATTAATCTTTTTCCCCCGCTATGTCGGGTTGGTTTACTCTAAGGAGCATTTTTTCTACGCACAATGGGCTAAAGGGTCAGGTCACCACAAGGATCCCAAGCAATCAAAGAAGCTTGGTGAAGGGGATCACCTGGACAGCTGTTAAGAGACAGATGGTAGGCTCCAGTCAAAACCATCCAGATTGATTCTCCCATGAAGAAAAAATGTCAGTGTTATTTTATGTAAATAGTAAAATTGTTACTAATACCTGAAAATCTTGATTTCTTTTATTTCAACCCGATATCAGTCTTAGTTTGAGAAACAATACAGAATTATTACATTTTTCAACAAATTTCAACAATTTTGTTCGATAATCTTTGGAAAGGAATTTTTTTTTAAACTGGAAAACTCAACCCTATTTACATTTCAGCATAATAATAATAATAATAATAATAATAAATACCCCTTCAAGCAGCTGCTTGCCACAGAGGTCTGACAGGAGCCTGTCAGTTTATATGCCACAGTAGGAGATCTGAGAGGATGGCAGGACCTCAGCAGAAAAATTCTTAAGCATTAAAAAAGAAACGAATTTCACACTTCCTTTCTGGGTTTTTTTTCATCCAATCTTATATAGGTTTCTAGTACAGCAAACCCTTGCCGAGAGCGGATTTGCAGAACGCGGTTTTGCACATACGCGTTATCTTAATTGTTTCCATTTAATTTGTCCAACGCTAGAATTTCATTCATACGCGGTACGCTGCAGAGCGTCGGCTGCGTTGCCATAGCAACATACTCTTTACAAGAGACCACCCACGCGCGCATCTGGCAACCCTGCTTGGCGCTGCCCGCTAGCTGAGTGACCCAGGCCGATTTGCGATCATTTCACTCACGTTAGCAGAGCTGTAATCACGTATTTATCAGTGTTTATCCTCTTCTCCTTTTGCATTTGTATTTCTTTTAATTACAAAAATTCAATATGACATCTAAGAGGAAGAATTAAGATGATAAAGCAGCAAAAAGGCGCAAAGTTTTGTCATTATCTCAGAAAATTGAAATTTTAGATAAGTTGAAAAATGGTACACGTGTTTCATCGCTTGCAAGAGAACTAGCTATAAACGAATCAAGCATAAGAACAATACGGGAGAATGAAGGAAAGATTCGGTCTGGTGTCAAAGCTTCAGGCGATACTTCGGCAAAGGTTGCTCAAGTTTCAAGAAGAATTCCGCAATTGGAAAAGATGCAAAAAATATTAATAGCTAGGATTGACAATCAAGTAAACGTAAAAGGCTCAGTTGTGGATGGTGTTGCTATTCGAAACAAAGCTTTAGATGTGTTTTCTTTCGTTTTAAATAAAGATGGCCAATCGTCAGAGAAAATTGACTTTCAAGCAAACAAAGGTTGGCTTCAGAACTTTAAGCGTCGTTTTATTTTGCACAATGTAAAGCTTCAGGGAGAAGCTGGCTCTGCAGATAAAGAAGCAGCAGAGAAATTCAAACCCCAATTTTTGAAATTCATTGAAGAGAGGGGTTCCGCAACAAGTTTTCAATGCGGATGAGACGGGCCTATTTTATAAGCGAATGGGACAACAAACCTACATCACAAAGACACAAAAGGTTGTCCCTGGTTTTAAAGCTTTGAAAGATAGACTCACTTTGCATTTTTGTGGAAATGCATCAGGCGACTTCAAGTGCAAGCCTCTGCTCATTTATCGATCTAAAACGCCTCGTGCATTGCAGGGAAATTTTTTTGAGCAATTGCCCGTTGTGTGGAAGTGGAATAGAAAAGCTTGGGTAACAAAAGCCCTCTTTAATGACTGGTTTGAAAATTTATTCGTTAAAGAAGTCAAACATTACTTAGAACAGCAAAACCTGAGCTTTAAAGTTCTCCTAACTCTCGATAATGCTCCAGGACACGATGCTGAAGCCCTCACAGCATTGCATCCAAATGTAGAGGTTTTATTCTTCCCACCTAACACCACTTCCTTAATCCAACCAATGGATCAAGGGATCATAAAAACATTCAAAGACTATTATGTCAGGCATGTTTACACCTCTGCAAATAAAGCGCTAGACGAAGGAAAGCACGACACGCTAATGGCATTTTGGAAGCAATTCAACATAAGCCACTGCATAGAAATGATTAAATTCGCATGGGAACAAGTGAATTCATCAACATTGAATGCTTGCTGGCATCAGCTCTGGCCAGAAGTTGTCAACAATTTTAAAGGATTTCCATCGATTGAAAATGAAGCCAAAGAAATCGTACAAATTGCAAAAGCAATTGGCGTCGAAGGATTTTCAGATATGGAAGAAGGAGAAGTCAAAGAATTAATCGAGAATGACGATCGAGAAATGGCGAATGAAGAATTGGATGATCTTGTAACACCAGCCGACAGTGATAGCAGCGATAGTGAAGAAGAAGATAAAGCGTCTTTAACTTACAAGAAGTTAAACGAATTGTTAAAAAAGGCACAGGAACTGTCTGATTTTGCAATGGAGATTGACCCAAATGGGGAAAGAAGAGGACACTATGAGAGGCATTGAAAAACTCTGCGCTCCTTACCGCGAAGGGGCGGGAGTGGCTCAGTCGGTAGCGCGCCAGGCTCGTAATCTGTAGTTCCCAGGTTCGAGTCCCAGCTGGGTCGGCGTTCAGATTTATCTCCGCAAAAATTCCCCGCCCTGCCCACTGTCAGTAGGGGACACCGATGGGTTTGGAAAGGCCGCCGTCCGTCGGATGGGACGTTAAGCCGTGGCCCCGTGTGTGGGAGAACCATACCCTGCACACGTTAAAGAACACGCTGGATGGCCTTGACTGGAGGCTACCATCTGTCTCCCAACAGCTGTTCCAGTGGGTCCCCTCCCCCAACCTTCTCTGAGCCTTCGGGGTCCATGTGACCTGGCCATTTAGCCCATGGTGTGCAAAAAAGTGCCGCTCAGAGGTAAAACAACCCAACCCCCAACCTTCTCTGAGCCTTCGGGGTCCATGTGTACTGGCCATTTAGCCCATGGTGTGCAAAAAAGTGCCGTTCAGAGGTAAAACAACCCAACCCTTACCGCGAAACTTTTAAAGAGTTGCGTCAGTCATTGTCCCAAGCAAAAATCACCAGCTTCTTAAAAAAATAATTGTATCATGTACCTACTTATTAAGCAGTGATAAAAATCCTTTCAATTAACATTTGTTTCATTTTTCCCTTTTAATTACAACAATATTTAGGTTTGTTTAAATTATGCATACTTTCTTAATTTGAACTATACCTAACACATTTTTTTCATAGAAAGTTAACCTTGCGGAACGCGATTTTGCCGTGCGCGCAATGTATTAATGACGTAACCCGCGCGTTCGGCAAGGGTTTATTGTACTTAATACGGCTTTTTGCATCACTAATTAATCAAAATCGTCGTCGAATCGTCCCGATAGCCGACTGATTAGCGAGCTTTGGCTATTGATCAAAGGAACTTGGGTTCGATCCCCTGTTGAGGCATGGATGTTTCTGTTGTCTTCATGTATAGATCTTCCATATGATGTATTAAACTGATAGCCTCTGTAAGACTTCTGTGACAAGCAGGTGCTTCAGGAGGACTTTATTTTATAAACCTTTTGTACAGTCGCTCAAAAAAGTATCCGAAACTACGGTTGACCGAACACTACGGTTGATTACAGAATTCAGAAAAAATATCTGGCGACGATTTTTTTTAGAAATTAGTGATCTGGCAACTTCGTGTCACGTGACACGAAGTTGCCAGATCACTAATTTCTTCAACAACTTTCTGGCAACGATCGTGTCACGTGACACGATCGTTGCCAGATATTTTTTCTGAATTCTGTAATCAACCGTAGTGTTCGGATACTTTTCTGAGCGACTGTACCTTCATATGTACTCATCTTGAATTATTCTCTTTGTATGTGTCCAGTGTTATTGGATCATTAATCTGTCGTGACACATTAATAAAATTAAAAGTAATTACAGCACATTAAAAAAATTAAAACATAAATAAAAATATATTACAAATGCAATGAAAAAAGTAAACAAATTATCAGTTGGCGAAATATAATTAAAAGATAAGTATAACATTTTTACACACCATTCATGAGCGACTGCAGAAATTTTTTCATGGGGCTGGGGGGCTGGGGCAAAGTGGTTTTAAGGTACACACCATAATACAAATACGGATACCCGAAGACAAAATGAAGAACCTATTATCGAAAATAAAGGTAAAAATATTTTTTCGTATTAATAAATCAAAATAGGATTTAAAAATAGGAAAAAAGTATCAAAATAATCATTTGGTTAAGGAAAAAAAAAGCATTATTTTTCTTATATCTGATAATATTCAACTATATTCATTATTCGATTAATTTTTCCTGAGGGAGCAAGTCCCCATCTTTCACACTCCCAATCCCCTTGCCAACGCCCATGCTACCACAGGGAAATATGTTCCCGAAATTGCAAATATTTTTGCCTGTGTAGCGGGAACATTCAGATTCAGCTATATGTAAGAATGCGTGCTGAAGGGATAGGGGTCTGCTAAGTCAGTAGCGCGCCAGGCTCATAATCCGCAGTTTCCATTTCCAGTCCCAACTGTGCAAGCTTTCAGGTTTACCTCTGCTCAACCTGACCTTGGTCAAGAAGGGGACATCGATAGGCATGGAAAAGTCACTGTATGCCAGACGGGAGACATCAAGCCGTTCACATGAGATAACTATGCTCTGTGTCCGTTATAGAACACTGTGAATGGCCTTGAGAGGAAGCTTTCATCTGTCTCCTAGCATATCTCCAGTGGGTCCCTTGCCAAACTTTTCTCAGGCCTCACTTTTGTGCACACAATGGTTTAAATTCCTAGTTCACAATTTCCCGGTGGCTCAGTCGGTAGCGCGCCAGGCTCGTAATCTGTAGTTCCCAGGTTCGAGTCCCAGCTGGGTCAGCTTTGAGATTTATCTCCGCAAAATTTCCCGCCCTGCCCACGGTCAGTAGGGGACACCGATGGGCTTGGAAAGGCCGCCGTCCGTCGGATAGGACGTTAAGCCGTGGCCCGTGTGCGGGAGAGCCATACCCTGTGCACGTTAAAGAACACGCTGGATGGCCTTGACGGGAGCCTACCATCTGTCTCCCAACAGCTGTTCCAGTGGGTCCTCTCCCCCAACCTTCTCTGAGCCTTCGGGGTCCGTGTGACCTGGCCATTTAGCCCATGGTGTGCAAAAACGTGCCGCTCAGAGGTAAAACAACCCAACCCAACCAACAACACAATTTCCAACTGAACATGTTGATACCAAAAAATTCCATTTCTAGCAATTCCAAATGTTTAGGCCAAAAAGAAAATGTTCAAACACTCTGAATTAAATTTTTTATCATTCGGAAAATACGAAAGAAAAGTAGAACTCAATAAAAGGAATCCGACAATACGGACTTAGTAAATTTAGGATTTTATTGATCACTCAAAATACTATAAAGAAACCGAAAGAAAAAATAAGTCTACAATACTCGAAAAAGAGATCTACAACTTGAGATTTATTGTCGACCATAGGTCC
This sequence comes from Ryuthela nishihirai, assembly GCA_038380435.1. Taxonomy (NCBI): domain Eukaryota; kingdom Metazoa; phylum Arthropoda; class Arachnida; order Araneae; family Heptathelidae; genus Ryuthela; species Ryuthela nishihirai. Next base: position 23,965,104 of record JAWZYU010000010.1, read on the forward strand.
CTGAATTTGGATGCGATTCTCAGAAAACTAATCAGTCAGATAAGTTGTGAGACCTACAGACCCCTCAGTACTAGTCATTCATTCTGGCAATTCTAGAGATTTTGCATTACAAATTCTATAAAATGCAGCTGCTAGACTTCCTAACTTCGAAAGAAGCTTCAATCCAAACAAACGCGCTACTTCGTATCGCAACAAGAAAAAATTCGAGCATTGCCTCAGCTTCCGGCTGAATTGCACATTAGCACTCTACCATTTCTCTCCAGAAAGCTTCTTTTTAGTTTCTTCACAACTCGAAAAACAGATGCCAGCCTTCAGATAATCGTGACCAGAAATAACTTAAAACCGGGGTTGCTGCTAGGGGCGCTGTTTCATTATTTTTTTTTACCTATTTTTCTTTTTACCTAATGTTGTTCAAATTCTCATAACGTGCTGAGAGGAACGCCAAATAAATTACTATAGATGTTAAAATGTATTAACATTTTGTGAAGAAAAACGCGTTACATGGCGTGATAACTTAGAGTGCCAAAACAATTCGTTACCACCCTACAACAATGTAATATGGACTTAAAAGCCCTTCCATTTAATATTATTGTACAAAAAATTATAACGATATTAATAGTACGAAATAAAAGTATTTTAGATTCATTAGCCCTACGTATATTTAGTACGCCTTGAGAAATCGAAAGGTTTGTTAGCATATTTCACAATAGAAACAAATTTTTACCCTCAGTAATTTCATTTTCTGTAAGTTATTTTCTTTTTATTCTAAAAAATAGGTCTTAGGGAATTTTTAAACGAAATACTTTCATATTAGAGTTGGTGTGTTGTCTAATTAGGGGTATCGGAAGCTAGCACGATATTCAGCGCAAGCCACCTAACAGATCCCTCACAGTTTTTTTTCATATATTTTAACAAATTTTTAGAAAAACACAGTCGATTAATTTTAATAGATAAGAGAGCAACAATATCAGAGAAAACCACAAGGAATTTTCCTGCAAACGGAGAAAAAGAGCTTCAGTAGCCCAATGGTCAGAGAACCTGGCATGTTATTAGAAGGTCGCGGATTCCGATCCCACTCCGGGCAAAACTAAATTTTTCTTCAAAAAATAATTTTTAATAACAGTTACATTATTCCTTCCGAAAAAAAAGAGGCCTGTGTTCCGATGGAGTGAGGGCCAGGGTCAGTGTGGAGAGAGGGAGAATGTTTTTTCATGACACAGAACATTACACAATCGTATACACCGGTTACAGTATATAAATTTATTATACATCCTTACCGTTTCGATACCTTGTGACGGAGGGTAAAAATTCGTTTTTATTGTAAAATATAATAAAAGTACTGTACAGTGTTGTTCAAAAATTAAGCATAATTCATCATCATCCTCAAGCAGCCATGAGCTACGGAGGTCCAACCAGACCGTGCAATTTAGTTCTCCAAGCAAGTCTATCCTGAGCTACATCTACTGCATCTGGCCACTGCACACCAATTCTAACAAGGTCTTGTTTGACATTGTCTGCCCACCGCATCCTAAGTCTCCCCTTCTTTCTGAGGTCTTTAGGCACACTGTTCATAACCCTATTCGCCAATCTATAATTATTCATACGGGCAACATGGCCAAACCAACGGAGTCTCTCTCTGCACAATATGCTGCTTAAAGGAGATTGCAAACTCCTTTGCTTAACCTCATTATTAGTTACAAAGTTGAACCACCTAATGCCCAAGATACTGCGTAAGCATCTGGAATCAAAAGCATCTAGTTTCCTGTTATCTTGTTTACAAAGTGTCCAAGTTTCACTACCAAAACTAACCCTAGAAAGAACCAAACTATTATACAGTCTAATTTTAGTCTTTAGGTGTATACGCCTATTTCTCAACACTCTCCATAGATTCTTAAAAGTCCCGGCAGCAATCCCTATTCGTCTGTTAATCTCATGCCGCACATCACCATTATCTGTTACATAGCTCCCAAGATAATTAAACTGTGACACCTGCTCAAGACTGCAACCATTCAGATTAACTGAATCACAGCCTACCTGACCAATTTTCATCACTTTAGTTTTCTCTCTGTTTATAACCAAACCTACTCTACTAACCACTCTCATCAACAGCTCGAATGAAAGAGTTCATCTCATCAACATCATTTGCCAAAAGGGCTAAATCATCAGCATAATCTAAATCAGAAATTTTCGTATCTCCAGTCCATTTAAGGCCAAAAGTTTTCCCTTGAAGTGAATTTCGCATAACATAATTAATAACCAAGCTAAAGAGCAAAGGAGACAAAATGCACTCTTGTCGAACACCAGAAGTAATGTTAACCAATTGCTGCAAGCCTTACCAACTCTCACACACGACTCAGTGTTATTATAGAGATCTTTCATTATGTTAACTAACTTGTCAGGTATACCATATGATTTCACAATCAACCACAAATTATGACGATCAACAGAGTCGAAAGCCTTTTTGAAATCAACAAAGCTAGCAACCAAAGGTTTCTGAAACTCTTACCTAATGTTAAATATCTCACAAACTACTGAAATTGTTAAAATTCAATTTTGTGTATATAATGAAATGAAATGTACTCTTGCCCAAAAAAATCTGAACGGATAAAATTTGCATACGTTGGTCGAAATTAAAATCCAGAGATCTGTAAAAGCTGGCTCTGATTCCGAACCGTTAATTTCCTGCTAGTAGAACTTCACATAAAAACCGTATGGCACAGAGACCGAATATAGATGTTTTTTCATATGGAATAGCAATCGGTTTGTTAGAGTCCTGCAGATTCAGACTGATGTGACTAACTGTAAATGATCCCCAATCAGTGCTTTTAAGTCTTTGGAGACGGTTCTAACAGATAGGAGACGTTACCGTAGACGTCGTTAAGGTTAAGGTCGAACAAGAGTGACAACAACAAAGGATGACCTCTCCCTTGTGCTATCAGCCGTAACCTTCGAGAACAGGGCCATTGCAGTCTAAAGTGACGTCACATCTGGTGGATTTACAGTGCATGCTGCGCACGTAGTACCGCCTTCGCATATCGAGCGTTTACTTTTTTATAAGATCGGGTGGGCATTTTTGTTTGGTACTGTGTTCTAAAACTGATTGACATATTATGATTATATTGTATATATGTACATTAGAGTAATATTTCTATGACAAACCTTAAAATAAGGAAGTCGTTGAAACTAAAATAGATCTTGATTTGTTATTGTGCTAAATTGATGACTCAAAATGCAGAGTAATTGTCATTTAACGTTCTCTGAACATGTATAACGATATATAAATACCAGGAGCGTCATAATCGGTTCTACATATAATTGCAATGACACAATATATTTTAAAATATTAATTTTACACAATATGTGTAAAATGCAAATAATTACTCGTTATATATTAACAAAAATAAAATCATCTCCTTCACATATTTTTCGCGATAAATGCTGTCGATTACTGATTCAGTTTTTTGTACCATTAATAATATAATCGTGACACATAAATTGTTATGGAAAATTAGTGTGTTATATTAAAAAGAGAAAACAGACATAAAAAATCTTCAGAAAAATTTTATTGACAAATGTGAACTAAAAATTAATGAGATATTGTAATAGATTTAGCTGTAATAATTTCAGTTAGTTATGATTTAACTGAAATACTTTTTCTTAGCGATTAGACTGAATTTATAGGAATATTGAGCTGTATTTTTTTTTCTGAACTCTCATCAAATTTGAATAATATTTGGACATGGATACCGATGGAATACATATTCAGAAACAAGGAGGAAAAGTGCATCTAAACTTTACAAACTACAATTTGCTGCAAGCACACACACACATATATATTTTGGTTTACAAAGCTACCTATAGATCTATATTGATTTACGATTTGACAATATATCGCTCAACTAACCTCCCAAATGTAAACAAAAAAGCCTCTAATCAATCTTCGATTGCTAAAAATATAATTCTATGCAGCCTGGTAAAGAAAGATTAAATCATTTAGTCATATATCATTCCAGATATAAGCCAATGTTGTAAGACCACTAAACTAACATCGGCTCTGTCTTTTTTCCACTAATATAACTTATTAGTTTAGTGGTGTTAGAACACTGTGGCATATACGTGGAGAGATATGGTTCAAATCCTATATGCCAGAAAAACTGTTTGTCTCAAAACTATTAATTTCATAGCCGAAGTTTGTGGATACTATTTATTGAGGGTAGACAACTTTCTTTTTTTGGCGATAAAACATTTTTTCTTATTTACCAAATTCTGTAATAACAATCATTTTTTTTTATCTTACAATAATTGTTTAAAAATATATTTAGTGAACAGCAGATAATCATTTCTAGAGTTTTCCCAATATAGTGGCCAAATTCACAACTTGTATGTTAATTAAGTAATTCTGCACCATGTAAAAGACTGGTTGTGATTAAATAACAACATTTCTTTGATTTGCCATTTTCATAAATTCTTCTTCAAATTCAGTACACAATTTTTTCATAGCAATGTTATTTAGCAATACAACATTAATTACTATCTCATTTGAACAAAAAAGACTGCCTCTGTCAAGTTTTGCATCCAATTCTACTTTTTTATCAAGTAATAGTAAATGTTTACAATGATCACATTTCAAACTTTTCAAAACTGAAAATACACAATCACCTGCTATATATGCAATTACAGGAAGAGAGTTTTCACAATCAGACAAATCTGAAGGAAGCACTGTGACATTAAACTTTAAGCTAATAGACATAAAATTCATTTCCTTAAAATCATCTTTAAAATCCAAATCTGTTATTTTAATTTTGCCACTTGACTTAGTGGGAAGTTTAACAATGACTGCATTCTTAATTTTTTTTCACATTCAAATAATTGACATACACTTATTCCAGCTACTGCCTGTACAGACCGAAACGACTCTCTAAATTAAAAATTTGAAACTAACCAGGTAAAATATATTTAATTTAAGTTCAGAGGTACAATAGGAAGCAATTTCAAACAATGAATATGTACTAAGTCTTAACGCAAAATGGGTTTCTTTCGTTAGCATACCAATTGTGCAACTCGTCTGCTTACATTTATCAAGCCAATTCAGGAAAGAATTCAGAAATGAGACATTTTCATCTGACTCTGAACACGTTAATGGCATTTGGTGTTTGTTATTCAAGCGTTCACCTTTAAAAGATGATTTTACATTTACAATATGCCACCATGTTAAAATAATCTTAATGAAATCTGCTGTATCTTGGTAATGTAACAATTTGTGCTTTTCTCTCATTTCTAAAAGTCCATTCACTACAAAGTCATTAAAAATATTTAAGACTAATTTAACATTTTGTCTCTCAAGGTTACTTGGGTTCAAAGCTCTATACGACAGATTAAATCCATATTTTAACAATGAGTTTGCTTCAATTTTATGCAGTTCTTTAAGGGTTGATAAGGATGCAATTTTGAACGATGAAATACTATATCCATTATTTACAAAATGTGGATAGTACATACATTTTTCAAAATGTTTTTGATTTAGCCAGTTATTTCTGATACGCTTCAACAAATGAACTGGGTCAGTAAGAAAAAAATAAAGGTGTTGATTTATCTGATGGATGAGGACATACAATTTGAACTTTAGGGGGAGAAAGACATAATGACATACTCTTATTTGATAGAATTTTTGTGAACTACGACACATATCATAAAAAAAAATCATTTTCTTCCCAACCAATGATAATTTTTTAAAAAATACTGTAAAGAATATCGGCATTTATTGTTTTGGCTGGTAATATATGAACTACATCTTTATAGTTGGAAAGCAAACTAGTTATAAATACATGAGCACTAGGATGGGGTAATCTAACGTTTCCACTTTCTCTAACAAAATTATATGCATGAGGAGCCAGGCTGAAAAAAGTGATGCAAAAATCATCATATCTGATGAATACCTTGAACTATACTTATTTAATCCAAATAGTATCAATCATCATATACACTCATTGAATTTTTAATTATTCTTGTTACTTTCATCAGGTGTGAGAAGTGCTTTCAAAATATTGCACATTAAATCAATACTATGTCTAATATTACTTTCAGAAGTTTTAACCCTTATTAAACATTTTAAAAGATCGTTTAAAACATCAATATGACTAATTTTTAGAGGAGAAGTATATTTTCGAACTTTAGATTGCTCATTATCTTTTTCGTATGCTCTCACCATAAGCTAAGAATTAACAACAGCAGAAAATTTTACTATAGGAGCTGGATCACTTACAATATTTAATATCAAAAGCAAATCGTTTTTACCTAATACACTCCATGCGTGAACGTCTATGAAGTGCACTTTGGAAAATTGATCATCAATTGATAAAAATGACCTTTTCGCGTGATATTCAGATACGTTTTTTGAGTGAAGATTCTTCACGTTTTTTCCTTTTGCTTTGAGGACTTTCTCTGCTGGATGTAGGAGTAGCAGAGATATATGCTGATAACTTCGGCAGTTTTGACGGAATGCTACCAGGAATTACTCTGGGGACTTTCAATTACACAGTAACCGTCTTACCAGTTTTCTCATCTAATACACTTGAACATCTTTGAAAATCACTCTCTTTGAAGTGTAATTCACAAACCTGGAGAGAAAGATGAACACCATTAAGTGTGTTGTGCTTGATACGTTAATGTTTTTTTCGCATGATTGTTACTGATCAATTAAGCTTAATCTACAACACTGTTGTGTTATTCCAGTTACATATACGTTATAAAAATGGCAAGAAAAGTTAAAATTCCACACTTGTATAAATTATTGTAAAATGGTCAAAAGTCCAAATATGTCAACAAATAAAGTTTCTCTGTGTTTCGATAAATGCAAACTTTAATTATATTGTTCAAGTGAGTAGATTAATTGCAAAAAATATTGGATGCATTATTATATATCTTGAATTACAAATATAAGACAATGATGAATTTGTATTATGCATTAGTTTATTCCTACAGTATTTATGGTATTTGTGTTTCACGAAACACAAATAAATACTAGAAACTTTCTATATCTTCCAGAAACCTAATTTGAGACATATTTTACAATTGACTTATAAAGTAAAACATTTCGTGGGCAATAATAATTTGCCTTTTTCACCTCTATGATTTCTTCATATAAACAATTCTGTTATGCTATGTAGTTTTGTAGGTGAAATGATCAATCACTACATAAAATTTATGTTACAAGGACATTCATTATTTATTCATAATGCACAAATTTTACCTTACGACTATGGCATTCAAACATTAACTGATGAATGGTATATAACCTGTTCTCTTGAAAATGATTAAAAATAACTAAAACATTCAAACTCTGAAGAAACTGAAAATCAGATTTGCAGAAACCTGAGACACTTTCAAGTAAAAGTTGAGAGATGTGGGTTTCTAGATGCATAGTTCATTCCTGATATTTCCCAAAAGTATTATGAAAATAAACCTTAAATTTAAATGTCATCCAAACTATCGATGAGTGACTAATGCTCTGTACTTTATAACATATATGTTGTTTTGTGATCACTATGTCTTAAACCTATATTTCACATAACTATATAAAAATCTCATATTCAATACACTCCCTCAGCAAAAGCAACCACGATGCAAGTAGGAAAAGATAAATAAACCACTAATTATGACTAAACGTATAGCAGTTAACTTATATGAATGTATGGCACAATATGATCTTCACAATTATCATTCAAACCATTTTATATACTCTTGCCAAGTATTGTAATTTTGTTAGGATTTCAGCAATCTCAAAATTTTATCACAAATATACTTGCTATTACAAAAAAGCAAAAAAATTGACATACCTTGCTAAATTTTGTTACTTTGAAGTTTTCTCTTCTTATTGCTAGAAGCCATTTTCTGCACAACTCTTCATCCTGGGGAAAACTGCAAACGCGAACTTTTCTTGAATTTTTATAGTTGCCTCTACAGCCAGGAACAGAACAAGGATGAGGCACTTCGAAAACTGATTCACAAGTGGGAACTTTATCACAGACAAATACAAACGCCACTTCGAAGATAACACATTCGAAAATCCCGCCAACAAACACACAAGAAGCTACGGGGTGTGCTAGATCCACGAATGCTGACGTCAGAACGTGTGACGTCACCAGTGAAAAGGCCCTGAGTCTCGATGTTACGTATCAGCCCGACGTCATAAGGGTGATGTCAGACAGTAACTCTGGAGCTTTCTGAGCTATTGGGAAGAGAATTTCGAGGCATGCTGTTTACTGAAGGCTACACCAGAGAGGGCTCTATGTCAGACGACTGACGGTTTGTTTGCTTTCAATTCCTCCCACAGGAGAGCTCTACTAACAAGGGGCAGATGCATCGTGATTGGGCCTCAGACCAATGGACGCATGGGACTCTTCACCAACCGATTCTCGGCGTGTTTTGATCTGGAGAGAGTAAAGAACTCGTTACCAACTTTCTAACATCAGAGAAAGTCACCACTATTGTGGTTTCGGTTTGATGATCTGGGACAGCATTATGTGAAATGAAAGCACACAACATACTTCCCATCTTTATAAGAGCCACTTACGCTCGGGTTTCCCATAAGTCACTTTACTGCAACGTAACAGGAGCGAGAGTGTTAAAGTGTTACATTCTGTTTAAGTATCAACAAAGCTACATCCTTTTCAGATATTAGAAAGAATAAAAAACTAGTTTTGAAATATACCTGGTTCAAGAGAGCGATTCAAAGTACTCTCTCTCTTTCCAATTGAGAGCGAATTTAAAGGATATGGATTATGATTTACATCATTTTGTCAAGCGCATTGGAACACTTCATGTTATGTGAATTGGAAACATATTTAAAGTGGAATAACTTTAAAAATAAGCTTTTTACAGAAATTATGCAGCAGGAGATAAAATATTGATGTTAATCAAATATTTACAAATCTCTTTTTTTTTTAAATAATAATAATTCTTCATTTTTCTTTGTATTTGCGTGTACAGAGTTGATCATGGCAAGCTCTTACTGCTTCACTGTAAGAACAAAGGCACATACTCCTTACAAATAGTACCTAGAATTAATAGATAAAATAAACACTTTAAAATAAGGTTGATAAATTTCTCTCGAAGCTTAGTGTAGCTAATAAGTAGGAAAAGTTAAATATGTGCAGTTGCAATTAGTTGATATGCAATGGTTACATATTGGCATCCATACATATGAAGGTAATTTAATACACACTGAATGGGCAAATTATTAAATACAACCCGATAGCAATATGGGAATTAGAAGTATCGTGTCCAGTCACGTGGGACGCTGAAACTGGCAATGTCTATAAATAGAGCAAGTCTCTATGCAATGGAACGGAAAAGTAGTCATGGGTAAAGGCAGTGACGTAGGTGAGTTTGACTGTGGCCAGATAGTAGGCGCGAGGAAGGCTGCTTCTTCAATCACCGCAACTGCTGAACTGTTGGGATTTCCTCGTCGTACTGTTGCACGTGGTCACTACGTGAAATATGGCAAAACTTCCACCCAGCGGGAGAAATGTCGACGCAAACGTGCAATTGACTCTCGAGGTAACCACAGACTGTCCCGCCAAGTTACAAGGAATCGCACGGCGACCGTGGAGCAGATGACGTCGGAGTTCAATGAGGGTGTGTCCAAAGGTTATATCCAAAGACATCCATTGTACCATGGAAGAAGTAAGCTATGGCAGTCGATGTGCACAACGTATCCCCTTGTTGACTGCAAGGCATCGAAAGATTAGGTTGCAACATGTCATGTCTGACCCCGAAGGCTCAGAGAAGGTTGGGGGAGGGGACCCACTGGAACAGCTGTTGGGAGACAGATGGTAGCCTCTTGTCAAGGCCATCCAGCGTGTTCTTTAACGTGCACAGGGTATAGCTTTCCCGCACACGGGCCAACGGCTTAACGTCCCATCCGACGGACGGCGGCCTTTCCAAGCCCATCGGTGTCCCTACTGACCGTGGGCAGGGCGGGGAATTTTGCGGAGATAAATCTCAACGCTGCCCCAGCTGGGGACTCGAACCTGGGAACTACAGATTACGAGCCTGGCGCGCTACCGACTGAGCCATCCCCGCCCCAAGATCTGTTCGAGTCCATCAACACCCACCGGCAAATATGGATGCTCTACGAGGATTCCTTGCTTCATGGGTGGCAATACAACTTTTGTGTTTTCAACACCTCATTGAGTCCTTACCAAGACGTCTGGCTGATGTTGTGAGGGCAAAAGGTGGAGCAATAGATTATTAGGAAGGTGTATATAATAATTTGTTCAATCAGTGTATATAAGCGATTGTGAATGATTGACTTGATAGTGGATCACTCTAATTCTAACTAAGAGGTTGGGTTGTTTTACCTCTGAGCGGCACTTTTTTGCACACCATGGGCTAAATGGCCAAGTCTCAAGGACCCCGAAGGCTCAGAGAAGGTTGGGGGAGGGGACCCACTGGAACAGCTGTTGGGAGACAGATGGTAGCCTCCCGTCAAGGTTATCCAGCGTGTTCTTTAACGTGCACAGGGTATGGCTTTCCCGCACACGGGGCCACGGCTTAACGTCCCATCCGACGGACGGCGGCCTTTCCAAGCCCATCGGTGTCCCCTACTGACCGTGGGCAGGGCGGGGAATTTTGCGGAGATAAATCTCAACGCTGACCCAGCTGGGACTCGAACTTGGGAACTACAGATTACGAGTCTGGCGCGCTACCGACTGAGCCACCCCCGCCCCATTCTAACTAAGATGTAGGAATGGAAGAACTCTGAAAATTTTCACCTAGGAGAAATTTGCACCTAGGGGTAATTCGGGTCGTAGCTCTCGAGAAAAATCCGAAATCTGACCTTCGACGTGTCCTTCAAGGTCAAATGGAGGCCACGTAGAGGTCAAACTTTGATCTACGATTGCTAAAAACGTGAAAATTTTGTGTCTGGGAGTGTTTCGTGTTGCAGAACTCAGAACTATTATAGAATTTCGGATCGTGGGTCCTTCGAGGTCAAAGGTCAAACATAGTTCTACCAGTTTAGAGGGCTAAAAATTGGTGACTAGTGGTGTTTTCAGTCGTAGATCTCAGAAATTATGCGAAATGTTGGATGCGATGGGTGCGTCGAGGTCATAGGTTAAATTTCGATATACCGGTGCTGCAAAGCTAAAAATTAGTGAAAAGGATAGTTCAGGCAGAATTAAAGGAAGGTCCTTAGAACTAGGGAATTTTCATATCTGTCATTGCGTTCATGGTTCAATAAGTGACAGGCTAGAAATGAAGAGCAGCTGAAGGCACCGATTGATTTCTGGTATATATAAAACTACAAATGATAGTTAATGTGAAGTTTAGGAAAGAGTTACTCTAATATTCTTTAACTTTTTAAAAGCTAATTTTTGGCCTCAGATTTAAGTTTCGGTGTCGGATAACAGTACTAAGTAAATTCTATATGGAGTAATGTTTAAAAGCTGAATTATTCATTCCAAATTTTAATATTTTTTTATTTACTTTTTTTTTTCTTGTTACTAAACAAATTGCATTAAATTATCAAAGTTGGGTTTGCATAAATTAAGGAAAATCCTTATATTAAGGGGGGGGCGCAGTCGGTAGCGCGACAGACTCGTAATCTGTAGTTCCTAGGTTCGAGTCCCAGCTGGGTCAGCGTTCAGATTTCTCTCCGCAAAATTCCCCGCCCTGCCCACGGTCAGTAGGGGACACCAATGGGCTTGGAAAGGCCACCGTCCGTCGGATGGGACGTTAAGCCGTGGCCCCGTGTGCGGGAGAGTCATACGCTGTGCACGTTAAAGAACACGCTGGATGGCCTTGACGGGAGGCTACCATCTGGCTCCCAACAGCTGTTCCAGTGGGTCCCCTCCCCCAACCTTCTCTGACCTTCGGGGTCCTTGTGACCTGGCCATTTAGCCCATGGTGTGCAAAAAAAGTGCCGCTCAGAGGTAAAACAACCCAACACTTATATTAAGTCAATGTGTAACTAACGTCAAAGCTCTATAACTTCTAAAACGATATTTTTTTGCTTTGAAAAATGTGATTGCAGATAAAGACCTCAATCGAGCACTTCAGGTGACGTGCTCGATTTCGACTAAAGATCTCAATCAAATAAATCAATATCTCAATTTTCAACAATATTTGTTCAATATTTAATGAGTTATGAAAGTTTGAATATTTAACAACAGCAATGCCAGTCTTTGCAATGCCAGTTAAAGAAACTTAAACAAAACTGAAGAATAGTGAAATAATTCTTTCGTCAGGAATTACAGAATCCTGGATTGCAGGGATTTACAGAACACAGTGTCGCGGTTTCGAGATTTCCCAGAATTTTTATTTATGCTTAAATTTTGGACAACATGTGCATGTACAGTTAGCATTATTAATACAATCACTGCAGAAAGAATGGCAATTTCAGATGACGTGCTCGATTTGGACTAAATATCTCAATCATGTAAATCAATATCTCGCTTTTTGGACTTTCGATGGCTGATAACCGAAAGAATTCTTCCTTTTCAAGATGAAATGGAAATCAAAACTATAAATATATTCAAAAACTATGTGTAATGATAGCCTTCACAAATTCAGAATTTATAGGTTGGGTTGGGTTATTTTACCTCTCAGCGGTACTTTTTTGCACACCATGGGCTAAACGGCCAGGTCACATGGACCCCGAAGGCTCAGAGAAGGTTGGGGAAAGGGACCCACTGGAACAGCTGTTGGGAGACAGATGGTAGCCTCCCGTCAAGGCCATCCAGCGTGTTCTTTAACGTGCACAGGGTATGGCTCTCCCGCACACGGGACCACGGCTTAACGTCCCATCCGACGGACGGCGGTCTTTCCAAGCCCATCGGTGTCCCCTACTGACCATGGGCAGGGCGGGCAGAATTTATAGTTAACGACAGTTTTTCTTATGAGCACAACCCTAAGCTACCTTAAATTATATCTCTATGTTACTTCCCCCTAAAGGGTGTGGGGCTTGGCTCAGCTGATAGCGCGCCATGTTCGAAATCTGAAGTTTCCAGGTTCGAGTCCAACCTGGCCCAGCGTTGAGGTTTATCTTCACTGAACCACCACCCTGCCCTCGGTCAGTAGGGGACACAGATGGGCTTAGAAAGGAAGGCCGTTCGTCGGATGGGACATTAAGCTGTGGCAGGTGTGCGGGAGAGATATATCTTCTGCACGTTAAAAGAACACGCTGAATGGCCTTGACGAGAAGCTACCATCTGTCTCCTAACAGCTATCCAGTGGGTCTCCTCCCTCAACCTTTCTGAGCCCTCGGGGTCCTTGTGGCCTGACCAGTTAGCCCATGCTGCATAAAAAAGGGCCGCTCAGAGGTAAAATAACCCAACCCTACTCTACGTTACCTCCATTTGACCTTGTACAACATGTCGCAGGAAAACATTCGCATTTTTTCCGATATATACAACACGGATTACCTTTGGGTGCAAATTTTCAGAGTCCTACCATTTCATCGTAGTTAGAATTAGCGTGATCCCCACCCCATTCAATCAATCACTTGCAATCGTCTATTTATCCATCAGGTGAAAAAAATTCATTGCAATTGTTCGCGAATTGTCGCGATGTTCCTGAACTGTTGTGGGACAAATAAAAAGACTCATAAGAAAAGCAGAATATCAAACGATAGAATTACAAAAAAGAAAAGACTCATAAGAAAAACAGAATATCAAACGATAAGAAAAGCAGAATATCAAACGATTCAGTAGAATCAGAACATTAATCTTCTTCAATATTAATTTACAGGCGAAAGCGCAATTTTCTGTCTGTTTTTGGTTGTATATGTTGTCTGCACGAAATCAAATAACAATTTGTCTACAAGACAGATTAAGTGTTTTCGCACAAAACTTTTTAAGGATTCTTTTAGATCACAAAGACCACTTTCTCCCCTTGAATGATAAAATGGTTTTCAGAAATACGCTCTAACGAAATTATTGCAGACGCCTTGCAATTCAATAACGACACAGAAAGAACATTCCAAAAAACATCTTTCAGTAAGCTCAAATTTCTGTCATAAAACTTCGACAGAAACAAAAATAGCTGAAATATTGCTCGTATTTATATAATCTTGCGCTTTTGCGAGTTAAAGAATGAATGATCCATTTAAGTTTCCCAATTCACATTTCTATATGATTTTGGGAACAGGCCTAAAAAGAAAACATTTTTCGCCTTCAGCAATTTTTCAAATTAATTTCCACTGGAAGAACGCATATCGCCTTTGGCGAATATGGGAATCTCGTTTTTAAATAGAATGAAGTTTTTCGATTGACTACTTTTGCACTCATTAAAAGTTTTAATTCGAACTAATAGATGATTGGGGAAAAATGCAAAAAGTAGGAGTTTATTAGTGGGTTGGGTTGTTTTACCTCTGAGCGGCACTTTTTTGCACACCATGGGCTAAATGGCCAGGTCACATGGACCCCGAAGGCTCAGAGAAGGTTGGGGGAGGGGACCCACTGGAACAGCTGTTGGGAGACAGATGGTAGCCTCCCGTCAAGGCCATCCAGCGTGTTCTTTAACGTGCATAGGGTATGGCTCTCCCGAACACGGGGCCATGGCTTAACGTCCCATCCGACGGACGGCGGCCTTTCCAAGCCCATCGGTGTCCCCTGCTGACCGTGGGCAGGGCGGGTAATTTTGCGGAGATAAATCTCAACGCTGAGCCAGCTGGGACTCGAACCTGGGAACTACAGATTACGAGCCTGGCGCGCTACCGACTGAGCCACCCCTGAGGTGACAGGTCTATATTCCATCCAAGTTCAGGGGGAAAGTTATATAATTGATCATCGAAGTATGGTTGCTGTGTCTTAGCTTCCGTTCTTGAGTTTGTTGGAGGTGGGCAATTCTATGGGGGTTTTGTAATCGGAGTTAGTGGTTCATGAGCTTTCGAAATTTGCCAATACTTGCAAGAAAACCTGCTGTTTTCTTTCCTTCTATATTCTGTTGTATAAAGTGGTGTCTTTTAGAAACTTGATGATTAGAACGTACATTTTATTCTCGTGGTTCTTAGGTGAAAGAATACTTTTAAGTGAGAATTCTTGCACTCCCAGTTTTCTCATTTCATCAAAGAAAATATTTCTATGTATAGAATAGGCCGGACATTTGAGGCTAACACGTGGCACGGTTTCATTTACATTACAACATTGGCATTTGCTGGTCTCCGATTTTTTCATTAGGCGCATTTTATCATTTAGTTTTTGAGGCAAGAGCATGTTTCAGAGATATATTTGGACAGTAGACTTCTATGATTGGGTGCCAATGAAGTCTGTTCTGTGAAAATGCTTCGAAGACTTTCCAATGGTTGCAAATTGATGATTGTCTTGAATTTGTTGATACTGTGGAAGTTTTGGATCATGGGAGTAACACTATTGATTTCTTTAGTTAGTTTGTCAGCAATCACATTTCCATTGAATCCTATGTGGCTAGGCATTCACTGGAAAGATATCATTATATTTTTTTGACAGTTGAAGGGTGTCTTGTACTATATTCTGGGGGCAGCATTTGTAGGGTTCTTTTTTTCATTTTCTCGGAAAGTGGAGTGTACTCATTTCTTGGGAAAGTGGTCTGAGAATTTTTCATGAAAAGAAGTGCTGTTTTACACTCTGTGATAAACACAATTCTTTTATTTCTTTCCTTTTCTGTCCATCTTAAAGGCTTCTTTCAGTGCCATGAGTTCTGTGTCTGTTGAGCTGGCACATGTTGTCAGTTTGAACATAAATCTATAGTTGTCTTCTTTGTCGTAGAATGCCCCTGAGGCAAAATTAGTTTCCTTATTTAAAGCTCCATTCGTATTTTTTTTTTTTTTTTTTTTTTTTTTTGGGCGGGGGTGGCTCAGTCGGTAGCGCGCCAGGCTCGTAATCTGTACTTCCCAGGTTCGAGTCCCAGCTGGGTCAGCGTTGAGATTTATCTCCGCAAAATTTCCCCGCCCTGCCCACGGTCAGTAGGGGACACCGATGGGCTTGAAAAGGCCGCCGTCCGTCGGATGGGACGTTAAGCCGTGGCCCCGTGTGTGGGAGAGCCATACCCTGTGCACGTTAAAGAACACGCTGGATGGCCTTGACGGGAGGCTACCATCTGTCTCCCAACAGCTGTTCCAGTGGGTCCCCTCCCCCAACCTTCTCTGAGCCTTCGGGGTCCTTGTGGCCTGGCCATTTAGCCCATGGTGTGCAAAAAAGTGCCGCTCAGAGGTAAAACAATCCAATCCAATTCGTATTTTTTTTTTATGTGAGAGGTAGAGAGACTCCAGGTGTCTTTTTGAATAATTTGAGTTTTCTCCAGGATATCTTCTTGAAGTAATAGTGTTTGCAGTTTGTGATTCCTGGAATATCTATTATTATTTCTGGAATGTCGAGAGTCCAGGGTGGCAAATCTGAGAGCCATTTGAATTTTCCTTTCATCTGTTTTATATCTTCATACGTAGATTAGATTAAATTATTATAGTATTTTTTGTGTTAAATATTGTAGGATTTTTCCTGTGGGTATGATGTTTGTGATTTTATTAAACAGATGATGGTTTTGATGCCTGGTAGCCACTCTTAGGAAATTCTTTTTCAATTGTTTCTGTAATCTGATTTTAATGGGAGGCATGGAGGTCTCTGCCAGAATAGAAATATTGAAACATGATAGAGTTGTCCTGCGTAAAATTTTAGAATTTTATGTTGAGATATCTCAATTTTTCTTTTAGTGTTCCCGTTGCATTGACTGTTAGGTAGAGACCATGTTCAAATTTGGGCCTCAGGACTGCTGAGTAAAGATTTATTAGGCATTTTGGTTTGCATCCCCAGATTGTACTTGCCATGCATCTGAGAGTTGTAGGTGCTTTTTACTGGCCAAATGGAGGCTATCATTCCAGGACCAAATGGAGGCTCATTCCAGGACGTTTGTTGTTGAAAATAAGGCCTAAAAATT
This sequence comes from Ryuthela nishihirai, assembly GCA_038380435.1. Lineage (NCBI taxonomy): Eukaryota > Metazoa > Arthropoda > Arachnida > Araneae > Heptathelidae > Ryuthela > Ryuthela nishihirai. Next base: position 23,982,015 of record JAWZYU010000010.1, read on the forward strand.
TGTGTGATGCCACCTGTTTGATATTTTTTTCTTCAATTTTAATATTAATTGTTGGTGTGGCTCTTCCTTTTCTGCTGATGGGTAGCATTACCGTTTTATCTTTCAAAATTTGAATGTACTGTTTTTTGAAGTATACTTTGAAACAAGTTTACGGAGAGTTGCAGATTTTCTTCCAACTTATGGGAGGAGGTGTTGCTATGACATATGGTAATGTCATCCGCGTAGATCAAAATTTTGGTGTGATAATAAAATATTTGGTAGGTCATTCATATAAATATTGAATAATAGAGACGAAATTATGCTTCCCTGGATGATGCCTGTCTTGATGTTTTTTTTTTTTCTAGAGAGAGCTGTGTCTAATTTTATTTGAATAATTTTATATTTAATGATTTGTTGAAGGGCTTTAAGCATATTCACAAAGATGCCTATTTGTTGTAGTTTGAAGAGAAGGCCATCTTGCCCGACTGCATCAAATGTCCCCTTTATATCCAAAAAGATGACGACAGTAGGCCTGTCATAGTGCAGTTCCTGTTCAAGATCTAAGATAAGATCTGTGAGGTATCTTGTGTACATCTAGCTGGTCTGAATCCTGTTGAGTGCTCACTTAAGATGTTGTTTGCCTCAATATACCAGTTGAGTCTAGATTTCATCAACTTTTCGAATTATTTCAGAAAGCATGAACTCACTGTGATGGGCCCTATATGTTTCTACACTGGTGGAGATTTTATTTGGCTTTCTAATGAGCATAGTGTGTGCCAGGTTCCAATCCTTGGGAAATGGTTTCCCCTCCCAAAATTGATTGAATAGGTTTAGAAGCTTTTTCGGATGATTCTTGGTAGGTTTTTAATTGCTTTTTAGGTAATTCCATCAGGACCTGGAGAGGAGTTTCTTTCAGGTTATTTAAAGTATTTTTCAGTTCTGAGAATGTGAAAGTTGTAATGAGGAACGTTCTTTGTTGTTTCCATTAGGTGTATTTTCTTCTATGGCTTGGATGATTTCCTGATATTTTATGGAGGAATAATTGCCATGGTTTTCTGGATGAAGATGGTTTGCAAACTCATTGGCCAGTTCTTCAGGAGTAAGGTTTTGGGCCATACATATTTTTTCCATTCATGTGAGGGTGGTATCTCCTTTGTAAGTGAATTAAAAAATTTCCAGATATTTGAGGTTGGAGTAAAAGCCGAAAGTACTTACGTGAAATTTTTCCATTTTGATTGGTCGTTAGATATAACTTTTTTTGGATCCTTGCATTGGTAATTTTGGAGTCTAAGATGTGGAAGAAGTTCCTGGACCTCCTTGCCTTTCTTTCCTTTCTTCTACGAATGGCAATAAGTTTTTTGTTTCCCAAGAGTTGTTCACATGGGATGTTAATGCTGAAGGAGGAGAAAGTGTTCTCGCAATTTTTATTTCATGTTCTCTCTTATCTGGTTATAATTTATGAAAGAGGTTTCTTTTTCTTGAGCTTCCCATTTTTCCGCATATTTTTTCCAGTTTGTGATTTTCATTCTTCTGGAGTTTAGCTCAAATGTGTAGGAATTGGGTAGAGTGATCACAATAGGAAAGTGGTCACTTCTCTATTGTGTCCGGAAGTGTTTTCCAAGTCAGAGATTTGAAAAGACTAGGGTCTGCCAAGGTAAGGTCTATGGCAGATTCCTGTTTTTCAAATCTGTGGAAGGTGGGAGAACAGTCATTGAGTATGGAGAAATTATTATACTCGATGAGCTGTTCCATGACTTCCCCTCTGTTATCGGTTTTGTGAGAGCCCATAATGGACTGTGAGCATTGAAATCTCGGCAGATAATGAGAGGTTTTGGGCATTGGCCAATGATGTCTTGAAATTGTTGGAGAGTTACGATATTTCCTGGATTGTAAATGTTTATAATTGTGATTGCCTTCTTGTTAATATTTTATTGAGTCGGAAATTTCGGGTCCCGCTTAATTCAAAAATAAGTTTTTCAGCTAAATCATTAATTGGTTGCAGATGTTGTCCCTCAATAATTGAAAAACAAAAGGTCATTAATTTTCCGTCACAATAAATTATTTTTCTTCAATTATATCTTATCAAATTGGCTTCCAATATTAACGTATCCTTTTCACAAAAAAAAGGAATATTTAGAGAATTACCATGTTATGTCAATGGGATTCTATCTTCAAAGCTCTATAGCTTCAAAAATATGCATTTAAAGGAAAGATATGACTGAAGATAAATTTTAGGTCATAATCTCAATTTTTTACTAATATTCTTTCAGTATTTAATGAATTGTGGAAGTTGAAATATTTAGCAATAAATTATCTTGTTTTATAAAAATCATTCATAATTGTCAAATTTGAAATAATCATTATGCAAATTTCTAAAATGTATAATTCTAATTTGTTTGATTTAATGGTTTGAAACAAAAATAATCATTTGAATAGATTAATATCCTTGTATACAAGGATCCTTATATCCTTGTATCCTTGAATGACAAGGATTTTCACTTGTGAATATAATAAAAAATAAATAAAATACGACCTCAAGCATCTGCTTCCCACAGAGGTGTGACAGGAGCCTGCCAATTTAATACGCCCTAGTAGAGGGATCTGTGAGGATGGCGGGTCCTCAGCAGATTTTGCCAACTGCACGCGGTGTTCCCAGGTGGTCACCCTCCCAGGTACTGATCGCGCCCAAAGCTACTTAACTTCGGTGATCTGACGAGAACCGGTGTTTTCAGCTTGGTACTGCCGTTGGTACACTGTTCGAAATACCACACCATGAAGGAATGCAGAAATGAGACTAAACGTATCACCCACATAGACAAGCAAATGGGAAAGAGATAATTTAATTTCTGATTACATGAATGCGATGGACGAGGAGACAGTATAATATGGCCTGAGTCAGTAGGCCGTATGATCGCCATCTGGGCAAGCAACACGGTGTGGTATCGAGTGAAAAGTCCCTGCTGTCCATGTGTCATTGACCTATGTCCATAATTCATCGCCATTTCGAGGGGATCGTGCAAAGATGTGAAGTCGTATGCTAATGACATCTCACACGTTCTCTATTGGGGAGAAGTCTGTGGATTGCACTGACCATGGCAGCACCTTGTAGGCACCGTCTGCTGATGTTGGCAGTTGTGGGTGGGTTATCGTGTTGAAACTGGGCATCAGGGATACTGCGAAGATACGGCAACAAAACTGGCTGCAGCGTCGATATAGCGTCGTGCTGTCATTATACCCACTTGCATATGAGCGGTGAACGGCTGTTGAAACTGATAGTGCCCCAAACCATGACATCAGCCTGAGTAGCCGTATGATGCTCACAACGATGACAGCAAGATAAGCCCGGTGTCCAGACTATTAATCGTCAATCGTCGGTGCTGAGAGAGAAAGGAGACTAGTCGCTGAATACGACATGGTTACATTCGTCCCCGCTACGCATGTCTGTTACGTCACCATTGCAACCTTGCGTGACCATGTGCTGCGTCGAGTTGCAGTCGTCACGCAAATGGTTGGGCAGAGTGCAAATCTGCCTCAGCCGATCTTCTGCGATTGTGTTGACAAGGGATGTCCTTAACTGCCTGTACACCACGTCGAATATTGTCTGTTGCGAATTGTGGGGCTGCTACGTCTTGCTGTCAATGGAGGCGTTTGGACGCCCGTCTACATGCATCAGCACTACTACGCTGAAGCGTTACCTTCCTCCAACCACTATCACCAAATTCGGCTAACAGTCGTTGCATCCTGATGCGTTTCCATCGCAATGTGAAGCGGGGACCACCAGTCGTACGTAGCTGTATGATGAAACCTCTGATAAATATGTCCGTGTGATGGTAGGATTCACAATGGCGTCGATTGGGCATTCTCACTCTTTACACGTGCTTTCACCACCGAGATCACTTCGATGCAGTGATCCACACGCCCAAGTGAGAACGATCAAACTTAGCTACACTGAGTAGTTTTGACCTTTTATCTCCCTCACCTATCACGTGATTGGTTCGCAACTGCACTCATTTCCATAACCCGACTGTCGACGCATACCCACCTATTTGCATGGCTCTCCCAGAAATACGTCCTGGTGTGGCATTTTCTATGTAGAGCAGTGTATGTAAATATATCTTAATATTTCGCGCCCTGACTAGAGTCGTAATCCGAAAAGGCTGCGGCTCTGTTGGAAAGAATGCAAAAAGAAAAAAAGTCCCAACAGAGCTGCAACCTCCTCGGATGACGACTCTCGTCAGTGTCGAAATATTAAGATATATATTCACAAGCAAGTGACTCTCCTTGTCTTAAGTTTATCATAAAATCATATTAATCTATCTCTTTTAAGACTGTCATGAATTTTATTGCTATTATTTAATTTTTATTTAACTTCTCAAGTAATGTCTTACGACACATTTCTGTTGTGAAATATATAAGTTATAGAGCTTCGAAGTTAGATTATCATTGACATAACATGGAAACTCCTGAATAATTTGATAGGACAGTGTATTTATTGCGATAATAAAGAAGAAATCTACCTGTTTAACTCCGTTCGTTACACAAAGGCAGTTGGGTTGAATTGGGTTGTTTTACCTCTGAGCGCACTTTTTTGCACACCATAGGCTAAATGGCCAGGTCACAAGGACTCCGAAGGCTCAGAGAAGGTTGGGGGAGGGATCTACTGGAACAGCTGTTGGGAGACAGATGTTAGCCTCCCGTCAAGGCCATCCAGCGTGTTCTTTAACGTGCACAGGATATGGTTCTCCCACACACCCCTGTGTGGGAGAACCATATCCTGTGCATATCCACGGCTTAACGTCCCATCCGACGGACGGCTGCCTTTCCAAGCCAATCGATGTCCCCTACACACAAAGGCAGTTGTAAATATTGCATTTTTGTTTCGCGCAAGAATTCATACCTCCGAAAGACGGAATAACCACATCGATTCTAAGCAATAAATTTAGGCATGTTATCAGCTAGTAGTAGATCCAGATAGAAATATACGTACTTTGTTTAACAAAATGAATTTTAAATGCCAAGCACGCAGTGAGACGATCATTTCGTATAATTCCCGAATGCAAAACTCCCAGCACTAGTGCAATTCCATCTCTAGAACCCTATTCAAATTAAATGAGGACAGTACAAATGTCTTTTTCCCGAGGCACCAAATTGCCAATAAACTAACAAGTGCTAACGATATCCAGATAACATATCCGATATTAAACATCAAATATTTGCATCGTTGAATACGACGTTGCTGAAGTAAATATACTAATGAAGCTCTGCAAGCAATTATAGAAGAAATTACTAAAAGTTTAATATCATTAAAAGATGGTTAAATTGCATTCATTCAAACAACAGAGGCGAATATCTGAGACTTCTTTTAACATGGCACCACGCATCCGAGAAGTTCGCTCTTCATCATTTTTACAGAAAGTTAGCTCTACGAACTCGGTCTTTAACTGCATGTGCATCTAAGATACTGTAACTATACTGTAAGGCATAAAAGGATATGTAAGATACTGTAAGGTAGAAATGGTAGATAATAAGAGTTGAGTGAGATATTTTGTGAGGTGTGGTATTTTCAAAGGCTGCATTCACGAAGTGTAAATAATTGTTAAATGCTTCCCATTCAGAATTTGGTGTTCTGAAAAATAACGAATGTTAATAAGCGAAATTATTTAAACTTTATTGCTACGTGCTTCATAAACTCCCCCCCCCCCCCACAAACACGGTTCACGATCGGAAAATATAAACAGATGGGATTTATTGCTCAGAAATAAAGCAATCCAACTCAATCTATTACAACGGCTATAATTTTCTCTAAGCCTTTGAAGGGAGGGGGTATCTCTTATCCTCCCCCAATTTCAGAAAGGCACTCCAACTTTAAAAAGCACTTTTGTGCAACTACAGATCATGCACTGAAAGAAATTCTCATAGTACACTGTAATACAGGAATAAAGTGTTGGGTTGTTTGAAATCTGAGCGACACTTTTTTGCAAACAATGGGCTAAATGGCAAGGTCAAAAGGACTCAGAGAAGGTTGGGGGGAAGGGCAGGCCACGACAGCTGTTAGGAGACAAATCGGTAACCTAGTGTTAAGGCCATCCAGGGTATTCTTTAATATGCACAGGGTATGGCTCTCCCACATATTCATCTCTCCGCATATTCATATCTCCTGCACACAGAGATACAGCTTTACCTCCCATCTGACGGATGGTGGCCTTTACATGCTCATTGGTGTCCTCTGCTGACTGAGAGCAGGGAGTGAGTTGAACAGAGATAAATCTCAACGATGGCACAGATGAGACTTGAACAGGGGAACTACAGTTTACGAGACTGGAGGCCTTACAACACCCCTACCCCCTATACGAGATATACCCGCCTACAAGCTTTGGAATAAGTCATAACGACTCCCATGTCATCGAAGCAGTTGAGAAGCATGTAAATGGATGTTGCTGCCAGAATATTCACTTTTTCAAAAAAAAAAGTTAAGCGTAGTTGAAAAAAATGCATAAAATGAAAAATATGAGACGATAGAATGAGATGGGCGATATAGTGCAGATGGAATACGGAATGAAGAAACAATTGTGCGATATAATTGGCATAAAATACAGGATAAATTGGAGCTGTAGTTCAATAGACTGGCAATTCGAGAAGTGACCTTGAGACGCATTCGCTCGTGCACAAGAATTCAGTAAGGTGACTCATGACCCCTTACAGAGATACAAGTGTCACATCGACATTGCATGTTGTTGACCAAGGCAGTAAGAAGGCCTTGTATCATTAAATCCCATTCCTGTACCAAACAGGAAATCCAGGAACGTTCCCAGAGGAGGTTGGCATGCTCTATTGCAGTGGTTCTCAAACTTTTATGCTTCACGTACCCCCTGGAAATGTGTATGTAACTGGCGTACCCATTATTAACAAAGGGAATAAAATAAAACGTTTCGGTTGGGTTGGGTTGTTTTACCTTTGAGCGCACATTTTGTACTTAACTTACATCTAGCGACTTTTGAGCTCTCACGACGTACCCCAAAAAAATTTTACCGTGTATCCCCAAGGGGTATGCGCACCCCACGTTCAGAACCCCTACTCTATAGAGTTAAGGTCCGATGAATACGTAAGCCATGGCATATCCCGAATGTCATTTTCAAGGACAATACAAAAGCAGCCCTATGTGGACGCCCGATATTGTCCATAAAAAGGAAGGAATTGTGGGCCAATACCGCACTGAAAAAGCCTTATGTAGTGCTCGGGGATTTCGGCTCTATATCTGAGTATTCTCAAGTTCCTCCATATCGAGCGGCATGGGGCCATGTGATATAATGCCACTCCTGATCAGTAAATCACCACACCTATCATTTTATTCTGCCTCATTTCTATTTCCTCACCTATTTTTTTGTCACCATTTCTCTTTTCCTCTTCCCTCCTTCTTTCTATTTTTATTATTCTCATTTTTTTTATTATGGGGGTAGGGGAGACTCAGTTGGTAGCGTGTCAGGCTCGTAATCTGCAATTCTCAGGTTCGGTTTCCAAATGGTTAGGAGAAGAGATTTTTCTCTGCCAACTCCCCGCCCTGCCTACAGTGAATATGGGTCATTGATGGGCTTGAAAAGGCCGCCGTCCGTGGGATGGGATGTTAAGCCGTGGTCCCGTGTTAATGCGTTGGTCCCGTTAAGCCGTGGTCCCCTTCTATTAGATGTAGTACAATCCTGTTTAGCGGAGCATCGGATGGCATCACTCAACTATATTTCCACCTCGGTAATAATGTATTCCGCTGATGTTTCAGGGGTGAAGACGGGTTCTGGATTCCTCCAGATAACAACATGACGACTATCGTCATATATACTGAATCTGAATTCGTCACAGAAGAAAACATTGGCCCACTTGTTTGCGATCCAGTCCTGGTGTCCTCACCACAATAATCTGTGTCTTTTCCCTGGCTGAGTGAGTGGAATTCAAACTGTAGTTCATCTCGCATAAAGTCCTTGTTCATGAAGATTTCTGAATATCGTTTGCCTCGAAACTGCTCATCCATGAGCCGCAGACAACTCTAGAGCTTGCTCGCTGAGAAGTATCTGTTACGTTTCGCTGTTAATGCCACATTGCAGTCACCCTGAGCTGATAAGTCGGGGTCGGCCCTGCACACGTGGACGACTAACGTTTATTGTCTCTTGGACCTTTTCCCACAGCCTTGATACCACCGATTCCTGCACACTTATTTCAATGGCAACATCACTCTGTGTTCGGTCTGATTCCAACGTCCCATATAGACTGACCATTGTAAGGGCATGCCGATGCTGTCTGCGTGACATATGGTTAGAGCAACAAATCGGTTCAAAAACAAATAGAATGTGCTGTCGACGAGAAATGAGGTTTTCCACATCGCGGAACGATACGGGAAAGTATTGGCGAATAACGGGAAGTATTGGGGATTGATTATGCGCACACACGCGCATAATCAATCGCTAATACTTTCCCGTTATTTATATCCTTACAGGTCTGTAATGGCAGCAAGGCATAAACTGGAAGGAGAGCTGTGTACCAATTCCCAGTGATGACGCATAGAACTTGGCGGATGTTGACATTAGGTCTTAGTCATCGGGGTTGGACATGGTGCATGCCGTTAATACTTTTCAAAAGGGATATTCTGTTTTGGAAGGGAACAGAACGGGAGTGCTGCCAAATCAGTGTGGCCTACTGATTTGGTCATCTATGGTCATTTTTTCTGCCCTGCTGAGAAGTAGTCAACTTCACAGGGTCCTGGTACTGACCATTAGACTGGACTGATTTACTGCAGCTTGATTATAGATCATGGACCTGGTGCACTGGTTGGCCTCTGTTGAGGGAAAATCTTTCACCATGTTTCCTGTTTGCTTGTGGGTTACCAGCCCTAAATGAACATAGGCACCGAATACCTTACTGCTGGTGGATAATCCTGATCAAGGGGCCATCGCAGGTACCTGAACTCTCACTCAGCTAGTTGGGCATCGCCAATACTACACTGAAGTAATGTGTCTCAGGCAGATCAGTTTTATCTATATTCTAGTCCTTGAAAAGTTCCACTTGAAAAGGGGGTGCCTGATGTTCCTATAATCATGAGTGGCTTCACCATTTGGCGATGGGGGAACGGGTCTTTGCCCCATTCCTGCGATTAGGGGGTTATTTGATAGAGTTGACCTACCTCTCTCAATAAACCTAGTTTCTTTAAAAATCCTACTAATCATTTTCTCTCTACAGGTACGCAGAACATGAGAAAGTTGCATAGAGATTATTATCTTGATGTCCTCACGCAGAGATTCCAGCGTTATAACCTGGATATTCTAGGTTTGCAAGAGACCAGATGGATAGGAAAAGGTCAAATACTTACAAATAATTTTAAAACTCTCTTTTTGGGGATTGAGAATGGAAAGCATCTCCAAGGTATAGGTTTTCTTCTCAGCAAACACCCCAGTGATGCTATTCTAGGACATGACAGCATTAATGAAAGATTCCTTACAGCAAATTTTAAAACAAAATTAAAGACTTGAATGTTATCTCTTGTTACGCCCCCACAGAGGATTCTGATGAGAACGAGAAGGATAGGTTTTATCCACCACTTCAATATATTTTGAATTCTATCGAGAAAGACATATTTCTCCGGTGCTGGTGACTTCATTGCTAAAGTTCGTACTCACTCTGACCTTTGGGCAAGAGTGGTTAGATCCCTTTGTCATTGGTAGTTCCAATGGCAGTGGGCAACGACTCCTGCAGGTAAGTAAACCTGGGTTTCATCTCATGGTTTTCGCAGGAATAGTACGATTATATTTATTATACACAAGTAAACAACACAAAAGTAAAAACAACAAGTAATACAGAATATATTTTAATTAACAGCAAATGTGCTAGTTCGGTTAGGAATACCATATCATACAGGGGAGCTGAAATTGGGTCTGACCATTAACGGTCAAAAGTGTATTTCAAATGAAGCTTAGGAAATGTTGTGTCAAGGTAAGGAGAAATAACATTGACGTTTTTAAAAACTGAAGGTTTGAAATAACCAGATATAGCCTAAAGCATACCATAATAAGTTAAGTTAATCAGTCATTACGACAATCATGGTTTGATTACTGCTGAAGTTGAGAAAGAAATGGGAACAGTTTAAACAGACTTTATTATACCAACCAATTTTTTTATTTGGTTCATTCTCTTTTGGTTGAAAAGGAACAGAGGAAGCAGAATTATTTCAGTGATAAAGCTATGGAACTTATTTCTGAAAGAAGGAAGTGCAGGATTAATATTGTGACAAATTTAACGGATGGAAATTGAGCGTGAGTTCTAAAAGAATATTTAGCAACAATAATTCTAAAATAACGTAATTTATTGCAAAAATATGGATAAAAACATTTATATAAACTAAACTTACTAAAACAAATTTATATCTTCATCAATATGAAAATAAACCACTAGAAGAATATATTACCTATTTACTATTCATACAAAGTTGTTTCTAACAATCTCTTTTCAAAGCATAAAATAAGGCTTTTTAATACTCAATAAGAGGCACAATCATACCTGCGAATAAACCTGAAATCTAACAAGAATAGCCTTAACAATTCCTAAAACAAACTAAATAACTATACACCAAATGACTTCCTTCTAGGATTCCAGTCATCAAATACTCCAAAACTGCCGCAAATATGCTGGTGTCTCAGAACCAATTCTTTTCAGAGGGCTGGTGTCTCAGAACCAATTCTTTTCAGAGGGCTGGTGTCTCAGAACCAATTCTTTTCAGAGGGCTGGTGTCTCAGAACCAATTCTTTCAATAGGCGTTGATCACCACGCTTCAGGTGAATTCTTTTTTTCCTTACTAGTTTACTAACACGATCCACATTAATAAACTTATTTATCTTCCTGCGCATACACCAAATAAGATATTTCTTCTTTAGACTATCATGGACAGACTGAGAAAAACTACTTTTTTCCTTCACAGTAATTCTTCCTAATTACACCTCTCTTATTCTTCATTTTTTTAAGTTAAGTTATCGTTCGTAGATGGTTGGTGACGTAATTCTCATGCTGGAGTACACGCGAGCACATCAAGACGTACAGTCGCTCAAAAAAAAATTCCGTGTACTGTACACGAAGGTTGCCAGATCACTAATTTCTAAAAAAAATCGTTGCCAGATATTTTTCCTGAATTCTGTAATCAACCATAGTGTTTGGATATTTTTTGAGCGACTGTACAGCACATCACGGTTTCATTGTTGTTCGTTCATCTGTCGTAACGTCGTATAATCGAGACACTATTAGTCCTAACAGATGGCATCACAATGACTTTAATAAACGTGTAAAGGATCAGTTAACATCTGATAAGCTTCATAGCTTGACTGACAAAGTAGAGGAATCAATTAAAGAGCACAACATTATGGAGTTGTACCAGATAGTTAATGTATGTGTGAGAAGAAAGAGACAGGAACACAGAATTGAGAGATAAACATGGTAAGGTTATAGAAGGTAAGAATTCTGTTATGGCTAAGTGGGTGAGCATTTCAGTGATGTGGTTAGTTCTACTCCCATTATTTGTAATGAGGATAGATGCATTACTGGCTTTAATGTAGTCCCTGTATTACATTCTGAAGTCGCTTTTGCAATCTCTGAATTAAAACTGCATAAATCCCCGCGTCTGGATGCAATGACCACTGAAATGCGTAGAGCTGGGCACACTTGTGTTGTCACATGGCTGATTTGAAGTTTTGAATATTTTTTATGATGTTGTTCCTAAAGAATATACTAAAGCAATTATTATCCCTATTTTTTTGAAAAAGGTGATCGTAGTTCTTATCATAATTATAGGGGAATTAGTTTACTTTCTGTTCCAGGTAAAGTTCTTTGCATGATTATACTTAATAGAATTAAGGATTTGGTTGATGAAAAATATGGATTCAGAACTGGTAGGGGATTTATAGATCAAATATTTTCACTTAGTCAGATTCTTGAGAAACATTTAGAAACCTTTGATTATTTGCTTTGTTGATTGCAAAAAGGCTTTTCACTCTGTTGACCATCATAATTTATGGTTGATCGCGAGATCTTATGGCATATCAGACAAGTTAGTTAGCATAATGAAAGCTTTCTATAATAACACTGAGTAATGTGTGAGAGTTGGTAAGGTTCATAGCAATTGGTTTAGCATTGCTTCTGGTGTTCAACAAGGGTGCATTTTGTCTCCTTTTCTCATTAGTTTCGTTATTGATTATGTTATACGAAATTCACTGCAAGGGAAAGATTTTGGTCTCTGATGGTCTAGAGATCTGAAAATTTCTGATTTAGATTATACCGATGATTTTGCCCTTTTGGTAAATGTTGTTGATGAAATTAACTTTTTCATTAGAGCTATTGATGAGACTGGTAGTAGAGTAGGTTTGATGATAAACAGAGAGAAAACTAAAATGATGAAAATTAGTCAGGTGCTTCAGTTGCTTTAAATGATTGCACTCTTGAGCAAGTGTCTCAGTTTAATTATCCTGGGAGTTATTATATTGGTGATATGCAGCATGTGATAAATAGAATAGGTATTGCTGCTGGGACGTTAGGAGCGTGTGGAGAGTTGGCAAAATAGCTGTATACACCTAAAGATTAAACGTAGACTGTATAATAGTCTGTTTCTTTCTAAAGTTAGGTATGGTAGTGAAATATAGACCGTGTTAACAGGAAAACAGGAAACATGATGCCTTTGATTCTAGGTGCTTTACGCAGTATCTTGGGCATTAGGTGACTTGACTTTGCAAGCAATGATGAGGTTAGAAGAAGGAGTCAGCAACTTCCTTTGAGCAGCATTTTGTGCAAAAAGAAACTGCGTTGGTTTGGTCATGTTGGCTGTATACACAATTGCAAATTGTCAAACAGGATTATGAACAGTGTGCCTAAATGCTTCAGGAAAAGGGGAGACCTAGGTTGCGATTGGCAGACAGTGTCAAAGAGGACCTTGCAGGAATTGGCCTAGAGTGGCCAAATGCAGCAGCTGTAGTTCAGGGCAAAGAAGTGTGGAGAACAAAATTATACAGTCTGGTAGGATATCTGTAGCCCATGGGTTGGGTTGTTTTACCTCTGAGCGGCACTTTTTTGCACACCATGGGCTAAATGGCCAGGCCACAAGGACCCCGAAGGCTCAGAGAAGGTTGGGGGAGGGGACCCACTGGAACAGCTGTTGGGAGACAGATGGTAGCCTCCCGTCAAGGCCATCCAGCGTGTTCTTTAACGTGCACAGGGTATGGCTCTCCCGCACACGGGGCCACGGTTTAACGTCCCATCCGACGGACGGCGGCCTTTCCAAACCCATCGGTGTCCCCTACTGACCGTGGGCAGGGCGGGGAATTTTGCGGAGATAAATCTCAACGCTGACCCAGCTGGGACTCGAACTTGGGAACTACAGATTACGAGCCTGGCGCGCTACCGACTGAGCCACCCCCATGACTGTATGAGGATTCTGTACGTGTGTATGTACAGATTTGCAGTTCTTGTCTCTTATAGAAATTTTATGTGGTCACATGCTGGTGCATCATTACTCCCACATTTGTGTATGCTTCCCTTTATCTGCATGTACATTTTGTTGACGTTTGAGCTTATTGTTAGTTCAATGTAGCCCATTTTGTCAATTATGTTAACTTCTGCACACCAGTGTAACAATAGGAAGGGAGGGCAGAACAGAAGACTAGTGGAAATGACACAATCACTTGTTTAGGCATTTTAGGAGTGAGAGCCTGATTCTGTGTTTCGAAACTATTAGCTAACAGTTCTAAATTCAAGTCAACCACTGTCTTTCTGGCATTGAGCATGCAATTCTCTATTTGGTTCCTATCTCACATAAGGATTAAATCAACGCAAACGCTAGTGAAAACCAGATGAGATATATGTCCAATGTTCTGGAGCACCAAGAGAAAGTGTAAATTTTTGTTTACATTTGATGATATCGTGAACCGTTTCCTCTAGATTAGGGGTTCTCAACGTGGGGTACGCGGTAAAATGTTTTGGGGTACGCCGTGAGAGCTCAGAAGTCGCTAGATATTTGTTATATACACAGTCGTATCAGAATAAGATGACCACCTACATAATAATGGGAATGGAGGGTGGTCATATTATTCTGATATGTGTATATATGTTTAAATTTATTCCCATTGTTATACTATAACTATAGTTTTATCTATCTATACTAGGGCCAGTTACAGTTTGAGAACCACTGATCTAGATTATGGAATATTTTAAAGGGAGGTCATACTCTTATGATCTTGCTGTTGAAGTAACAGGAAAAATAATCGCCTTAAACAAAAAGATCATTCTACCTATTACTATCGTCTTTGCTATATGTTGCGAGCACCTCAGAGGTATATATTATTCAGAAGTTGGGCTACGAGCGCTCTGTCGGCCAAATGTATAATCGAGAGAGTTTTGCGTTGTGATTTATCCTAAATGGCCCACCATGAATTTAAGGCTACCAGTTCGGACCCACTGAAGATGAAGGTCACTGTAGAGACAGTGTCCTGAGCTACTCCCTTCCCGCACACACTTGTACCTCACAATTACAAAAGGCACCAGTAATAAAATAAAGCAAATGATAAAGAAAAGTGGTACCTAAAGTACCGTGAGCTATTCTGTAAGTTCGTTGAGAAAAACGATGACTTTCGTGCGAATGACAATTAGCCATGATCGTGCCGGCAGACTGTGAAAGTCGCAAAACTGTGCTATTTGACAGTCTTTCCAAATGACTGAGGGAACCTGCCTAATCTTTCTTTTCCCTTATGGTTTTTTTTTGGTCTCCAAAAAACACTCACGCTTCCGAAGCTTACAGGCAAAGCAGCAAGGCATCGGTTCGAATGACCTCTCCAACCCTTGTTTTGATAATGGCCACTTAGCTCAGCAAACACTTCGTTCACTGTGCAAGTAATCAAAATTCACTTTAAAATGAGCACGTGAGTCTGGTAGTTGGTTTTAAATAGAATAAGTGCGGATTTATTATTCCTTAAGGAAATCAAGGTGCTAAGCCCCGCCATACGAAATGTAAGTTCAAATAGAACGGTTTCGCAGTAGTTACCCTGAGCTGTGATTGATGATCTCCCATTACAGTCGAAAAGAAACTCATACAAAATACCTTCCTGACTGATATTTAAACTAGCCCTGACTAACTTCGATACTATCCTATCTTAAATCCTAGTCTTAAATATGCACTGCTCTATTAATCCTAAAAGTTAAAAAGATTGATGAGCAAAATCTGCGAGTTGATTAAGAATAAAATGATCCTGTATCGAATGCCTTGAGCAGGATTGAGCACTGCCAAGGGATTCCAAGTTGACGGGTGATACTAAGTACACTTTGATGCCCAATGCAAGAACTGCTGAGAGTCGACAACAACTGGCTAACTCAAAAGTCTATTGTCTTATAGAGGGTCGTCTCTTATGGGGCGGCTATAATTCTCGTGGAGCCAAACGTGAAGCTGGGCCAACAGGCTGGGTATTTTACGAGTATAAGGCAAAACTGGTATGGAGATGTTTAATGTCCACCAGATAAAATTTCACTTCTTTCTAAGGGATCTGCTATTTTCCTTCGTCGTAATAGATCTGAATCAACCTCAAGATCGACGATGGAGGGCAGTTTCCGTTCAACAATGGATTTTTTTTGAATGCACACAATTTCATCCAACACTTGTTTGGATGAAATCATTATAAGGGAGAATAGCCGCCCTAATAATGGCGAACACTCTGAGCTGTAGTTTCTGTCTATTTAAAGGGATTGGAAAAGTGCGTTAGGTCACGAGTTCGTGCCAACCGACTAGCCCTCTACAGTGTTCGCTTGTTCTGAGAGGGTTGCTGATTCCTCTAGTAAGTCAGTTCAAGTCCTTCACTTTGCCTTCTCCCCTGGACCAGGTGCCTACCCCCAAACTCCCGTATGCCAAAAAGGAAGCTACGCTAAGCCGCACACTCTGCTCTGTCGGTATCCAAACCGATGGGCTTGGAAAGGCCACCGTCCGTCGGATGGGACGTTAAGCCGTGGCTCCGTGTGCGGGAGAGTCCATACCCTGTGCACGTTAAAGAACACGCTGGATAGCCTTGACGGGAGGCTACCATCTGTCTCCCAACAGCTGTTCCAGTGGGTCCCCTCCCCCAACCTTCTCTGAGCCTTCGGGGTCCATGTGACCTGGCCATTTAGCCCATGGTGTGCAAAAAAAGTGCCGCTCAGAGGTAAAACAACCCAACCCAACCTGTCGGTATCCAAGTCCCAAGTGAGTCCCTGATGGGCATGAGTATATTTCCCGCGACGTCTCCTGTTCTGCTCATATCGTCGTCGTGTGTTCAGGGAGGAGGGCGAATCATTGCTAACTGCGTGGACTTTGGTCACTAGCTGACTTTATGATACTGTCATGTTCCAGTTCTCAATGATTCAATTACACTGTCTTTGATCCGTGACATTGTTTGCTGGAGTGCAAGATGAATTTTGAGGACGCTAGATGGGAACCTCATATTTCATAAGCGCTCTTTTCTATTCATACAATTGTTTGTCGTTCCGTTGTTGATTCTTCATTCTCAATGGTTTGACAAACACATTGATTTTTCGTCAACAGGGCCAACTGATGTTCCAGCTGCGCCCTGTTGATCTCTTGCTCAACACACTCATTGACGATAAAAATGGCGAAACAGTAGGGGGAAGGGGGATCGATGATCGTGGCGAAAGGAATCGTACCCTGTACACCCAAGTTTGCTAAGCAACGTAAGATGTGTGCAACATACCTTCCCTACTACAATGGATCAGACCTTATGGAGGATTTAACTATTCCTCCAAAACCTCTGTAGGATTAAGGCTAACTCTCTCATACCTGTTTCACCTTAGATGTGTATGATGCTGAAATCCCAAGAATATTCCTTATTACTGATGGCGGTGATAAGTGATCAGTTCGGGGATGAGTTGTATTCCATTCTCCATATTACATGGCATCCACGTGGGTATTAGGTTGGGAAGTGTGCACTTCCTATGCCCTCCAA
This sequence comes from Ryuthela nishihirai, assembly GCA_038380435.1. Taxonomy (NCBI): domain Eukaryota; kingdom Metazoa; phylum Arthropoda; class Arachnida; order Araneae; family Heptathelidae; genus Ryuthela; species Ryuthela nishihirai. The sequence goes on from JAWZYU010000010.1 coordinate 23,998,988, forward strand.
AGTCCTTGGTTGTACACGTCCATTTCGTTCCGGAAATGTAAGAACAAAAAATTACCATTAGTACATATACTCTTCAATGGTGGTCGGCAAGGGTAGATGCCTAACTCTCTATCTCCTAGGTAGGTTGCACACAACTGGTGGTGCATAGTTTAGGTGCCCAAATTTTTTCACTCACAAATATTCTCCTAATCTTCCAGTATCCCACCCCCTTATCCTTACTCTATTCTTCACTTAGTTAGAATTATACAGGTCCATCTCAACAAGGGCTTTGTGTTGGGTTGTTTTACCTCTGAGCGGCACTTTTTTGCACACCATGGGCTAAATGGCCAGGTCACATGGACCCCGAAGGCTCAGAGAAGGTTGGGGGAGGGGACCCACTGGAACAGCTGTTGGGAGACAGATGGTAGCCTCCCGTCAAGGCCATCCAGCGTGTTCTTTAACGTGCACAGGGTATGTCTCTCCAGCACACGGGGTCACGGCTTAACGTCCCATCCGACGGACGGCGGCCTTTCCAAGCCCATCGGTGTCCCCTACTGACCGTGGGCAGGACGGGGAATTTTGCGGAGATAAACCTCAACGTTGACCCAGCTGGGACTCGAACCTGGGAACTACAGATTACGAGCCTGGCGCGCTACCGACTGAGCCACCCCCGCCCATCTCAACAAGGGCTAAACTGCATCCATCTATCTATCTCTCCTATATTGCACATAGTACATCAAACATGGCTCTTTTCTTAAACAGAACTCACTACAAATACTTAACACTGATTACTCTAGCTCATTTCCTCACATCTCACGAAAACCAATTCTAACTTTTTCCATTATTCAAGAACAAACCAATTCTGTTAACGCCTTTACTCATGAATAGATGCAATTTCGTTAATTCAATATCTCAATATATATTTTTCTAACTCTATATTTATCTAACTTACACCAATCAAAGTATTGTACATACAGGTTTATCACACCTTCACTACTCTAAAATTCTCTTTTCACTTGACCAACTACCAACATAATTACATAAATTCAACTACACTTATTACATTGTTGTTGAGATCTGAAAGGAGGCATAAATTGTCTTAGTCTGTGCACGATAATCTAAACAATAAATAATAAAACCGATCTAAAAAAAAATAGAAGAGGCAGAGTTGTTGTTGGAATTGTTGAGATCTGAAAGGATGCATAAATAGCCTTAGTCTGTGCACGATAATCTAAAGAATAAATAATAAAACCGATCTAAAAAAAATAGAAGATACAGAGTTGTTGTTGGAATTGTTGAGTTCTGAAAGGTGACATAACTAGCCTTAGTCTGTGCACGATAATCTAAAGAATAAATAATAAAACCGATCTAAAAAAAACAGAAGATACAGAGTTGTTGTTGGAATTGTTGAGTTCTGAAAGGTGACATAAATAGTCTTAGTTTGTGCACGATAATCTAAAGAATAAATAATAAAACCGATCTAAAAAAATAGAAGATACAGAGTTGTTGGAATTTGTTGAGATCTGAAAGGATGCATAAATAGCCTTAGTCTGTGCACGATAATTTAAAGAATAAATAATAAAACCGATCTAAATAGAAGAGATGGAGTTGTTGTTGGAATTGTTGAGATCTGAAAGGAGGCATAAATAGCTTTAGTCTGAGTCACCCCCGCCCCTGCTTTACTTCTGAATGTCACTCTTTTTTGCCCGCAATGGACTAAATGGTCATGTCACTAGGACTCAGAGGGATCAGAGAAGTTTGGGGGAGCTCCACTGGAGAGCTGAAAGGTGACTGTTTATAGTCTCCCTTTAAGGCCATTCTTTGTGTTCTTTAACTTGCAAGGGTATGTCTCTTCCAGTGGCGCACTCAGGATTTAATCTTGGGGGGTGGAGGGCAAGGGTCCCTCTGGCCCGGCTAGGGCAAAAGAAGTAGCGCTCGGTTCGCCCGATTCGTTCGCCTTGTGTTCACAGCGGCCGTGATTCCCGAAAGCTATAGGGTATTCCCACCTTATGTGACCGCTAATTCATAAGTAGTATAGAAATAGAAGACACGACACAACATAAATATAAAAAATAAATTTTAATTAGGAAAAAAATTTTGGAAAATTTTCTAGTGTTTTTTTTTTCTTTGGGGGTGCCAGAGCCCACTTGCCCCCCCCCCCCCCCCCCTGGATGCGTCACTGACAGGATGTACCATTTAAATCGCAACCCAAAGAGTATAACTGTTTAAATAACGAAAAAAAAAAACGTTCGTTAGTGGAAACCTAGTAGCAATATTAGATTTATGCATGATCAACGACCGCGCAGTAACTTTATTGCATGATTTCTTTGATGAGTGCATTGTCGGGAGTGGCCATTTGTCATTATGATCCCCAGACTAAATAACTTCTGACATTATTCTGTGGGGATATCTTAAAGAATGTCTATCGCAGTAACACACGAAGCCTGGAGAAACTTAAACATAATATTGAACAAACTGTTCGAAAGTTAAAAAAAACTCTTCGAAAAGTTGCAAGAAACACTATAAAGTGTTTGTCTTGAAGAAGGTGGTGGTCAGCATCTATTGTCATTATCATCATCAATACACATCAAACTTTGAATATTCCTGCAAAGAATTAAAACAATGCAGACTAATTCAGGCATAATTTTAGTGGATCCTTACGTATATATATAATGTGTGTTATTTTAATTATTGTGTGTTATTGTGTAATTTAATTATTGTGTGTTAATTTTAATTTATTGTGTTAATTATTGTGTAATAAATGTGTGTTATTTTAATTATTATTCATTTTATATTCATTCATTTTTTTAATTTTTTTTAATTATTATTCATTTATCTTTTTTATAGTTTATCTAAGAGATTGATGTTTTTGAGATAATTAATTAATAATTTATAAAAAGTTAGTTTTAATTTTTTTGATGTTGGTTCCAATATGTTTTTAAAATTAAATGTGTTTACATTATATTTTTGCAATTTATTAAAATATATTTTTCTCTCCTCTTCATATTTGTTACAACTGAATATTATATGCTCTAGTGTTTGTATGTTATTGCAGAAAAAACAATTTGGTGAGTTTATTTTTCTAAATTTAAATAGTGTGGAATTTGTAAGAGCTAGATTAGACTTTATTCTTAAAATCATAAAGATTTCTCTTTTCTTTAATCCAAAATTATTAAATTTACCAATGTTATTAGAGATTTGAAATCTATGTGTGTTCCTAGCTTTTGTCATGTACAGTCGCTCAAAAAAGTATCCGAACACTATGGTTGATTAAAAAATTCAAAAAAATTATCTGTCAACGATTTTTTTTAGAAATTAGTGATGTGGCAACCTTCGTGTCACGTGACACGAAGGTTGCCAGATCAATAATTTGTAAAAAAGTCATTGCCAGATATTTTTTCTGAATTTTGTAATCAACCATAGTGTTCGGATACTTTTTTGAGCGACTGTACCAATTCTGTAATTCTGCCAATAATTTTATTTTGCATCTATTGTATTGAAACTTATTTATTACATTAATATCTCCGGTAGCTTTAAAAATATATGATATGCCGACACACCAGGATCTAGTAAAACTCGAGGGGGCAAGAAACACAATCGAGCCTGAAAAATGTAAAAGCCAATAATGTGAAATTATAATACAAAATATAAAAGCCAATAAAGGTAAAAATCCAATCAAGAGACTGGATTTCCAGCGGAAAGTAACATTTCCCCTTCTCTCTATTTTACAGGTCTTTGGCCGAGTAGTTAGCGCGCTTGGCTACTGATCTACGGGACCTGGGTTCGAACCTCGGGTAAGGCATGGATGTATGTGTCGTTTTTCTGCTGAGGTCCTGCTATCCTCTCAGATCTTCTACTGTGGCATATAAACTGGCAGGCTCCTGTCAGACCTCTGTGGCAAGCAGCTGCTTGAGGGGGTATTTATTTTTTTTATTTTTAAACAATTTCTTGAAAAATACAGGAAAAATAAATGCATTTCATAATTTTTCACCTCTATTAGCATTCTTAAAGGAGGAGGTGGAGGGGGGGGCGGCTTTTTCTCATCTCTACGGGTTGAGGGACACATCAGTCAGTATATATAAAATTATTTATTTATTATTAATATATTACAATGCTATTGGAAATTTAAAAATTAGGTGCTAACATTTTAAAAATAAAGAGCACTGGTCGAAATTTAACCAATAGTAATCTAATTTAAACACGAATGCAAATCATACACTCTTTTTTTATTCGTTATATGTTCTTATCAATATATTCAATTTTATTTAGGGAGTTATTTGCCTATATGCTCTTGATCAATACATTCTACCACATAATTTGTAGAATAAGTATATCGTTTGCAATATTACTTAACGATTACATTTTGTACATTTAGCGCCCTCTAGAGATGGAAATTAAAGCGTTTTGGAGGATTTGAAATCTATGACTCATCATATTACGTTTAGTACTTTTTTTTTTATCTCAAAAAGAATTTTTCATCAAAACAAAGAGATGCATTTTCCTACCATCCGGGGGGTGGGGGGTGAGGAGACAAATTGTTGCTGCCAATGCCAACCTTTTGATCACTTTTGATCATCACACTCCACCACTGAAATATAAACTTTCCTAGTCCAAATAAATCGCTTTGGAACATTCCTTTAAAATTTTACATTTTCAACTTTTTCTCTACCATCAGAGGACGCGGCGAATTGATATTTGTGAGAGAGTCGAAAAAAGTGGGAATCGTAATAGTTTACCAATACCCATCCAACCTAAAAAGAATTTTTGATTTGTGTCTAAAAACGAAATACGTTGAACGTCTACAGATGACAGAGAGACAGACGACAAAGGAAAAAAAATATTAGCCTGATTTTTCTTAAAACGAGGTAGAAATTGGCAATCATTTATAGGGGAAAATATGGTTGCTTCAGGGTATCAGGTATATCCATAAAGCTTACACTTCTTCGTACGACTTTTATTCTAAGGTCGTAATAAATATAAGATTTGAAATCGTTTAAAGCCAGTAAAAAGTAATGTAAATTTACCCTTTTAATAAACTTAAGATTTAAGGTTTTAATATTTTAATGGTGAGGGGGAGGTACGATTTATGTGCCTGGTCAATTTTCGCTACATACTCTTAACGGGCTCTCTTCCACACAAAAAATCGCAAAATGTTTTACGAATTTTATTACAGGTTTCGTTGTTTATTCTTTGTTTTACTATTTTAGTTTGAAATATTAAAAAAATATATAGTAATAAGCAGTGAATTTTTGTTTAATTCTTAAAACTGAAGTTTTTGTGATATTACTTGCAGCAGGTATTAAGATCCAAAAATACTAACTTTATTTTTCAGATGGCAGACTTCACTTGCAGATATTTACGGTAAAGAACTTTTCATGAAAAATATAAGTAACGCACCAAAGCGGGTACGTGACAATAATGAAATCAGGACGATTCCTGGAGCTCGAAATCGGTAGTATGGTTTAGGCCTCCAGCTTGTGTAGCTGCGTTAGGTTGTTTCACCTCTGAGCGGCACTTTTTTGCACACCATGGGCTAAATGGCCAGGTCACATGAACCCCGAAGGCTCAGAGAAGGTTGGGGGAGGGGACCCACTGGATCAGCTGTTGGGAGACAGATGGTAGCCTCCCGTCAAGGCCATCCAGCGTGTTCTTTAACGTGCACAGGGTATGGCTCTCCCGCACACGGGGACCACGGCTTAACGTCCCATCCGACGGACGGCGGCCTTTCCAAACCCATCGGTGTCCCCTACTGACCGTGGGCAGGGCGGGGAATTTTGCGGAGATAAATCTCAACGCTGACCCAGCTGGGACTCGAACCTGGAAACTACAGATTACGAACTTGGCTCGCTACCGACTGAGCCACCCCCGCCCCTTGTGTAGCTGAAAGTTTGCATTATTTATCTTAGTGGAAAGTATAGCTTTTCTTCCTAGAATGCAAAACTGAGTATAGATGTTATAAATAAATACACGATTACTTAAAAATAGATCTGTAACTTGTATATATATATATAAATCGATATATGTGAACTCGGTTATGTATACATGGAAGTGGCAGTGGCGAAACTAGAACATCATGGACCCTGATGCAATGTATTACAATGGGCCCCTATCATTTAGAATAAAATTGGGCCTCGGTGCTTTGCACCATTCATGACAACTTATTATCTATGTACAATTTTTATTTTAAAAAATCAAAGACATTGGTAGTTTCGCCCCAGTTACAGCTTCAAGGTAGCTATGAAACTTAAGTATCTTTAAAAGGAAATGGACTAGTTCAATTACGTTAATGTTTTTAATTACGTTTTTATTTTTAAACAATTTTTGAGAATCATAGTGAATCCCTATGTTAAAAATATATTAGTCAGGGATATATTTTTAATATTTATTCGGATAATATGGTTTATTCTTTCCACGAAGAGGGGTCATGGTCACATCAAAGCCTGGTGAAGAGGGGGAATACCTTTCAATATACCAGTGGTGTAATGAAATTTATGGTGATAAAAAAGAAATATTTTTATTCATGGTGATTGGAAAAAGAAATATTTTTATTCATGGTGATTGGAAAAAGAAATATTTTTATTCATAGTGATTGGAAAAGAAATATTTTTTTTCATAGTGATTGGAAAAGAAATATTTTTATTCATAGTGATTGGGAAAGAAATATTTTTATTCATAGTGATTGGAAAAGAAATATTTTTATTCATAGTGATTGGAAAAGAAATATTTTTATACATAGTGATTGGGAAAGAAATATTTTTATTCATAGTGATTGGAAAAGAAATATTTTTATTCATAGTGATTGGAAAAGAAATATTTTTATTCATAGTGATTGGGAAAGAAATATTTTTATTCATAGTGATTGGAAAAGAAATATTTTTATTCATAGTGATTGGAAAAGAAATATTTTTATTCATAGTGATTGGAAAAGAAATATTTTTATTCATAGTGATTGGGAAAGAAATATTTTTATTCATAGTGATTGGAAAAGAAATATTTTTATTCATAGTGATTGGGAAAGAAATATTTTTATTCATAGTGATTGGAAAAGAAATATTTTTATTCATAGTGATTGGAAAAGAAATATTTTTATTCAAGTTGGTTACTTGTAAATATTTTAATGAATAGTTTGAGTAAATGTCTTTTAGACACCAATAGTTAAATTTTGAATGCAATTTTTTTAATCAACAACAAAGAGTCAGGTTAAACTAGAAGGAAACTACCAACAATATCTCTTTGACGTAACAGTATCTATCTCCGTTATTATCAAAAGAAACATTGTTCAGCATTTTTCCTAAACATTTCCGTTCTGATCCAGCCATTCCTTGCGGCAGACATGTTGTGTGTTTTCTCAGATAGAACTTATTTAATGATTGGAGGACGGCCGGCATGAACTCTAGGAGTTAAGAGGTAGGAATCGATTGGTGAAAAACACTTTAAAAAATTTAGAATTATAATGCTGATTTGACTAATTATTAGTATTAAATGGTCCATTGCTAGTTATTTTTCGCCATTATTATTGGAGAAGTGAAGGCTTTTTTTTAAAAGCAGTTGTGATAGTAACTAGAATGTTTGAATAAATTGCAAAATTTTATAATGTTCTTATTGAATTCAGTTAATTATTACAATTTATCAAACAAGATGGTTCATCAATATTCAGTCGTAAGCTGAAATAATGTTGAAAAGAGTAATTTAAACATGCTTAATTGCTGCTTAATAGCAATCTGCTCTCATAATTTATTAATTTGTATTTAGATGTAGCACCAAAATGCCACCAGTTATATACATCACTTGCTAATTCGGGTTTGACGGGGTGGCTCAGTCGGTAGCGCGCCAGGTTCGTAATCTGTAATTCCCAGGTTCGAGTCCCAGCTGGGTCAGCGTTGAGATTTATCTCCGCAAAATTCCCCGCCCTGCCCACGGTCAGTAGGGGACACCGATGGGCTTGGAAAGGCCGCCGTCCGTCGGATGGGACGTTAAGCCGTGGCCCCGTGTGCGGGAGAGCCATACCCTGTGCACGTTAAAGAACACGATGGATGGCCTTGACGGGAGGCTACCATCTGTCTCACAACAGCTGATCCAGTGGGTCCCCTCCCCCAACCTTCTCTGAGCCTTCGGGGTCCATGTGACCTGGCCATTTAGCCCATGGTGTGCAAAAAAAGTGCCGCTCAGAGGTAAAACAACCCAACCCAACTCGGGTTTGACTCGATCGAATTATTTCTTTAGCAAGTATTAATACTCCACTGGTATTTGTAAACCCGAATATTATGAAAGGGAAGTTGTGTGAGAGATTGTATTACGCCATGTTAGGTAACTGAATTACAAGTGGAGCACGCGACCATAAAAACACTGCAATATACTACTACTACTACGAGCACAATAGTTAACGTCGCCGCGTTTAATGTTTATTGCCTTCAAAGTAGTTCCCGTGTATTATCATTAGTCATTTTAACGTTCACAAGAATTGTTGTAAACGGCATTGTGCTTGGGAAAGACAATTAAAATTTCTCACATGCACATCTATATAACACATGACGCTTAGCAAGTCATGATCGTTTTAGTTGAAAAACGTCTTATTTGTGTTTGCAAACTTTATTGCTAGTTTTTCTTTTCACCTTTATCGGTAGATCTTCTTGTCCCCTGGGGCGGGGGTGGCTCAGTCGGTAGCGCGCCAGGCTCGTAATCTGTAGTTCCCAGGTTCGAGTCCCAGCTGGGTCAGCGTTGAGATTTATCTCCGCAAAATTTCCCGCCCTGCCCACGGTCAGTAGGGGACACCGATGGGTTTGAAAAGGCCGCCGTCCGTCGGATGGAACGTTAAGCCGTGGCCCCGTGTGCGGGAGAGCCATACCCTGTGCACGTTAAAGAATATGCTGGATGGCCTTGACGGGAGGCTACCATCTGTCTCCCAACAGCTGTTCCAGTGGGTCCCCTCCCCCAACCTTCTCTGAGCCTTCGGGGTCTTTGTGGCCTGGTCATTTAGCCCATTGTGTGCAAAAAAGTGCTGCTCAGAGGTAAAACAATCCAATTCAATTCTTGTCCCCTTTAACGTATTCTTTCCTGCCAACTTTATTCCTAGTTTTTTCCTGTTGACTTTATTGCTAATTGTTCTGGGCGGGTTTTTTTTTTGCTAGTTGTTCTCATTACCTTTATTGGTAGTTAGTGTAAGAGGAAAAAATTACCAAAAGCGACTGAGAATGTGGGGCGAGACTCCAGAAACCTGTCATATAAAAAAAAGTATGGACAGAAAACAACGCGTGCAAGGGGATCGAGTTTAAGGGGCTCCAAATATCGGTTCTTTAAAAAATATAAAAAAAGAAAATAAAAAAAATGGCAAGAAAGGGATCGAGATTACAGGACTCCAGAAATCGGTCCTCTGAAAAGTAAAAGAGGGAAAAAAATTGCCAAAATCCTCTTAGAATGTAGGGTCAGACTCAATAAGCCAATCATATGAGAAAGGGTAAGGACAGAAAGCAGCGCATGCAAGGGGATCGAGATTATGGGGCTTCAGAAATCGGTCCTTTAGAAAAATGTATATAAATAAAAAAAAAGGGTAAGAAAGGGATCGAGTTTATGGGGCTCCAGAAATCGGTCTTCTGAAAAGTAAAAGAGGAAAAAATAACAAAAATCCACTTAGAATGTAGGTTAAGACTCCATAAACCCGTCATATGAGGTCAGACTCCAGAAACCCATCATTTACGAAAGAGTAAGGACAGAAAGCAGCGCACGCAAGGGGATTGAGATTATGGGGCTTCAGAAATCGGCCCTTTAAAAAAATGTATAGAAAGTGAAAAAAAAAAAAAACCAAAAAAGAATGGCAAGAAAGGGATCGAGATTACGGGGCTTAAGGAAATCGGTCTCTGAAAGTGAAAGAGGAAAAAATTATAAAACGCGACTGAGAATGTGGGCCAGACTCCAGAAACCTGTCATATAAAAAGAAAATTATGGACAGAAAGCAACGCGTGCAAGAGGATCGAGTTTATGGGGCTCCAGAAATTGGTCCTTTAAAAATATGTATATAAAATAAAAAAAAAAAAACAATGTCTAGAAAGGGATCGAGTTTACGGGGCTCCAGAAATCGGTCCTCTGAAAAGTGAAAGAGAAAAAAAATACCAAAATCGACTGAGAATGTGGGGCCAGACTGCACAAACCCGTCATATGAGGAAGAGTAAGGAGAAAAAGCAATGCGTGCAATAGAATCGAGATTATGGGGCTCCAGAAATCGGTCCTTTAAAAAAAGATTGCATGGAAAGTAAAAAAAAGAAAAAAAATTGATAAAAAGGGATCGAGATTACGGGGCTCCAGAAATCGGTCCTCTGAAAAGAAAAAAAAGGAAAGATTAGACAATCGCCTGAAAAATGTGGGGCCAGACTTCGGGAAATCCGTGATATAAAGAAAAGTAAAGAGAGAGAGAGAGAGAGCAATGCGTGCAAGGGGATCGAGATTATGGGGCTCCAGAAATCGGTCCTTTAAAAAAAGATTGCTTGGAAAGTTAAAAAAAAGAAAACAAAAAAATTGATAGAAAGGGATCGAGATTACGAGGCTCCAGAAATCGGTCCTCTAAAAAGAAAAAAAAAAGGAAAGATTAGACAATCGCCTGAAAAATGTGGTGCCAGACTTCGGAAATCCGTGATATAAAGAAAAATAAAGAGAGAGAGAGCAATGCGTGCAAGGGGATCGAGATTATGGGGCTCCAGAAATCGGTCCTTTAAAAAAAGATTGCATGGAAAGTTAAAAAAAAGAAAACAAAAAAATTGATAGAAAGGGATCGAGATTACGGGGCTACAGAAATCGGTCCTCGAAAAGAAAAAAAAAAGAAAAGATTAGACAATCGCCTGAAAAATGTGGTGCCAGACTTCGGAAATCCGTGATATAAAGAAAAATAAAGAGAGAGAGAGCAATGCGTGCAAGGGGATCGAGATTATGGGGCTCCAGAAACGGTCCTTTAAAAAAAGATTGCATGGAAAGTTAAAAAAAAGAAAACAAAAAAATTGATAGAAAGGGATCGAGATTACGGGGCTCCAGAAATCGGTCCTCTGAAAAGAAAAAAAAAAGAAAAGATTAGACAATCGCCTGAAAAATGTGGGGCCAGACTTCGGAAATCCGTGATATAAAGAAAAATAAAGAGAGATAGAGCAATGCGTGCAAGGGGATCGAGATTATGGGGCTCCAGAAATCGGTCCTTTAAAAAAAGATTGCATGGAAAGTAAAAAAAAAGAAAACAAAAAAATTGATAGAAAGGGATCGAGATTACGGGGCTCCAGAAATCGGTCCTTTAAAAAAAGATTGCATGGAAAGTAAAAAAAAAGAAAACAAAAAAATTGATAGAAAGGGATCGAGATTACGGGGCTCCAGAAATCGGTCCTCTGAAAAGAAAAAAAAGGAAAGATTAGACAATCGCCTGAAAAATGTGGGGCCAGACTTCGGGAAATCCGTGATATAAAGAAAAGTAAAGAGAGAGAGAGAGAGCAATGCGTGCAAGGGGATCGAGATTATGGGGCTCCAGAAATCGGTAATTTAAAAAAAGATTGCATGGAAAGTTAAAAAAAAGAAAACAAAAAAATTGATAGAAAGGGATCGAGATTACGGGGCTCCAGAAATCGGTCCTCTGAAAAGAAAAAAAAAAGAAAAGATTAGACAATCGCCTGAAAAATGTGGGCCAGACTTCGGAAATCCGTGATATAAAGAAAAATAAAGAGAGAGAGAGCAATGCGTGCAAGGGGATCGAGATTATGGGGCTCCAGAAATCGGTCCTTTAAAAAAAGATTGCATGGAAAGTAAAAAAATAGAAAACAAAAAAATTAATAGAAAGGGATCGAGATTACGGGGCTCCAGAAATCGGTCCTCTGAAAAGAAAAAAAAGGAAAGATTAGACAATCGCCTGAAAAATGTGGGGCCAGACTTCGGGAAATCCGCGATATAAAGTCCCGCACACGGGGCCACGGCTTAACGTCCCATCCGACGGACGGCGGCCTTTCCAAGGCCATCGGTGTCCCCTACTGACCGTGGGCAGGGCGGGGAATTTTTGCGGAGATAAATCTCAACGCTGACCCAGCTGGGACTCGAACCTGGGAACTACAGATTACGAGATTGGCGCGCTACCGACTGAGCCACCCCCGCCCCTCTAGAAAGGGTAGATTTATTGCTAAGCGTATTAAATGCCCCCTTGGATTCCCGGCTACCTAAATTATTAAGAGAATTGCTTTTATAATATTAGACAATGTTTCAACTATGCACCATAGTGCTCCTTTAATTTTTTCCGATTCGGGCTCCTGTATCCGCTACATTTGACCACTGCCTAAGTACAGAATGTTTGCTCTCTGGAAAAATAGTTTGTCCCTCAGCTACTCTTCCAGTTAAGGCTAATTTAGTAGACGTAGACGGTAACAACTATTCCTGGAGATCACAGGGTTAGGTTCAAGAAGTGAAAGTTATAGAATAATTAGCAACAGAGGCTCTTACACATGACTTTGAGTATTGCCAAATACAAGAGATTTTATGCTTGGAGAATAAGTAACTCACTAAGTAAGATTTGCAATAAAAATATTATTATTTTCTTTCATTAGATTTATTCATCTTTACTGATCTCTTAGAATTAGGCAGTGTTTTCTCTAGTTGTTTTCTTACAAAGTAGTCTTGTAGCAACCACTGTTTTAATTCGACTCTGGCGATTTCTTAACTTCTGTATTATTATTTCTTGGTTTTCTAATAGAAACTTCCTATCATTTATCATTTCTTAAAAATTTAATATGGTCACAGAAACAAGGAGGATTATTTTGACTTACAAAACAGCACCTCACCCCAGCATAGGAAGGGGGAATAATGAGTCAGTTTCTTGAAAGGACCTCTCTCTGCTTCTACACTGGAATGGTTAGTGGTGGACAAAATACAGTTTTCGATTAAGATATAGTTTTTTATCGACATTATAATGTATTTTTTAAGTTGCAGAAGATGCGAAATTACCTTTTTTGTTCCATGTGGAGACATCCACAAACGTAATTGGTGAGCTGAAGAAGATGGGAGGGGACTATTATACAAGTGAATTGCAAGCACATCTATCCACGGAACATCATGAATACTTCAACTCTCTACATACCTAACAGAACCTGCAGATCTACCATGCTGTTGCTTCGAGTGCTACGACTTCGAAAACATCAACGTTTACTTTTGAGTTTTATCTAATATAAAGGACGATTGCTTTGTACGAATTTTAGGGCAAGAAGGCTGGAAGGAACACTGGTTAGGGAGTTTATATTTGTGTGAATAATGTCAATGGCATTAATTTGCGTAAAATATTTGTATTAATTTAATAAATATTGAACATTGTTTTATAGATACTATCTCAATTGTAATTTTGTGTTCGTTGTTCATTATATCATTGTGGGATATTCCAGTTTCGTGGCCGGAGTGACTCAGCCGGTAGCGCTTCGGGCTCGTAATCTACAGTACTCTTGTTCGATGGGAAGTTTTAACTCTGAGCGGCGCTTTTTTGCACATCATAGGCTAAATTGTGCAGGTCATAAGGACCACGAGGGCTCAGATTGGCGAAGGAGACCAATTGGTCAGCCATCACTTCCTATAACAGAAGGCTAGTGGACTGAACATTGACGTCACCATAGTTAGTTTTTAGCTCGGACTTCTTCAAACATTTTTTCTCATTTTTGAGCTGTTCCTTTAGTTCTGTTCAGAACAAAGATTTTTTAAAATCTTATTTCAATTTTTCGTATTTTTTAGTACCATTTGCAGTTTTATAATCATATTATGGAAGAATACAGTTTGGTTGTTTTACCTCTGAGCGGCACCTTTTTGTACACCATGGGCTAAATGGCCAGGTCACATGGAACCCGAAGGCTCAGAGAAGGTTTGGGGAGGGGACCCACTGGAACAGCTGTTGGGAGACAGATGGTAGCCTCCCGTCAAGGCCATCCAGCGTGTTCTTTAACGTGCACAGGGTATGGCTCTCCCGCACACGGGCCAACGGCTTAACGTCCCATCCGACGGACGGTGGCCTTTCCAAGCCCATCGGTGTCCCCTACTAACCGTGGGCAGGGCGGGGAAATTTGCGGAGATAAATCTCAACGCTGACCCAGCTGGGACTCGAACCTGGGAACTACAGATTACGAGCCTGGCGCGCTACCGACTGAGCCACCCCCGCCACGAGAAAGAATACGATATGAATATTTCTAGCAAGTAACTGAATCTGTAGCTTTTATGGTCACTTTTCTCCTCAAAATTATTACAAAAAGAGCATTTAAATTGACTTTTAAGGAAAATTAAGGGCATCATTTTCTGCAAGAGCTAAAGCATGTGACTACCGCAAAATTTAGTATAATATAATATCTTTTCATTCTCGGTAAATGTTTAAAAAAATTCTTTACAATCTTAACCATTCTTAAATTTATTAAAAAATATGAAGAAATTTTAAAAGCACAAAATACACGAAGAGCCAAAACATTATGGCCACCAGCCTAATATCATGTTAGTCCTCCACGTGCCGCCAAAGTAACTCTTACACGGCGAGGGATCGACGCTACATGATTTCTAAAGTTGTCTTATGGTATTTGGTACCAACACGTTCATCATCATCATCATAATCCTCAAGCAGCCATGGGCTACGGAGGTCCAACCAGACCGTGCAATTTGGTTCTCCAAGCAAGTCTATCCTGAGCTACATCTACTGTATCTGGCCACTGCTCACCAATTCTAACAAGGTCCTGTTTGACATTGTCCGCCCACCGCATCATAGGTCTCCCCTTCTTTCTGAGGCCTTTAGGCACACTGTTCATAACCCTATTCGCCAATCTATAATTATTCATACGGGCAACATGGTCAAACCAGCGGAGTCTCTCTCTGCACAATATGCTGCTTAAAGGAGGTTGCAAACTCCTTTGCATAACCTCATCATTAGTTACAAAGTTGAACCACCTAATGCCCAAGATACTGCGCAAGCATCTTTAATCAAAAGCATCTAGTTTCCTGTTATCTTGTTTACAAAGTGTCCAAGTTAACCCTAGAAAGAACCAAACTATTATACAGTCTAATTTTAGTCTTTAGGTGTATACGCCTATTTCTCCACACTCTCCATAAATTCTTAAAAGTCCCGGCAGTAATCCCTATTCGTCTGTTAATCTCATGCTGCACATCACCATTATCTGTTACATAGCTCCCAAGATAATTAAACTGTGACACCTGCTCAAGACTGCAACCATTCAGATTAACTAAATCACAGCCTGCCTGACCAATTTTTATCACTTTAGTTTTCTCTCTGTTTATAACCAAACCTACTCTACTACCAGTCTCATCAACAGCTCGAATGAAAGAGTTCATCTCATCAACATCATTTGCCAAAAGGGTTAAATCATCAGCATAATCTAAATCAGAAATTTTCGTATCTCCAGTCCATTTAAGGCCAAAATCTTTCCCTTGAAGTGAATTTCGCATAACATAATCAATAACCAAGCTAAAGAGAAAAGGAGACAAAATGCACCCTTGTCGAACACCAGAAGTAATGCTAAACCAATTGCTACAAGCCTTACCAACTCTCACACACGACTCAGTGTTATTATAGAGAGCTTCATTATGTTAACTAACTTGTCAGGTATACCATATGATCTCACAATCAACCACAAATTATGACGATCAACAGAGTCGAAAGCCTTTTTGAAATCAACAAAGCTAGCAACCAAAGGTTTCTGAAACTCTAAACATTTCTCAAGAATCTCCCTAAGTGAAAATATCTGATCCACACATCCCCTACCACTTCTGAATCCACATTGCTCATCACGCAATTGACTGTCAACCAGATTCTTAATTCTATTAAGCACAATCATGGAAAGAACTTTACCTGGAACAGAGAGTAGGCTGATACCCCTATAGTTATCACAAGAACCGCGATCACCTTTTTTGAAAATAGGGATAACAATAGCTCTGGTAAAATCCTTAGGAACCATGCCTTTATCATAAAAGATATTCAGAATTTCAGTCATCCAAGTGGTAACCGAAACATTCCCAGCTCTAAGCATTTCTATAGTAATTTCATCTACCCCTGGGGATTTATGAAGTTTAAGTTTAGAAACAGCCAAAATAACTTCAGATTGTGTTATAGAGCCAACATTAAAGCCACCAATGCATCTATCATCATTGCAAACAATGGGAATAGAACTAACCGCATTGTTTAAAATATCACTGAAATGCTCAGCCCACCTAGCCATGACAGAATCCTCACCTTCTATAACCTTACCTTGTTTATCCGTCATTTCCTGTATACCTGTCCGTTTTCTACCACACAAAACATTAACTATCTGGTACAGCTCTCTGCTGTTGTGCTGTCTAACTGCTTCCTCGGCTTTGTCAGCCAAACCATCAGGCCAAAGATTCTTATCAGCAGCTAACTGATCTTTTACACGTTTATTAAGTTCTCTGTAATGCTTTCTATTAGGACTAGTAGGGCATTGATTAAGAACATTCCTGCAGTTCTTTCTTTCCGAAATAATCTCAAGTGCCTTATCACTCAGATAATTCTGTTTCTTCTGCTCCTTTTTTCCTAAAAGAGTACTGCTAGTGTCCAAAAAAGCCTGTTTAAAATGATCCCATTCTTCCTCAACTTCAGTATTAAGCAAACCGTGACTGTCATAATGACTAAGTAACGTATCATGGTAAGCTTTGGCTATAACTGGGTCTTTCAGAGCTTCAGTATTAAAAGCAAATTTTTTAACCCTAGCACAACCCTTTTATAAGTTTAAGTTGCAAGACAGTTTTAACAAGATAATGGTCAGATCCATTTTCAGCTCCCCTATATGCTCTGGTATTCCTAACAGAACTAACCCATTTGCTGTTAATTAATATATAATCAATCATATTCTTATGCAGCCCATCGGGTGAAACCCATGTGTACTTATGTATGTCGCGGTGTTTGTAATAAGTGTTAGTTATTCTGAATCCATTGAGTTTACTTACCTGTAGGAGACGTTGCCCATTGCCATTGCAGCTACCAGTACCAAAAGGGCCTATTACTCCTCCCCAAAGGTCAGAGTCAGTACCAACTTTGGCATTGAATTCACACCAACACGTTACCAGCAGATTATTTAACTTTTGGTTGAGACGCCGCAGATCGCATATGTTTTTCCAACACAAACCACAGATGCTCGATTGGATTGATATCTGGGGAATTTGGAAGCCAGTGCAAAACCCGAAAGTCTTACTCATGTTCTGCGAACCATTCTCGAACAATCCGGGAAGTGTGGCATGGCGCATTAACCTGCTGAAAGAAGGCACTACTAGAGGGATATACTGTTTCCATGAAAGGATGTACCTGGTCTGCAATGACGATTAGGTAGATGGTAGACATCATAGTTTCCTGCACATGAATGACTAGACTTAGGGTTTCCCAGTATAATATTTCTCAAAGCATTACATTTCCTCCACCGACTTCTTTTCGTCCCATGGTGCATCCTGGTGCCAACACTTCCCTAGGTAAATGACGCACACATTCCGGGCCGCCCATGTGGTGCAACAGGAAACGAGATTCATCGGACCAGACGATCTTTTTCCAATCATTCAAAGTCCAGTTTTGATGCTCGCCTGCCCATTGTAGGCGCATTCAATGGTGAACAAAGCGAGTTTAGCATGGGCATTAGGAGCGTCCTGTGACTAGGCAGCCCCATTTTCAACAGAGTTCGATGTACTGTGTGTTGTGACTCATTGCTCCCATCACCAACATTCAAATTACGGGAGAGTTGCATCACAGTATCCTTTCTGTTGGCTCGTACCATATGGGATAGCCTTCCCTCACCTCTAGCATCGTTGAGCCGTCGGCCACACCTTGCTGGCAGTTTGTGGGTTTTCTCTCCTCGGACCACTTTTTGAAGGCATTAACCACGGCTGACCATGAGCAGCACCCCACAAGCCTTGCCGTCTCGGAAATGCTCTGACGCAGTTTTCTGATCATTACAATTTGGCCTTTCTCAAACTCACTTAGATCGCTGATTTTCCAATCTGAAGAACAAGAAAAACACTGATTAACAGAACTCAGTATCAGGTGTTATTTATACCGTTTCATGACCTTCACACGCGCCATTGTTTACCCTCACACGCGTCATTGTTCACCTGCAGTTACTTCATTTGCATAAAGGCGCGCTGGTCATAATGTTTTGGCTCTTCGGTGTATATAATATATTTTCTTTTTCCACTTATGTTATATAATAATACATTACAAAACAAAGTGTTATTGTGATATAGAACGTCATGAGCAAGGTTAACAGATCGCAAACTTTAAATTTGTTAAATTGGTACTTAAATCTGTCTTAATATAACTTGATCAATATCAAGACATTGCTTTCTTATCGTTATAAAGTATCATAAAAGAATTTTGCAAAATGTATTCCTTACTACATAATTTACAATGCACTGTACACATAAAAATTGCAGTCAAATATCTACTGATGAATTACAACTATGTACGGATACAGTTTTTGCATTCGAAAACATAATGCCAAACAACAATTCAAATTCAATGCTAAATATGATTTTCTCAGAAGAGAAAGGTAGTATTTGTGGGAACTGTTTAATTGACACTTAATAAAATATTCCGAAATTGCTGCGTTTATTTTACAAATTTGTGTACCCAAGTTTCTGATCATTCTCGATAATAAAAGAATTTTAAAATTATGTATCACATTTTTCAATTTAATTCCCAAGAAATAATAATGCATATCTGAATACATCCCCTACCACTTCTGAATCCACCCTGTTCATCACGCAATTCTCTGTCAACCAGATTCTTAATTCTATTAATCATGCAAAGTACTTTACCTAGAACAGAAAGTAGGCTGATATCCCTATAGTTATCATAAGAACTGCGATCACCTTTTTTAAACATAGGAATAATAATAGTTCTGGTAAAATCCTTAGGCACGATACCTGTATCATAAAAGATGTTCAAAATTGTTTTCAGCCGTGTGATAACAGAAACCATGTGTCCCCAACGCTAAGCATTTTTTAAATTATTATTCTTTGATCATAATGCAAGTATATTTTATCATTGCAGGTGCTATGCAAAACGGAAAGCTTATCTGCAGGATATAGAATCACTTCAGTAGCAATTTCATCAATCCCTGCGGATATATGTAGTTTAAATTTAGAACTAGCCAAAATAACTAAAGACTATGATATTCTGGCCACATTAAAGCCAGTAATGCATCTATCATCATTACAAAAAATAGGAGAAAAACAAACCCAGTGCCGGACTTTGACCTTCTGAGGCCCTAAGCTATTGAAATTTAAGGGGCCCAAAAATTCGACAGTCGAAATATATTTATAATTATTTTGATGGAGTGGAAACAATGAAAAATAAATACGAAATTGATGTGGTGAAAACATTATTCTATCATTGCTAGCAAAGGTTTGCATGATAGATTAAATGTTAAAAAAATTTCGTAATGTAGCAAAACTTGAAATACATATCTTTGAGACCTTTTATATGGTCCGACCGTGCTTACCGTTCCCAGATTCGAGTCCCCACTGTGTCTGCACTAAGATTTTCTCCTTTAAAACCCTGCTCATGGTAAGGAAGAGGACACCGATGGATTGGAAAATGTCGGCGACCGTCAGATGTGGCTTAAAACAGTGCTCAGGCGAACCATACTCTATGCATGTTAAATAACATTTGGTTGACAGGAGGCTTCCCTGTGTCTTCTAACAGCTGTCCATGAAACCGCTTCATTTCATCCGCCTTTTAGCGCTTTTGTGGGTAAAAAAGGTTCAGCTTAGAGGTATAAATCCCAACCTTTTAGTCAAAATTATTCGAGTTGCAGCCTTACTCGCTTCTAAAAGCTTCGTTCCAATGTTTAAGAGATGGAACAAAAGTGACACCTAGATTATATTAAATACAATAAAATATACGAAGTGTTTCACCAAGTTTGTTAATATTTGAATCTATACTTAAAATGGAAAAGGGAATTTTATACAAACATTCTGAAATAAATATTTTGATGAAAACAAAAAATGTATTGCATTGTATTAACCTTTAACAATTATCAGAAAAGATTCAGATTACGATTTATTATAGCGATATTGAAACCTGAGTGTCCTCAGAACAGTACAAGTAGCTAATGAAATTTATATAGGTTGGACTTTCAAAAATGGTGGACAAGGGGCGCATACACAATATGGCAAGAAAGTAATGAGACAAACAAAATAAAAACAACGATGCGTGGATCAACATGTTTATTAACCGTTTGCCACAAATTAATCCACGAGGTACCGAATATACATTACAGCTCTCATATAAACTTTGGAAAGATTTGGAAAACTCCTCTGCTCTTGATGTATTCAGTTCTGCAATCACTTTCTCTTCAATGTCATAGATCGTATCAAATCGGTGACCTTGTAATCTCAATTTCAACTTGGGAAACAGAAAAAAAAGAACCCTTGAACTAGGTTTTGGAAAAAGTCTGTGTGTATGTGTATGGGGGGGGGGGGTTGTTTTACCTCTGAGCGGCACTTTTTTGCACACCATGGGCTAAATGGTCAGGTCACATGGACCCCGAAGGCTCAGAGAAGGTTGGGGGAGGGGACCCACTGGAACAGCTGTTGGGAGACAGATGGTAGCCTCCCGTCAAAGCCATCCAGCGTGTTCTTTAACGTGCACAGGGTATGGCTCTTCCGCACACGGGGCCACGGCTAAATGTCCCATCCGATGGACGGCAACCTTTCCAAGGCCGTCGGTGTCCCCTACTATCCGTGGACATGGCGGGGAGTTTTGCGGAGATAAATCTCAACGCTGACCCAACTGGGACACGAACCTGGGAACAACAGATTACGAGCCTGGCACACTACCGACTGAGCCACCCCCGCCTCTGTATGGGGGGGAGGGTGATTGAACACTGCAACCAAGTTTTTTTGGACGAAGAGTGTGGCACAAATTTTTCTCTTAGTCTGAAGTTAGTTTTCTCTTAGTTTGAAGTCTTGGTTATTAAGGACCTTATCGTTCGTTATTCATATTTAGTTCACTTTACTTCATTTTCAGTGTCAATCGTCGATCTCGTGCGAGTAAATTGCGCACTTTATCCACCATTCTGGGTTGGTGGTCGTTTTCGGTCGGTCACTGCGAGATCATCTTCCACATCCTCTCTGTCCTCGTGAAAAATCTTAAACCATCGAAATATTTGTGCATTTGGGAACAAGGTAGATGGGAATAGGCTCTAGATAGAACCTTATCACCATAAGCCAGAGATGGCCAAACAGTAGATCGCATTCAACTGTTTGGTCGATCGCGTAGTTGTCATAATAGTTGGCTATCAGCTTACACTAATGTGAACGCACTGAAATACAAAATCTTTGGCTGGAACTAGACAGCCGATTTCAGGATATTAGGCAGCTTGAGCCAATCCTAGTTTTTATGTCAAATCCATTTGCTGAAGTTGAAATTGAAAAAATCTCCGCATCTTTTCCGCATCATCTCCGCATCTTTTCTGTGTACAAAATAAAGGCATCAGACATGGAAGAAGAAATACCGAAACTCCAATGTGATAAGCCTTTGAAAGCAAGAGTTTACGAAAAAAGATTTGGGATCTAGTTTATGAAGAAAAGTACCCATGCTTGAGATCATTGGTTCTTCGATTGAGAGTATTTTTTGGTTCAACATATCTATGCGAAGCAGCCTTCACCAAAATGAAGATAATGAAATCAAGGCAGTGGCGCACTCAGGATTTAATATCTTGGTGGGGGGGGCTAGGGGCCCGCTGGCCCGGCTAGGGCAAAAGAAGTAGCGCTCGTTCCGCCTGATTTGTTCGCCTTGTGTTCACAGCGACCGTGTGATTCCCAAGAGCTATAGGGTATTCCCACCTTATGTGACCGCTAATTCATAAATAGTATAGAAATAGAAGACACGACACAACATAAATATAAAAAATGAATTTTAATTTGGAAAAGATTTTTGGAAAATTTAATAGTGTTTTTTTTTTTTTTCCTTTTTCTTTGGGGGGTGCCAGGGCTCCTCTGGGTGCGCTACTGGCCTCTTCTGCACATGGGACACTGTTTAACGTTCCTTCCGCATGGCGGCCTTTCTAAACCCCTTCGGTGTCCTCTACTAACCGAGGGCAGACGGGGAGTTTTGCGGAAACCTCTCAGAAGCAAAAGAACCTAACCCAACCCAACTGGGGCGGGGGTGGCTCAGTCGGTAGCGCGCCAGGCTCGTAATCTGTAGTTCCCAGGTTCGAGTCCCAGCTGGGTCAGCGTTGAGATTTATCTCCGCAAAATTCCCCGCCCTGCTCACGGTCAGTAGGGGACACCGATGGGCTTGGAAAGGCCGCCGTCCGTCGGATGGAACGTTAAGCCGTGGCCTCGTGTGTGGGAGAGCCATACCCTGTGCACGTTAAAGAACACGCTGGATGGCCTTGACGGGAGGCTACCATCTGTCTCCCAACAGCTGTTCTAGTGGGTCCCCTCCCCCATTCTTTGGTGGTCCAGTCGGTCCCCTCCCTGTGGTGTCTTTGGTGTCCAGTGGTTCCAGTGGGTCCCCTCCCCCTTCTCTGAACCTTCGGGATCCATGTGACCTGGCCATTTAGCCCATGGTGTGCAAAAAAGTGCCGCTCAGAGGTAACAACCCAACCCCAACCCAACTACTTGTAAGTAATAACAGCTCAATAGCTCTGCTGATTGTCTTACAACAAAAAAGACCCCTAAAACACAAGACTGTTACGTAACACTGGTGGGAACGAAGGTGAGATGTGATGCTGCCAACTATCAGGTTTTATTACATGTAATAGCTGTGTAAAAAAGTATCTCTCAGAAGGGATATTAAAATCACACTCAAAGAACATTAGGCAATTTATGGGCGACTCGTCCTAGTGGAAACGATACAAATCATACTTAATTTTCCTCCTGACATTTTAATCTGATATTCTCTTAGATAAGGACATATATCTCGATTCCCGAAATTCATTGCTAATAAATCTTTTTCTAAACTATTGCTTCCCTTCTGTAACATTGAGCAGCTTCTCATAAATTCAGATTCAAAATATATCTTTTCAAAAATTCAGATTCAAAATATATTCTTTTCTGTAACAATTTTTTCTAAACTATTGCTTCCCTTCTGTAACATTGAGCAGCTTCTCATAAATTCAGATTCAAAATGTATCTTTTCAGACATGGGCTTTATTTTTTCCTTCTGCATTAAATATACAAGTAACTTCTCTTTCCTTATAATTAAAAAGCATTCATTAAGTCTATCACTGCACCTTTTTTTTAGTAATCAAATATTTCTTTCTTCTGAATACCTTACTGCATGCATCATTTCTAAATCTGCACTGGCGAAGCTCATTAATTCGAAATTATTCTCTTGAAGCTTCTAATCTCCAAATTCTTTTTTGAATTGACGCCTGAGAAAGAGTATCAGATACACTTTCTCAGGATTCTTCTTCTCTTATTGCCATGGCCGATTCATTTCACTGGAATTCCGCGCATTAAACAAAATCTTCTGAAAGTTTTAACATCCTTCTAGTATAATTTCTTTCTGTACATTTTTCTGAAATTAGTGATCGTCATCTTTACTGTCTTAAATGTGTCAACTTTAATTCGCTCTCTATCGTTGCATTTCATTATTGTGTCAGGAAATGCGACTTAAATAATAACAGTGTGGTCGTTAATACGAATATTCTCTGTTGACATCCTAAAAGAGCGGGAACGAGGTTGGCTCAGCCAGTAGCGCGTCAGACTCATAATCTGTTGGGTTGTTTTACCTCTGAGCGGCACTTTTTTGGACACCATGGGCTAAATGGCCAGGTCACATGGACCCCGAAGGCTCAGAGAAGGTTGGGGGAGGGGACCCACTGGAACAGCTGTTGGGAGACAGATGGTAGCCTCCCGTCAAGGCCATCCAGCGTGTTATTTTACGTGCACAGGGTATGGCTCTCCCGCACACGGGGCCACGGCTTAACGTCCCATCCGACGGACGGCGGCCTTTCCAAGCCCATCGGTGTCCCCTACTGACCGTGGGCAGGGCGGGGAATTTTGCGGAGATAAATATCAACGCTGACCCAGCTGGGACTCGAACCTGAGAACTACAGATTACGAGCCTGGCGCGCTACCGACTGAGCCACCCCCGCCCCTCTCATAACCTGTAGTTACCAGGTCCGAGTCTCAACTGTGTCAGGTTTGAGATTTATCTCCGTTGGCATATACCCTGCCCTCCCCTTCCTTGAGAAAGGAGGCACAAAAGGGCTTGGAAAGATAAAGGTTCACTGCTTTTCGTCCTGTCCGACAAGGCTTCGTCGGACAGGATGAAAAGCCGTGCACGTTAAATAACACGCTGGATGGTCTTGATGGGCTTATCTGTCTCCTAACAGCTGTCCAGTGAGTCACACTCCCCTAACTAACTATGAGCCCCTTGTGATCTGGGGCGGGGATGGCTTAGTCGATAGCGCACCAGGCTCGTAATCTTCAGTTCCCAGGTTCGAGTCCCAGCTAGGCCGGCATTGAGTTTATCTCCGCAAAATTCTCCGCACTGTCCACGGTAAGTAGGGGACACCGATGGGGTTAAAAATGCTGTTGTCTGTAGGATGGGACGTTAAGCTTTGGCTCCTTATGTGGGAGAGCCATACCCTGTGCATATTAAGTAACACGCTGAATGACCTTGACGGGCAACTGCTTTCTCGTCTTCCAACAGTTGTCCAGTAGGTCTCCTCCCCAACTCTTTCTGAGGCTTCGGAGTCCTTGTGAATCTTGCCATTTAGCCCATTATGCGCAAAAAAAGTGCAGCCCAGAGGTAAAGCAACCCAATTCAAAATCCTTGTGATGTTTCCACTTATCCCATTGCGTGTATAAAAGTGCAGCACAGACGTAATTGACCTTTGACCTCGAAGAACCCACCACATCCAAAATTTCACAACATTCCTGATATCTATGATTTAAAATACTCAAAGGAATCAATTTTCAGTTCTCTAGCACCGATAGATCTTAATTGACCTTTGACTTCGAAGGTCCCTCTACATCGAAATTTCGTAACGTTTCCGACATCTACAGCCTGAAACATCCTCAGACACCACTTTTAAACTTTTCTATCTCTCGTAGATCAAGGTTTGATCTGTACGTGACCTCCGGCCAGGGGCGAACTGGCACTCTTTTTTCAGGGACACAATTCTAGCAGGGGAGGCTGCGATAAAAAATTCGGTTTCCTTTTCAAGATTTCAAGATTTATTCTTCTGGGAGTTCGTACGTGAAGCCTAAATTAGGCTATCCCTAATTCTGTGGAATTTCGTAAAATAACAATTGTTATTAATTAAAAAAAACTCTTGTCCTATGAGGTCCCAGGGGCGCTACAGCCCTCAGCTCCCCTTATTAGTCCGAGCCTGCCTCCGTCTGACTATGAAGGGCACGTCGGAGGTTAAATTTCGGATTTTTCTGGAGATCTTAAGACCCGGACTAACCCAAAGTGCAAAATTTCAGATCTCTACAATTTCTGCATTATAGGTAGAATGAGTGTGATCTTCCATCAATCACTCACAATTGTCTTATATACAGGGTGATTCAGAATTCATCATCAATATTTAGTGGGGAGGAAGGGAATAAGAAAAGAAAGAGATTTCACATAGGAAAGTATGGGGGCAGACGAACGCATGGTGGTGTAGAGGGCGCTGTGTGTACACACCTCTCATACAGAAGCACAGCTGTTTGACGCGTGCAGTCAGTTGTCATTCGACAAGGTGAATTTGCAGAAGTAACATGAACCGGTATACGTGGAATGAATGTGCAGATATGCATGTAACTTACGGTGCGGCAGGAGAAAGATGTCCTACGCAGACAGTTTGGTGGTCAATGGATTGGCCGCGGTGGACCGGTTTCTTGGCCACCACGTTCACCGGATTTATCTCGAATCGATTTCTTTGTATGGGGTGCTATGAAAAACATGGTGTACGAGACCCCTGTTGATAGTGCTATGGATCTTGTAGCACGCATATCAGTTGCTGCCTCAAACATCCGGGAAATGCCAGGCATCTTCCACAGGGTCCGGCTGTCCATGCAACGCCGTTGTGAGTCATGCATTCTAGCACATGGTCGGCAGTTCGAGCACCTCTTGTAAGTCTGTACAACCAATGCAAAGAAATGTTACATGTAAGATAATAAATGTTTTTTCCTTACCACTTCCTTCTTATGTGTTCTTTCCATCATTGAACTGGGGTCATTTTGCCCTACTACATGGCATATGCACCCATGCTTTCCTATGTGAAATCTCCTTCGTTTCTTATTACCTACCTCCCCACCAAATATTGATGATGAATTCTGAATCACCCTGAATGATGAATTCTGAATCTACAATTTCTGCATTATAGGTAGAATGAGTGTGATCTTCTATCAATCACTCACAATTGTCTTATATATACACATACACTTATATTAGATAACTAGAGGGGCGGGAGTGGCTCAGTCGGTAGCGCGCCAGGCTCGTAATCTGTAGTTCCCAGGTTCAAGTCCCAGCTGAGTCAGCGTTGAGATTTATCTCCCCAAAATTCTCCGCCCTGCCCACGGTCAGTAGGGGACACCGATGGGCTTGGAAAGGCCGCCGTCCGTCGGATGGGACGTTAAGCCGTGGCCCCGTGTGTGGGAGAGCCATATCCTGTGCACTTTAAAGAACATGCTGGATGGCCTTGACGGGAGGCTACCATCTGTCTCCCAACAGCTGTTCCAGTGGGTCCCCTCTCTTCTCTGAGCCTTCGGGGTCCATGTGACCTGGCCATTTAGCCCATGGTGTGCAAAAAAGTGCCGCTCAGAGGTTGGATTGGATTGTTTTACCTCTAAGCGGCACTTTTTTGCACACCATGGGCTAAATGGCCAGGTCACATGGAACCCGAAGGCTCAGAGAAGTTGGTGGAGGGGACCGACTGGAACAGCTGTTGGGAGACAGATGGTAGCCTCCCGTCAAGGCCATCCAGCGTGTTCTTTAACGTGCACAGAGTATGGCTCTCCCGCACAAGGGGCCACGGCTTAACGTCCCATCCGACGGACGGCGGTCTTTCCAACCCCATCGGTGTCCCCTACTGACCGTGGGCAGGGCGGGGAATTTTGCGGAGATAAATCTCAACGCTGACCCAGCTAGGACTCGAACCTGGGAACTACAGATTACGAGCCTGGCGCGCTACCGACTGAGCCACCCCGGCCCCGCCGCTCAGAGGTAAAACAACCCAACCCAACTTAGATAACCAGAGCCCTGCGCGATAGCAAAAGTACTATCCGTACCCGCCGCATCAGCAAGGCCTCCTCCGCTATGTATTGTACATAAGACAATGTATGTATTGAAAAGAAAGTGCAAATAAATGAAAATAACTTGCAATAAAATTAACCTTGCAGATAAGTTTTAATATTTGCGAGTAATCAGCAACAACTTAACGATTGCTTGTGAAATGTATGCAGGAAGACTTCGCAGATCTTATCCGAACCCGTAAACCTTGATCAGCATCCGCGTATATTGCCTACCTACATAATAACAGTTAAGATTTTGCAAAGGTTTGAAGTCCGATGTATGCTTACGAGTAAAAGAAATCCGTCTGATGGTTTATTAATGACTGATTAATAACAGAAAGAAATGCTTTCAAAAATGAAAAGCCTTTTGTTCGTAAAAATATACTTAAGTAAATTTTCGTTTAAATTTAGTAAATTCTAATTTTGAAAATTCTTCTGAATTAATTTTGCTCTTTTAAATGCAGTTATCGGCGATTATGGAAAGACACTCGTTTTTATTATCATCTAAAACTTTATCAGCTGCCCATGGTGTGCACAAAAGTGCCGCTCAGAGGTAAAACTACTCAATTAACAACGTTAAAGAACACTCTGGATGGCCTTGACGGGAGGCTACCATCTGTCTCCCAACAGCTGCTCCAGTGGGTCCCTCTCCCCCAACCTTCTCTGAGCCTTCGGGGTCCTTGTGACCTGGCCATTTAGCCCATGGTGTGCAAACAATTGCCGCTCAGAGGTAAAACAAGCCAACCCAAAAGCCAGCAGAACAATCATTTCTTTCTTCACATAGCATAAGTTTCTTTGTGGATTTTTTGGAAATTTGTGGATTTATCACAATGGACTCTTTTTTTAGAGTGAACATTGTCATTGAACTTTCGAATCAGGTTTCTTTTAATTTTATCTCAAGTAGTTTTTTTCACTCATGTCAACCATTAATAATGTGCTAACGTTTGCTCGTCGAACCCCGGGTAAGGCATGGATGTTCGTATTGTTTTTCTGCTGAGGTCCTACCATCCTCACAGACCTTCTACTTATGGCATATAAACTGAAAGGCTCCTGTTAGATCTCTGTGGCAAGCAGCTGCTTGAGGGGATATTCATTCATTCATTCATACCGTTTGCATTCCCCAATACTACCCTGTTGCTGTACTTGTAACAGGTAGGCTAATTTTCGAGTCACAAATGTGCTGAATTAAGATTTTTCTCCATTAACCCCTGTTCTGCACTAGTTGACAATAGGATACCAATGGAATCGGAAAAGCAGTAGTCCTTTGGATGGAATGTTAGGCCTAAACTCATTCTCAGTAGAGTCATACATTGTGCACGTTAAACACAATGAAGTTGGGTTGGGTTGTTTTACCTCTGAGCGGCACTTTTTTGCACACTATGGGCTAAATTGCCAGGCCACATGGACCCCGAAGGCTCAGAGAAGGTTGGGGGAGGGGATCCATTGGAACAGCTGTTGGGAGACAGATGGTAGCCTCCCGTCAAGGCCATCCAGCGTGTTCTTTAACGTGCACGGGTATGTCTCTCCCGCACACGGGGCCACGGCTTAACGTCCCATCCGACGGACGGCGGCCTTTCCAAGCCCATCGGTGTCCCCTACTGACCGTGGGCAGGGCAGGGAATTTTGCGGAGATAAATCTCAACGCTGACCCAGCTGGGACTCGAACCTGGGAACTACAGATTACGAGCCTGGCGCGCTACCGACTGAGCCACCCCCGCCCCTAAACACAGTGAATGGTCCTGACGAGAGATTACC
The DNA here is from genome assembly GCA_038380435.1 of Ryuthela nishihirai. Taxonomy (NCBI): domain Eukaryota; kingdom Metazoa; phylum Arthropoda; class Arachnida; order Araneae; family Heptathelidae; genus Ryuthela; species Ryuthela nishihirai. The sequence goes on from JAWZYU010000010.1 coordinate 24,027,950, forward strand.
TTCCAACGGATTACCTTCTACGTACTACATTTTCTGAGTTTCCGTTTCTTGTGACCTATTATTTAGTTCAGTGTATCAAAAAAGTAGTGTTCAGATGTAAAACAACCCAAACCAAAATTTATATTAATCAAAAAAGGAAAAAAAAATATCTTTATATTTCTTTTCACCACAAAATTCATCGGATGGTTAACTCGAAAGATTAATATTTGACTTGGTGTGTCTGCATTAAATTATTTTAATGCAGACACACCAAAATTAGTTCAAAATTGTGCCTATAGAAAACGTTTTCTGGCTACTTTCCCCATTTTTTACGATATTCTTTTGCTTCCTTCCTATAACTCCTTCATCCATTAGCATTAATAAATAAATAAATACCCCCTCAAGCAGCTGCTTGCCACAGAGGTCTGACAGGAGCCTGTCAGTTTATATGCCATAGTACAAGGTCTGAGAGGATGGCAGGACCTCAGCAGGAAAACCACACACATACACCAATGCCTTACCCGGGGCTCAAACCCAGTACTGAATATAAAATAAAAATAAATAACCCCTCAAGCAGCTGCTTGCCTCAGAGATCTGACAGGAGCCTGTCAGTTTATACGCCATAGTAGAAGGTCTGTGAAGTTGGCGGGACCTCAACAGAAAAACAACACGAGCATCCATGTCTTATCTGGGACTCGATCCCACGCACCTTAGATCATTAGATTTGGGTTGGGTTGTTTTACCTCTAAGCTGCACTTTTTTGCACACCATGGGCTAAATGGCCAGGTCACATGGACCCCGAAGGCTCAGAGAAGGTTGGGGGAGGGGACCCACTGGAACAGCTGTTGGGAGACAGATGGTACCCTTCCGTCAAGGCCATCCAGCGTGTTCTTTAACGTGCACAGGGTATGGCTCTCCCGCACACGGGGCCACGGCTTAACGTCCCATCCGACGGACGGCGGCCTTTCCAAACCCATCGGTGTCCCCTACTGACCGTGAGCAGGGCGGGGAATTTTGCGGAGATAAATCTCAACGCTGACCCAGCTGGGACTCGAACCTGGGAACTACAGAGATCATTAGAAAAGCGTGCTAACCACTCGGTACATAAATCAAAACACATGAGGGCGTTTTGTCCTCGGCCAAGTTGTTTATTGTTCCTTAAACAATTGTGATCTGTCAGCGCCTCTTCTGTTCGTCTTTTTGCCCTACATAGAAATTTTCTGGCTCTGTGCCTGCTGAGAGGAAGGAAGAACCGTTCGCTGCCTAAACTTCATTTTTCAAGTAAAAGGTAATGAATTGCAAGAGACGATGATGGAGCTGATCTAGAAATAGTCATATTATGAAGCATTCTGCCAAACAGAATTTGTTTTTACTTTCACTTTGTTTTAAGAAACTGTAATTTGTTTAGCCAAATGCAATAATTACACTGTACTTTAACAATTGCTTTAGTGAGAGATATTTCAAGAGATCAGGGATGGCTCTCTCGGTACCGCGCCAAGATCATAATCTGCAGTTCTCATATTCGAGTCCCGGCTGGCGTTGAGATTTATCTCCTCTAACACCTTAAGAATCACTCGGTAAGAAAGAGGTTGGGTTGTTTTACCTCTGAACGGCACTTTTTTGCACACCATGGGCTAAATGGCCAGGTCACATGGACCCCGAAGGCTCAGAGAAGGTTGGGAGAGGGGACCCACTGGAACAGCTGTTGGGAGACAGATGGTAGCCTCCCGTCAAGGCCATCCAGCGTGTTCTTTAACGTGCACAGGGTATGTCTCTCCCGCACACGGGACCACGGCTTAACGTCCCATCCGACAGACGGCGGCCTTTCCAAGCCCATCGGTGTCCCCTACTGACCGTGGGATAAATCCTTTTGCGGAGATAAATCTCAACGCTCACCCAGCTGGGACTCGAACCTGGGAACTACAGATTACGAGCCTGACGGGCTACCGACTGAGCCACCCCCGCCCCATTTTAAGGAATGAAATAGTAGGTAAAGGAAAAACTTCACTCTCTTTGAAAACACAATTCTCATATGCGCCAGAGGCGATATGCGTTCTTCTGTTGTAGTTGTTTATATATTCCTCACTGAAAATTTAAATTGGTGTCAAACATGTGAATCCTTAAGATTCTAAAAGTCATTCTTCGTAACATAAAAATGACAGTTAAATTAAAAGTAAAATTTCAAACCTTGTCTATACGATGGAAAGATGTCACAGGATGGTGATGGGAAGATGCAACCGATCCTGTTCAGTGTCTTTATGACTGACCTGTAGAAAGTTTTTCTGAACTCAGTTTACATTCATCGTATAAGCTGAGTTGGGTTGTTTTACCTCTGAGCGGTACTTTTTTGCACACCATGGGCTAAATGGCCAGGTCACATGGACCCCGAAGGCTCAGAGAAGATTGGGGGAGGTGACCCACTGGAACAGCTGTTGGGAGACAGATGGTCGTCTCCCGTCAAGGCCATCCAGCGTGTTCTTTAACGTGCACAGGGTATGGCTCTCCCGCACACGGGGCCACGGCTTTTTCAAGCCCATCGGTGTCCCCTACTGACCGTGGGTCAGGACGGGGTAATTTTGCGGAGATAAATCTCAACGCTGACCCAGCTGGGACTCGAACCTGGGAACTACAGATTACGAGCTTGGCGCGCTACCGACTGAGCCCCCGTATAAGCTGACGATGTGGAAATACGGATGGGAAGAAAAAGCTAAACTGTTCTAGGGGGCGAGAACGGTTTAGCTTCAGTCCGTAAAAATACAGTTCCCAGGTTCGAGTTTCGCCTGTGACAGTGTTGAACTTTTTATCCGCTCAACTGCCATCTTGTACTCGATCAGAAAGAAGACACCGACCATCTCAGAAATGCTGCCGTCTGTTAGAAGAGTAGTTTATCAGCTACACTTTTAAATCACGGAATCTGCAAAAATTGGGGCACTCCTCTTTCTTTTCACGATATATTTGACCCAACTTGTTTACCCAAAAAAAGTGGAAATAATAATTCAAAATAATTCTCGGCCCATATTTTTGGAACAGCTCCTTTCACATTTGATAAACTCCTTACAAGTGGAAATTGATGTCGCCCATCTCCCCACAACAGCGAGGAAGCCTTTTGACTTCTTTCACCACTAGTTAATAATGAAATACAGGGTGTCCCTGAATTCATGGCTGAAACGTGAGGCGATAGTAGTACACACCGAACCCATCAATAGTCGGGCCATCAGTAGGGGGCGAAGACGAGGCGGCACGGCTTAAAAGCGCTGGATCTGCCAAACCCCAGCATTCTCAGCGTCGATCGGACACGAGATGGAGCAATTTACGAACGCAGAGAAAGCCGATATGCACCTGATGTACGGCGTAGCCGAGGGCAATGGTAGAGAGGATTGTTGTGTTGGGTTATTTTACCTCTGAGCGGCACTTTTTTGCACACCATGGGCTAAATGGCCAGGTCACATGGACCCCGAAAGCTCAGAGAAGGTTGGGGGAGGGGACCCACTGGAACAGCTGTTGGGAGACAGATGATAGCCTCCCGTCAAGGCCATCCAGCGTGTTCTTTAACGTGCACAGGGTATGGCTCTCCCGCACACGGGGCCACGGCTTAACGTCCCATCCGACGGACGGCGGCCTTTCCAAGCCCATCGGTGTCCCCTACTGACCGTGGGCAGGGCAGGGAATTTTGTGGAGATAAATCTCAACGCTGACCCAGCTGGGACTCGAACCTGGGAACTACAGATTACGAGCCTGGCGTGCTACCGACTGAGCCACCCCCGCCCCCGGTAGAGAGGCGCAAAAACTCTACCGTGAGCGATATCCTATGCGCCGTGTGCCCGACCATAAAATGTTTGCACGACTGCACCGTCAGCTGTCTGAAGCAGGCACCTTCCACGTCAGTCGATATGATGCAGGACGAGCACGGATAGTCCAGCATCATGTCCTTGCTCATAGCTGGCAGCACCAGCTATGAGCGAGGACATCTTGCGTATGGTGACAGATAACCCAGGTACAAGTATGCGATCCGTCGCCCGGAGCCTGGTTTGCATTGGAAAAGTGTCTAGCGAATACTTCATGAAGAAGGGCTATACCCCTGTCACATGAAGCGAGTGCAAGCATTAATAGCTGTTGATTATCCCCTGCGCATGGATTTCGCCCAGTGGTTCCTGCAGCAAAGTGCCGCACATTCTGATTTCCCCGCGCATGTGCTCTTTACGGATGAATCAACATTTTCACATGAAGGCGTAGTGAATGTCCATAATGCTCATTGTGGGCGACCTAGAACCCGCATGGTAAATGTCCAAATTCGAACCAGCAACGGTTCGCTGTCAGTGTCTGGGCGGGGATCGTGCATGACTACTTATTTGGACCCTACCTACTGCCGGACCGCCTCGATAGGCGAACCTACCGTAGTTTTCTGCAACAGGTTTTGTCGGAATTGCTTCAGGATGTTCCAGCCGCAATTCGTGCCCGTAGGTGGTTCCAGCACGATGGGGCACCCGCTCATTTCAGCATGGACGTGCGTTAGCATCTCGTACCACATTTTGGAACCGATGGATTGGGCGCGGTGGTCCCATCCCGTGCCCTCCCCCCCCCCCCCCCCCAGATCGCCCGATCTTTCTTGTATCGATTTCTTTCTGTGGGTACATTTGAAGAGTGTCGTGTACGAGATACCCGTGAAGTCCGCGGAGGATCTGGTAGCCTAACTGTCCGTCGCAGCCGCCGATGTGCGCGATAAGCCAGGTGTTTACGAGCTGGTACGCTGATCACTACTCCGGCCGTTGAGCCGCCTGTATCAACGTTTGAGCATTTGTTGTAATGATCTCCAATAAATGTCACTCTGGAAACCTCTGTGTTGTCCGTCATTACCGACTCCTCACCGCGTTTGCGGCCGCATATTCTATGACGAATATTGGTGGGTTCGATGTGTACTACCATCCTCTCAGGTTTGGGCCATGAATTCAGAGACACCCTATATAATCCACTATGAAATCCATTTGCATAGACGACTAATATATAGTGAAAAATAATAACCAGTTTATAGTAAAAAACTCTGACATTCTTCAAAGAAAAATCACATTTTTTCAATTCAGAAAATCTTATCTATGGATTTTAACAGTGAAAATACAGCTTAACTAGGAATATGCATGAAATGCGCTATTTTTCCCAAAGAGATTTAGATTCATATATTTTTACTAAACTTGGAAGGATGAGCGAATAATAATAATTCCATCCCCCTTCTCCCATCTTTATTTCTCTTAAAAGTCATCTTGAGGTTTCTTCCGCTCAAGATCAGGTTATCTGGATTGAACATGAACCCCTAATGATCTGCTTCTTCCTCTATTTCTCTGAAAATTCTTTGATATCCTTAAAAAACTCACGATTTTTGTATTAAGAAAATATTATTTATGGATTTCAATAGTGAAAATATAGACTTCCTTTGGGTTTTTACAGAAGTGTTTGCGTATGAAGAACTGATACAGCTCATTGAATGTCAAATTAAGATATATTTCAGTTAGTTCCTATTTCTGGTATCTAGAAAGTTTTTGAGACAGAATTTTTATTTGCAAACACATATCAGATCTGAAGCATTTTGCAACATCTCGATTAAGTAGCCAATATATGTATAATATATATTAAGCAACCAATATAAGTATAATATATAATCGATTAAGTAACCAATATATGTATAATATATAATCGATTAAGTAACTAATATACTTGGATGCTGATAAAATTTTGTGGAGTGGATAAGACTTGGCGGATAGAACTTTTGCTATCAACCCAGGACTCAAAATAATCCTAATGATAATAATTTTTTTCAACATAATAGGCTATAAATTAATATTACATCCGCCATAATTCTTAATAGCAAATATGATTTTTTAATTTGGTTTCACGGAGAATCCCTGAAGTGGACTTTTTTCTGCCCACATGGTGGTAAAAGAACTCATAAAAAAAGAGTTCCTTGGTTTATGATAAAGGAAAACAAACAAGTACTGGTCTAATAGACAAAAGAAAAAAAAACTTAAGGAAATCTAGGTGCATTTGTTTATCCTAAACTTTGAAAATCAATTTTCGCCTATTTTCACTTAAAATATTTTTGTTAATTAATTGCCAATGTTCGTGTTTCTCTGTCATCAATTGCTCAACTAAATAAAAAGTGGAATAAATTATCCAATCAGGAGGAAGCATCTCCTCCACTCCATGACCAAAATTAACATCGCGTATCGCCACGTGTTTTTAATCACTGAATGACAAAAAAGTGATAATGATATTCATATTAAAAAGCCATTAAGTAGCTTATTAAAATTATTCAAATTAAGGTCGAAAAAATATCTAGGGAAAAAAAACGCAATTTCAATTATACCTTAATTTTAATTACTATGAGTGTATTTTGGTTTTTGCAATTTTTGGGTTTTTTGTCCCTTGTTTTCAACCTATGGAGAGTGTGGAGAAATAGGCGTATACACCTAAAGACTAAAATTAGACTGTATAATAGTTTGGTTCTTTCTAGGGTTAGTTATGGTAGTGAAACTTGGACACTTTGCAAACAAGATAACAGGAAACTAGATGCTTTTGATTCCAGATGCTTACGCAGTATCTTGGGCATTAGGTGGTTCAACTTTGTAACTAATGATGAGGTTAGACAAAGGAGTTTACAACCTCCTTTAAGCAGCATATTGTGCAGAGAGAGACTCCGTTGGTTTGGCCATGTTGCCCATATGAATAATTATAGATTGGCGAATAAGGTTATGAACAGTGTGCCTAAAGGCCTCAGAAAGAAGGGGAGACCTAGGATGCGGTGGGCAGACAATGTCAAACAGGACCTTGTTAGAATTGGTGTGCAGTGGCCAGATGCAGTAGATGTAGATGCCAGATGCAGATAAAGTAGACTTGATGCCAGATGCCAGATGCAGTAGACTTGCTTGGAGAACTAAATTGCACGGTCTGGATGGACCTCCGTAGCCCATGGCTGCTTGAGGATGATGATGATGATGATGATGTTTTCAACGGGGTCATAAACAATCAGGCATTGCAAGAGAATGCAAGAGTTTCACCAGGGTTGGGTTGGGTTGTTTTACCTCTGAGCAGCACTTTTTTTGCACACCATGGGCTAAATGGCCAGGTCACATGAACCCCGAAGGCTCAGAGAAGGTTGGGGGAGGGGACCCACTGGTACAGCTGTTGGGAGACAGATGGTAGCTTCCCGTCAAGGCCATCCAGCGTGTTCTTTAACGTGCACAGGGTATGGCTCTCCCGCACACGGGGCCACGGCTTAACGTCCCATCCGACGGACGGCGGCCTTTCCAAGCCCATCGGTGTCCCCTACTGACCGTGGGCAGGGCGGGGAATTTTGCGGAGATAAGTTTCACCAGGAGTTTCACTACGAAATGCACTATTTTTTCGAAAGATAGTTAGATTCATCTATTTGTACAGTCGGTCAAAAAATATCCAAACACTATGGTTGATTACAGAATTCAGAAAAATTTCGAATTCAGAAGAATTCTTCGTGTCCCGTGACACGAAGGTTGCCAGATCACTAATTTCTAAAAAAATCGTTGCCAGATATTTTTTCTGAATTCTGTAATCAACCATAGTGTTCGGATACTTTTTTGACCGACTGTACTAAACTGGAGAGTCTATTTCGTTTCTGTTATGTGAATATTATTCATATTATGTGAATGGAAAGCCACATTCAAAGCTTCTAAATGAAGCTTTTTACGGAAAGATATCACTGAAGATTAGATCATATTTTTTGTTATAAATATCTATTAATTCTATTTTAATTCACTTTTGAGGAAAAGTCATAACTTTCAGTGCTTGCGGTTAAATGTCTAACTTTAAGTAACCCTTTTCAAATTTATAATTATTTAAAACCTAATTTTAGAGAAATCTGAGTAAGATCTTACACAGTTTTCCTCCAGTAATGTATTTCTGTTAAAAGTATGTTTTAAAATTTATAAATCTCTAAATATGGTTTTACATTCACAGAACGCGGAATGATCCAAATATATTTTGAGAGTAGTGTATAATGTTGAAGTGTTTCTTCAGAGGTCACGTCTTTTTCACAGATCATTTCTAGAGCGTATTTTGTAGCGAACCTCAATGGAAGCGAGGTAGTTGATGAGTAATTTGTTTTCGAACCGTTTAAAATTCTAATTATGAAACAAGTTCTATCTTTCCACGTTTATTTAAGCTTGTCATTTCGCATTTTTGTGCTTCTTGCCTATCACGTAATTCTATAAAAGAATTGACTAAGTTATAAGAAAACCGCATGAAAACCTTAGAACAAAGCACGACAGATGCCATTCTACGGTCGTCAGAAAGTTAAGTGTTAATTTGCATATTTGATGCATACCTTTTCTTTCCATAAAATAAATTGCCTCCATAAATAAATCTGCAAAAACAGATGTTCATTCAAACGCTCTTCACCAGCAAATTTATTTATTTTTTCCTCTTCATTGTCTGAGGATTATATTTTATTCAAAACATAATTTCGTATTCCACTGACATCACCGACAAAAAATATTACCGAGAAATTCCAGCAGGAAAGAAGAAAGAAACTTCCGTAATAAAATAAAATAAGAGAGAAGCGGTTCACAGGAAAACTAACATGCCGAAAGAAAATAATTTCATTGCTGGAGATTGCAGGAGAGAATAACAGTGGAGAGCCCAGGTCTAGAGAGTCAAGCTCTCAGTGTGCTCCGACGTCAGAACCATCACGGAAGAAGGGGGGGGGGGGAGAATAAGTGTAGAGGTGGGGAGGGAAATGTCAAGAATATAAAATATTCAACATCGACAAGAGCAGAAACAAAATTGTTTCTGAAAATATTCCATAAGCAGTGCTTTCCACTGAGTTAGGTCCGATTTAGTGTTAAGCCATTCGAGGGAAACTTTGGACCTAGAGAGGGTTCTGTGGAGAGGACCAGTAGCGAGCCGTGAGGTGAACGATATTGCGAAGCACAAAGCCGTCGGTTTGTCGCCAGAAGTGGCTACGGGTAATAACACTTCTGTCACGTTGTGTGGCCTAAACGAGCATTTGCTGGTGGATTTCACCGTTCTGTTGTTCGCTCTTTCTCTTCTTCAGTCGCTCTCTCTCTCCGATGGCGTCTTTCTCACGTCATCTGATGCAAGAAGCGTTTGAATATTGAAAATGGAAAGTAACAGAGGGTGAGGGAAGTTGTGAGGGAAAACTTACTTGGTTATTGCCACGGCAGCAAAGTGTCAGTCAGTCCCGTCAACTCTTTGCTTCGAATAAGCAAATTTCAAATATTGAAAAAAATACTTTTTCTTTTCTCACGTCGTCTACTATGGCATATAAACTGACAGGCTCCTGTCAGACCTCTGTGGCAAGCAGCTGCTTGAGGACGTATTTATTATTATTTATTTTATGGCAATTTACTTGCCACTGCGTCTGACAGAATCTTCGTCCTAAAATAAACGTAGAGATGACCTGTGAGGAAACCAACAGCCCAGAAGAAGAAGTAGAACCACAATAGTCACTCCAATTCTGAGTTTCGAACCCAGATCTCTTTGATATGGGTTCGAACCTCAGATAATAAACGTAGAGATGACCTGTGAGGAAACCAACAGCCCAGCAGAAGAAGTAGAACCACAACAGTCACTCCAATCTGAGGTTCGAACCCAGATCTCTTTGATATGGGTTCGAACCTCAGATAATAAACGTAGAGATGACCTGTGAGGAAACCAACAGCCCAGCAGAAGAAGTAGAACCACAACAGTCACTCCAATCTGAGGTTCGAACCCAGATCTCTTTGATTTGGGTTCCAACCTCAGATAATAAACGTGGAGATGACCTGTGAGGAAACCAACAGCCCAGCAGAAGAAGTAGAACCACAACAGTCACTCCAATTCTGAGTTTCGAACCCAGATCTCTTTGATATGGGTTCGAACCTCAGATAATAAACGTAGAGATGACCTGTGAGGAAACCAACAGCCCAGCAGAAGAAGTAGAACCACAACAGTCACTCCAATCTGAGGTTCGAACCCAGATCTCTTTGATATGGGTTCGAACCTCAGATAATAAACGTAGAGATGACCTGTGAGGAAACCAACAGCCCAGCAGAAGAAGTAGAACCACAACAGTCACTCCAATCTGAGGTTCGAACCCAGATCTCTTTGATATGGGTTCGAACCTCAGATAATAAACGTAGAGATGACCTGTGAGGAAACCAACAGCCCAGCAGAAGAAGTAGAACCACAACAGTCACTCCAATTCTGAGTTTCGAACCCAGATCTCTTTGATATGGGTTCGAACCTCAGATAATAAACGTAGAGATGACCTGTGAGGAAACCAACAGCCCAGCAGAAGAAGTAGAACAACAACAGTCACTCCAATCTGAGGTTCGAACCCAGATCTCTTTGATATGGGTTCGAACCTCAGATAATAAACGTAGAGATGACCTGTGAGGAAACCAACAGCCCAGCAGAAGAAGTAGAACCACAACAGTCACTCCAATCTGAGGTTCGAACCCAGATCTCTTTGATATGGGTTCGAACCTCAGATAATAAACGTAGAGATGACCTGTGAGGAAACCAACAGCCCAGCAGAAGAAGTAGAACCACAACAGTCACTCCAATCTGAGGTTCGAACCCAGATCTCTTTGATATGGGTTCGAACCTCAGATAATAAACGTAGAGATGACCTGTGAGGAAACCAACAGCCCAGCAGAAGAAGTAGAACAACAACAGTCACTCCAATCTGAGGTTCGAACCCAGATCTCTTTGATATGGGTTCGAACCTCAGAAAATAAACGTAGAGATGACCTGTGAGGAAACCAACAGCCCAGCAGAAGAAGTAGAACCACAACAGTCACTCCAATTCTGAGTTTCGAACCCAGATCTCTTTGATATGGGTTCGAACCTCAGATAATAAACGTAGAGATGACCTGTGAGGAAACCAACAGCCCAGCAGAAGAAGTAGAACCACAACAGTCACTCCAATCTGAGGTTCGAACCCAGATCTCTTCGATCTGGGTTCGAACCTCAGATAATAAACGTAGAGATGACCTGTGAGGAAACCAACAGCCCAGCAGAAGAAGTAGAACCACAACAGTCACTCCAATCTGAGGTTCGAACCCAGATCTCTTTGATATGGGTTCGAACCTCAGATAATAAACGTAGAGATGACCTGTGAGGAAACCAACAGCCCAGCAGAAGAAGTAGAACCACAACAGTCACTCCAATCTGAGGTTCGAACCCAGATCTCTTTGATATGGGTTCGAACCTCAGATAATAAACGTAGAGATGACCTGTGAGGAAACCAACAGCCCAGCAGAAGAAGTAGAACCACAACAGTCACTCCAATCTGAGGTTCGAACCCAGATCTCTTCGATATGGGTTCGAACCTCAGATAATAAACGTAGAGATGACCTGTGAGGAAACCAACAGCCCAGCAGAAGAAGTAGAACAACAACAGTCACTCCAATCTGAGGTTCGAACCCAGATCTCTTTGATATGGGTTCGAACCTCAGATAATAAACGTAGAGATGACCTGTGAGGAAACCAACAGCCCAGCAGAAGAAGTAGAACCACAACAGTCACTCCAATCTGAGGTTCGAACCCAGATCTCTTCGATATGGGTTCGAACCTCAGATAATAAACGTAGAGATGACCTGTGAGGAAACCAACAGCCCAGCAGAAGAAGTAGAACCACAACAGTCACTCCAATCTGAGGTTCGAACCCAGATCTCTTTGATATGGGTTCGAACCTCAGATAATAAACGTAGAGATGACCTGTGAGGAAACCAACAGCCCAGCAGAAGAAATAGAACCACAACAGTCACTCCAATCTGAGGTTCGAACCCAGATCTCTTTGATATGGGTTCGAACCTCAGATAATAAACGTAGAGATGACCTGTGAGGAAACCAACAGCCCAGCAGAAGAAGTAGAACCACAACAGTCACTCCAATCTGAGGTTCGAACCCAGATCTCTTTGATATGGGTTCGAACCTCAGATAATAAACGTAGAGATGACCTGTGAGGAAACCAACAGCCCAGCAGAAGAAGTAGAACCACAACAGTCACTCCAATCTGAGGTTCGAACCCAGATCTCTTTGATATGGGTTCGAACCTCAGATAATAAACGTAGAGATGACCTGTGAGGAAACCAACAACCCAGCAGAAGAAGTAGAACCACAATAGTCATTCCAATTCTGAGGTTCGAACCCAGATCTCTTTGATCCACACCCAAGAGCTCCAACCATTCTGCCACTGAGCTCGTTAAAAAAAAACAGCGAGAAAAATATATATCATCATTACGAACCAATTATTGAAAATTTTAAATGTTTAAATCTTTCAAGTTAACGTGTTAGCGTGCTTAACTGCAAATCGACGACAATAAAAAAATCCTCTCAGGAATTTTTTTATTGTTGAGCTCTGGAAAAAACATTTTTTTCTTCTTGTCTTTCTACTGAGGTTTCACTTTTCTCACAGATCTTCTCCATGACCTATTGCACTGAAAGTCTTCTTTCAAACCTCTCTGGAAAGCCGAAGTAATAAAAAAATAAGTGAAGCCGTGAAACTTTCCAAATTAATATTTTTCAATATATAAGAGAATTAATTGAAAAATTCCTTGATGTTTCTTCAATTCAAAGGAATACATATGAAAAATTAATTGCGTACACTCGTAGTATACATTGTCATCTTCTTCGAGGCGTTGTTTGGAAGCAAAGACATTGCCTACAAGTGACATAAATATTTGAGTTGTATACTCACGTAGAATAATTCATATCACTAAATAGAGGAGATCTTGGACGACTATAGGTAGCTCAGTGATCAGAGTACCTCACATGATATCAGGAAGTCATGGATTAGTATTCCACCAGGCTCAAAGCAATACTTCGCCAATTCGACACCGACATTAAGAGTGACTTCATAGTACCCCCTCAAGCAGCTGCTTGCCACAGAGGTCTGACAGGAGCCTGTAAGTTTATATGCCACAGTAGAAGGTCTGTGAGGATGGCAGGACCTCAACAGAAAAACGACACATACATCCATGCCTTATCCGGGGCTCGAACCCAGGTCCCTTAGATCAGTAGCCAAGCGCGCTAACCACTCGGCCATGGGACGGCACTTGTGACTTCATATAAGACCATTATTAACATATTTTGAGGCTTTATCTATATTTATTAATATTTCTCAGTCAAAAACTGTAAATTAAAGATTTAATTTTAAATTAATCAAATAAATTTGTTTTTGCTAGAACATGACTGCGGCTTCTACTAACAAGTCAGCTGTGCGGCGGTTGAGCTATCTTCGAAAAAATAAATCATTTCCTGACTGTTATATCGGCATTATTTCCACATCAGTATGAATCAGAGGGCTTTAGTAACATCCCTAAGAAACAAATTGGATTGGATTGTTTTACCTCTGAGCGGCACTTTTTTGCACACCATGGGCTAAATGGCCAGGTCACATGGACCCCGAAGGCTCAGAGAAGGTTGGGGGAGGGGACCCACTGGAACAGCTGTTAGGAGACAGATGGTAGCCTCCCGTCAAGGCCATCCAGCGTGTTCTTTAACGTGCACAGGGTATAGCTCTCTCCCGCACACGGGGTCACGGCTTAACGTCCCGTCAGACGGACGGCGGTCTTTCCAAGCCCATCGGTGTCCCCTACTGACCGTGGGCAGGGCGGGGAATTTTGCGGAGATAAATCTGAACGCTGACCCAGCTGGGACTCGAACCTGGGAACTACAGATTACGAGCCTGGCGCGCTACCGACTGAGCCACCCGCCACCCCTAAGAAACAAGTTTTAGAATAAATAATAATAAATAATAAATAAGGTTATCATTAATGTAAAACATACAAAAAATTCAGCAAATGTTACACCGGTTTGCACCAGTAGGGACTTATCAGAATAAAGAGACATATTACTCTCAGGTATTTTCCCATCAAAGTGTACAGATTCTTGATTGTCTTTGATGTAATTTTGGATACAGCAAACGAGGCAGGGAGGTAAATTTATCTGTGGGAAGTGGGGGGGGGAGATGGTGGATGAAAAAGAAATCAGTATAGGTATTTGATTACTTCGGTTGAAGTGTGTAACTGCATCTGCTGTAATAATAAATGGATTGAAACCGAATGAATACTCTTACAGAATGCTATTAAATACACAGTACGGTAAGAAAGCAATGAGATTGAAGTAAATCAAAAACGCATTAGGGCAGCTTGTTGATTAATCATTTCCCACAAAATAGTCCTCGAGGGACCGAATACATTTATTACAGAGCTCATAAGCTTTGGAAAGACTTGGAAAACTCATCTGCTGTGACTGGTATTCAGTTCTGGTGTCACATTCTTCTGAATGTCATCGAAAGTATCAAATCGGTGATCTTTCAATCTCAGTTTAAAGTTGGGAAACAGAAAAAGTCTGATGGCCAAAGTTTGGGTGAGTAAGAGCATTGCAACCTTTTTTCAGCCATAAATGCCCCTAAGTTGATCGCTATGCTAGCAGGCACATCGTCATGCAAACGAAAGTGTGCGGTAAATATGGGTTGGGTTACCTCTGAGCGGCACTTTTTTGCACACCATGGGCTAAATGGCCAGATCACATGGACCCCGAAGGCTCAGAGAAGGTTGAGGGAGGGGACCCACTGGAACAGCTGTTGGGAGACAGATGGTAGCCTCCCGTCAAGGCAATCCAGCCTGTTCTTTAACGTGCACAGGGTATGGCTCTCCAGCACACGGGACCACGGCTTAACGTCCCATCCAACAGACGGCGGCCTTTCCAAGCCCATCGGTGTCCCCTACTGACCGTGGGCAGGGCGGGGAGTTTTGCGGAGATAAATCTGAACGCTGACCCAGCTGGGACTCGAACCTGGGAACTACAGATTACGAGCCTGGCGCGCTACCGACTGAGCCACCCCCACCCCACCGCGGTAAATATGGATCTTATCGATTCGATATTCCCACTGACTTCACTTACCATCATTCTGAATGTCAATCGACGGTCTCTTATGAGTAACTGGGCGCTTTATTATTTCTAGATTCCAGGTCGTTTTACATCGTCCACTGCGAGTGTGAGTTCCCAAATCCTATCTGATCTCTTTAAAACTCTCCAGGAATCGAATTCAGGAATTCGATCTCTTCAGGAATACACACCTCATTCTCACAAGCTGTAGGTAACATTTCAAGTGCTTCAGTGGGACTTTTTCCTAATTTACACAAAACTTCATGCTGACACATTCTCCCATTGATTAATTTCTGACGGCGCAGCAAAACACGATGCAAAAAGTCCGTCCATAACTAAACAACAGCGCAATACTAACTGGTTACAGCTAGTGGACTGCCGAGGTTGTTGCCGTAAATCCACAGCTGGCTCTGGCAGAACGATACTCGTATACTCTTTGATATGGGTTCGAACCTCAGATAATAAACGTAGAGATGACCTGTGAGGAAACCAACAGCCCAGCAGAAGAAGTAGAACCACAACAGTCACTCCAATCTGAGGTTCGAACCCAGATCTCTTTGATATGGGTTCGAACCTCAGATAATAAACGTAGAGATGACCTGTGAGGAAACCAACAGCCCAGCAGAAGAAGTAGAACCACAACAGTCACTCCAATCTGAGGTTCGAACCCAGATCTCTTTGATATGGGTTCGAACCTCAGATAATAAACGTAGAGATGACCTGTGAGGAAACCAACAACCCAGCAGAAGAAGTAGAACCACAACAGTCTCTCCAATCTGAGGTTCGAACCCAGATCTCTTTGATCTGCGTTCGAACCTCAGATAATAAACGTAGAGATGACCTGTGAGGAAACCAACAGCCCAGCAGAAGAAGTAGAACAACAACAGTCACTCCAATCTGAGGTTCGAACCCAGATCTCTTTGATATGGGTTCGAACCTCAGATAATAAACGTAGAGATGACCTGTGAGGAAACCAACAGCCCAGCAGAAGAAGTAGAACCACAACAGTCACTCCAATCTGAGGTTCGAACCCAGATCTCTTTGATATGGGTTCGAACCTCAGATAATAAACGTAGAGATGACCTGTGAGGAAACCAACAGCCCAGCAGAAGAAGTAGAACCACAACAGTCACTCCAATCTGAGGTTCGAACCCAGATCTCTTTGATATGGGTTCGAACCTCAGATAATAAACGTAGAGATGACCTGTGAGGAAACCAACAGCCCAGCAGAAGAAGTAGAACCACAACAGTCACTCCAATCTGAGGTTCGAACCCAGATCTCTTTGATATGGGTTCGAACCTCAGATAATAAACGTAGAGATGACCTGTGAGGAAACCAACAGCCCAGCAGAAGAAGTAGAACCACAACAGTCACTCCAATCTGAGGTTCGAACCCAGATCTCTTTGATATGGGTTCGAACCTCAGATAATAAACGTAGAGATGACCTGTGAGGAAACCAACAACCCAGCAGAAGAAGTAGAACCACAATAGTCATTCCAATTCTGAGGTTCGAACCCAGATCTCTTTGATCCACACCCAAGAGCTCCAACCATTCTGCCACTGAGCTCGTTAAAAAAAAACAGCGAGAAAAATATATATCATCATTACGAACCAATTATTGAAAATTTTAAATGTTTAAATCTTTCAAGTTAACGTGTTAGCGTGCTTAACTGCAAATCGACGACAATAAAAAAATCCTCTCAGGAATTTTTTTATTGTTGAGCTCTGGAAAAAACATTTTTTTCTTCTTGTCTTTCTACTGAGGTTTCACTTTTCTCACAGATCTTCTCCATGACCTATTGCACTGAAAGTCTTCTTTCAAACCTCTCTGGAAAGCCGAAGTAATAAAAAAATAAGTGAAGCCGTGAAACTTTCCAAATTAATATTTTTCAATATATAAGAGAATTAATTGAAAAATTCCTTGATGTTTCTTCAATTCAAAGGAATACATATGAAAAATTAATTGCGTACACTCGTAGTATACATTGTCATCTTCTTCGAGGCGTTGTTTGGAAGCAAAGACATTGCCTACAAGTGACATAAATATTTGAGTTGTATACTCACGTAGAATAATTCATATCACTAAATAGAGGAGATCTTGGACGACTATAGGTAGCTCAGTGATCAGAGTACCTCACATGATATCAGGAAGTCATGGATTAGTATTCCACCAGGCTCAAAGCAATACTTCGCCAATTCGACACCGACATTAAGAGTGACTTCATAGTACCCCCTCAAGCAGCTGCTTGCCACAGAGGTCTGACAGGAGCCTGTAAGTTTATATGCCACAGTAGAAGGTCTGTGAGGATGGCAGGACCTCAACAGAAAAACGACACATACATCCATGCCTTATCCGGGGCTCGAACCCAGGTCCCTTAGATCAGTAGCCAAGCGCGCTAACCACTCGGCCATGGGACGGCACTTGTGACTTCATATAAGACCATTATTAACATATTTTGAGGCTTTATCTATATTTATTAATATTTCTCAGTCAAAAACTGTAAATTAAAGATTTAATTTTAAATTAATCAAATAAATTTGTTTTTGCTAGAACATTACTGCGGCTTCTACTAACAAGTCAGCTGTGCGGCGGTTGAGCTATCTTCGAAAAAATAAATCATTTCCTGACTGTTATATCGGCATTATTTCCACATCAGTATGAATCAGAGGGCTTTAGTAACATCCCTAAGAAACAAATTGGATTGGATTGTTTTACCTCTGAGCGGCACTTTTTTGCACACCATGGGCTAAATGGCCAAGTCACATGGACCCCGAAGGCTCAGAGAAGTTTGGGGGAGGGGACCCACTGGAACAGCTGTTGGGAGACAGATGGTAGACTCCCGTCAAGGCCATCCAGCGTGTTCTTTAACGTGCACAGGGTATGGCTCTCTCCCGCACACGGGGCCACGGCTTAACGTCCCGTCAGACGGACGGCGGTCTTTCCAAGCCCATCGGTGTCCCCTACTGACCGTGGGCAGGGCGGGGAATTTTGCGGAGATAAATCTGAACGCTGACCCAGCTGGGACTCGAACCTGGGAATTACAGATTACGAGCCTGGCGCGCTACCGACTGAGCCACCCTCCACCTCTAAGAAACAAGTTTTACAATAAATAATAATAAATAATAAATAAGGTTATCATTAATGTAAAACATACAAAAAATTCAACAAATGTTACACCGGTTTGCACCAGTAGGGACTTATCATAATAAAGAGTCATATTACTCTCAGGTATTTTCCCATCAAAGTGTACAGATTCTTGATTGTCTTTGATATAATTTTGGATACAGCAAACGAGGCAGGGAGGTAAATTTATCTGTGGGAAGTGGTGGGGGGGATGGTGGATGAAAAAGAAATCAGTATAGGTATTTGATTACTTCGGTTGAAGTGTGTAACTGCATCTACTGTAATAATAAATGGATTGAAACCGAATGAATACTCTTACAGAATGCTATTAAATACACAGTACGGTAAGAAAGCAATGAGATTGAAGTAAAACAAAAACGCATAGGGCAGCTTGTTGATTAATCATTTCCCACAAAATAGTCCTCGAGGGACCGAATACATTTATTACAGAGCTCATAAGCTTTGGAAAGACTTGGAAAACTCATCTGCTGTGACTGGTATTCAGTTCTGGTGTCACATTCTTCTGAATGTCGTCGAAAGTATCAAATCGGTGATCTTTCAATCTCAGTTTAAAGTTGGGAAACAGAAAAAGTCTGATGGCCAAAGTTTGGGTGAGTAAGAGCATTGCAACCTTTTTCCAGCCATAAATGCCCCTAAGTTGATCGCTATGCTAGCAGGCACATCGTCATGCAAACGAAAGTGTGCGGTAAATATGGGTTGGGTTACCTCTGAGCGGCACTTTTTTGCACACCATGGGCTAAATGGCCAGATCACATGGACCCCGAAGGCTCAGAGAAGGTTGAGGGAGGGGACCCACTGGAACAGCTGTTGGGAGACAGATGGTAGCCTCCCGTCAAGGCAATCCAGCCTGTTCTTTAACGTGCACAGGGTATGGCTCTCCAGCACACGGGACCACGGCTTAACGTCCCATCCAACAGACGGCGGCCTTTCCAAGCCCATCGGTGTCCCCTACTGACCGTGGGCAGGGCGGGGAGTTTTGCGGAGATAAATCTCAACGCTGACCCAGCTGCGACTCGAACCTGGGAACTACAGATTACGAGCCTGGCGCGCTACCGACCCCACCCCACCGCGGTAAATATGGATCAGTGGATTATGTGGATTATCGATTCGTTATTCCCACTGAGTTCACTTACCATCATTCTGAATGTCAATCAACGGTCTCTTATGAGTAACTGGGCACTTTATTAATTCTAGATTCGAGGTCGTTTTACATCGTCCACTGCGAGTGTGAGTTCCCAAATCCTATCTGCCCTCTTTAAAACTCTTCAGGAATCGAATTCAGGAATTCGATCTCTTCAGGAATACACACCTCATTCTCACAAGCTGTAGGTAACATTTCAAGTGCTTCAGTGGGACTTTTTCCTAATTTACACAAAACTTCATCCTGACACAATCTCCCATTGATTAATTTCTGACGGCGCAGCAAAATACGATGCACAAAGTCCGTCCATAACTAAACAACAGCGCAATACTAACTGGTTTACAACTAGTGGACTGCCGAGGTTATTTCCGTAAATCCACAGCTGGCTCTGGCAGAACGATACTCGTACTGAATATTTGCATTTAATTTCCGTTTCATTACATTGTTGCCCCGCTATTATATCAAAATAGAAGAACGCATATCGCTTCCTGCGCATATGAGAATCCAGTTTTCAAAGAGAGTGAAATTTTTTGTTTACCAATTTTTTTCACTCCTTAAAAGTTTTAATTCGAGCTAATGGGTGATTGGGAAATCCAAATAGTGGTATTATATTAGAAATTACACAACATAAAAATAAGTAATTACGCAATATATCTTTTATTTGTTAAATTTAAAAAGTTGCTTTTCTCACACCACTCTGATTATTGCTGTCAGTGGATTGGGTTGTTTTACCTCTGAGCGGCACTTTTTTGCACACCATGGGCTAAATGGCTAGGTCACAAGGACCCCGAAGGCTCAGAGAAGGTTGGGAGAGGGGACCCACTGGAACAGCTGTTGGGAGACAGATGGTAGCCTCCCATCAAGGCCATCCAGCGTGTTCTTTAACGTGCACAGGGTATGGCTCTCCCGCATACGGGGCCACGGCTTGATGTCCCATCCGACGGACGGCGGCCTTTCCAAGCCCAGCGGTGTCCCCTACTGACCGTGGGCAGGGCGGGGAATTTTGCGGAGATAAATCTCAACGCTGACCCAGCTGGGTCAGCGTTGAGAGTCCTCGAACCTGGGAAGAGGAACCTCGTTCCCAGGTTCCTCGAACCTTCGAACCAGGTTCCTCGAACCTCGTTCCCAGGTTCGAGAGTCCTCGAACCTGGGAACTACAGATTACGAGCCTGGCGCGCTACCGACTGAGCCACCCACGCCCCGATGCTGTCAGTGGAATATCTCTTGGCACTGTAGCATTCAAATTTCAAGGTTCTGCCATAAACTTATCAATTGAAATATTTGTAATTGTATAAGTATAATATTTTATTAGCACCAATCCAAATAGAAAATGTTTTTAATTATCTCTTAAAACAAATCAATTGCTTCCCCCCCACATACACACACACAACTTATTGCCGCCAATAAAAACTTCATGCGCTGTTGTTTAGTTATGGTCGGGCTTTGTGCATCGTGTATTATTGCACCGTCAGAAATTCATTTAGGAGAAGTCCACCTTCACAATCCGTCATCAAGGTCTCAAATTTCTACCATAAATAAATCATTTTTAATATTCGTTTGAAAATTTTGGAATTTTCGATTTTTTCAGATATTAGAGGCCGCATATTAAATCTTTTAGAAGATTCAAAAAGTTCGAATCGTAATATTTCATCGATACCTATCCAACTAACTAAAGAGAATTTTTAATTTTTCTCTAAAAATGAGGGGCGGGCGTGGCTCAGTCGGTAGCGCGCCAGGCTCGTAATCTGTAGTTCTCAGGTTCGAGTCCCATCTGGGTCAGCGTTGAGATTTATCTCCGCAAAATTCCCTGCCCACGGTCAGTAGGGGACACCGATGGGCTTGGAAAAGGCCACCGTCCGTCGGATGGGACGTTAAGCCGTGGCCCCGTGTGCGGGAGAACCATACCCTGTGCACGTTAAAGAACACGCTGGATGGCCTTGACGGGAGACTACCATCTGTCTCCCAACAGCTGTTCCAGTGGATCCCCTCCCCCAACCTTCTCTGAGCCTTCGGGGTCCATGTGACCTGGCCATTTAGCCCATGGTGTGAAAAAAGTGCCGCTCAGAGGTAAAACAACCCAACCCAATCTCTAAAAATAAACAACTATCTCTTGAAACAAATCAATTGCTTAATGTCCCATGCGACGGACGGCGGCCTTTTCAAGCCCATCGAGGTCCCCTACTGACAGTGGGCAGGGCGTGGAGTTTTGCGGAGATAAATCTCAACGCTGTCCCAACTGGAACTCCAACCTGGAAACTGCAAAATACGATCGTGGCGTGCTACCGACTGAACGACCCCCCACCCCCAGTTATGTAGGAATGACTTGCTTGTGGGTTGCCAGCCCAGTGAACAGAGGCACGGGACACCTTATATCAGCTGTTGGATGATCCTAATCAGAGGCCATCACAGGTACCACAACCCTCAATAAGCTAGTTGGGCATCGCCGAACCTGAACTGGAATGTGCCTCAGGTAGGTCATATGGCTCTTGAAAAGGTTCACTTGAAAAGATGGTGTCAAAAGTTCCTACCAACATCGATGTCCTTCAGCCTTTAGCGGTGGGGAAACCTCAACCCTCAGTTTGTTAGTTGGACATCGCCAATCCTAAACTGGAGTAAGTCGTCTCAGGCAGGTCATATGGTTCTTCAAAAGGTCCACTTTAAAAGGTGGTGCCTGCAGTTACTACCAGCATGGGTGCATTCAGCCTTTAGCGGTGGGGGAACAGGTCTTTGCCCATGCCTGCGATCAGGGGCTATTTGATATTGTTGGCCCTACCTCTCTAAATAAACCTAGTTTCTTTAAAAATCCTGCTAATCGTTTTCACTCTGAAGGTACGTTGAACGTGAGGACGTTACATAGAGATTATTCAATTGATGTCCTTAGACAGGAATTGCATAGTTATAACTTAGCTATTTGGGCTTGCAAGTGAGCAGATGAACAGATAAAGATGAGATACTTAAAGAAAAAACTTTAAATTTTTTTTTCAGGAAGGGAGGATGGAAAGCACTTCAAGGTGTAGGGTTGCTTCTCAGCAGATACCCCAGTGATGTTCTTCTAGGATTTGAATGCAGTAATGAATGATTTTACAGCAAAATTTAAAATAAAAATTAAAGACTTGAATGTCATTTGTTGTTACACCCCCACAGAGACTCTGATGAGAACGAGAAAGATATTTTGAGTTCTGTCAAGAAAGGAGATATTTCTCTTGTGCTAGGTGACTTCAGTGCTGAAGTCGGTATTGACTCTGACCTTTGGGCAGGAGTTTTAGGTCACTTTGGCATTGATAGTTCCAATGGCAATGGGTGACGTCTTCTGCAGGTAAGTATAGGTAATGGTTTGTGAATAACTAACACATACTACAAACACCAGGACATTTATATATACACGTTGTACCTAATGGTTTTTGTGGGAATATGATATATTTAAATTAACAGCAAATGGGCTAGTTCGGTTAGGAATACCAGATCATACACGGGGGCTGAAATTGGATCTGACTATTACCTGGTCAAAAGTGTCTTGCAACTGAAGCTAAAGAAATCCTGGTTAAGGTTAAGAAAATTACCTTTAACACTGCAGGTCTGAAAGATCCAGATATAGCCATTGCAAACCAAGATAGGCTACTTAGTGATAATGAAAATCATGGTTTGTCAGTACTGAAGTTGAGAAAGAATGGGATCTGTTTAAACAGGCTTTTCTTGAAACCAACAATAATTTTTGGGTAAAAGGGAACAGAGGAAACGAATTTAATTGAGTGATAAAGCTATGGAATTTATTTCTGAAAGAAGGAAGTACAGGATTAATAATAATTAACACCCTACTATTCCTAATAGGCGGCATTACAACGAGATTAATAAACATAAAGGATCAGTTAACAGCTGATGAACATCTTTGGTTTGATAGCTTGGCTGACAAAACAGAGGAAATAGTTAGACAGCACAAAAGCAGGGGACTGTACCAGATTTTTAATGTTTTGTGAGGGAAGAAACAAACAGGTACACAGGGATTCAGGGTTAAATATGGTAAGAGTATATGATAAGGATTATATAAATATGATAAGGATTATGTGATGTCTAAGGGAACTGAATATTTCGGAGATGTTCCAAATAATGCGATTATTTCTACTCCCATTGTTTGCAATGAGGATGGATATATTATAGAATTTAATATTGGCCCTATATCACATTCTGAAGTCGCTTTGGCTATCTCTAAATTAAAATTACATTAATCCCGAGTGGTAGATGTAATCGCCACTGAAATAGTTGGGACAACATGTGCTGTCGCATGGCTGAATGAAACATTTATTTTTTTTTATGATAAAGGTGTTGTTCCTAAGGATTTTACTCGAGCCATTTTTATCCCTATTTTTAAAAATGGTGTTCGTAGTCCTTACGATAATTATAGGATAATTAGTTCACTTTCTGTTCCAGGCAAAGTTCTTTGCATGATTATTCTTAATAGAATCAAGAATTTGGTTGATGAATAACTGCGTGATGTTTCGAATTTCAGAAACCTTTGGGTACCAGATTTGTAGATTTCAAAAACGCTTTTGACTCTGTGGTTGATCTTTAGATCATATGTAATACCTGAGATGTTACGATAATGAAAACTCTCTATAATAACAATGAGTCGAGTGGGTAAGGCTTGTAGCGATTGGTTTAGCATTGCTAGTTGAGTTAGATAAGGGTGCATTTTGTCTCCTTTTCTCTTTAGTTTGGTTTTTGATTATGTTATGCGGTCTATAAATGGTAGCTAGGTAGTTACTGGAAAGAGAGCTGTGCACCAATCCCCTGTGATGATAATGCATAGAACCGGCCAGTCCTAGCATCTAATGTCCGACCCCGCTTTCTCGTGGTGCAGGCCGTCACAATCTTTCAAGAGACTTTCTTGTGGAAGTGAACGGAAAGGGTGGGCTGCAAGATTAGTGTGGCCTACTGATCTGGACAACTATGGCTACTTTTCTGGGGTTTTTTTCTACCCTGCTGAGGAGTGGTCAACTACGCATGGTTCTGGTGCTGACCATATAAACTTATTGGACTGTATTAAGGACCTGAGCTTGTTTATGGATCCCGAATTTGCTGCACTGGTGGGCTTCTGTGTACGGAAAAGCTGCCGCTGTGTTTTTTGTTTGTTTTTGGGTTAACAGCCCCAAGTGAACAGATTCACAGGATATGTTTTATCAGCTAGTTGATAATCCTGAGCAGAGGTCATTGCAGGCACCTGAACTCTTGCTGCAACGGTCATCGTCAAATTCTACATTGGAGGAAGTCTTCCAGTGTAGATGGCTTCTGCCTTTAGTAGTGGGGCAACGGGTCTTTGCCCCATGTCTGCGATTAGGGGCTGTTTGACATTGTCGGCATTCCCTCTCTCAATAAACATAGTTTCTTTTAACATCCCACTAACCACTTTCTCTCCATAGGTAGTTAGAATGTGAAGACTCTGCACAGAGCTTATTCTCTTGATGTTCTCACACAAGAATTCCACCTTTATATTCTAGATTGCGATGACAGACCGCGATATTACTGTGATGCCAGATCTTCCACGGGAACAAAGCCATTCGAGACTCGAAACTCCCTCCCCCGGATCACAAGTAGGGACTTGTATTTTTAACCCATTGTATTTTTAACCCATTGTATTTTTAACCCAATATACCGGGTTACACACACACACACACACACCATACCAAATTTGGGAACCGTGAGTTGAGTTGGATTTGTTTACTCCTACCTGGTGGATGTTTTTTGTACAGAATTGGCTGAATGCCAGGTCACAAGGGGCCCAAAGGCTCAGAGAATGTTGGGGGATGGAACCTACTCGACAACTGTTAGGAGATATATGGCAGCGTCCTGTCAAGGCTATCCAGCATGTTCTTTAACGTTTACAGGTATGGATCTGCTGTACATGGCGCCACGGGTAAACGTCCTGTACGACGGACGACAGTCTTTACAAGCCCATCAGTGTCCCGTTTCTGACGAGGGCAGGGTGAAGTTTAGTGGAGATAAATCTCAACAATTTGAACTGGAGAAGCGCAGATTACTTGCCTCGCAGGATACAGATTGAGCCAAAAGACCCCTGGCCATGTATCTGAAGAATCGCAGAGCACAGAAATCATCGAAACAGAAATAAAACTCTCAGTAGAGTGAGCTGACAATGAGAGTGCTTCCTTACATTAGAATGGCTTAGAAGAAACAAATGGAGCATCCATTTGCTCGGTCTGATACCTCCACTATCTATCACGATGATGATTGTTGTAATGTCACTAGATATCAATTAAAAAAAATTATATTTAGTGATATTTTTCAGAAAAATGCTCATTTGCGCAGTTAGAGAGTTTTGAATGTGGCTTTACATTCACACAGTACGAAAGTGCTCCAATTTACTCCTCGCAATAAAAAGTATATTTTTTTATTTGCATATTAATATTTAATATAAATATGGACGATTCCTATACTACAGGTATTTACTCATTATTTTTTTTAATCCAGCCTAAGTGCAGTTAGACCAGTCGGTAATACTGTGTGTCCGAAAAATAACGGTGGGATTTCGAAAACCTCTATCTAGAAAAATAATGTGCATATTTCAGAAATTAATATTTTAATAGAAAGAATACCTCAAATAGTTGGGGGCGGGGGTGGCTCAGTCGGTAGCGCGCCAGGCTCGTAATCTGTAGTTCCCAGGTTCGAGTCCCAGCTGGGTCAGCGTTGAGATTTATCTCCGCAAATTTCCCTGCCCTGCCCACGGTCAGTAGGGGACACAGATGGGCTTGGAAAGGCCGCCGTCCATTGGATGGGACGTTAAGCCGTGGCCCCGTGTGTGGGAGAGACATACCCTGTGCACGTTAAAAAACACGCTGGATGGCCTTGACGGGGACTACCATCTGTCTCCCAACAGCTGTTCCAGTGGGTCCCCTCCCCCAACCTTCTCTGAGCCTTCGGGGTCCATGTGACCTGGCCATTTAGCCCATGGTGTGCAAAAAAGTGCCGCTCAGAGGTAAAACAACCCAACCCTCAAATAGTTTTGAACATAATGTTCATGTTCGTGACCTCGCATTTGTCTAATTAGTGTTCCCCTTCATGCCATACATGCTACAGCATATCTGTTGTTACTTGCTCAGTTGCTTCTCGTGCTCTGACTTTCAAATGATTCTCAAGTCTCGAATTTTGTTCATGTAAACATAATCTTTTGCAAACCCCCACAAGCAAAACACGAGGGGTGTGAAATCAAGTTTCCTTCCCACACAACTACATCATCCAGAAGATATCTAAGATGACAAAAGGATATCCATTAGTCATCTTATGATATTTTCCGGATATTGTGGTTGTGTGGGTTAGTTGTGTTGTGTAGGATATGTTGCACTAAGAACTTCTGTAATATTTCTTGAGAAATGTGGCGGTGCGCCGTCTTGCTGGTAGCCTCCAGTGAAACTGTTTGAGTGACGGGATGTACAGGTACAGCATTCAGTGCGATGTTTTTTTTTGTGTGTGTACTTTGCAACAGTGCTCGCCGAATCCTCATAATTATTTGTCAAACACCGTGCATTTTACATACGCTGGTTTCCATAAATTAAGGAATATCCCTATGTTAAGTCAACGGGAAGCTAAAGTCAAAGCTCTATAACTTCTAAAATAAGTTTTATCTGTTCTCAAAAATGTGATTGCAGATAAGGATCTCAATCACATAAATCAATATCTCTATTTTCAACAATATTCGTTCAGTATTTAATGAGTTATGACAGTTTGAATATTTAGCGATAACAATGCCAGCCACAAAAATTGACTTCAGAAGTTAATTAAGACTTAGTAATAAGCATTGTATCAAAGTGTTTAATAAAATAAGTTTGTGTTTTAGAACTTTGTGTAAAGAATTCTTTCACTATTCTTCAGTTTTGTATAAGTTTCTTAAGACTGGCATTGCTGTTGTTAAATACTCAAACTTCTATAACCCATTAAATACTGAACGGATATTGTTGAAAACCGAGATATTTATTTAATAGGGATTTTCCTGGTAGCTAGGCGTAAACTGGAAGGAGAGCTGTGTACCAATCCCTAGTGATGATGCACAGAACCGGCCAGGTCTAGCACCTAATGTCCGACCCCGCCTTCTCGTGGTGCAGGCCGTTAGTACCTGTCAAAAGAGATATTCTCTTTTGGAAGGGAACGGAAGGGGAGGGCTGCCAGTTCAGTATGGCCTACTGATCTGGTCATCTATGGCCACATTTTCTTTTTTTTCAACCCTGCTGAGGAGTGGTCAACTTCACAGGGTCCTGGTGCTGAGCATTTATACCTACTAGACTGGACTTGTTTATGGATTTCAGCTTGATTATGGATCCTGGACTTGCTGCACTGGTGGGCCTCTGTTGAGGGAGAGTCTACCGTTGTGTTTTCTGTTTGCTTCTGGACTGCCAGCTCTAAGTGAACAGAGGCATGGGATACCTTATATCAGCTGGTGGATAATCCTAATCAGAGGCCATCGCAGGCACCTGAACCTTACTTGCTAGTTGGGCATCGTCAAGCCTAAACTGGAGTAACGTGTCTCAGGCAGCTCCACTTGAAAAGGTGGTGCCTGAAGTTCCTACCAGCATCGGTGACTTCAGCCTTTAGCGGAGGAGGAACAGGTCTTTGCCCCATGTCTGCGATCAAAGGGCTGTTTGTTATTGTTGGCCCTACCAATCTCAATAAACCTAATTTCTTTTAAAATCCTACTAATCATTTTCTCTCTGCAGGAACGTGGAACGTGAGGACATTACATAGAGATTATTCTCTTGATGTCCTCATGCAGGAATTCCAGCGCTATAACCTAGATATTCTAGGCTTGCAAGAGACCAGATGGACAGGTAAAGGTGAGATACTTAAAAATAACTTTAAACTTCTCTTTACAGGGAGGGAGGATGGAAAGCATCACCAAGGCGTGGGTCTGCTGCTCAGCAGACATGCTAGTGATGCTCTTCTAGGATATGAGTGCATTAATGAAAGGTTTCTTACAGCAAAATTTCAGACAAGCATTAAAGACTTGAATGTTATCTGCTGTTATGCCCCCACTGAGGATTCTGATGAGGATGAGAAGGATAGGTTTTACGGACAACTTCAGGATATTTTGAATTCTGTCAAGAAAGGAGATATTACCCTTGTTCTTGGTGACTTAATGCCAAAGTTGGTACCGACTCTGACCTTTGGGGAGGAGTAATAGGCCCTTTCGGTATTGGTAGCTGCAATGGCAATGGGCAACGTCTCCTACAGGTAAGTAAACTCAATGGTTTCAGAATAACTAACACATATTACAAACACCGCGACATACATAAATACACATGGGTTTCACCTGATGGGCTGCATAGGAATATGATTGATTATATATTAATTAACAGCAAATTTGCTAGTTCTGTTAGAAATACCAGGGCATATAGGGGAGCTGAAATTGGATCTGACCATTACCTTGTTAAAAGTGTCTTGCAACTTAAACTTAAAAAGTGTTGTGCTAGGGTTAAAAAATTTACCTTTAATACTGAAGCTCTGAAAGACCCAGTTATAGCTAAAGCTTACCATGATAGGTTACTTAGTCATTATGACAGTCATGGTTTGCTTAATGCTGAAGTTGAGGAATAATGGTTCCATTTTAAACAGGCTTTTTTGGAAACTAACAATACTCTTTTAGGGAAAAAGGAGCAGAGGAGACAGAATTATTTAAGTGATAAGGCACTTGAGCATATTTCAGAAAGAAGGAACTGCAGGAATGTCCTTAATCAGTACCCTACTAGTCCTAATAGAAAGCATTACAAAGAACTTAATAAACGTGTAAAGGATCAGTTAGCTACTGATAAGAATCTTTGGCTTGATGGCCTGGCTGACAAAGCTGAGAAAGCAGTTAGACAGCACAACAGCAGAGAGCTGTACCAGTTAGTTAATGTTTTGTGTGGTATAAAACGAACAGGTATACAGGGATTGAAGGATAAACAAGGTAAGGTTATAGAAGGTGAGGATTCTGTCATGGCTAGGTGGGCTGAGCATTTCAGTGACGTTCTAAACAATGTGGTTAATTCTACCCCCATTATTTGCAATGATGATAGATGCATTGTTGGCTTTAATGTTGGCCCTATAACACAATCTGAAGTTAGTTTGGCTATTTCTAAACTTAAACTTCATAAATCCCCAGGGGTGGATGAAATTACTACGGAAATGCTTAGAGCTGGGAATGTTTCAGTTACCATTTCGATGACTGAAATTTTGAATAACTTTTATGATAAAGACATGGTTCCTAAAGATTTTACCAGAACTATTATTATCCCTATTTTCAAAAAAAGTGATCGCAGTTCTTGTGATAACTATAGGGGTATCAGCCTACTCTCTGTTCCAGGTAAAGTTCTTTCCATGATTGTGCTTAATAGAATTAAGAATCTGGTTGACAGTCAATTGCGTGATGAGCAATGTGGATTCAGAAGTGGTAGGGGACGTGTGGATCAGATATTTTCACTTAGGCAGATTCTTGAGAAATGTTTAGAGTTTCAGAAACCTTTGGTTGCTAGCTTTGTTGATTTCAAAACGGCTTTCGACTCTGTTGATCGTCATAATTTGTGGTTGATTGTGAGATCATATGGTATACCAGACAAGTTAGTTAGCATAATGAAAGCTCTCTATAATAACACTGAGTCATGTGTGAGAGTTGGTAAGTCTTGTAGCAATTGGTTTAGCATTACTTCTGGTGTTCGACAAGGGTGCATTTTGTCCCCTTTTCTCTTTAGTTTGGTTGTTGATTATGTTATGCGAAATTCACTTCGAGGGAAAGATTTTGGCCTTAAATGGGCTGGAGATACGAAAATTTCTGATTTAGATTATGCTGATGATTTAGCCCTTTTGGCAAATGATGTTGATGAGATGAACTCTTTCATTCGAGCTGTTGATGAGACTGGCAGTACAGTAGGTTTGGTTATGAACAGAGAGAAAACTAAAGTGATGAAAATTGGTGAGGCAGGTTGTGATTCAGTTAATCTGAATGGTTGCAGTCTTGAGCAGGTGTCACAGTTTAATTACATTGGGAGCTACGTAACTGACACTGGTGATGTGCGGCATGAGGTTAACAGACGAATAGGGATTGCTGCCGGGACTTTTAAGAATCTATGGAGATTGTGGAGAAATAGGCGTATACACCTAAAGACTAAAATTAGACTGTATAATAGTTTGGTTCTTTCTAGGGTTAGTTATGGTAGTGAAACCTGGATGCTGTGTGAACAAGATAACAGGAAACTAGATGCTTTTGATTCTAGATGCTTACGCAGTATCTTGGGTATTAGGTGGTTTAACTTTGCAACTAATGATGAGGTTAGACAAAGGAGTCTGCAACCTCCTTTGAGCAGCATATTGTGCAGAGAGAGACTCCGCTGGTTTGGCCATGTTGCCCGTATGGATAATTATAGATTGGCGAATAGGGTTATGAACAGTGTGCCTAGAGACCTCAGAAGGAGGGGGAGACCTAGGATGCGGTGGGCAGACAATGTCAAAGAGGACCTTGTTATTCAAATGTACAGTGGCCGGATGCAGCAGATGTAGCTCACGACAGATATGCTTGGAGAATTAAACTGCGCGGTCCGGTTGGACCTCCGTAGCCCATGGCTGCTTGAGGATGATGATGATGTAAATATGAAATTCCCACACTACCGGTGTTTAGTGTTTTACTGTTACACTAATTGTTATTATTTTTCGATGTGGACTTACTATGTCGGAAGCGCGCCAGGCTGGTAATTTGCAGTTCCCAGATTCGAGTCCCACCTGGGACAGCGTTGAGATATATGTCCATAAAACTGCCCGCCCTGCCCACGGTCAGTAGGAGACACGTGGGTTGGAAAGGCAGCCATCCGCCGAATGGGATGTTAAACCTTGGCCCCGTGTGCGGGAGAGCCATACTCTGTGCACGTTAAAAAACACACTGGATGGCCTTGATCGGAGGCTACCATCTGTCTCCCAACAGTCTACCCCGAACATTTTCTGAGCCTTCGGGGTCCTTGTGACCTGGCCATTTAGCCCATTGTGTGCAAAAAGTACCGCTCAGAGGTAAAGCAACCCAACCCTTACTAAGTGCATATTGGACAGCGATCTAGGTCTCTAAATGCAGCAAGTAACTCAGATAATCTTTTTCAATCAAAAACTGTAAAAAAAGACTGAAACCAATGTCACCAAGAATAAATGATTTTCCCTTCGCAAAAGAGAAAAAGAAAGGAAGTGCTAGTTACGCTAAGCTCTCTGCAAAGAGAAAGAGAAGATTTTTGATTGCCGATGCAGAAGAGGACGAAAATATTTAGATTTTTCCCTGGTGAATGATTTGAGGCATCAGCTATCTTCTGACATAAAAAGAAAACAAAAATCACCAGACTCAGCGAGACAGTTGCCCGCCATTTTCTTTTTGAAAACTCTTCTCGTGTTCTGCGAAGCGTTAATACTGATAGCTGTGTGAGTTATAAATACATAAGTTATTCTTTTCTTTTTGCCAAGTATTTTACCCATCTTTTTTCTGTCTGGCTCTTTCTTAATGCTCAGAGTTGCTATGCACGTATCGCTGAGCTCGTGAGTTTTAAACTGCTGTTTTTCTTCATAGTTTTTTTTTTTTCAGATCGATAGATTTTGTATTGTGTATTACCCTTCACATTTCAGAATAGAATTTCTATTTAATTTTTCAACATGGCTGGGCAGACATTTGACTTACTTATTTGGTATTTAACATTTTTGTTTTACTTTATCTGAGAAGAAATACGAGTAACTATTTATGAAAGAGAATAAAATGCTCATAAATGTTTTCATCTTTAAATTCTCTCTCTCTCGATGTTTCAAAAAAACAAAGAATAGGATTAAAAATTAAACTAATTTTTCCCAAATCAATTTCCCTAAACGAAAAACAACAATGCTATTACTCAGACCATTTAGGACAGGAGAACTGAATAAACGATTTGCATAGATTAGACGTGTCGTGATTCGTCACGACCTCAGACTAGTGACAGCCTCAGACGTATTTTCTTGCTGCCCAATTTCATACACACAATGGTATCAGAATAATTCTGATACGACTGTGTATAAAGGAAATATTGTGCTACAATGGAAATATTATATTATAATGGATACATACAATTCTTGCCCTCTTCAATTCTGCAATGTCGGATTCGCCGCGCTCCTGAACCTGGATTTGATTCATCAGTAAATCAGTCCACGTATTTATTTAAGCTGATTAAGTCACACATTCATTGAAGTTGAATCGCCCCTTATTATTTGAAGCAGATAGACCCAGACATTCTTTGCTGTAGGTAACTCTTTCTCAAACATTTTAACCTCTCATGCAATTCGAAATATTTTTCTCTGTATAAAACTGCACTGGTTCCCATAAATTAAGGAACTGCACTACGTTATGTCAACGTGTAGTTAACGTCGAAGTTCTATAGCAGTAGATATGAGAGAAGAACATCAAGCCATGGAACGGGTGATCCCTTAGCAAAACCAAGTGGTGTCACATTTACTCCAGGACACAATAAGCGTCTGGAAAAGATGTTCAGCGAGGAAATAGAATCTGGGATTTTTACTTTTGATTTCCAACATATTGGACGGAGAAAAGTGCTAGAAACTACACCTAGTTTACAGAGGCCTTCTCATACAAAGACAAGCTCCATTAAAACCGAAGTAGCTATCGATCACTACTTCATTTAGAGCTAACAGCACACAAGCAAAAAATCATGCCACTCTGGGACTCGAACTCGGCAGTTGCAGTGTCACTGCGAATCAATTCGATACCACTCAGCCACCGAGGCGAAGATTCAATTGAAAACTCATCTAGGCAGATAAAAAATATACGGAGGATCCGAAAACTCTTACGTAGGCACATAAAAGATGCTAAATGTTTAAAGAAAGAAGTACAATTTTTTTTAATTTTGATAAAGAGAACTTTGAATTTAAATGTTTCATAAAAAATATTGAAGTCAATGGTACAAACAATCAGAAAATTTTATCATTTCTATGTATAAAGTTTTCTATTTCTAAGTATAAGTTTCTAAGTATAAAGTTTTCCAAATAGGAATAAAATCAGGTCTCGCAAAGTGGATTTTTCTATTCATGGATTCAGGTGCAATTTCACTTGTTACACATATAGAGATTGTTGTTGATTTTTGTTTTACTTCTGAGCAGCAGTTTTCCATACAAAATGGCTAATTGGTCAGGTGACCAAGAACCGAAAGGTTCAGAGAGGGGTAGGAGAAAAAGTAGTTCTAATTAATAGCTGTTAGGAAATAAAAGGAATCATCTTACCATCCAGTGCGTTCTGAAACGTGCATAGAACTCCTGCACCCAGAACAAGACTTATGGGTGATGAGCTTTACCAACCCACCAGTGTCTCTTTTCTCACCAAGAACATTTTTTTTATTTGCGACATATAGGACAGAGAAGAATCCTAGAAGCTACTCCTAGCTTTTACAGGCCTTCTCATACAAGGACATGCCCTACTAAGACCGAAGTCACTGCTGACCACTGCCTTAGTTAGAGCTAACACAACACACAAAGTTTGCCTTGCTGGAACAGTCGCTAGCTGCCTAACCACTATGCCAGTTAAGTCAGGAATACATAGCGGGAGTTTACAGCTAATATCTCGATGCAGGAACAGCAGGAACACGAACCTGCAAAAATGAGACTGATATGCTACCAGCTGATGAGTCAATCCCGCGTCTAACTATAGAGGATTCCCTATCGTGTATATCAGGGCCGGATCTAGGGGTGACATGTGCCCTCTGCCCCCCACCCCATATGGAAATTACCTTCAAAATGCTGGAAAGAGGCAAAAAATTATTACCCTCATGAATTTTTCAGCAAGTTTTTTAAATTAAAGATCTATAATACGAAGAGCGAAATTTTATACTATAAGGGAAATCCAGTCTCTTGGCCTTCCTTTTACATTTTTTCCCGCTCGACCAAAGATTCGAGGTTTGGTGTATATATGTTACCGCTAAAGTGCAGAAATCAGTTATTCTACAGATTATCTAGGTATTGTGCAGATTAAATAGGGTGATCCGTTAACGTGCGGAAAATTGTTTCATTTCTCAAATTACCTAGGTAATCTGCAAATTACCTGGATAATCTGCACATTACCTACTAGGCACTCGTTAAAGTGAAAATAAGATCTTTGCTGGAACAACAGGAACGTTTCTGTACGCTTAAATTAACATAATGTTATTTATCTAGTGTCCGAGAGTAGAGTTGAAACCAGGGCCATCCCTCTGTCAACATGAATCAGTCGTCCGAATTATAAAATTCGCCCCCAAAATGAGCAGGCCAAGTGAGAACGAATCATTTTAGTGATTCGTTATCAAGAATGAATCACTTTACCGATTCGTTCTCACTTGGCCTCCGCTCATCCGGGGCGTTTTTTATAATGCGGACGAGTGAATCACGTGACACGAAGATTCATATTCAAGAGATTCATCACTATGAGGAGAAAAAACTTTTGAACTTTAACGATACGGAAGCCGTTAATGTGCACATTACCTAGGTAAAATGCGGAAAACTCTTGATTCCGCACGTTAACGGAGCAAATCAGTTAATCTGCAGATTAGCTAGGTAATGTGCACATTAACGGCTTTCGAGCTTTAGCGGTAACATATATACTCAATCCTAATATTCTATCCTTTATCTATACTCTATATCAATCAAGAGAGCAAGGGGTGTCCAAGTTGGTAGAGAGCCAAGTTCGTAATATTCAGTTCACAGGTTCGATTCCCAGCTGTGCCAGTTTCGAGATTTATCTCCGTTAATTCCTACCCTGTCCTCTGTGAGAAAGGGGATAATGATGGGCTTTCAAAGGCCGCCGTCAGTTGGATAGGACGTTAAGCCATGATCCGTGTACAGGAGGGTCATTCGTATGCACGTCAAAGAACACGCTGTATGGCCTTCATGGCCAACTTCCATCCGTTTCCCCCCAACCTTCTCTGAGTCCTTGGTGTCCATCGGTGATTTAGCCATTTAGAAATCCTTCAAAAAGTACAAAAAAATTAATATATTTCGCGGAGCAGTTATAATTTCAAAGAATGCTTTTAATCTAAGAAAAATAATCCTCTTTAGTCATTAATAATCTTTTTTTTTCACATATAATTTATAACAAAAAATACCCTCTCAAGCAGCTGCTTGCCACAGAGGTCTGATAGGAGCCTGACAGTTTATATGCCACAGTAGAAGGTCTGAGAGGATCAGCAGAAAAACGATACATACATCCATGCCTTACCCGGGACTCGAACCCAGGTCCCTTAGATCAGTAGCCAAGCGCGCTAACCACTCGGCCATGGGACGGCTAAATAAATACCTCTTCAAGCAGCTGCTTGCCAAAGAGGTCTGACAGGAGCCTGTCAGTTTATATGCCACAGTAGAAGATCTGAGAGGATGGCAGGACCTCAGCAGAAAAACAGCACATACATCCATGCCTTACCCGGGGCTCGAACCCAGGTCCCTTAAGTCATCGTTATTTTTTCCTAACCGGTAGTTTCTAGGACACAGCACTTGAATAGCAAAGAAAATTAAGAAGTGCAGTTAATTTCTTTTGGGGGGATCTCGAAATTTGTCCTTGGTGATTTAGCTATTTAACCCATTATGTGCAAAAAAGTTCCCTTCAAGTAAAGCAACACACACGTATTAGCTGTAAAATATTCCAAAGTGTAAATGCTCGATTGAAATTAAGTACGTTATCTCAAATTAATATTATATTCCTGCCTTAATTAGCAGATTGGGTACTACTGCTACAGAGAGCATTCCATTATGTTCCATATGTTAACCCTAATTAAGGCAGTAATTTCTGACAATATTCACCTAACGTCTTGGAAATTTACACACGTGTTCCCGCGACCAGGCAAATAGCACGTATGTGATTATGAGAACCATGTTTTACTATCTGTCGGGTGACGAAAACTGGAGCGAAAACATTCCTCCATATAAAAAAGAAACTTGTTGCGTTCGGAAACATTTCTGATCCATTTAAATATACAGAATCAGTTTGCTTAAAAGCAGCATCAAAAATACCGAAGAAGATGAATAATAAATAAGAACTTTGAGAGAGAGGTTGTTTCAAAACAGACTTTTGTTTTAGTCTACAAACGAAGTAGGCATTTATCTTAGTAGTCTTTAAATCTCTCCCAAAAATTTCCTAGGAATAAATGCATTATTTTTACTAAATATGAAACAATTCAATATCATTAAAAAAGACATATCTTTGGACCTGCTCAAAGTAAAATTTTAAAAACAACATGTTCTCGACGTTCCAGATACTTTTCGAAGTAGGATGAAAATTCGACAACTGGCTGCATTCCAGTTCTTGAGAAACTCCATTTTATGCAACATATTAAAAATACTTTCTAGTGACACTATTTCATATTAAAAAATATTTGCTTTCACTAAATTATAAGAGATAAGTTTAATTACATTTAAATTTCAGAGATAAAATCTAATTATGCTTTGCATTATATAATTTAATTAAGAACTAAAAACTCCCTACGAAAAAACTAATGAAAATACTAGAAAACCAAAGTGAAATTAATGAAAGAGGAAAGAAACAAAAGTTGCTGGATGACATTCTGAAGCTAAATTATAGATTTCCTATAAATCTGGGAAACAAAAGGAAGCCGGTTAGATTTATAATCAATCTTTCTGACCGATATAAACATGCAGAATTAGTCTGGTTAAAAACAACAGCAAAGATACTGAAGACACAGTTCAGGAATAAATCTTGAAGAAGATGAACAGCAAGTGAAAATACGAGCTTGGCTCAGGGGAGTGGTTTTTTTTTTTTTCGCATTCAACAAATGAAGCATATATTTAATAATCTTTAAACTTTTCCAGTAATATTTCTCATAAATTAATGTATTATTCTATTAAACAATGAAAAACTGAATAGCATTAAATATAATGTATATATTTTTCGAATGAAGTTATAAATTTTAATCAATATTTTAAGCCATTAATTGCGTGGAAATTTTAAAAACAATATATTTTCGACGCTCCAGTATATTTTCCTAAGTAAGATGTAAATCCGACAGTGAACTGTAATCCGGCTTTTGAGAAACGCTATTCTAAGAAGTATATTAGTAGTTTCATCACACCATAGGAATCCCCCTTTGCACAGTGCTTTCCCCCCCTATGTCGCAATCGTCCACGTTGCCTTCTTGACTTGGACCCCCTATGTCGCAATCGACCGGAAATTGACCTGTGCTGGGCCACGCTGCCTTCTGAACTTTGACCCCTATGTCGCAATCGACCGGAAATTGACCCCTATGTTACAACCGCCCGGAAATTGACTCGTAATTTTCCAAATACCTTGTAAACCCCCCCAAGGTCACGGTTCTGGATGTATATAACCGCTGAAAAAGGTTTGACATTTATTCTGAGCCACACGTTATGGACGACGACGACAACTTGGATTTCGGTCATAATTGGACGAGTGATGTAGACTCTGGCTACGAGAGCGATCCACAACACTTTCGAACGCGTATTCGTCGATTGCTACGTCGACCTGTGATTGTGCCACCTCCTCCACCACCGCCGCCACCTCCGGCCGTCACTATTAAGATGTTGCCGCGACCTGGGATTGGTGGTCCGATGCTACGGGCTGTTGTCGTGGAGGACACTACGCCGCCACCGCCTACAAGACTACGTAGACCTCTGGTGATGAAGCCGCCCGAAACCTGGCCCCCGGGATTACCGCAGAACATCGTTCAGGCTCTGAGGCGTAAACGACAGAGACGTCTGTAGCCTGTGTGAAGACGTCAAGTGATTTTGTCTCCAGATACTCGAACTAGTGCAACCATGCAAAACATCTGTATGGTTCTAGATCTCGACGGTTTCCGTGTAAATGGTCGTTTCCTAGTGCGCGAACTTGGTTATGCAACTCTGAATGGGAAATGTGGTGTCTACCGTTTCAATCTTCGGCAACACCAACCTTTGTCAGTAAAAGACAGAAGGACAGTCAACTACGTATCTAAATATGTGATAGGTCTACCCTTTCGTCCTCTGCCTCGTGAAAAGGTGTGGTCGTTAGATCACGTTCCTAACATTGTGAAATATGCTTACAAACTTGCACGTACTGAAGAAGCTACTGTGGTGGGTTACAAAGGAGGTACTGTGGAAAGAATTCTCTTGGAACAATTAAATCTGCCCAGTGTTAATCTCGAACTTTACGGCTGCCCCAAATATTGTGATCTCCCAAAAGTTTCCGAGTTCGAGTGCGGATATCACACCGGAGAGGACGTCCACTGCTCTTTAGCCGAAACAGCTGCTTTCTTCGGATGGATCGATCGTCGTCGAGAACATGTCCCAACAAACACTTGCTTATCAGATCGTTCCTGATTGGTCGTCCCAGGTGGTGCGGTTCTCTAGTTAAATAGGGAGCGAGCGCTGTGTGCGTCATTGTTCACGATGCAGCCTAGCAATCCAGATGCATGGTGTCTCGGTGAAGATGTTTACGTTGTACCTACACTGTTCAAAAATAAGTTTTCTGTGCACGTACGCCGCTACAAGAAATATGAAAATGGTGAACTCATCTACCCTACACCTGCAGGGGTTAGCCTCTCCATACCTGAATGGGAGGCTTTGTGTGCCACGGTCCCCCACATAGAGGATCAAGTGAAAATCGGCCCCGATCAACATACATGGTACGTGACGCATGGTTTACGTGTCTACATGTATCGAACTGTGGATGGTGAACGTTGTGTCGAATTCATCAAAGAATCCGCTGACCAAAGAACTCTACAGTTCCGTGTGGTGAGACGTTGTATAACACTGAATGCTTCGCAGTGGTTCACACTGGCTTTTCACTTAGACGAGGTGATGCGCATTGTGCATGGCGTGTGCGGGACTCCCAAAGATCACCAACTCCGTACAGCTATTATGGAACATTCACAATTAATTCGTCCTTTCCGGCTGGGCCCTGTTTCGACGGTCCCGATTGTGTTTACCCGCTGCTGATGAATATTTTTCAGCAAGAACTTATGCGTGTGATACCGTTAGATGGACTGCAACCCGAAGAAAAAATACCGACCATCGTAGGGTGGTCTGGTGACTTGGACATTAATGCCTTAGCACAGGTATTTGTGGATACTGCCTGGAAACGAGGTCTGTTGAATTTTGTAGATTCTGGTTTTGTTTGCACTCTAAAATATAACGCTATTGTCGACGAGGCAAAAAATGAAATGTATAAATTAAATAAATAATTGTAACCTTATATAATGTGTCTGTCTTTTCATCCAATGTCATTTTACTCTTGGTATGGATAGGAGAAAGAAGGTGTTAGCTAGTGTGGGTAGTGTAATCGTGACAGTGTTAACGATAGCAGTGCTTGTATTAGAAATTGTAGCTCCTAGTAAAAATATTCAGTGTGGAGAGTCAAAAGCCTTAGACGACGAATACAAAATTCGTGTGTGTAACTTAACAGTTGACATCAGACAGTTTATAGGGGACGTTCCTACAGTGACAGGTGTTACACTTTCGCTACATCAATGGCAAAACCTGGTGGGGTACGACGCCTGGGTGCAGCAGAAAACAAAACTTTGGAGTCCAATTATTTCGACCCCGAAAGAGGATTCGGTAGTGTAAAAAAGTTAGCACAGAATACGGGACTGCCACTCAAATGAATGGTTAGAAAAGCAACCTGCCTACACGCTACATAAACCTGTTCGCAGAAAGTTCCCCCGTAACAAAGTTTACGTCACAGGGTTAGACGAACAATGGCAAGCCGATCTCATGGTGGTGAAAAATCTAACTCGCTTCAATGACGGGTATCGCTACATATTAACAGTCATCGATGTGTTCTCGAGGTACGGGTGGGCGGTTGCGATGAAGGCTAAAACAGGGAAAGAAATGGTGTTGGCTTTCAAAAAAATCCTTTCCAAGGGTCGGTCTCCAATGAATTTAAATACGGATCAGGGTACGGAATTTACCAACAGAGTGTTCCAGAAATTCCTGAAAAAGAAAGGTATTCGGTTCTTTGCCACCTACTCTGACAAAAAAGCAGCTTTGGTGGAGAGATGGAATCGTACCCTACGCGAGAGACTGGGGAGATATTATACACGCAATAACACCTACCACTACCTGGACGTGCTACCGCGCGTTGTACGGGGATACAATGCCACCGTTCACAGTGCACACGATATGGCTCCCAAGGACGTGACCTTACGCAATGAAGACGTTGTGTGGGTTCGACTCTATCGCAATCCGACCGTAGTAAAAGAAAAACCAGCATTTAAAGTGGGGGACACGGTTCGACTAGCCAGTGTAAAAGTACCCTTCAAGAAGGCAGGAACGCATTTGTGGACCGAAGAAATATTTATAGTCGACAAGGTGTTACAGCGACAACCCCCTGTGTATGTCATACGGGATTCCGAGGGAGAAGTGTTGAAAGGTACATTCTATAAATCGGAACTTCAAAAAGTGACAGAACCCGAACTTTACACGGTCGAGAAAATAATCGAGCGTAAAGGTCACAAGGCACTGGTCAAATTTCGTGGTTATCCCAAACCTTCCTGGATCCCTAAAAAATGGATAGTTTCTACCTGACCCTACCCTCCACGGCTAGTCAGAATATTTACCCAAACAATTCGCAGACTGATTTCACGGTTCGTCTAGCACAACCCCTAAGACTGAGCGGAAAATGGAAAGTGGGACTAGCAGAAGTTCACTTACCCGTGAGCTCGTACAATGTGGACGGTTCTAATGACACGTATGAATATTACGCTCCCACCGAAGAATACAGGAAAATCAAACTTAAACAGGGTAAAATAACTCGAATGGAACTGTTGTCTCTCCTCACCACCCAACTCCCAAAAGAAATAATAGTTTCCTATAACAGTGGTTACTGGGTATTCAAACCGAGTGAGGGATACGGTTTGATGTTTCCTAAAACGAATTTCGGTAAACTTCTGTGTATCGGGGAGGGTGAAGTTGACAAACCCTTCCACCAACGATTTGCCAGCAAACTTTGCAATACACCAACGTTCGACATAGATGACGAGTGTTATTTCTACGTGATCCCTCCAGGTAGTTTCCAAGAACGAAAGGTGCCCCACGGACGATACGAAACTGCCGAATCATTATTCGATGCAATGAATCAGATGTTACCCTACAGGCTGAGAAAAGCTTACCGTTTCAAGCAACAGGCAGATCACACCGTATTGATGGATACAGACAAGTCGCATTACATTAAATTTCCTCGATCGAACCCCGGATTAGGAGACATGCTAGGAATTACTAAATTAGATATACCACTGAATAAAGTTCAGGGTGACTATCCCATCGATATGAACAGAGGAATGTATGGTATTTATTTGTATTCAGACCTGATTGCGCCTCAGTTGTTAGGTGATACTCACGGCGAACTGTTGCGTGTCGCGAACCCCGCCGTCAGAACCAGTAATAACGAAGCCATTGTTGCAGTGTATCAGCAACCTGATTACTGCCCCCTTGCAAGGAACAGTTTCGAGAGTGTGAGAATCTTCCTTCGTACCGACACCGGAGAACCTCTGCATTTTAAATTCGGTAAAGTTTTAGTCAAGTTACATTTCCGCCATGAGGGTTAAATTCGTTCCCCCTTCTGCAGATGCCTACGTGAGCTACTACAAGAGCCAAACGGGGAAGGGTGTGTTCCGTGGTCCTCGTTATCAGAGAGGCGATGGGCTAGGAAGCATCTTTGCCACTATTG
This sequence comes from Ryuthela nishihirai, assembly GCA_038380435.1. NCBI lineage: Eukaryota > Metazoa > Arthropoda > Arachnida > Araneae > Heptathelidae > Ryuthela > Ryuthela nishihirai. Next base: position 24,069,819 of record JAWZYU010000010.1, read on the forward strand.
GACGTTTCATCAGCCCTCTCGTACGACCTGCACTGTCCACCCTACGTAAGGGTGGGCTACGGTTCGTTTCAGAGATGTCCCAGGGGCAAAATTTCAAATCTGCAGCCAAAGCGGGACTCCGTGAAGTGGGCGCCGACCTATTACAACGTGCCAGTTCAAAGCTGCAGGGAGGGAAAGGAATAAAACGCCGCCGTCAGCATCCCAAGGTTCATAAAGTGAAGAGACACTGTACTGTGCAGGACGTGTTTTCATCATGAGCATTCAGAAAATTCACGCTGATTCTGGCGACTGTGCCAATTCAGAACTGGACCTGTTTCTGATCCCTCCCACAGTCTCACAATTAGAAAGAGGTTGCTATGTCAATTATTTACCTGTGGCTTCCTTGGAAGGTAATGCTCCACTTGAATTCATCGTGAAAGGAACAGACGATTACATTGATCTATCCCGATGTCACCTACGTCTCGTCTTGAAAATTGTAAAATCCGATGGTACAGCACCGTCGGAAGTGATTGCTCCCTGCAATCATTTCTTCCATGCCCTCTTCAGCCAGGTTGACGTCTTCCTCAATGATCACCTAGTGAGTGCTTCTCACACCCTGTACCCCTACAGGGCGTACCTGGAGACTCTATTGAATTACGGTACCGATGCCACACGAAGCCAGCTCGGCACCTCGCTCTGGTACCTCGACACCCCCGGTAAAATGGAACTGACGAGTCGGGAGAACGAAGGATGGCATCAGCGCAAGGGCTACGTCAAACCAACAGGTATCGAACTCATCTCGTGGATCCACGCCGACCTGTTTAATCAAGATCGTTACCTGCTCAATCAAGTCGACCTGAGACTGCGTTTATTGAGATCCAAACCCGAATTCTGTCTCGTGACAGGTGAAGCAGACCCCTCTTACAAAGTACAGATACACGAAGCTGAATTTTTCGTGCGTAAAGTCAAACCCACTTCGAGTGTCATCCTCGCACACGCTCGCCTGCTGAGTTCAGAGAGTGCCAAGTACCCTCTGCGAAGAACGGATTTACGTATGTTTTCCATCGCTTCGGGACTGACGAGTGTGAACCGTGACAATTTATTTCTAGGACAGCTCCCTGTACGTCTGGTACTGGGTATGGTGGAAAGTACCAGCCTGAATGGATCGTACGAAAAAAATCCCTTCAACTTCCAACATTTCGACTTAAACTACATCAGTCTTCACATTGACAGCGATCACCAGTCCTACGCACCAGACTTTGCGAATGGGCGCTATCTCCACTGTTACCAAGGATTATTGGAAGCTGTGGATGCCTGGAAATCCGATAGTGGTATTAACTTATCGCGAAAAGCATATGGAGAAGGTTTTACATTGTTTGGATTCCAATTGACCCCCGAGCAACGTGAATGCAATCAAGTGTTTTCTTTAATAAAGAGTGGGAGTGTGAGAGTCGAATTAAAGTTTGCCAAGCCGCTATCCACATCGGTCACTGTGATCCTGTACGCCGAATATCAGAATTTGCTGGAAATCCCATTGGATCGTAAAGTCCTGTTTGACTACAGCTCATGAATACCTATCAGCTAGAATCCATCCTTTCGATGTTACCCACAAGTCTCGGAGTGTTCCCCAGTGACAGACTACCTCGCAGAATCAATCAATCAGAAGCCTTGTTTATCTACAATACCGATCCGTCCTCCATGCCTGGAGCACACTGGATAGCAGTTTACAAGAAAGGAATGCACGTGGATCACTTTGACCCCCTAGGTACGAGTCCCGATGACTCCATGCAAGAATACTACAGTCGACTAGGCATACGTCACGTCTTACATCCTTCAATACCTCTGCAGGACCCCCTGGGAGACACTTGCGGTGCTCACTGTCTGTATTTCCTGTTTAAAAGAGCGTGTGGTTCGACTCTTCCCACAGTACTGCATCGTGATTACACGTGTCGAGTAGACTTTAACGACTGCATGGTGTTGCGATGGCTCTCCGAACTCCTTCAAATATTATAATTGCTGCGCCTTCACAGTGTGGAAAGACGACTTTCACTCTGAAACTCATCAGAGAAGCAGCTCAAGTATTCGAACCCCCACCCCAACGTGTCGTTTACTGCTACGGGGAGTGGCAGCCTGCCTTTGAACCCTTCAAGAAAACGGTGGAATTTTATGAAGGACTACCTACGGATCTGGAATTTGACCCCCTCAGACCTACACTTCTGGTACTGGATGATTTGATGGAACAGTCTGTAGCCAGCGAACGCATATCACAATTGTTTATTCGTGGGGGTCATCATAAAAATATCACGATTGTCCTGATATTACAAAATCTGTTTTTAAAGGGAAGACATTCGAGGACTATATCGCTCAATGCTCACTACATGTTTTTATTTCGCAACTGTCGGGATGCTTCACAAATAACCCACCTGGCGAGACAAGTATACCCCCATCAATCTAAACTCCTGACGGATGCTTATAGGTTAGCTACACAAGCAACCTGTGGCTATTTGTGTGTTGACCTTCATCCCAGAACGTTAGATACTGAAAGGCTCCGTGCAAAGATTCTTCCATCAGAAGAACCCGAAATACTTTACGTTCCAAATGAAAGTTAAATCTCAAGGCCCATTCCTTCAGTGCTTACCGAAACTAGGGGGAAAGCAGCGTGCAGCACTGATGAAGCACATCTCCGACCCCCAGATGTATGCTCTATGTGAAGTGTGTTCCAATTTCTTAAAAGGAAATATACCTGTTTCCCACAGAGTATTAAAGAATTTACGCCAGCACAAGACGGTCATAAGGAGTCTAGCATCCAAACGTGCATCTTTACGCCACAAGAAGCATCTCCTGCAGCGTGGTTCAGGGTTCATTATACCATTACTGACTGCTGCCCTCCCCCTGCTGGTATCGTTATTTAGAAAAAAATGATTTCAGTGAAAGCAGTGCAGAGGAGAAACATAAGAAAAAAAGTGTGTGATTTAGACTCAGAGATGAAGAAAATATTAGAGTCTGGTGATGCTGACGATAAGTCTGAAAAATATCTGACTGCTTTGAAAAATTATTTATTATTCTCAAAACAGCTTGACACTCCACAGGAAGTAAAAGTCAACATTCCCAGAAATCATATAGCTGAAGAGCGGCCTCCAAAAGACATTGCTGTTCCCGTCCGACGTAAGAAAAGAAAATTATCCGAGTGGACGGCGTATTGAAAATATCTGTAAAAAACTTTCCAAGACTTGTGTGCTTGAAGACTTGTGTTAAAAAACCATGTATTAAAAATCTGTATCCAATAAAAGAAAGTAAAACTGATAATATGCCTTTTGTCATTTTTATGTCTCTTCCCATTCAATGTTTTCACACTGATAGTTCATTCAATGTTTGACATCCGGAAGTGATCTGCATGACTGGGCGCAGTTGTACGAGTGCTGCTACACTCGGGAGTACAGCAGAGGGCGTTAGTGTTGGGGAAATGAGAATGCTGCTGCAGCAGCGAGACTTGGAGGGGAGCAGCGCATTGTGCAGATCACTGATAAGACTTACGGAGCACCTGAAAAAACAAAGTTACCTCGTGCTTTCTCCCACCATAGTGTCTTCCAGTTCTGAGAAATAAAGAGACGGATTTTTTGAAACCTTTTTTATTAAAAAATTTACATGACAGATCCACTGTTGCTTTCACATGACATAACCACTGTTGGTTTCACATATCCAATGCTGGACAGTAACATATTGTAGGTTTCAAAAATACAAGCTTCAAAAACTGCTGACGACGCCGAGTGCAAGGTCATTACGCGTGATAAATTAAGATCCATTAAGGATATTGAAATAAAAGGCGTACAGTGAAATAATAAATAAAGGTGTAATAAATAAAGATGTAATAAATAAGTTGAAAACTGTACAATGTAATAAAGGTGTAATATGAAATAAATAAGTTGAAAACTGTACAATGAAATAAATAAAGGTGTAATATGAAATAAATAAGTTGAAAACTGTACAATGAAATAAATAAAGGTGTAATATGAAATAAATAAGTTGAAAACTGTACATTTACTCATCCATGAGTTGGATAAGGGTATCCAGGCCCAGGTCATTGTAACCATAAGGTACAGTGAGAGTTGAACCCGAGCTGAGATACCGCTTATCTAGGTTAGCCTTAAACCTTTTCACCATGGGCTTATTCGTAAGTGACCCATCCACTTTATTACGAATTACATTGAAAGGGACTTCGAAGGTCTCACTGGTTGGGGAGTTCCCTAGCACCATGGATTTCAGTAGTTCAAAATTGTATGTGCACCGGTTTTTCTTCGTGAGTGATATGCCCTTGGCGCGAAGAATTTCATCCCCGTTGCTCAGCCGAAGGGCATAACTTTTGGCTCCGGCGCTGACATAGTCAGTGATGTGTACACCGGAGCCGTACTTTGAAGAAATTTCATCTACGAGACCTCCGAGAAAGGGATGTTGTGGTGGTGTGTAGGTGTCGCGAGGAGACGTTGTATAAATTACTGAATCCGTGTCCGAGTACATTGCACGACTATCTAATTTTGATAGAAGCTCGTACAGCTTTAGTCGGGCGTGACTCGTCACCATTGCGGCGAGAATCAGGCTTCCACGGGTGTTCGCTGGAGTGGCAGACTCCGCCGGCTTGTGCGTGACAAGCACGGCCTGATCACTGATAACAGCGACGTCAGTGATGACTAGCGATGCGTCCGTCAAGAGTTCCATGTACTTGACAGGACAACTCACAATGGTCGTCTGGGTTCGACTCATGTTCTGCGCATGCTTCCCCCATGACGAATTAAGCGAGACCTTGGAAAGTGTACGCTTAAGGTTGTTTTTTTCAACTTCCGAGGGGAGGATCCGAACCCCCTCCGCCTGGAAGAAGGCCTCACAGAAGGCTTCCTTTTGCTCCTCGGTCTGCACATCAGGGGGAAACCCGGAGTAGCGCTGCTTCAGCCCCAGAAAAGTATCTATGTACCCAGCATAGACACCTCCCTTTTTTGTTGCGGGATCATATTGCAGGATGGTGTTAAAATGCCACACGTCGTGGAATTGAAGAAGTTTGTATCCAGCACGCATCGCAGCGTAAATTTCGAACGTTGGCCAAGATCCTGTCAATGCGCGCTGGTTCACGGTGTGCTGACAAGGGGGTGCCAGCTGACCATCTGCACAGCTCCTGCAAAGGGGGAAAAGCAGCTTCCCATTACACCTGTAGGGCAGTACAGGGATGAACAAATCGTCGGGGGCTAACAGTGTGGTGTGTGCAATGCCAAAATAGTGGTCGAGGTCCGTGGCGAAATCAGAGGTGATCCGAACCGGGTGACCTTTACCGAATGGAGCCTTCTTGCAAACATAAGGGTACAGGCTGTTGTAATCAACGTAGTTAAGGCTACATCCTAGGCCCGCCGATGCAAAGATGGAAAACACCTCCACGCGCCCTCCATAGAGGTAGTCACGGGCCCCTATACGCCTGATAGGCTCGACGGATTTATAAATTAATGCGACGGGTGAGTTGTTGCGCATTAACTCGTCGAATTCGTGCTCCCACATAATTTTGCATGTGTACCCGTTCATCAGCACTTTCAAGGTCTCAAGACGATCCATGGTCCGGGTGTTTAGCAGACCAAATGGCTTTCTCGTGCGCTGATCTATTTTTTCAGGTTTGAAACATTTCAAACAGTGATGATAGTAACAACCTAAAAACTCGTAATAACAACGGGTACTATGGCACACGCCGTCTAATTTGTACTGCCCTATCTTATACTCACCTCCGGGTGATCGCGCAGTTTGAATTACGATATTGTCCTTGGAAGCCTCATACTCTAACCATGCGAGAGCTTTCAAGGACTGCCGGTCGTTACTCGCCGAATACCCTTGGGCGGGACACACACCGAGGGTATTCTTTTGCAGAAACTTCCCACGGAAAATTCGAAGACAAGCACCGGCAATAGTCAGGTCACGTGCAAATGGGTCTACGCCTGTGAGATTTAAAAATTCCTCACGGAAAGCTTGGGCGCCTCGCCGCAACAACTCTGTATCTGCCTTGCAGTAATACAGAAGCTGCTGTTGAAAATCCCAGGGTTCAAGGCTTGCTGCGGCATACCACTCGTTGAATGCTGACAGAGTTTCAGGCTCCATGTCTTCCGGCTGGAAAAAAAGCCGATCAGGGATGGGTCCTGCATACTGTAGATTTTCCTCCTTCACGAATTTAAAGGGGAAAAAGCCTTTCACCGTCTCCAAGTTGAAGGTCTTCGTGAATGATCGAAGAGGAGCCTGAATAAAGGACAACGTGTCAATGAACCTTATTTTAAGGCCAGGTAAAAAGATACCTAAAATCTTGGATCCATCGAACACGAGATCCGGTTTTAAAAATTTTCTATACAGGTAACTAATGATGAACATGCCGTCAAAGCCTTTCAGATTATGTGCGAGGACTGTGGCGTCCTTGAATCTTTGAACTCCGGGACGTTCTTCGGCGAGAATCCAATCCATAAAGGCGTCCGTTTCCGGGAATGAAGCATAGACCCACTCGTCGTCCACTTGGTATGTGACCACACATAGTATCGGTTTTAGCAACCCGTCGGCACACTGCACAGTCTCTACATCAAAGTAGAGGTAAGTCTGACCGACAGGGTCAATTTTGCAGGGCTCGACGAATTTTAAGGTGTCAACCTTGCAAACGTGCTTTTTCAGGGGATTGTACATGTTGATGCACTTAACACAGCGATGTTGCGTCTGACATGCCTTCAGCAGGTGCGCCTGAAAGCATTCAGCCCCACGCAAATACACGCAACACACTGTGCAAAGCAACAACTCCCCTGCGTGAACCACATCGGTTGACAGGCACCTGTTACAGGTCCCTCTGCAAATGTGCCCGTTGTTAGACCCCTTTAAACAAATGTGACAGAACTCCTTAACCCCGAAAAACCCTGATGGTTTAGTAATCACGTCGTAATGCCCTGCACTAAACAACAAATAAAGGTTGTCCCCACCTTCGGGACCAATGAAGATGGGAAGGAAGGCGTCGTCAGCAGAATACACAACAATCCTGAACTGTGTCAGGTGCGCTTGGAAGAGATGTACTTCCGGGAGTCCACAGGGACCTTCAGGAATACCTGCATCCAAGTGAAGTTGACGCGCTTCCTGGCGTTGTAAAGGGTAGCGGTAGTTGCTGATTATGGTGTAGCTGTTCGTCAGACCTTTATTTTTTAAGCAAAGCTCTCGTGCAACGACGAGAGCTCTTGCTAGACAGATCTCATCGTTATTAATGATGCTTCGGACCGCTCTTTTATTGTGGATGAAAGACTGGACATCCACGAGACTGCGTTTTTCGGGTCCTGCACGCCTCCCAATACCTCCACCATTGCCTACCCTGTCCAGGTCAGCACAGACAAAGTCAAACTCCAGCTCGCTCCCGGGACCGAGAGACTCATTTGACTGCACTACTTTGTCTAGTGCAGCCATGAATCTCTCCCCCGTCAGGGCATTACGCCGAATTAGGGCCAAGTTGACGGGGTTTTTCAAATCCCGGGAGCGTAAACATAGCCGAACATGGCTATACTCCCCTGTGGGGACGACGTCGGCGAACATTTTCTCGTGCAGGTCGTGCAGGACCGGGAGGAAATTGTGTGGTTCCACATTCTCCATACCTCCAAGTCGCACACTCGTGGAGACGAAATCTGTTTTGAATTTTTTCGAGTTGTACCGCCGAGTGTGCGACACTGTGAAGTGGGGAGACTCTGTAGAGCTGACAGGAACGTTGGAGAATCCACTGACAGGAACGTTGGAGAATGCGGACCTAGAGAGATAATTTATTTTTCAGAATATGCAGTACTTTACATGTTTTTTATCTTAGAACAGAAAATGAAAAACCAATATGCTTCAGTTTGCTAACTTGATCAAAAATCTAACTAAAGTTTGAAAATTATCATTTAGAATAAAAATGACAGGGTAGAAACAAATACATTGAACTGAACAGTTGTAATAAAACCACACTTGAGCAAAAATCTAACTAAAGTTTGAAAATTATCATTTAAATAAAATGACAGGGTAGAAACAAATATAAAACTCTATATTGAACAGTTGTAGTAAAAGCACGCTTGACTAGCTTGATCAAAAAATCTAACTAAAGTTTGAAAATTATCGTTTAGAATAAAAAAAAAAAAGTAAAATGACAGGGCAGAAACAAATAAAAAAATCTATATTGAACTGAACAGTTGTAAAAAAAAAAAAGCACACTTGACTAGCTTGATCAAAAAATCTAATATTTAACTAAAGTTTGAAAATTATCGTTTAGAATAAAAAAGTAAAATGACTTTACATGGTAGAGAAATCTATATTGAACTGAACAGTTGTAATAAAAGCACACTTTGCTAGCTTGATCAAAAAAAAAAAATCTAACTAAAGTTTGAAAATTATCATTTAGAATGACTTTACTAGTTAGAAACAAATCTATATTGAACAGTTGTAGTAAAAGCACACTTGACTAGCTTGATCAAAAAATCTAACTAAAGTTTGAAAATTATCGTTTAGAATAAAATGACAGGGTAGAAACAAATAAAAAAAAAATCTATATTGAACAGTTGTAGTAAAAGCACACTTGACTAGCTTGATCAAAAAATCTAACTAAAGTTTGAAAATTATCGTTTAGAATAAAAAAAAAAGTAAAATGACAGGGTCGAAACAAATAAAAAAATCTATATTGAACTGAACAGTTGTAAAAAAAAAAAGCACACTTGACTAGCTTGATCAAAAAATCTCAATATTTAACTAAAGTTTGAAAATTATTGTTTAGAATAAAAAAAGTAAAATGACTTTACATGGTAGAGAAATTTATATTGAACTGAACAGTTGTAATAAAAGCACACTTTGCTAGCTTGATCAAAAAAAAAAAATCTAACTAAAGTTTGAAAATTATCATTTAGAATGACTTTACTAGTTAGAAACAAATATAAAAATCTATATTGAACTGAACAGTTGTAAAAAAGCACACTTGACTAGCTTGATCAAAAAAAAAAAATCTAACTAAAGTTTGAAAATTATCGTTTAGAATAAAATGACAGGGTAGAAACAAATAAAAAAAAAAAAAAATCTATATTGAACTGAACAGTTGTAAAAAAGCACACTTGACTAGCTTGATCAAAAAAAAAATCTAACTAAAGTTTGAAAATTATCATTTAGAATAAAATGACTTTACTAGTTAGAAAAACAGATACAAATATAAAACTCTATATTGAACGTTAGTATGTGGTACAGTTGAGCGCCTTAAGGGCAACATTAAATAAAATTACATTTACCTGGTAGCGGTGGAGGTACCAGCGGCGATAGTGAATGGTGTCCTTATGTCGGGAACACGAACGCTCGAGGGTCCGGTACCAGCGGCGATAGTGAATGGTGTCCTTATGTCGGAGGAGACGGGAACACGAACGCTGGAGGGTCCGGTACCAGCGGCGATAGTGAATGGTGTCCTTATGCCGGTGGAGACGGGAACACGAACGCTGGAGGGTCCGGTACCAGCGGCGATAGTGAATGGTGTCCTTATGTTGGAGGAGACGGGAACACGAACGCTGGAGGTTCCGGCACCAGTGGAAGGGATAGACCTGGATAGATAATTTAGTCTCAGAATATGCAGTACTTTACACGTTTTTATCTTAGAACAGAAAATGAAAAACCAATATGCTTCAGTTTGCTAACTTGATCAAAAACTAAGTAACTAAAGTTTGAAAATTATCATTTAGACTAAAATGATTTTACTAGTTAGAAAAATCTATATTGAACCGAACAGTTGTAATAAAACCACACTTGACTAGCATGAGCAGAAAACTAACTAAAGTTTGAAAATTATCATTTAGAATAAAAAAAGTAAAATGGTTTTACAAGGGTAGAAAACAAATACATTGAACAGTTGTAATAAAAGCATAGTTTACTAGCTTGAGCAAAAAATCTAACTAAAGTTTGAAAATTAACATTTATAGAATAAAATGACAGGGTAAAAACAAATATAAAACTCTATATTGTACGTTAGTAAGTAATTCAATTGAGCGCCTTAAGGGCAATATTAAATAAAATTTCATTTACCTGGTTGCAGTTGAAGGTACGACGGGGACGTAGGGATTTCCCATACCCGCTGCGACAGTGGATTGACGACGCTTCTTGAGGGAAAGTTTCGATGTCCTTTGCCTTAATTCCCTGCCACCTTGTTGGAGTATGCAAAGGCGCTTCGACTGTTCAGGAAGCTCAGGTGTAGGAGGTCTTTTGGCTGCCGCCTCTAGAGTGCGCACTGCCGTGAGTAGCTCTTCAAAGAAGTCGGCATCAGTGGAAGGACCAGCATCAGATCTGGATAGATAATTTAGTCTCAGAATATGCAGTACTTTACATGTTTTTTTTTTTAACTTAGAACAGTTATGTTGTAATAAAGGCACACTTTACTAGCTTGATCAAAAAATCTAACTAAAGTTTGAAAAATTATCGTTTTAGAATAAAATGACAGGGTAGAAACAAATATAAAAATCTATATTGAACAGTTGTAATAAAAACACGCTTGACTAGCTTGATAAAAAAAAAAAATCTAACTAAAGTTTGAAAATTATCGTTTAGAATAAAATGACAGGGTAGAAACAAATAAAAAAATCTATATTGAACAGTTGTAAAAAAGCACACTTGACTAGCTTGATCAAAAAATCTAACTAAAGTTTGAAAATTATCGTTTAGAATAAAATGACAGGGTAGAAACAAATAAAAAAAAATCTATATTGAACAGTTGTAGTAAAAGCACACTTGACTAGCTTGATCAAAAAAAAAAATCTAACTAAAGTTTGAAAATTATCATTTAGAATAAAATGACAGGGTAGAAACAAATAAAAAAAAAAAATCTATATTGAACAGTTGTAGTAAAAGCACACTTGACTAGCTTGATCAAAAAATCTAACTAAAGTTTGAAAATTATCGTTTAGAATAAAATGACAGGGTAGAAACAAATAAAAAAAAATCTATATTGAACAGTTGTAGTAAAAGCACACTTTGCTAGCTTGATCAAAAAATCTAACTAAAGTTTGAAAATTATCATTTAGAATGACTTTACTAGTTAGAAACAAATATAAAAATCTATATTGTACGTTAGTAGGTGATTCAGTTGAGCAACTTAAGGACAATATTAAATAAAATTTCATTTACCTGGTATCAGTTGAGGATCCAGCACAGGAAAATTCTCGCATAGTGGACATCTCAGGTAGAGAAGAGGATCGACGAGCTAGCAGGTAGAGAAGGAGAGCGAGCAGGGTTGACAGGTCGCAAACTGACAGATGAAGAAGACAGTCGCTGAGAAGTCGGTGTTTATATACACCCTCCCCCACTGGACTTTGACCGTTGTGCAATGTGGATTCTAGGAATCATCTATTTTTAAATCTTATCAGTGTCAAATGCAGACACAGTGAAGCGCTGGACATTTGACCTTCCAGCTGATAAAGGATTGCACCATGTCGTGTGATGTGGCGAAAGTGCTGTTGCTACCCCACTAATAAGCGATCTGAAGGATGTCTACAGGAAACGTACGATTTCCGATACACCGATAACGGACTTTGTAAACTTTTAGGCTGGTGAACGTCTAAAGCTAGATCTTATATACAAGTCCTACGAATAATTTAAACCAAATTTTATTAATTTTTCTGTGGAACAGTTACTGTGTCATTCTTCTAGTAAAATACGTGAACCTTGGATCCGATGAGGCTTTTCCCCTGAAATTAACGTGGAGGTACGCTAGCGATAGAATGATTTTTTTTCCCCCGATTAAACCGATTTATTACGAGCTCTGGATGATTTTAATAAAGGTAAGTGAGAGTTTTTATTTACTAAGGGATCGATTAACGGGGTTGGAAAAAATAAATACCAGAGTTTTAATAAAAGGGAATCGTTTAGCAGTCCTGGCAAAATGAACACCAAAAGATTTTTAATAGAGGTAACTTTTAATAGAAAGGGTTTTAATTAATAAGAATACAACTTTGCGAGTTGATTTTTACAATTGAGACTTGTGTCATCCTTTTCTGTGGAATTATTCTGAGACTTGTAATCCGAGGGGGCCTTAAAATATAGGTAGGGCTTAAAATATAGGTCAACCATGGTGGGTCTTTTTTGAGGTGTTTTTACAATTGAGACTTGTGTCATCCTTTTCTGTGGAATTATTCTGAGACTTGAAATCCGTGGGAAGGAGGGGCCTTAAAATATAGGTCAATCAGGGGGGTCTGCAAAATCGAGGTTTTAAAATAAAAGGTGAGTCTGGAATAAAGAAAAATCGAGGCTATTCGAGAAGGAGGACTTAAAATTAGAGTTAAAAACTAGATAGCACCAGGGGTTAAAAGGGGGAGGAATTTTTAATTATGAATTATTAATTATGAATTATTAATTATGAATTATTAATTATTAATACCACGACAGTTGCTACGCCAGGGTCAATTTCCTGTTGATTGTAACATAGGGCCTCAAAGTTCAGAAGTCAACGTGGCCCAGCACAGGTCAATTTCCGGTCGATTGCGACATAGGGGGTCCAAGTCAAGAAGGCAACGTGGACGATTGCGACATAGGGGGGAAAGCACTGTGCAAAGGGGAATTCCTATGGTGTGATGAAACTACTTATATTTAAAAAATCACTTTCTAGCAACACGTTGTATTTCAGATTTTAAACAAAAATGCATATTTACTTTCACTAAGTTTCAAAATATAGCTAATTTAATTAAATTTTGATTTAATATAGCTAATTAAATTTTTATTTACATTACATCGCTTAATTAAGAGATAAACACTCCTTAGACAAAGCTACAAATTTTAAACGAAATTAATAAAAAAAAAATTGCTGGATATCATACTGGAACTAAAAATTCACCCCTCTCTAAATCTACGAAACAAGAGGAATGAAAGTTTCCGGATGACATTTTGAAGCTAAATGCTCTTCTCTATGAATATAGGAAAAGAAAGAAAAGTTGCTGAGTGACATTTTGAAGATAAAATGCATTCTCTATAAATCTAGGAAAAAAAAGAAAGGTAAGTTGCTGGATGACATTCGAAACCAACGTATTCGACTGATATAAGTAGCTCAGAATTATTATACTTAAAAACAAGAGCGAAGATGCCAAAGAGACAGACAGTTCAGTAGTCAAATCTTCGAAAAGGATGAGCAACAAGTGAGAATAGAGCTTCGAGAGTGGTTGTCTGAGACGAGCCTTTTTTTCCATCCCAGAGCGAAAGAGACATTTATTATCTCTGCGATGTGTGCGGCAGACAGACAATGAACGAATCTCTCTAATGAGCAAAACTCTCTTGTTTGTCCCTCGTGTAAATGATACTGCAATTGATGAGAACACGAAGAAGACGTGTCCCATAAGACGAGGATTAGTCGAGGAAAATTGATGCAAGTGTGTATCTCTTCATCTTTCCTGTTGATGCGTTTTCTCGTACAAACTACCCTAGAGCCATTAAATTGAAATTCCTCCATCTTTTTACTCTGGAGACATTAGATCAGGGAAACAACAGAAAGGGCAGAATAAATTAAGTGTCTGCTTTCAAATGCACATTCCATCACTTTTGATCCCATTATTTTCTTCTTCATCTTCTCTTTCTTCTGGTAGCCACTTGAATGATAGTGTGTATGTGTGCTTCTCTAGGGAAAACCTTGTTGTTTTTTTATCCTCTTCGCAAAAATCAAATTTTTGCAGCTGCCTCGGAAATTTGCATTTAATTATTTGGAGATTGTGGCGTTAAAGTTTAAAGAAGGCTTCCTTCTTCAGTGTGAAATAATAACTGCTTTCTTCTTCATTTGGACTCTGTGCTGCGGTTGGTTGTAGTGGTGGTGATGGTGCTGATAGTTCGATTTACTACGCTGAACTGCAATTTAATCAGTGCCATTCCAGAGAGTCACCCGAAAAGAAATTAATTGCACTTCGTGGTTTCCCTGTTCAAGTACTGTGTCCTAGAAACTACCGGTTAGAAAAAAGTAAAGAAGTCTATAAATTAAACGTGGGGGAAAAAAGGAACGCAATGTTTATGACTTATGGGATTATTTTTCATATATTAAAAGCATTCTTTGAAAATATAACTGCTCCGCGAAATATATATCTCTTTCAGTCTTTTTTTTTTTGCACATTCTGTAGGATTTCTGAAAGAAATTGTTTGGTAAATATAACTATTCTTCTTCTTGTTAGTGCCAAGAATTAGTTACAATTAATATATATATATGCGTAAAGCTGAATCTTCCCTTATTTCAACTCTTAGACTGTCAGGAGACACTCCAGTACCATATGAAATTCAGCTTGTAGTATCTTATTTTTTTGTATTGAATTTCTGTTACTTTATGTTTAGAATTAAATACAATTTTGTTTAATATATAACGTGGATCATTTGTTTTCTCTCTCTTAGTTACACTGCCTAACCAATTTATTTTGAAAACTACCTAATATTTTGTCCTATCTATCATAGTACAGTTCTTTAATTTCAAAGTTTTAAATTCACTGTGCATAGTTCTTGTTGAAATGGGTATTGAAGTATTGCCATTAAAACACTGTCCCTGTCTGTTAGAGCCTTTATCCTCCCGAATTTGCCACAATTGGAGAACGTTTTTCAGACCATTGCCATTCTCTACACACTTGGGATATTATGCCCTGCGATTTTCCCCTGAGTTCTATCACCTCCTTTACGGATGAGCAATAAAAACTGTCAGGAAAAGCGAAAGAGGGCTCGTCGTTGGATGCTCGGGTCCATCGCGATCCAATGACGAGCCCTCTTTCGAAGTCAGTCAGATCAGCCTCTTTACATATGCCACATTTGGCATTGCTTTCTATCATACCTCTGCGGCTTTCACAGTACTTCGTAACTGATGTAGAATATGCACGTCAGTAAGAAAATATCTATACATTGGCATTTTCCATGGTATTTCGCGCACGATGTAGTGCAAATTACCTCTCTGACTTCTTTGGAAGATCGCTGATCAGTTTTCTAATGATTATAGGCTCATAAATATTACTAAATCTGGTATTTTCTCTGCAACATGGTTGGTTTACCTTATAGAGTCCTGTTTCTAAACACAACGGCCTAAATGGCCAGGCCTCAGGGATCCCAAGGGCTCGGAGAAAGCTGGGGAAGGGTATTCACTTGAAAGCTGTTAGAGAACAGATGGAAGTCTTCTGTCAAGGTTATTCAGCGTGTTTTTTAATTTTGCTCAAGCCATGACTTTTCCACAGATGAGGCCATGGCTTAACTTCCCATCGGACGAACGGTGACCTTCTCAAAGTTCATAACTGTCCCCTTTCTGACCGAGGACAGAAGAGGAGCTGGCGAAGAACCTAGGAAATGAAGATTACGAGCTTAATACGCTACCGGCTGAACCAATCCCATCCTTGAAAAACGAAATCAAGAACTAAATGTTAAGAATGGGAAATTAAGCCAAGCCTTCTCAGGGTTTATATATCAGGGTTTTTCCCTTACTCTGACAGTAAATTTCATTGCATTAAAGATGGATTACACAAATACAATATATTAGAAGCACTATGAAAATTGAGATACTGTCGTGACCACATTTCTCGAAATGTGGACCCGACGTATCTATCATGGCTACATCTAATCCGCCATATTGTTGTTTTTCTCGTTTGGGTCTTAGCCTTCCCTAATCTTCCATATTTACTCTTGGAGTGCTCAAGATATCGAAGAAGGCAGCCATAATGCAATACTGGCCCAAAAGTAATACAAGCCGTGAATCCCATTTCGAAACACAATGGTTGCAGAAGCGAAAAACAAGTGCTTTCAACGTGGCCAAACGATATTGCTATCCAGCCATCTTTGCTGCCGCTGACCAATCACAAGATCCACGGCGACCCAGGTGGCCAAAAAACTTGCCTCCTGGCAGTTTTCCTTGCCTCCAGCGCAAGCAGAGAAGCACTCTTTCTGTTATCTGCGGAAGTCGGACCCCAGCGAACGTGTTTCTTCCTTCCGTGTGGGGGAATTCGACCCAAAGAAAGATATCTTCTTCTTCCTCTGGTATGGAAGCGATCGACTTCCCGAGATGTGCAGTATATATAATGAAAAAAAGATGTCTGTCTGTGTGTCTGTCTGTGGCAGCCATAAGTCATCGGGAAATTAATGTACGTGCCCCAAATGTTGAGAGAATGTTTCTGGTTGTGGTCCGGATTGCAGTGCCAAATTTCGAGTCGAAAGTTCAAAAGTTGGGGGGGGGGGCTTGCTAGAACCAAAAATATTTACCATGCTATCCCTACGAGAAACGGTAATCGCTGTCAAATTTATTGTTGTCATTTTTTGCTCTCTAACTGTGAAAGTAAAGAGTTAAAATAGCATTTAAATCTGCTGCCGTTGCCAGGTTTCCCACATTTCCAAAGGCATTATTGTAGAGTTCCATTGCAGCTAGGGACCTGATTTTCTAACCACGCATGGGGTCGGGCAGGGGAAACCCGCCTACGAAACGTGGGACCTTTCGGTGAAGTACGTCGGGAACAACAGAATTCCAAAATCTGACGAGATAAATATCTCGATCGTTTGCCACGGGCTCTGAGAGCGCGCGCCGAGTCAGCAATGGCTTTTGCAACACCGGGAAATTCTTCGTGTTCAAACTGTGTAAAATGTCGGGTGGGGGGAGGACTCACAAAACTAACCATTAGTGCTGGAAACACATAATATATAGTTTAAAAATCAGACACGAGCTTTCACAATTTGCGTAGAAACGAAGCCACGAGCCAAATGGGAACCTGATTTTTAAACCAATCACTGGAGCACACGGGGGACGCTGTGCAGGAAATTTCGACCGTGAGGACGAATATCACGGGAGCCATAGGGCGGAAAATTCTGTGGTAATGGAAATAAAAATCTCGATAGCTTACGCAGAAACTAAGCCACTGGCTATGAGAGAGCTCGCTGACGTCAACAACGATCCAAGCCAACGCCGGGCAAATTTCTTCCTGTTGAAAATCTGTGCAAAAGTGTCGGGTGGGAGAGGGTACTTACAAAATTTACATTTAGTGCAGTGAAAATAAAAATGCAAGATTAAAAGTGACACCCGTGCAGCGCCGTGTACGTTCAGCTAGTAAATAATAAAAAAAATACCCCTGAAGCATTTGCTTGCCACAGAGGTCTGACAGGATCCTGTCCCTTTATATGCCATAGTAGAAGGTCAGAAAGGAGTTCAAAAGAATTCTTAGCAACAAAAATTATAAATGAACTAATTTATTGCAAAGATATAAAACCACACACATATATATAAAGATTCAAATAATTCAAATCTTTGGTTTACCTCTGAGCGGCACTTTTTTGCACACCATGGGCTAAATGGCCAGGTCACATGGACCCCGAAGGCTCAGAGAAGGTTGGGGGAGGGGAGCCACTGGAACAGCTGTTAGGAGACAGATGCTAGGCTCCGGTCAAGGTCATCCAGCGTGTTCTTTAACGTGCACAGGGTATGGCTCTCCCGCACACGGGGCCACGACTTAACGTCCCATCCGACGGACGGCGGCCTTTCCAAGCCCATCGGTGTCCCCTACTGACCGTGGGCAGGGCGTGGAGTTTTGCGGAGATAAATCTCAACGCTGACCCAGCTGGGACTCGAACCTGGGAACTACAGATTACGAGCCTGGCGCGCTACCGACTGAGCCACCCCCGCCCCGTTGGCGGGTGAAACCTCACTCATGCAGCGAATTAGCTCACTTCATTATTAAATTAAAAACCTGCGGCACGAGGCCCACTTTCAACGGAATGCTGAGTTCCGTGAAATAACAACGCTTTGTTTTACACCCTTGACCTCATTTTTTATTAGTTCGTCCCTGACATCAGGCCACTCCAAAATACTCAGGGGTGGTCACAACAATACAATGGAAGATACATAAATTTTCTGTGCCCACAATTCCATTTTCAAAATTCAATATTCATCTGCAAATAATATACACTGTTAGTAAAACGATACGCAATGGTGAACTTATAATCCTAATTATCACATTCTTTTGCCCAAATTCTAAACAGGGTCAACCCCTTAGAAACGACTAGTAATTCACTTAACTCTATCATGAACTGATTCATTCATGTTTCTCATACGCCAATACAAAAAAATTATACTATTATTACTTAAGTAACTTTTCACTTCGAGAATAATCTCTTCATTTCTCGGATTGCAGTTTTAACAATGAGCACATGCTGTTAGAATCATGGCAGAGAAAAAAAAATGTTTTCAATAATTACTATTCTGAATGGACAGGTTGTAACACTGCACCCTCCTCAGGACTTGTTTACCTCCTATAGGTTAGTTATCTTGCACTTAATTTTGTAAGTTCCAGATTTCTCCTGTGGAAGGAGCGAAGATATTCACATGGATCATTTTTACACTTTGCATCTGGTAGGTGACTTATATGGAAAACCATTTAGTTCATCCTTGTAACTGCTTTATACGGACTTTTCAATGTTTCTGGAGCTTTAGTGACCGTCACCTTCTTCTCTGAAGGTTATACAGCCAGATACACTCACCCTCTTTAACTCTGTTAATGTCGTGCTCGAATATATTCGGGCTGTCGAAATTTTCTCAAAGTGTCATGCCTATATTTACTCAGGTGACATGTTTCGCATGGTCTGTAAAATTAACTGCTGATTTTTCAATGAAACGGCAGAGAAAGCTGTTTATCCATTTGTTAGATCTGACTTTGCTGAATTTTTAAATGAACTTTTTTTAAAAAATGAACATTAAAAACCTGAATTCAAGGACAAAGATACAGAAAAAATTCGCTCTCAAAAGTTTAAATCCACATCATTTTGCTGTACCATAATTTGTCACTATCTAAATTAATACTCTGCCACAATATGCATAAGACCACTGCTGTAGGTCTTATGTATATTGAGGGAGCGGGGGTGGCTCAGTCGGTAGCGCGCCAGGCTCGTAATCTGTAGTTCCCAGGTTCGAGTCGCAGCTGGGTCAGCGTTGAGATTTATTTCCGCAAAATTCCCCCCCTCCCTGCCCACGGTCAGTAGGGGACACCGATGGGCTTGGAAAGGCCGCCGTCCGTCGGATGGGACGTTAAGCCGTGGCCCCGTGTGTGGGAGAGCCATACACTGTGCACGTTAAAGAACGTGCTGGATGGCCTTGACGGGAGTCTACCATCTGTCTCCCAACAGCTGTTACAGTGGGTCCCTTCCCCCAGCCTTCTCTGAGCCTTCGGGGTCCATGTGACCTGGCCATTTAGCTCATGGTGTGCAAAAAAGTGCCGTTCAGAGGTAAAACAACCCAACTTATGTATATTGAGGTGTATAGATATACAAATCCTCAAATCATACATATAATGGATCACAAAAAAAAACGTATTTTTCTTCTATAGAGCATTCATTATACACTATGAGGCTATGTCGCTACGTATAGGTCCATATTATCTTAATAATAACTAAGAAACAGAACTCAATCGCTTCTTAAACATGTTTCTTCAGAAAATAAAAATGTGACTGATAGTTATTTAACGACCTCAATGAAATCTATTTCAATATCATTTTCAACAATATCCATTCTGTATATAGAGAGTTACGGAAATTTGAATATTTAGCAGCAACATGACAGTTTAAATAAATGTTCTGAAACGTTTAAGAAAACAAGTTAAAACGAAAATGTTATACTAAACTTTATTAATACGTCTAGGATATATTTAGCAATCCGCATAATAATTACGTTATTTTTCGACAATTTTAATTTATTTTTGCAGAATGAGTCAACTAGTTAAATGATTCCATATCTTCTTAAACACTGAATGCATAACGTTAGAAATCGAGATTAAAAAAGATTTGATTAGGATCTTTAAATTACCTTCAGTCAGTATTTTCCATAAAAAACATTATTTAAGAAGTTATTGAGTTACTATTGATATAATAAGGAACTAAAGCTAATAAAGTAGCTATCGACTTTAATTAATATCTGTCCAGGTTTTTCATGTACTGATTCAGATATGTAAGCAGAAAGAGTTTTTTTTAGTGGTCTTCCATGAAAAAAAAAAACCCGTTGTTGGGCTTGGATTGGATTGTTTTACTTCTGAGCGGCACTTTTTTGCACACCATGGGCTAAATGGCCAGGCCACAAGGACCCCGAAGGCTCAGAGAAGGTTCGGGGAGGGGATCCACTGGAACAGCTGTTGGGAGACAGATGGTAGCCTCCCGTCAAGGCCATCCAGCGTGTTCTTTAACGTGCACAGGGTATGGCTCTCCCGCACACGGGGCCACGGCTTAACGTCCCATCCGACGGACGGCGGCCTTTTCAAGCCCATCGGTGTCCCCTGCTGACCGTGGGCAGGGCGAGGAAATTTTGCGGAGGTAAATCTCAACGCTGACCCAGCTGGGACTCGAACCTGGGAACTACAGATTACGAGCCTAGCCCGCTACCGACAGAGCCACCCCCACCCCCACCCCCGTTGTTGGGCAATCGTTTGGTTAAGCAGCTCGACCATGCCATCAGATTTAGGATGAGACGAGTTGTTCTGTTTCGAAAGAGAAATATGTGGCACATTCCTTGGATCGTACTGGATTCGAAATTCAGCTCTTAATCCGAGTAGAGCTACAAGAGAACACTAAATCAATAGGTCAAATTGTTCACCAGTTTCTTCCACGGCTGTAGTCATCTCCTGGTCTTTAATGGATCTTCTGGTCCTTGAGGTAAGTTGCTGCTTCCAATAGGAACTCTTGACTTTCATTTTTAATTTTATATTTTTGTTGGACTTCATGTGGTCGAGTGGTTCAGCAAGCTTGAATGCTAATCCAAAGGACCTGGTTCCAAGCTCTGGGAGTTGGGTTGTTGTACCTCTGAGCGGCATTTTTTTGCACACCATGGGCTAAATGGCCAGGTCACAAGGACCCCGAAGGCTCAGAGAAGGTTTGGGGAGGGGACCCACTGGAACAGCTGTTGGGAGACAGATGGTAGCGTCAAGGCCATCGAGCGTGTTTTTTAACGTGCACAGGGTATGGCTCTCCCGCACACGGCTTAACGCCCTATCCGACGGACGGCGGCCTTTGCAAGCCCATCGGTGTCCCCTACTGACCGTGGGCAGGGCGGGGAATTTTGCGGAAATAAATCTCAACGCTGACCCAGCTGGGAATCGAACCTGGGAACTACAGATTACGAGCCTGGCGCGCTACCGAATGAGCCACTCCCGCCCCAAGCTCTGGGAGAGGCATGGATGTTGTATTGTTTTCCTGCTGAGGTCCCTCCTTCCTCACAGAGGTTCTATGGCATCTAACTGGCAGGCTCCTGTCAGACCTCTGTGGCGAGCATCTGCATGAGGGGGATAGTTATTTATTTATTTTTTTAGTGGAATGCTACTACGAAGTTAGAAAATTTCTTCGTAGAAACTAAATAGACTGTTCTGAATATTATTTAAAAATTTTGTCATTTTTGAACTTTAGCGCCCCGTAAGAGTAAAGATAAATATTCAGAAAAAGGCAAATCGTAATATTTTATTAGTACGCAACACAACGGATATTTTCATTTTTCTCTTAAAATGTAATCGAATTTTCGACAGCTGATGTATTTGCTTTTGATTCTAGATGTTTACGCAGTATCTTGGGCATTAAGCGGTTCAGTTAACGTCTAACTTAAAGTCTAACTGGCGATTATTTAAGAGCTGCGCGAGGAATATTTTTCTCCAGAAAGAAGATTAATAAAAACAAATAGAACAATTGATCCAAAAACAATAGAATTATTTAAAAATAGAACAACTGACATTAACAACAGATAGAAAAACTGACTAGAGTGAGGTTTAGAAACTCAAACATTCATCTAACCTTAGTAAGAAGTAGGATATATCGAAAACATTCTATGTTAGGTCCTACTAAAGTATATTTCGCAACTAAATGTCTGCTGTTTTAGAGTATTTATATTTTACTTTTTAGGGATAAAACAAAAGTGTTGAATATCTACAAACGGATGGACAGATATGAAGCTTCAAAAAATCGATTTTGCTTTTAAGATGAGCAAAAGAGAAATCATAATGGGTTGAAAACATTAAACATACAATATAAATGCACTCTTTCATTAGAGTTATTGATGAGACAGGTAATAGGTTTGGTTATAAACAGAAAACTAAAGTGATGAAAATGGTCAGGCGGTATGTGGTTCAGTTAGTCTGAATGGCTGCGGTCTTGAGAAGGTGTCTCAGTTTAATTATCTTGGGAGTTATGTAACAGATACTGGTGATGTGCGTCATGAGATTAACAGACGAATAGGGATTGCTGCCGGGACTTTTAAGAATCTATGGAGATTGTGGAGAAACAGGCGTATACACCTAAAGACTAAAATTAGATTGTATAATAGTTTGGTTGCTTCTAGGGTTAGTTATGGTAGTGAAACTTGGACACTTTGTAAACAAGATAACAGGAAACTTGATGCTTTTGATTCTAGTTGCTTACGCAGTATCTTGGGCATTAAGCGGTTCAATTTTATAAGTAATAATGAGGTTAGGCAAAAGAGTCGGCAACCTCCTACAAGCAGCATATTGTGCAGGAGAATCCGTTGGTTTGGCATGTTGCCCGCATGGATAATTACAGATTAGCGAATAGGGTTATGAACAGTGTGCCTAAAAGCCATAGAAAGAGGGGGCGAAGTAGGATGTAGTGGGCAGACAATGTCAAACAGGACCTTGTTAGAATTGCTCAGAAGAGGTGTTAAGGTGGACAATCACACCCGATAAGGCATTATCAGAGCAAGAATCATTCAATATGAAATACACAAGTTACCTATCTCACTCTCGACGAAACTCACGTGTTCAGGTAATCTGTGCATTTACGACTGAGTGGATTTCTTTAATCTTCATCTCCGAAATGGAAACAGCAAATACACGGAATTCTAGAAATAAGTACAAGTGGTTTCCTTTGGAACCTTTTCTAAGCCCCATTCTAAAACCTGACGTTCAACATTATTTGTGTAGTATTTAAAGAATTAGGAAGCTATGGAAAGTCGTTCTTAGCTGTCGTAAGCTGTCAACATCATCGGTCGTCCTACACATTTTGTAAAATTTGGGTAAGAAAATAGTAAAGATTCACAAAGATAGCTTCTAGAAAGGATGTATTTTAGAACGGAGTTCAAGACAACGTTTATTATTCATATTAAGTTTCAGATAAATTCTTGAGAATAATAACACTGGTTTTGAATAGTATAGATTCCAACCTTTTCAGATATTGAATGAATATTGTTTCAAATAAAATTTAGCGGAGATTACATTAGATTCTGATCTTTAACTACACTGGCGGAAATTGAAAAAAGAACACCATTAACAATTGAAGCGTAATCTAGGAAATTTATTTAATAGAAACAACATGTTGAGAAAGGACAGTGATCACACGTGTGAAGTGATTCAATGTTTATTTTTACCTTTTAATGAGTATTACATTTTATAGAAGGCACATTTTAATAAGGTGTTGAACCTCCTCGAACAGCAATACAAGCTTCCAATCTGGCATGCAATTGGTCGTACAAATGCTGGATATCACGCTGGGGGATACCATTCCATGCGCTTTCAACTTGGACGCGTAATTCAGCGATGGTCGTGGCCTACCGCGGTCTGCCGAAGAGTTTTTGTCCGATCCAGTACCAGACATGCTCGATTGGAGACAATCGATTGGAGGCCGGAGAGCATGCTGGTCAAGGGAGTTGGTGCACTGCCTGAAGAGCATGTTGAGTTACCCAGGCGCAGGGTGGGTGGGGTTTATCCTGCTGGAATATCGCATTTGTGATTACACTCAAATATGGCAGGACGACAGGCTGTAAGGTGTCACTGAGGTACGTATTACTATTCAGTGTACCTTGTACAAACACCAGACTGGTACGAGAGTGATACCTAATCGCTCCCCACAGCATGATGTTGGTGTGGGCCCCGGTGTGGGCCCTGTGTGTCGCTGGCTGATGCACGATGGAAGATTGTACCACCATCGTACCACTCCCGATACCTCTGTCCCACGCAGTGTGCAATTTGACTAAAAGACCACCCTGCTTCCTGAAGACCCATTATACGACCTCGCTCAAACTCCGCTAACAGAACAAATGTTGCATGCCTGCGTCATTCAGGCATGGTCATTCTTCAAAGAGCACTGAACAACACGACACAAGTCGAATAACTTCTTTCTTCATGCTCTAGTCCTTAAATACGCTCTGCATACGTTTGCATGTTGTCGTCTTCAGTGACCTCATTATTTCACCCAACGACTGTCAATGTTGAATCATGGTTTCTGCTGCCCTTAACTATTAACATATTATAATATGATTTCCTAAAGGAATTCCTTCTGGGTGTTCTTTTTTTAATTTCTGCCAGTAATACACTGGCAGAAATTGAAAAAAGCTTAATTTAAAAGTTACGAAAGTCGAATGTGGGTAACCTCTTCGACTTTCGTAACTTTTTTTACTGGGAGGGGTGGGGGTCTCCCGTCCACAGGAGAAAGGGTGAAGAGAGAGCTGACTCAGTCAGGTAGGGCGCGAGGCGTCTAACCTAACGTTCCAGGTTCGAATCTTCATTGTGCCTGCGCTGAGGTTTGGGTTGTTTTACCTCTGAGCGGCACTTTTTTGCACACCATGGGCTAAATGGCCAGATCACATGGACCCCGAAGGCTCAGAGAAGGTTGGGGGAGGGGACCCACTGGAACAGCTGTTGGGAGACAGATGGTAGCCTCCCGTCAAGGCCATCCAGCGTGTTCTTTAACGTACACAGGGTATGGCTCTCCCGCACACGGGGCCACGGCTTAACGTCCCATCCGACGGACGGTGGCCTTTTCCAAGCCCATCGGTGTCCCCTACTGACCGTGGGCAGGGAGTTTTGCGGAGATAAATCTCAACGCTGACCCAGCTCGAACCTGGGAACTACAGATTACGAGCATGGCGCGCTACCGACTGAGCCACCCCCGCCCCATCCTGCGCTGAGGTATTCTGTTCTAACTCCCGCTCTGCCTTTGGTTAGAAAAGAGAAAACCATGGGATTTAGTCTTCGGACTTGCCGTCCATCGGATGTGACGTTAAACTGTGGTGTGTGCTTGAGAACCTTTCCTTGTAAACATTAACTCTTTCACTTTTTCCAAAACGGGCGGAGATTTTACGTGGACTTAACCAATCAATGCTATTCCTTCCTCTTCACTTCCCCCTTTAGTTTGGGATGTCTGGGTTTAGTAAAGAACGCACTCTAAGGCTTTAACGGGAATTCCTCTGTCTTCTAACAGCTGTCCAGTGTATTCCTTTTCCCTATCCAACCTCTGTCTTTGGGGTCTTGGTGATCTGTCTATTCAATCCATTCCGTGTACAAAGGTGCAGCTCAAAAGCAAACCAACCCAGTTCTACGCCCATAACTTCGAATGAGTACTAAAAACTCTATTTTAGAAGGTACAAAAGATTCCTAAAACGTCATTTTCTTTTACTTTGTATTTATTTTCTTTCATAAACTCGAACTACTTTTCTAGAATCTTTCCAGAATTTCTTCGTAGTTTGTTCTTTCAAATATCGTTCTTCTCTTTTTGAAGTCTTCAAAGTAACAGTATAAAATGCCAGTGATGTGATGAGTTTCGATCGTGCAAGACATCATCAGAGCTTTGTGTCCAGTCTGTCTCTCAAAATTTCTTTGAGTGTTCAGCGAAAACTCCATTTCTATACTTTTCTTTCACAATTTATTTAAGATCCGAAAACACTTCACCCTCCCCCCCAGTTTGTCCCAGTAAATTTCGCTTCAAATAATGTTAGCCCTGAAAACTCGGAAGCTTCTGTTTCTTTATTTTGCTTGGTGAAACAGGTTAATAATAGTCTTTGTTCGGTATGTTTACCAAAAAAAAAAAATTCTTATTTTTCTGCGAAAACTCATATTATTTCTCACAACAAAAATGCTTATTCCAAAATTTCTTCCGTTTATCTAACCAATGTGTGCAATCACTAAGTATTAAAGAATTGGGTTGGGTTGGTTTACCTCTGAGCGGCACTTTTTTTGCACACAATGAGCTAAATGGCCAGGTCACAAGAACCCCGAAGGTTCAGAGGGGGTTGGGGGAGGGGACCCATTAGAACAGCTGTTGGGAGACAGATAGTAGCCTCCCATCAAGGCCATCCAGCGTGTTCTTTAACGTGCATAGGGTATGGCTCTCCTGCACAGAGTGCCACGGCTTAACGTTCCATCCGACGGACGGCGGCCTTTTCAAGCTCATCGGTGTCCCCTACTGACAGTGGGCAGGGCGGGGAATTTTGCGGAGATAAATCTCAACGCTGACCCAGCTGGGACTCGACCTAGGAACTGCATATTACGAGCCTGGCGCGCTACTGAGCCACCCCCGCCCCCAAGTATTACAGAGAGAGAAATTTATTGATTAACAAATGTAAACCAAGAAATAATTTTCTCTCTTTTAAAACATAGTTGCCTTGTGTATTCAAGCCACTTATCGTTTGTTAATACTGAGTATAGGAAGAAAATTGTCTTGAATCGAATGGGATCCGCACATACTCCCTCCTAATAGCAGGTCAAGTGTTCTGGCCGCTGAGCTACCAGCCACTGATCAGGATTCCGCTGTTGTTTTTATTGCTAGTCTGAAGTTGATGTAATGATTACAGATAAGGTCACCATCAATCAAACATGTTCTAAGAGGTACACAACACTAACAGCATCCCAAGGAAATACAACTGACAATTTATTTAGCATATTTCTTTACATCGCTTCATGCATTGTGCAGGTTAGTTACCAATATTCGTTTTTTTTTTTTGTTTCACAGCGAATCACTGCTTTATATATTCAAGCGATTAGCTAACTACTAACAACAAGCCAATGCTAACATATTCCAACACGAACAATTTATGAAGAGATGTAAAAAAACACGAGTTGGATCGTCTGAGGTTACCACTACTGTTGTGCAGAAGGCTGTAACAGTTCCGAGAGAAGTGGATTTTATCGGCAGTCACCACATCTTCTTTACACTAAGGTACGAGACATAACAACAACTAGGGGAATTATATCAGCGGCTGGTTGTTGTCACCTCTGAGGAACGGTGGCACACAAGAGTTACATTGCTCAAAGTGAAAATCGCAACACCATGAAGGAAGTGATGTATGTGCCTGAAAGTGACAGGAAAAAAGTTTTGAGGATACATGTGCAAATGATAAAAAAACGGATCTCGAGAATACAAGGTAAATGCGTTTATTGTAGATTCCTCAGTACATAGTAAGCCCACCTCAGGCGGTTATTGTGTGGGACAGTTTATGAAACTCCCACGCAAGGGGCCATAGCTTTGTGATTCATCAGATGGACGACAGCATTCCAAAATTTTCATGCCAAAAAGCTTTTTCTGGAGCTTGGTGTAACTTACTTTTGTACATGGGAATTGACAACAGTGCTTAACATGCCTCATGTGACCATCTGTCTGACTATTGACAACACAAATATCAACTTCATAAGAAAATTATACACTATTTTAGAAATCATTACTCATGCATAATGAGTAATTCATAACTTATATAAATATTTTCCTTATTCTTAATGTTCACTTTATTATTATAATAAAACGAAATGTCGACATTTGCTGAGAAAAAGTCATTTTTGATTATTTTATGAAAATTAATTAACGGAAACACTTGCCTTTTTTATTTAAGCTGCAAAAAAGCAAATTTGTTAACATTATAAAATACAACGTATTCAAAAACTATAAAATACAAATTACATTTCATTTTCCATGCATAATAAATGCACAGAAAAAAAAACAAGCATCTATTTTTTTAATTTTAGACTGAACTTGGAATATTTTTGAAAGTTTTAAATTCTAAGATACTATTTAAAAATTATTTGAAAAAAGCAAAAAAACAATTCTAAATCGAAATGTTGCCGTACAGAATCAATTTCATTTTAAATCTGAAAGGACCCATATTATTTTTTAAATCAATATACTGAAAAATTATTCTTTAAAAAATATGTTTTTAAAGATTTAAGTTAATAATCAAAAGTGGAAAATTAAATTATCACAATACACCCACCTTGACCCACAATCCGCTGCACTTGACCTAAAAGCACTTACCTTTGTGTTTCATTGCTGTAAAAACATTGTTAATACAACAACATACAAAAATGTTACCTATGACTCATTCACAGACGCCGAACAATCTGATCCTTAAGGTAAAAGGAAACGACGTTACATTGACACTTTTCGCGATTTGCAATCATAGTTACCGATATAGCCAGACCGATAGGTGCGGTGACATCCGATAAGGATAAAGAAGCCATAATGCACCCACGTATCCATCATGTGGAACAAATCAAGGGCGTGAAAAGAGCACGGCACGTACAACGAACGAGTGCGAACAAATTTGCATATCCGAGCCATACAACGACCCATTCGCACTCGTTCGTTGCGCGTGCCTTGTCATTGTGCACTGCTCTTTTTACGCTTTTGATTTGCTCCACATGCTGGAATTTGCATGCGTGCATGCATTATGGCTTCTTTATCCTTATCGGACGTCACCGCACCTTTCAGTCTGGTTATTCTCGTCAACTATGGTTGAAAATCGCGAAAAGTATCGCTGTTACTTCGTTTCCTATTACCTTAAGAAATGGAACTTCGGGAAAAATCCTGTATTTACTCTCTTAAGAGCAGAGAAGTACAGTAACCTCTGCTTCAACGTTATAAATTAGCAAAGAACTCAAATGTCAATTCAGTTTAGGAAAAAGCTGTATTTTTAATGAAATGTTTAGTTAAAGCTGTATTTTTAATGAAGGAGAATGACGATACATACATACATATGAACTAAAACATAAACCTCAGTCCAAATGAAGTATGTAATTGAATATAAACATCAATGGGCAGTATGCTGTATAATAGGTCTCACTGAGGTCATCCGTTCGTATGCTAACGGTTCGATGGCTCTCGTTACCAATGCAAACTCTACTCTTAACATGCCTCGTAAAGTGAGCTGAAATCAGCCGTGCTAAGGTTAATTCGTTGCCGTTCTTGTAGGCTGTATCCGGACCTGGCTAAGTCCCTAACAAATTGCAAAGTTATTTACTTACAGTTCTTGACAAGGCCACAAGAAGTTCATCACAAATTCTGAGCAATACCTTGTCAGGAACTGTAAGTAAAATAAACTTTGCAATTTGATAGGAGCTTAGCTAGGTCCAGAGACCTTCGGCCACAGGATTGCAGCGAATTAGCCTTAATTATGGACTTCAGCTTACCTTACAAGGCACGTAAAGTTCAGACATTGCGTTGTCTAACTATCAATGGTGACGAGGTAACCGAACCGTTGCCTACGATCGGACGGCTTCGAGTCAAACAGCACTGCATACTGACCATTGGTCTCTAGATGCAATTTAGGTATTTCACCATCTTAGCTGAAATCTTAGCTGTAAATGTGAACACCTTCTTAGCTGAAATTTATTTCAGCTCTTGGTGTTCCCATTTTAGTTCACATAGCAAGTGTTTATATGTATTGCCATTCGTTCTCATTAATAATAAAGTTTAATAATTTTTTAAACTAAAATGCTTTTAATAGCAGGTTTTAAGACCATGTTTTTTTATTTCTTATGAGTACTTTTAAGCTTTTGTAAAATCGTTTCACTTAAATAATTAATAATAATTAAAAAGCTATTTAAGGTGATTTAAACATGAACATTTTATTTGTGAAATGTTAGCCGTATCATACAAAAGAAAGCAAAATAATTGAGAAGTTAAAAACATACAGGTGATGGCTACTCCCACTGCTCAATCAATTAGGAATTTCCACATTCTCAAATCCCTTATTGAAACAGCACTGAATTTAGCCACTTGATTTAAAGATCTGAGATAGAAACTTATAATGACACTATGAACTTTTTACCATAAATAAACTTATTCAACACAACTCGCATTAATAATACATTACTCTAAAATAAGGATAACTGACCTCTAAATCCACTGACATCAGAGTCACTGTTTTCTGCTAAAGGTGGTCCTTTTCTTATTTCTCCCTCGAGTTGTCCTACAGAATAAGCTGGATGATTAATTTCAGGCCCGCCCGAACAACAACTGGAAAAACACCGACAGGTTGTTTTTCCAGTTGTTTGTATTTAGGGCGGGGAATTTTTGCGGGGATAAATCTCAACATTGACCCAGCTGGACTCGAACCTGGGAACTACAGATTATGAGCCTGGCACGCTACCGACTGAGCCACCCCCGCCCCCATCCAACAGAAGGGATACTGTAGCGCAACTCCCCCGTAATTTGAATGCTGGTGACAGAAGTAATGTGTCACAACATACAATACATCGCACCCTGCTGAAAATGGGGTTGCATAGCACAGGCAGATCCTAGTGCCCATGCTAAACTCGGTTCACCTTCGAAAGCACCTAAAATGGGCACGCGTGCATCATCACTAGACCTTGAATGATTGGAAGAAGGTTGACAATGAATTGACATTTTAGACCCAGGGTGGGTGGGAAAAGACAATTTTTTGTTTTAACAGGTTGTTTTTCCAGTTGTTTGTATTTAGAGATAAATGAAAATATCTTTTCAGGGTTAGATAGGAATTGATAAAATATTATGGTTCGCCCTTTTGGAATCTTTCGAGCACTATAATTGCGCCCTGTAATGGTGAAAAAAATTGAATATACGAAAATTTCAAACGAATATTGCAACGATGTATTAAAGATGGAAATATGAAATTTTGGTGGTGGAATATGAGCTTTATAGTTTCCATTGGAAACAATGAAAGTGATATATTAGAAAACTTCTTTTTAATTTGATTGGTACTAATGAAATATAGCAATTCGCATTTTTCAAATACTTAGTAATTTTATTTCATATATCTTTACAGAACACTGAAACGATGAAACGGCAATGTTATTAACATGTTTTGAAAATAACATGTATAAGACATAATTTTGAAATATTAAGGGTAGTTTTTAAGAGTTATTCCACTACAGCAATAATCTACCCACATTTCCGAGAGAGGTTTGCGAAATGCAACTTTTTAGATTTAAGAATTAAAAGACGTATACCTTTATGTTGTATAATTACCAATGAAACACTAGTTGCATTTTTCCTATCATCTGCTAGCTCAAATTAAAACTTTTAAGGAATAAAACAGTAGCTAAAGACAAAACTTCTTTTTTTGAAAACGAAATTCTCATATGCGCCAGAGGCGATATGTGTCCTTCTAGTTTAGTATTCTTAGTAGTTTAAATATATGTCAAATGCACATTTATATACACCGAAGAGCCAAAACATTACGACCACCTGCCAATATGATGTTGGTCCTCCACGTTTTGCCAAAACAGGTCTTACCCGGCGAGGCATCGATGCTATAAGATTTCTAAAGTGCCTTGTGGTATCTGGTACCAACACGTTACCAGCAGATCCTTTAATTATTGTAAGTTACGTGGTGGAGCCGCCGCAGATCGGATATACTGTTCCAACACAAACAACAGATTATCGATTGGATTGATGTCGAGGAATTTGGAGCCCAGGGAAACCTGGAAGTTTTACCTGGAAGTCTTCCTCATGTTCAGCGAACCATTCTCGAACAATCCGG
The DNA here is from genome assembly GCA_038380435.1 of Ryuthela nishihirai. Classification (NCBI taxonomy): domain Eukaryota; kingdom Metazoa; phylum Arthropoda; class Arachnida; order Araneae; family Heptathelidae; genus Ryuthela; species Ryuthela nishihirai. The sequence continues at coordinate 24,101,293 of JAWZYU010000010.1, forward strand.
GCAGTGTGGCATGGCGCATTATCCTGCTGAAAGAAGGCACTACTAGAGGGCTATACCATTGCCATGAAAGGATGTGCCTGGTCTGCAATGATGTTTAGGTAGGTGGTAGATGTCATAATTTCTTGCACATGAATGACTGGACCCAGGGTTTCCCAGCAGAAATTTCCCAAAGCATTACACTTCCTCCACTGGCTTGTTTTTGTCCCATGGTGCATCCTGGTGCCAGCACTTACCAGGTACCCTGCCGTCCACATGGTGCAACCAGAAACGAGATTTCATCTGACCATCTCGTTTCCTGTTGGACCATGTGGACGATCAGGGACTGAAATTTTGGAATTTTCAACTTTTTCTACCGCTAGAGGGCATAATTATAGCTTTAGGGAGAATCGGAAAGAGCGGTCGTAATATTTAATCAATACTTATCCAACACAAAAGGAAATTTTAATTTATCTCTGTAAGCAAAAAAAGTTGGATGTCTACAAACGACCAAACAGACAGATGACGAAACGAATCTATTATCTCGTTTTCAACAAAAAACCAGATAGAAAAGCAGCTTGAAAGAATTGCCCCATTGCAATATGGTCATAGATTTAATACAATACAATATAACAATTAAAAAGACCCTTTTGCTCAGAAATTGATTACAATAACTAAAATTCTCAGTCATTCAGCAATAAAATGTTTAAGTTAAAATGCATATAATTTGAAGGATGAACTTCAAAATTCTTTGCTCAACGACAGAGAATTTTAGTTGTTGTATTTAACATATATACTATAGGGCCACTGAACAAATTTCAAAATTAGCAAAAACCATGTACAATATCACATATACTGATTCTTGGCGAAATGTTCAAGGCATTAAAGTTGCAATCTTCAGCTATGGGTTGAAGCATTTATGGAAACTTTGAGACTGTGCAGTTAATGCAACAGTTCTCATAGTTCACTGAGGTCTAAGTTACATCTCAACTAATATTCTATAAGATCACTGGTTGATTTTAATTGAAGTAAAATCAAGCAATGATATATGAGTATTATTGACACATAGCTGCAATTCTCAATTTTCAATTCAATTCAATTTTTATTCAACATAGATATGTATCAATACAAAAATTTATGAAATATACCCAGCTAAAGCAACTGAATACTTGAGCGCTGGTGTATAATTATAACAAAAATATAAATACAAATTAACAAGGCAACAATTGAAAATTGAATCAATCAAAGATTGTAGAAGTAAAAAAAATAGTTTTACATATAGTTATATTCGTTGTTTAATATCCATTCACAAAGAGATTTATTAAATAAATATTTTGAAGTAATTTTCTCCATTGTTTCTGGAACACTGTTGTATAATTTAGGCCCAATATAGTTTATATTACGGGTAGTAGCTTGCTTTGATATGCGTGGTATTTGCAATTTAAATAATAAGTCTCTAAGTGGTATATATATATCTGTGGAAAGTTGCTATAATGTCTAAGCTCTAGCTTGAAACCATATAATAATTCTACAATAAATAAACACCCCCTCAAGCAACTGCTTGCCACAGAGGTCTGACAGGAGGCTGTCAGTTTATATTCCATAGTAGAAGGTCTGAGAGGATGGCAGGCCCTCAGCAGAAAATCGACACAAACAGCCATGCCTTACCCGATATCCTTACCACATATCTTGAATATTTCTCTTTTTTAAACTCTCTTTGTCTGTGTGCATATAATATTTATACTGATGTATTTACTTTTCATATATATACCTTTTGCAAAATTGCTTCTTCTCACAGAAACACTGATTTCAGTAATTTTTTCTTTTAGAACATAAAACATAACAGAGCAAAAAATTAACATATGGTGAGCATACTTGTATAAAGAAACTATGTGTGATATTATCAGTATGGTAGTAATAATATCCTTACCATATACCTGACCATATATTTCTCTTTTTTATATATCCTTACCATATACTTCTCTTTTTTAAACTCTTGTTCTCTGTGTACAGTCGCTCAAAAAAGTATCCGAACACTATGGTTGATTACAGAATTCAGAAAAAATATCTGGCAACGATTTTTTTTAGAAATTAGTGATATGCAACCTTCGTGTCACGTGACACGAAGGGTGCCACATCACTAATTTCTAAAAAAAATCGTTGCCAGATATTTTTTCTGAATTCTGTAATCAACCATAGTGTTCGGATACTTTTTTGAGCGACTGTACATATAGAGCATCATTGTGTGCCTTATTACCAAAAGCAAATGATTGTATTTTGCTTCAACAAGTATATCGGTGATTTAACAAGCAAATAATACATAATGGCATTCTGCAGTTGTCACATTTCTCGGGGCGGGGGTGGCTCAGTCGGTAGCGCGCCAGGCTCGTAATCTGTAGTTCCCAGGTTCGAGTCCCAGCTGGGTCAGCGTTGAGATTTATCTCCGCAAAATTCCCCGCCCTGCCCACGGTCAGTAGGGGACACCGATGGGCTTGGAAAGGCCGCCGTCTGTCGGATGGGACGTTAATCCGTGGCCCCGTGTGCGGGAGAGCCATACCCTGTACACGTTAAAGAACACGCTGGATGGCCTTGACGGGAGGCTACCATCTGTCTCCCAACAGCTGTTCCAGTTTGTCCCCTCCCCCAACCTTCTCTGAGCCTTTGGGGTCCATGTGACCTGGCCATTTAGCCCATGGTGTGCAAAAAAGTGCCGCTCAGAGGTAAAACAACCCAAATGTCACATTTCTTATTCCAGTGCATGTTGCTTTAATAAGTTGAAACTTTTGCTCTCTCACGACAGTTCTCACATTCTCCTTGCTAAATTGCATTGATCTTTTATTTAGCTGGAACTAAAACACTTCTCAGGAAATTTCTACTTACAACATAAAATGTGATTGAATGAAAATTTATACATAGCTTATATATTACATCGTATACCGTGATGATCATTGTATACCACAAGCAGAAAAATTATTTCCTTATAACATTTGCTTGTTGCAGAAGTCTGATACAGCCTGCCATTAAAGCCGTAGATCTCTCTGGGAAAGACAAGACCTCAGCAGTAATCAAATATATAAAGAAGAAAGTTTGTTTGCTTGTTTGTTTGTTTGTTAGCTTAAAACACTCGGCCCCCAAAAGAGCTAGAGGCTCGAAATTTTGCACGAACGTTCCCTTCACCTTAATTTGAAAAATATATAAAAGATAATAAAAGAATATAAAAATAATTAATAAATGTTTTGAATATTATGTTAAGTAGTAAATAATTTTGTTAAATAATAATAATTCTTTAGTGCCTTTACGTTTTTTATGCACCTAAGACCATAGTTAATTTTCTTTTGCTACAGTATTACATATGTCTGGCAAATTTTATCCGAGGTACTCTGATGGGTGTCTCCGCAAAATTCCCTGCCCTGCCCACGGTCAGTAGGGGACACCGATGGGCTTGGAAAAGGCCGCCGTCCGTCGGATGGGACGTTAAGCCGTTTCCCCGTGTGCGGGAGAGCCATACCCTGTGCACGTTAAAGAACACGCTGGATGGCCTTCACGGGAGGCTACCATCTGTCTCCCAACAGCTTGTTCCAGTGGGTCCCCTCCCCCAATCTTCTCTGAGCCTTCGGGGTCCATGTGACCTGGCCATTTAGCCCATGGTGTGCAAAAAAGTGCCGCTCAGAGGTAAACCAAGGATTTGAATTATTTGAATCTTTATATATATGTGTGTGGTTTTATATCTTTGCAATAAATTAGTTCATTTATAATTTTTGTTGCTAAGAATTCTTTTGAACTCACACTGTTTTTCTATTAAAAATTCATAACAATACATATAAATTATTAATCAGAAATATATATATAATTATAAATATATATACTATACTAAAGAAGATAAAAAATGAAATAAATAAATCCCCCCTCAAGCAGCTGCTTGCCACAGAGGTCTGACAGGAGACTGTCAGTTTATATGCCACAGTAGGAGATCTGAGAGGATGGCAGGACCTCAGCAGAAAAACGACACACACATCCATGCCTAATCCGGGGCTCGAACCCAGGTCCCTTAGATCAGTAGCCAAGCGTACTAACCACTCGGCCACGGGATGGCTACTAAAGAAGATATCCCTCTGAAATTCCTCTTGATCGACGGCCGGTATCTCCGTGGTCCAGAGCACTTGACATGTCATTAGGTGTCGTGGGTTCGTATCCCACACTGCACAAGACAATTTTTCCTCTAAAATTGATCGACTTTTAATTCAGAGTGAAATCTTCTTTAATATATGAATAAATACGTCGAAAACGTCGCTTTAATCTAAAAAATATATACTATACACCATATATTAAAATAAAAGTATATGAATTGCGAAGCTATGTTTTGAATCTCATTGGAAAAAACAAAACAGAAAAATCTTTTCGGATTGAATCTCTTTGGAGTTGGCATAAAGCCTGCTTATCCGTCCATCGCGTTACATTTCTCGTGCTTAATGTGATGACGCTGTGCGTCATTAACCCATGCCCCAACGAAGGCGATTATTTGCAATGTAATCATATGATGAGGGGCTTGAAACAACAACTCATAGCTTGTTATCTGATGCTTCCCGCTGCGGAATTAATAATTCAACGTTGAACAGGCAACTGAACCTAGGAGAATTGGCTTAGAAACGGTTGCAATATACATGCTAATTAGAACGTCTTTGTCATGGAAATATCGTTATTATTGCGCTGTTAAAGAAGTTTCATTCCGCCTTGTGTTCGTGTTATGCGTGATCCCAACAGAAACCTCGCACCCTTCATTTAAATCAAGTGCAGCAGAAGTCAACTCTTGATTTTTGCATTTACGTCAGTAACGTTTTATATGCATTCATAAATGAAATGCGCAGAAAACTAGAAAATCGTTTGCGGAATGCAATTCAGTTGTAGAGAGGGAGAAATATCATTAAACTCGAGCAGTCCTTTTTTTAGATTTGTGAAATTCGGGGCATTTAGTTAATAATTAAAAGCAGAAAGAATTGTCAGAGATATGACATCTTATGCAATCTATACCGAACTAGACCTTGATCTAGTGGTGGGGGGGGGGGGGGAGGAGACTCTTTGAGATTGCTGTAAGGATAATGGAGGCAAAAGACGTTATTAAACTTGGACATACATGTAGTAAATGAGAGTTCTGGGCAATGTTAAAGTATAGGGTTGGGTTGGGTTGTTTTACCTCTGAGCGGCACTTTTTTGCACACCATGGGCTAAATGGCCAGGTCACATGGACCCTGAAGACTCAGAGAAGGTTGGGAGAGGGGACCCACTGGAACAGCTGTTGGTAGACAGATGGTAGTCTCCCGTCAAGGCCATCCAGCGTGTTCTTTAACGTGCACAGGGTATGGCTCTCCCGCACACGGTGCCACGGCTTAACGTCCCATCCGACGGACGGCGGCCTTTCCAAGCCCATCGGTGTCCCCTACTGACCGTGGGCAGGGCGGGGAATTTTACGGAGATAAATCTCAACGCTGACCCAGCTGGGACTCGAACCTGGGAACTACAGATTACGAGCCTGGCGCGCTACCGACTGAGCCACCCACGCCCCTAAAGTATAGGGAATCTCATATTAACCTATGGGACACTTTTGGGGAGATGAGCGTTGACCTGTTTTTCGGGAAGACGCTCTGCGTGAAAAACAGGACACGGGGTGTTTCGTTGAGAAAACGTTGCAGGTATCAACACTTCACTAAATTATTGGGCTGTTGGGGTGTAAAAATCCGGTAAACCCCTCGTGTCCTTTCACGCAGAGCTTCTTCCCCAAAACCAGGTCAACGCTCATCTCCCCAAAAGTAGGTTAACATGGGTTAACATGGGATTCCCTATACTTTAACATTGGCCCAGAACTCTCATTTACTACACTACTGACAAATATCATGCAATATTTTACAGAATTTTTTTAGACTTCTAAAACGAAGGGGGAAATGTTATACTGCAATGGAAATCTGGTCTCTGTCTACCCATCCCCCTGCCCTTTTACTTTTTTCCGGCAGGATTGCGTCACTTGTACTCCAGCTTTTTATTTTTTTCTAGATTCGGGCCTGTATCGAGATACACATTTATTAATAAATTCGGACTATGAGTTTATGCTCTTTAATTCTATCTTTTTACATAATTAACAATCGATGTTTTAAACTGAATTGAAAGTTTGGTTTTGTTCCTTCGATGTTATCATCATATGGACGGTTTTCACATCTTATGGACGGTTTCACTTCCTGCTGTCTGGGAATGCCACAAAACACATGGAAAATCAAATGGAATTTCATCAACAGCCCATGGATGTGACGTTTCCCGTACTCGACAATTCTGGGGTTTAGCATTCTCATTCAGTTTGAAGTGTTCATCTCATAGACGGTATCAAGTCCTACGAAGATCTGAAAAAAAGGTTAGCATAAAATTCGCTGTCTCTAAACAATGATAAAAATTGAACGTTCGAAAAAATTTTACATTTAAGAATAAATTTTTACCAATATATTTTCAGACGAAAGACAGCATTCCGTCTTCAGTGATGAGTATCTCATTCTCAAGGCAGGAAATATCATTCTGTCGATTGCCTCTTGGTGAATCGTCCCCTGACAAGAGAATACAATTACAAGCATCTTTATCCCAATCCACTTTTACTCAATGTTATGGACCTGTTCTGCTATTGCGTTGTTCGTTTCTTTTATGGTCTTTAAACATCGAATGCCCGAATAGTTTTTACCAAATTATTACATATTTTAGAGAATTTGTCTCTCTGTTTGATCGTCAACTCCTCCTAGAAAAATATGAAATATTAATAAATATATATACTAATATATAATAATAATAATGTAAACTTCTGCCCGTGGTCGTCGCCGGTGAACCTCCGTGGGTAGCAGCATAATTGGTACATTTTTTTTTTATCTCACTTGTCCAGATGAGGAATACTAACGGTGGCATAAACGTGACACTATACTTACGTAATTAATATATACATGTTTGAAAAAATCAATGGGCAAGGTCTACTATTGATATAATTAACATTGCAGTGAAAGGTGGTCACCAGGCGTCCCTCACTCATTTCCGGCCAAAATTGCACAAAAGTGGCAATGGGGGGCTTTTGTGGCGACCACCCCTACAGCATTACTTTGTGCTTCAGACCATTCATGGGGTCATAAAAGACCACTGGGGATGGTTTTGTAGCACTCTGGGACCAAGAGAAAGAGCAAACAGAAAAAATGGTGTCAAGGAGGGTGTGTGAGGGAAAGAAAATTGCCTGAGAACCCGAGGTCCGATTCCCTCATTGATAGCTGGTATTTGTTCTTCTGAAATAAGAGTATCTAAAAATATGAGTGAAAGCGATAAAAAAAAAATGGTTACGGGTAGGGGGGGGGGAGCAGAAGTTGTTGAAAATGTGAAACATTGTTTTTGGTTTATCTGTTGGAGATGAGGGGCGGGGGTGGCTCAGTCGGTAGCGCGCCAGGCTCGTAATCTGTAGTTCCCAGGTTCGAGTCCCAGCTGGGTCAGCGTTGAGATTTATCTCCGCAAAATTCCCCGCCCTGCTCACGGTCAGTAGGGGACATCGATGGGCATGGAAAGGCCTCCGTCCGTCGGATGGGACGTTAAGCCGTGGCCCCGTGTGCGGGAGAGCCATACCCTGTGTACGTTAAAGAACACGCTGGATGGCCTTGACGGGAGACTACCATCTGTCTCCCAACAGCTGTTCCAGTGGGTCCCCTCTCCCAACCTTCTCTGAGCCTTCGGGGTCCATGTGACCTGGCCATTTAGCTCATGGTGTGCAAAAAAGTGCCGCTCAGAGGTAAAACAACCCAACCCTGTTGAAGATGCAGTGAAAGGTAGAATTTTTTGATATTTTGTTTAATGTAGGGAAAGTGAGAATAGATAGGAAGGTTTGTGAAAGAAGAGGGGGGAGAATTGAGAGTGGGGGTAGCAAAGAGAGTTTTGTGAAAAAGGAAGGAGTGAGATAGTGGAAAAAAGGCAAGGGTAGGGGAAAAGGTAGGGAAAGGTGAAATCAAAAGGTTGTGGAGCTGTAGTGGACCAAGGAGAGGGGGCAGGGGGTTAAATTTATTAAAACATATAAACAAAGGCCTCACAAGGATCTACAGAGCAAGGCTAACACTTAGCCTGAAGTGGCAGTCAGACTTCCTGCCTCACCTTCAACCTCCAAGACCTCTTTCGTCTCCAACGGCCAGCGAGAGAGTGACAAGGGTCAGGATCACGCGTCGAGTCTCCAACTCCCGGCGGCCCCTCAGCAGACCGTTGATTCCTAGAACTGTTGGCCAGCCGAGCACAGGACTTACTTTCCACGAAACAGGAATGCCTCACCTGGTCCTCATTGTCGCAATGGTGCCATGTTATCGTTTGGAGAGGGGAAGCCATGGGATGGAGCAATGGCTATGCCCAACAGCTCTCCCTTTTACTTGTGTACAGTTTAGATCTAAATAGAAGGATGACGCAGAAATGACGCCCCCGTCCTCCTTGCTGATAGTGAGACTCCTACGAACAATAATATACAAATAAATAAAAAAAATTGCACTGAAAAACTTTCCATTTCCTCAAAACTTCTGAATCATGATTAACAACCCATTTTGAGACAGAGGTCCACGTGTTTTCAGTCAGAAATATTCGAAAAGAGAAGCTTGGGTTGTTTTACCTCTGAGCGGCACTTTTTTACACACCATGGGCTAAATGGCCAGGTCACAGGGAGCCCGAAGGCTTAGAGAAGGTTGGGGGAGGGGACCCACTGGAACAGCTGTTGGGAGACAGATGGTAGCCTCCTGTGAAGGCCATCCAGCGTGTTCTTTAACGTGCACAGGGTATGGATCTCCCGCACACGGGACCACGGCTTACCGTCCCATCCGACGGACGGCGACCTTTCCAAGCCCATCGGTGTCCCCTACTGACCGTGGGCAGGGCGGAGAATTTTGCGGTGATAAATCTCGACGCTGACCCAGCTGGGACTCGAACCTGGAGCGCTACCGACTGAGCCACCCCCGCCCCTAGGAGAGAAGCCATGACATTGCTATTGTTCAGAAAATAGAGGCCTAACCAACAATGAACTATTCTTCAATTCAGTCTCATTGTGACTTTCTGCTTTCTTGCTGTTATCACTAATTGTTGTATTCTTTCATGAACACGTGATCGAAGTAACAATTTGCATGATTCTTTTGTATAGCGCCACGTTTCACCTGGAGGCATTTCTTTAATTATATTCTTCCGAGTGTCATTCCATTCCGCATTTCATGACTTTTCTACTTTCCAAAATTTCATCTCTTGGTGCAATTCCACTGGTGCAATTTATTTATAATCGCGCCGCGTTATAAAAATGAAGTTCTAAGTTTAGCAGTTTTACAACAAATTCTTAAATTATTTGCACAACATACCATAACCTTACCCAAGTCTTTCATTAATATATTTCTTAAACATTATTGTTTTTCCTTCATTAATATATTCATTGAAACTACCACATAGTCTTATTTATTCACTTTAAACCATTCTTTTTGTTCACGCTCTGTCGGCTTTCACATTAATTACCATACCTCAAACGCTAGGGGTGGTGGACTTCAGATCAGCAATGCTTATCTTCATTAGCACTTTATTACTAACTCAGCTGACAAACGCGAGTTTACTGTGGGAGGGAAAACTAATTGCTGATAAGGGAGCAAGGTTAAACATTTCGTTTTTTCTCACGGAATTAATGTTAGCATGCAGTGAAACACTAAAGCTTATTGATTTACAAAAAGATAGCTTTTTAATTCTACATAACCGCCCCGTAATCGAGTGGTTTGTGTTGTGTTGTTTTACCTCTGAGCGGCACTTTTTTGCACACCATGGGCTAAATGGCCAGGTCACATGGACCCCGAAGGCTCAGAGAAGGTTGGGGGAGGGGACCCACTGGAACAGCTGTTGGGAGACAGATGGTAGCCTTCCGTCAAGGCCATCCAGCGTGTTCTTTAACGTGCACAGGATATGGCTCTCTCGTACACGGGGCCACGGCTTAACGTCCCATCCGACGAACGGCGGCCTTTCCAAGCCCATCGGTGTCCCCTACTGACCGTGGGTAGGGCGAGGAACGTAATCGAGTGGATAGGGCACTTAGATACAGATCAATGGAATCTGGGTTCGAGTCCCAGGTAATAAAAATCTTTAATAATAATAATAATAATAATAATAATAATAATGAAATATAAAGATAATTCAATATAAACATAAATAAAAAATTCAATGAAACACAAACCTCAATTTCAAAGAAACAACGCAATTTCAGGAGAAAAAATAGTTCCGGTTCGTGTAGAAACCAAGGAGTATCTAATTCAGATTTCAGTTTTAATTATTTCATTTAAAATTCATGGCAAGCCTGCTTAATGGCCTTTAATCTCAATTGAAAACAATATTAATGTAGTAATAATAAAAACTTAGTGTATAAGAAAAAAAAAGCTACATACGATTGCAATCTGAATATTCCTTCATAACTGTTTAACATAAAAATAAATCCCCAAACCTTTTCTTAAATTAACTTCCAATCTTGTTTAAGATATATATAAGTATATAATAGCATTACTATTACACTGTAAATCCCTTCTTTTAGCAATTGTTGCTGTTCGTGCAATTGAAACTTTCAAATCCACTGGCAGCACTATTGCTAAGAGAAAGAATTTACAGTGTTATATATTGTTGCGAATTACAAAATATGGATAGCACTGGGCGTGAGTTTTAATAAGTATATTTTAAAACCAATTGTAATACAATGCAAATCGTTACAAAGAAAATATGGATGTAGTATCTCATAAACAAATTAACTACTAACATGCAAAAAACATCAATCTTCATGCACAGAGTACTCAACAACAGCTCTGTCTATTCTATTAAATACTACCTTTTCAACCTTGTTTACCATGTCATTTGAACATCTTGAGACGTAAACAAATTATCGTCCTCTGCTAGTTCACTAAACTTTCCACATTAGTAAAATAATACGAGGACCGTCCGCGCACACAACACATGAAAGATTCTTCTTGTCTTTTACTTATCGCGACTGACTCAGACCATCTGAACAACCTTTCAGATCTCAGAACTTTAACACACTGCACTGCTATATTTTCATTCTTCTTTTCAGAATTGTTCTAAGTTCCAAATCGTTGGCTAATTGAATCTCACGCAGAAGCACACACGAGGGCTCCAGTCACGTTAACTCGTGAAGTCACTGCAGCGCGTTCATCCGTCGCAACAATATCTTCGAATTGTATAGCACCGTGATACTATGTTTGTTTTTTTCCATTCTTGTATTTAGATCTAAATTGTACACGGTTTTGGGGCTATGTATGAAAAAGTTGGGTTGGGTTGGGTTGTTTTACCTCTGAGCGGCACTTTTTTGCACACAATGGGCTAAATGGCCAGGTCACATGGACCCCGAAGGCTCAGAGAAGGTTGGGGGAGGGGACCCACTGGAACAGCTGTTGGGAGACAGATGGTAGCCTCCCGTCAAGGCCATCCAGCGTGTTCTTTAACGTGCACAGGGTATGGCTCTCCCGCACACGGGGCCACGGCTTAACGTCCCATCCGACGGACGGCGGCCTTTCCAAACCCATCGGTGTCTCCTACTGACCGTGGGCAGGGCGGGGAATTTTGCGGAGATAAATCTCAACGCTGACCCAGCTGGGATGTGAACAAGTAAATATGCACTGTGAAATTACGTTTTACTCTCCTCGTATCCTAAACTGATGAAGTGTGAGGCAACCAATGTTTATTCATAAACAAAAAGTGTTAAAATTTTATATAAATAAATAAATCTCTCTTCAATAACTGTCTATTTGTAAATGTTTGTATTTTAAATGCTGACTTATAAATTTTTTATGAACAAAAAATAAATTATGCAAATTGCTTTCATAATTATCTCCCCAAACACATATTGTAACGAGGAAAAAACTATCTGTATTATACCGACAGGCTGCTATGAAACCTCTATGGCAAGCAGCTGCTTGAGGAAGAATTTATTTATACACCGAAGAGCCAAAACATTATGACCAGCGCGCCTTTATGCAAATCGAAGCAACTTCAGGTAAACGACGGCGAGTATGAAGGTAATGAAACAGTATAAATAACACCCGATACTGAGCGTTGTTTATCTGTTTTATTCTTGCTCTCCAGATGGGAAAGACAACTGGCCTAACTGAGTTTGACAAAGGCCAAATTGTAATGACCAGACGACTGAGTCAGAGCTTTCCTAGACGGCAAGGCTTGTGGGGTGCTCACGATCAGCCATGGTTAATACCTTCAAAAATGGGTCCGAGGAGAGAAACCACGAGCCGCTGCCAAAGTGGGGCGACCACGGCTCATTGATGCTAGAGGTGAGTGAATGCTATCCCGTATGGTACGTGTCAACAGAAAGGATACTGTGGCGCAACTCGCCTGTAATTTGAATGCTAGTGACGGGAGTAATGTGTCACAACACACAGTGCATGAAAACCTGCTGAAAACGGGGCTGCGTAGCCACAGACCACTTCGAATACCCATACTAACCTCGGTTCACTGTTGAAAGCGCCTATAATGAGTACCCGAATATCAAAACTGGACCTTGAATGATTGGAAGAAGGTAGTCTAATCCGATGAATCTCGTTTCCTGTTGCACCATGTGGATACGTGTGTGTGGTTTACCTGAGGAAATGTTGGCACCAGGATGCACCTTTTGATGAAAATTTGCCGGTGCAGGAAGTGTAATGCTTTGGGCAATGTTCTGCTGGGAAACCCTGTGTCCAGCTATTCATCTGCAGGAAACTATGACGTTTACCACCTACCTAAACATCATTGCAGACAGGTACACCCTTTCATGGCAATGGTACAGTCGCTCAAAAAAGTATCCGAACACTACGGTTGATTACAAAATTCAGGAAAAAAATCTGGCAACGATTTTTTTAGAAATTAGTGATCTGGCAACCTTCGTGTCAGACACGAAGGTTGCCAGATCACTAATTTCTAAAAAAATCTTTGCCAGATTTTTTTCCTGAATTTTGTAATCAACCGTAGTGTTCGGATACTTTTTTGAGCGACTGTACATCCCTCTAGTAGTGCCATCTTTCATCAGGATAATGCACCATGCCACACTGCCCGAATTGTTGAAGAATGGCTCGGGGAACATGATAAAGATTTTCAGGTATCACCCTGGCCTCAAAATTCCCCAGACATCAATCCAATTGAGCATCTGTGATTTGTGTTGGAACAGCATATCCGATCTGCGTCATCTCAACCACGTAACTTACAAGAGTTAAAGGATCTGCTGGCACTGTGTTGGTACCAGATACCACAAGACACCTTTAGAAATCTTGGAGCGTCCATGCTGTTTTGACGTCATGTGGATGACCAACATCATGTTAGGCAGGTGGTCATAATGTTTTGTCTCTTCATTATATATATGTGTATATTTATTTGGAATTTTTCGCTTTCCAATGCATTTCTTTGTTCTGAAACAACTCTTCTACGGTTTCATGGAGCTTGCTGATTTCTTTAGCTTTGTTTCGGAACGAACGGTTTTTCTCCGTTGTCCTCCTTCTGTTCATCTGTAAATATTCGCTTTTTTATTATTAGAGACAAATGAAACATATTTTTGTAGTTAGACAGGTACTAATTAAATATTAGGATTCGCATTTCCAGAACCTTCCAATTGTTTTGGTTTGCACTGTTAGAGCTGAATTTGACAAATAGGTTATCCTTAAGCGACTATTGCAAATGGTTTCATATGCAACAAAGATGTGTGCACAAAATTATTGTTTAGAGTTTAAACAATCTGAAAATACAATCTAGCCATGCCTCGGCCCTTAGGGGTCTTTATTGCCCGGCCCGTTAGCACATTGTGGGCGCAAAAGTGACGCTTAGACACAAAACAACCCCCACCCATCTACACGTATGAGAAAGTTTCTGCAATGTGTTCTGCATACGTATTTTTAGCATAGATAGCGATTTATTTAGTTTCCATTGCTTTCACACTTGAATATTAACATCTCATTTTGAGTCAAGTAATAAGCTTATGGAAAATTTTGCACAACAGCTCAAATGACAGAGGAATCCCAATGCTTAATTAATTAATTAATTAATTAATTAATTAATTCATCATTTCTTAACTTCGTAGCTGCTTGTTCAGCTTCTAGGGACAGTGTAAGACGCGTCCTCATTAAGAAGGCTCATTATTATGTCTTTGTTAAAATTAAGACAATAGATTATGCAAATCATGCAGGGTCAGGGAAATATCCGTCAACTAGCATGTCAACAACATGTATGCATAACAGAATATGTCTTTAAAATATGGTTGCATACATTGTGTGTACTTGTAACAATACACAGAGGCATCAGAAAACGTTATCTAGATGATTTATTGCATAATGTGTTTATTATTAATATGTATATATACAATTTTAAACATTAAACATTGTACATCTTGTTTAATAATAAAATCACTATACTATCTAGCTGGTGTCCATACTTCTTTAGAAAAAGAGTCAAAAGGCTCTTAATTATGACGGAAGTTTAATATTAGCCTGAGAATAAACAATGCAAAATATGAATTAGAAGGTTCAAACTAGATTAGGAATAAACGATGCTTTTCTTAAAATTGTTCATCTACAGCTGAAAAATGAAAGGCATTTTTGGGTAATAAAAAATGTTACGTATTTGGCGCATGCTAAAAAAAAATACCCCCAAATTCTGTTTACAACTTCCATCTACCATAACTTAAAGCAATGTAGAGATTTTGTTTGTGCAAGGAACGTGGGATATGGAAGGATTTATCACCTCCAAATTTGGCGTTAGATTCCTATTTATTAAAATATACACCCTTTTTTTAGAAGCTCATCACTGTTCCCGAGCAATGTAGAACGTGTCCTTCTCTTATTGGCTGCTGAATGCGACTAATATTTTCCGGTAGACTTGCGGAAAGAGTTAAAGTTTTATCCATATTCGTAAGGTATCAGGGTTGTTTTGGGTTGTTTTACCTCTGAGCGGCACTTTTTTGCACACCGTGGGCTAAATGGCCAGATCACATGGACCCCGAAGGCTCAGAGAAGGTTGGAGGAGGGGACCCACTGGAACAGCTGTTGGGAGACAGATGGTAGCCTCCCGTCAAGGCCATCCAGCGTGTTCTTTAACGTGCACAGGGTATGGCTCTCCCACACACGGGGCCACGGCCTAACGTCCCATCCGACGGACGGCGGCCTTTCCAAGCCCATCGGTGTCCCCTACTGACCGTGAGCAGGGCAGGGAATTTTGCGGAGATAAATCTCAACGCTGACCCAGCTGGGACTCGAACCTGGGAACTACAGATTACGAGCCTGGCGCGCTACCGACTGAGCCGCCCCCGTAAGGTATCAGTATCCGCGTATATTGGCTAATACTTGAAAATACTTAAGGTCTGATATATGTTTGCGGATAAAGGAAATCAATCTAATGTTTTGCTAATGACTGATAATTAACTAACAATAACATAACATACCATGATTAAATATCATATATTTCAGAAAATTATACCTTGCTAAATATTGGATTATGATTTACCAAAATATAAAATAATTTTGGAAATTCTTCTAAGTAAATTTCACTTTTTTAAATGCAGGCTGTTGGCGATTATGGAAAGACTTTTTTTTAATTATCCAGTACTTCTCCTTTATATTTCACCCTGTAAACTTCGTGATTTTCACAGATTTATTTCCAGTTTTCTACTCAACGCTACTGTAATTTTTTTGAACTTATATTTGCTTCGTCAGCAAAAAAATCACTTCTTTCACGTAAGTTTTTCTTAATTTGTGGCTTTATAACCAATTTATTTTTTTTAAACGAATATCATCATTGAATTTTTTGGGGCGGGGGTGGCTCAGTCGGTAGCGCGCCAGGCTCGTAATCTGTAGTTCCCAGGTTTGAGTCCCAGCTGGGTCAGCGTTGAGATTTATCTCCGTAAAATTCCCCGCCCTGCCCCCGGTCAGTAGGGGACACCGATGGGCTTGGAAAGGCCGCCGTCCGTCGGATGGGACGTTAAGCCGTGGCCCCGTGTGTGGGAGAGCCATACCCTGTGCACGTTAAAGAACACGCTGGATGGCCTTGACGGGAGGCTACCATCTGTCTCCCAACAGCTGTTCCAGTGGACCCCTCCCCCAACCTTCTCTGAGCCTTCGGGGTCCATGTGACCTGGCCATTTAACCCATGGTGTGCAAAAAAGTGCCGCTCAGATGTAAAACAACCCAACCCATCATTGAATTTTCAAATCAGTTTTTTTCATTATTTGGTTGTTGGGTTAGGTTGTTTTACCCCAGAGCGGCCGTTTTATGGCACACAATAAACTAAATAATCACATCACGATTACCTCGAGTGGTCAGAGAAGGTTGGGGGAGGGGACCACTGGACAGGTGTTAGGAGGGAGAGGTAACCTCCCGTCAAGGCCATCCAGCGTGTTCTTTAACGTGCACAGGATATGGCTCTCTCGCACACGGAGCCTCGGCTTAACATCCCATCCTACCGATGGCAGCCTTTCCAAGCCATCGGTGTCCCCTACTGACCGAGGGACAGGGTGAGGGTTTGAAGGAAATAAATCTCAAAGCTGGCTCAGGTGGCACTCGGACCTTGGGACTACAGATTACGAGTCACCATCGCCACTTTTAAAGTAATTTTTTCAATCATGTCTGCCATCAGTAAAGCAGTAATGTTTGCTCATGTTAGTAGAGATTTTTACCGCTATCCGTAACATCAATTTTTCATCTGCTGTTTCATCGCTCTCTGTGTTAGCATTAGTCTTTTATCCGCGAAGGGCTCCAAATACAGAGGTGAATTCTTGGTTAAAATAACAGCAATATATTGTTTTAGTACTAGAAAGAATTTCTGAAGGAATTTATGAATTATCGGACGACACATCATTTTACAACTAATAATTTTGCCAAATTGTTTTGAACGGACATATCGTTGAGCGCGGGGCGGGGGTGGCTCAGTCGGTAGCGCGCCAGGCTCATAATCTGTAGTTCCCAGGTTCGAGTCCCAGCTGGGTCAGCGTTGAGATTTATCTCCGCAAAATTCCCCCCCCCCTGCCCACGGTCAGTAGGGGACACCGATGGGCTTGGAAAGGCCGCCGCCCGTCGGATGGGACGTTAAGCCGTGGCCTCGTGTGAGAGCCATACCCTGAGCAAGTTAAAGAACACGCTGGATGGCCTTGACGGGAGACTACCATCTGTCTCCCAACAGCTGTTCCAGTGGGTCCCCTCCCCCAACCTTCTCTGAGCCTTCGGGGTCCATGTGACCTGGCCATTTAGCCCATTGTGTGCAAAAAAGTGCCGCTCAGAGGTAAAACAACCCAAACCAAATCGTTGATCGTTTTATTTACAAAGGAGAATAATAATATATCATTTCTGACGACATGGGTTGCTAGTTTTCAAAAAGTATAAAGCTTTTTATTTTCCATTTTGAGCAACCCTTAGCACGCCCGGGTAAGGCATAGACATTTGTATTGTCTTTCTGCTGCGGTCTCGCTCACAAATTTTCTCAATGGCTTATTAAACTGACAGACACCTGTCAGACCTCTTTGGCAAGCAGCTGCTTGACGGGTGATTTATTTACTTTTTATCAACTTTTAACAGTGGAAATTCGAACTAACGAGTGACTTGGAAAATGAAAACAGTAGTATTTAATTAGTATCGGTGTCTGTCATTCACGCGGTCATTTTATCGCGACGTCAGTTCATCTAAAGTTAAGTCATCGCCACACCAATTTATCACAATGATAGAGATAATGTTCTATTGAGTTTTTACATCTGTGCAAATATGAACTCTCTAGAAACAGTTAATTTTGACCTTTGAGAAGTAAAATTGGGTCATTAGAATTTGTCTCTGAAATTAATTAAACCTTAAAGACTGAGTATTGTTTTCAAACCATTTAATAAAATAAGCATTTTAAAAGTTTGCGTAATGATTATTTCAATATTAGGCAATTATGAATGACTCTTATGAAAGATAATTTGTTGTTAAATATTTAACTGTAACTCTTTAAATACCGAACAAATTTGCTGAAAATCGAGATTTGATTATGATCTTTAATTTATCTTTCGTCCTATTTTTCCATTATTTGCATATTTTAGAAGTTATAGCGCTTCAAAGTTAAATTCTCATTGAGATAATATGGAAATCTCTGTTTCATTATTGGGTTGTTTTACCTCTGAGCGGCACTTTTTTTTTTTTGCACACCACGGGCTAAATGGGCAAGTCACAAGGACCCCGAAGGCTCAGAGAAGGTTGGGGACCCACTGGAACAGCTGTTGGGAGACAGATGGTATCCTCCCATCAAGACCATCCAGTGTGTTCTTTAACGTGCACAGTGTATGGCTCTACCGCACACGGGACCACGGCTTAACGTCCCATCTGACGGACGGCGGCCTTCCCAAGCCCATCGGTGTCCCTCTAATGGCCGTGGGCAGGGCGGAGATAAATCTCAACGCTGACCCAGCTGGGATTCGAACCTGGGAACTACAGGTTACGAGCCTGGCGTGCTACCAACTGAGCCACCCCCGCCCCTCTGTTTCATTATTGTATTGACCTATTGTTACTTAGATAATATCTAACTTTCATTGCATAGTTTATGCCTCCTGCATAGTAACAGGGGGTTCGATTGTTTTACCTCTAAGAGGTGCTTTTGTGCACAAAATTGGCTAAATGGCGGGGCACAAGGACCCCAGTGGTTGAGAGAAGGATGCGTAAGAGGACCCACTGGACAGCTGATAGGAGACAGATTGCTTAATATTGAAATAATTATTACGCAAACTTTAAAAATGCATATTTTATTACTTGATTGAACGATACTTGTTATTTACATTTTAATTAATTTTTGTGACAAATTTTTATGACGCATATTTTACCACTGAAAAGTCAATATTAAATAATTACCTCTAGAGAATTCATTTGAGCACAGATGTAGAAAGTCAATTAAACCATCTTTCTAACACGGCGATGAAATGACCTCGCGATGAATGGACGTTACTATAAATTAACGTAAGATGACTTAATCGCGATGAATTGACGTGAGATGAATTGACCGCGATTAATTGACGTGGAACCATTAATATCAACATGACACAAAAATAAATTTATATTTCTGCAAACAAAAAAGTGGCGCTTTTTTCCACCCTCTCAGGGTAAGTGAACAATCATTGTTACCAGTGTAAACTTCTTCACCATCACATCCTATCACCAAAATTGCAAATAACTAACATAAATAGATCATTTTCAAAATCTGTTTAAATATTTTGGGTTGGGTTGTTTTACCTCTGAGCGGCACTTTTTTGCACACCATGGGCTAAATGGCCAGGTCACATGGACCCGAAGGCTCAGAGAAGGTTGGGGGAGGGGACCCACTGGAACAGCTGTTGGGAGACAGATGGTAGCCTCCCGTCAAGGCCATCCAGCGTGTTCTTTAACGTGCACAGGCTATGACTCTCCCGCACACGGGGCCACGGCTTAACGTCCCATCCGACGGACGGCGGCCTTTCCAAGCCCATCGGTGTCCCCTACTGATGAAACGTGGAACAGTTGAGTGTAATGTAGAGGCCAGTACAGGCAGGTTGCGGTTCTGGCAAAATTTTTTTTTTTTTCATACTACACAAGAACGGGTCATTGAGTTCAGCTTATGACAGAAATCATGCCACTGAGTTCTTATGAATTCTGTGAATTTTCTTGTCCTTCTTGTAATTTATAAGGTCTTTTAAGTGACCACTTCTCCATGCTTTTCTCTCAGCTCTTCTTTCACTAATAATTTATTTGATTTGAAGTGGAAACCAAGAAACACCAGGGTGTAGAAAAAGTAGTTGTGATTTTGTTTTTCACACTGAAAAAACAGTTTCACTGAAAGATCTTCTATTGAAGAATTGCGATATAAGTTATTGGTAGAATTGCGATATAAGTTATTTTACTTGAAATGTTTCCAATTAGTGAATTTAAGGAGAAGTTTCGGACATTTCATCTCAGATGTCTCTACTGATTTCAATCGGAAAGCGATATAAGTTATTTTACTTGAAATGTTTCCAATTAGTGAATTTAAGGAGAAGTTTCGGACATTTTATCTCAGATGTCTCTACTGATTTCAATCGGAAAGCGATATAAGTTATTTTACTTGAAATGTTTCCAATTAGTGAATTTAAGGAGAAGTTTCGGACATTTTATCTCAGATGTCTCTACTGATTTCAGTCGGAAAGCGATATAAGTTATTTTACTTGAAATGTTTCCAATTAGTGAATTTAAGGAGAAGTTTCGGACATTTTATCTCAGATGTCTCTACTGATTTCAATCGGAAAATGTTCACTGCCAAGACATTCTGGAAACGTTTTCCACGAGAAATGTTGAACTACGGAGTTAGAAGAAAGAGAAATATCGATGGCGCTTTCAGTCTACCATTAAGAGCAACGAGATTAAAAGCAGGAAATAGCTATTCAAGGATGAGCCCTCTGATATCCGTGGAGTGTCCTCCCCATGATTTGCAATGAGCATTCTGATCTCCGCTGATTATCGAAAGTTCAGGAATTAGTTGGAAAGCATATTTATAGTCTCGGAAATGAATGTTTATTCTTGGGTTGTAAAGAGAGACAATGCAAACGTTATATTACGGATCTAGACTTGGAACTCAATGATCTCAAGAAAAGGGTTTCTTCTTTTAACAGGGATAGGTGTGTGTGGCAAAGTGTTATGAATATATAAAGTCACACCTCCTCTACTGGGGGCGGGGGTGGCTCAGTCGGTAGCGCGTCAGGCTCGTAATCTGAAGTTCCCAGGTTCGAGTCCCAGCTGGGTCAGCGTTGAGATTTATCTCCGCAAAATTCCCCGCCCTGTCCACGGTCAGTAGGGGACACCGATGGGCTTGGAAAGGCCGCCGTGCGTCTGATGGGACGTTAAGCCGTAGCCCCGTGTGCGGGAGAGCCATATCCTGTGTACGTTAAAGAACACGCTGGATGGCCTTGACGGGAGGCTACCATCTGTCTCCCAACAGCTGTTGCAGTGGGTCCCCTCCCCCAACCTTCTCTGAGCCTTCGGGGTCCATGTGACCTGGCCATTTAGCACATGGTGTGCAAAAAAGTGCCGCTCAGAGGTAAAACAACCCAACCCTCCTCTACTGGGGCCTCATCAGCTCTTGGACTCTAATAAGGGATGTAATAAAATCCAATAAGGCTTTATATTGATGACTTTTGACTAAACATTTCACAGAGAGCAATAATACTGAAATCCTTACTCCTGGCGACTACAAAAAGATCACTGACTCTATTAGCAAGCCCTGACAAGCCCACTGAAGGATAAATCGTTGGAAATGAGAATGTCTGCACATAATTATGAGAAAGTACAACAATACACAAAGGTCTTTTAAGTGAGTGAGCTTTTCGCTGGTGTTCTTTTTGACAACTTTGATGATGAAGTCACCTGTCGAAATATCAGTGACTGAATTGACTTCAAACTCATTTGGAGGTTTTTTGCATACTGTTTTGAGCTGTTAGATTGCCTGAAAAAACATTTGCATACTGTTTTGAGCTGTTAGATTGCCTGAAAAAACATTTGCATACTGTTTTGAGCTGTTAGATTGCCTGAAAAAACATTTGCATACTGTTTTGAGCTGTTAGATTGCCTGAAAAAACATTTGCATACTGTTTTGACATACTGGTATTCGATGCAGTTTGAGATTCCACACTAAGGAATGGAACAAACTCATGGAAGAAGAACAGCAAAATATGATATTCTTTACAGAAATTTCAGAATCTTATTCATCTGATAATTTCTTTCTAATTCCTTTATCTTGCAAGGGCATAGTTAGAAGTGTTTCCAGAAAGTCAGAGATGTTGTTGAGAAAAGTCTTTATTGTCACAATAATGTTATTTTCTGGGGAAGTAAGGATGTTTCTCTGCTTTTTTCTGGAAATTCCTCGTGGGAGCCCTAAGGTGTGTATTGTTTAATATGTATATATATATATATTTATCAGTATCTGTATTGTTTGCTGCAGAATACTCAGAACTGCTGCAGACATATAGTTCTATTGGGGCCTTTTGAGAGTTTTTGGAAATGTTGGGCTCAGGTGCCTCCTGAGAATTTTTAGAAACGTTGGGCGAATTAAGATTGCCTTTTTTTTCCTTGAAACTTAAGATACTATATTAAGTTTATTCCGAAAGCATTTGAGTGTGCCTGTCAATAAACATTCTGATCTAAAGTTTTTGTCATCAGTTTCCTTATTCAAAATATCCATGTCAGCTTCAACAGTTGATGGTTGAGTCCGAATTTGGCCATACGTGACCATACAATAATTATTCTCATTATAATTACAATCCTGACTGATTACATTTTAATTAATATCACAATTGGTTAAAAGGGCGATCTTGGAATTTGAGAATCTGTCTCAGTGACACACCTTCTTGAATCACGCATTTCTTTGTTCTAGAAGCTTGTAATCTTACAAAACAACTTGCAAAGGTAATGGGTGATTTCTCCATAATTCGGGCAACAAGGATATAGTTCCTTGCAATCTTTCGATTGTGTTTTTTCCCACAGTGCTTGCATTTCGTAGGATTTTTACAAGAATATATGGTATGACCATAATATGAGCAGTTAAAATATAACGTAAATAAATGTTTTTCCAGGCAACCTTCAGCCGTCAATCTATTTTGCTTTCAGAGAATTTCATATAAAATAATAGTGTTCACCTTTCCTATTCTGGGGCGGGGGTGGCTCAGTCGGTAGCGCGCCAGGCTCGTAATCTGTAGTTCCCAGGTTCGAGTCCCAGATGGGTCAGCGTTGAGATTTATCTCCGCATAACTCCCCGCCCTGCGCACGGTCAGTAGGGGACACCGATGGGCTTGGAAAGGCCGCCGTCCGTCGGATGGGACGTTAAGCCGTGGCCCCTTGTGCGGGAGAGCCATAACCTGTGCACGTTAAAAAACACGCTGAATGGCCTTGACGGGAGGCTACCATCTGTCTCCCAACAGCTGTTCCAGTGGGTCCCCTCCCCCAACCTTCTCTGAGCCTTCGGGGTCCATGTGACCTGGCCATTTAACCCATGGTGTGCAAAAAAGTGCCGCTCAGAGGTAAAACAACCCAAACAACCCAACCTTTCCTATTCTTCTATATGAAATTCTCTGAAAACGAAATAGATTGAAGGCTGAAGGTTGCCTGTAAAAACATTTTTTTCGAAGCTGGTATACCTTGCGCCTTTATTTCATTGCTTTTGCTTCTTAGGGAGGTGTTGCATTCTTATAACATGATTTATACTTACATTCTTGCATAATATCTTCTTACATTCTTCCAAAGCTTCTTCTGCTATTTTTCTAGTAAAACATGTAATGATATCTCGAAAAAATGCTATAATGTTCTGAAGGGAAACTATGACTTCTGTGCCAAGAATGTTGTTAGTAGAAACGAGAGAATTGGGTCCTTCTTCCGAATTCAAATTTGTCATGATCTTTGTGGTAGTATCATAATTTGTCTGTGATACTTCTACCAAGTTTGTCAAATGAAAATTTTGCTAGTTTAGTCAGGTCGAGAGTGCTGAAGTTTTTTGTTCTGCTGGTAGAAATAAGCTTATACCATTTTTCTTCTTTTCTGGTGTTCTTTCTGACAACTGTGATGAAGTCACCTGTCGAATCATCAGAGACTGAATTGACTTCAATCTCATTTGGAGGTTTTATGCATAGTTTTTTTGAGCTGTTTCATTATTCCTATTCCATGCAATTCGAGATTTCAAAGCTTCAGCATGAGAATGAGTCATGGTCATGTTGAAAACAAAGCAGTAAGACTAATACGTTTCCACAAGAGTGTACTTTTGCTCTCACAGTTACGACTAATTCTGATTACGGTAAGTAAAAAAAAATGAGGAATCTAAATTGTCTTGTTTACCTTCCAATTCATCTTGCTTGGCTGGAAATTTTTGGTTACAATTTTCCAAATTCCCTCCTTTTGTCACCCAGATCCTTCTTCTTACTAAGAGATTGGATTGTTTTACCTCTGAGCGGCACTTTTTTGCACACCATGGGCTAAATGGCCAGGCCACAAGGACCCCGAAGGCTCAGAGGAGGTTGGGAGAGGGGACCCACTGGAACAGCTGTTTGGAGACAGATGGTAACCTCCCGTCAAGGCCATCCAGCGTGGTCTTTAACGTGCACAGGGTATGGCTCTCCCGCACACGGGGCCACGGCTTAACGCCCCATCCGACGGACGGCGGCCTTTCCAAGCCCATCGGTATCCACTACTGACCGTGGGCAAGGCAGGGAATTTTGGGGAGATAAATCTCAACGCTGACCCAGCTGGGACTCGAACCTGGGAACTACAGATTACGAGCCTGGCGCGCTACCGACTGAGCCACCCCCGCCCCTCTTCTTACTAAGAGAATCATCTCCTTAAAAAGAGAAAAGCTGAATAAACATTGCAAATGATCTTTATAAAGTTGAAATTCGAAAATATTGCAGTAGTGTCAGGTCAAGAGGTTTACTTTGGTGCTACTGATTTGCCCCTTTACTTCCAGGGGAGGGTGAGAAAATGCAGCATTTTCTTTTTTTACAGATAAATAAAAAATTCTTCCCCGTGTTTTATAGATACTAATAAAATGTAAATGAATATTGTGAAAGAACTATTTATACTATAAATGTGCAATTTTGATGGTCACGTTTTTCATTGGAAGCAATAATTTGCACCTTTACTCCATTGGGTGGATGAGAAATTGAGCATTTTGTAAATATGACATAAAAATGAAAAATTATTCTCTTGTTTTATAGCTATTAATTAAATATAAGTGAATATTTAAAACAAAGTTTTTATGATACAAATATGAAATGTACATGCTAAAGTCTGTTAGTCATGAAGTTTAGATTGGCAGCAATGATTTTCCCACTTACCCCATGTGGTGCGAAAGAAAATGCAGTTTCTGTTTCTACAGATAAATGAAATATTCTTCCCGTGTTGTATACATATCGTTAGACTAATTCGATTGATAGCAGTGATTTGCACTCTTACCTTAGGAGGGTGGGGAAAAAGCAACTTTTTTTAATTTAAGAGATAAATAATTCTATTTATTCTCTGTAGGTATTAATAAAAATTATTAATTCCCCTTTCTCCAATCATTAATGAACTCATATTTCCACTCTTAGAGGGTGATAAAGGTAGAAAATATAAATCTTCATTCTCTCTGAAAACGATCATGCCATATTCTCCAGAAAGCGATGAATTCTGCTGACTTCGTTTTCTCTTTTAACTGTTATTTGTAAACATATAAAAATAAATTTGTGTCGGTTACAAGGAATTTTTTTGCCGGGTAGAATAATTTTTCTTTTTCGGGTAGATTTATTAACACATGAATATAGGCTAGGCACTAAAATATGCTAGTTGTGTGATTGTAGAATCCTATCTAATCAAATAAAGCACATTTCAGTGTCTAACCTATATACTCGTGTTCATAAATCTAACCGGAAAAAAAGAGAGATTATTCTTTCTTATATGTTAATAATGGTGTCGTGAAATTGTTTCACGATTCATCCTTTCCTCCTATACTATCATCTGTAATGGCATACCAAGGAATTCTGAAACGAAAGGGATTTAAAGAAATGGGTTGGGTTGTTTTGCCTCTGAGCGGCACTTTTTTGCACACAATGGGCTAAATGGCCAGGTCACATGAACCCCGAAGGCTCAGAGAAGGTTGGGGGAGGGGACCCACTGGAACAGCTGTTGGGAGACAGATGGTAGCCTCCCGTCAAGGCCATCCAGCGTGTTCTTTTAACGTGCACGGGGTATGGCTCTCCCGCACACGGGGCCACGGCTTAACGTCCCATCCGACGGACGGAGGCCTTTCCAAGCCCATCGGTATCCACTACTGACCGTGGGCAAGGCGGGGAATTTTGCGGAGATAAATCTCAACGCTGACCCAGCTGGGACTCGAACCTGGGAACTACAGATTACGAGCCTGACGCGCTACCGACTGAGCCATCCCCGCCCCTAGGGAGATTTAAATTACCTCTACTTATGACACCTGCTATTGATTAGCAGTATATCATTATGCAGAAGTTTGAAAATAATTTTATGCAAAACTCGTGAAATAATCAGTTAAGAGTATATAAGTTTAATTATTTGGAAAAAATAACATAAAACAGGAAAATAAAATTTTGCGCTGAAAATTGCAGCCATCGCATAAATAAAAAAAAGAGTTTGCAATTTATATTTAAAAGTTAATTAGATAGAACTTCACTGGATAATAAAGCTAATTTTCTCTGGTGAGAAATAGTTCATCGCTAAAATATGCAACCCGAATAACTTCGAGAATAAGAAACAAAAATTAACTTAGTTCTTTGAGAGAGAACAGATTTAAAAATGTTAAAAGAAAAAATCTCAAAGATTTCTTCTACGTAAACTTTAATGAGCTCTTTTCTCTTTTCTCGGTATAAACTTGAAACCGAATGACTCAGAGAGACAATGAGAAATGTTGAGGGACGTGGGGATGAAGGAAACACTGTTCAATTTCCCTACTGCTCAAGACAAAAGAAAAAGGAATTTGAATAGCCCGTTTTTTCTCTGCTAAACCATGGGTACGGCCACACAGGAAGCAGTTTGAGAGATTTAGCGTTATTAACATTCTCCAACTTTCCGGCGTGTCTAAACAGAGTCATTACCAAAAACGAAAGTAGTCTCAGAGCAAAATCGATCGTGTGCAGTTATTGTGCACACTCCTGTTTGTTCTGATGCCACCGCTGTTTTTGGTAACAGTTTTCAGAAAGTTTCGAAAGACTGAATGACAGAAACTGCTTTCTCTGTGACTAAATACTCTAAGACAGAGAGCTCGAACTCAAAACATAGGTTGTTTCAACTCTAATTCTCACTTTCTTTCGCACACAATGGGCTAAATGACCAGGTCACAAGTACACCAGAAAATAAGAGTTCGATAGAGGAAGGCGATCCAATGGTTAGGAGACATACGAACGGTTAGGAAACAGCTCTTAAGAAACAGATGTCAGCCTCCCGTCAAGTCCATCCAGTATGTTCTTTAACATGCACAGGATATGACTCTTCTCACACGGGGCAACTGCTTAGTCATTATGACAATCGTGGTTTGCTTATACTGAAGTTGATAAAGAGTAGAATCAGTTTAAACTGGCTTTTCTTGAAACTAACTCCTTTGAAAAAAAAAGGAGCAGACGAAAGAAAATCATTTGAATGATAGGGCAGTGGAACTTATTTCTGAAAGAATGAAGTGTAGGAATTCAACTTCCTATTTCGTAACAGTCATCATTAAAAACCGCTTAATAAACGTGTAAAGGATCAGTTGAAATTTCATATTAATCTTCGGCTTGATAGTTGGTTGACAAAGTTAAGAAAACACAACAACAGAGATTTATGCCAAATAGCAAATGTTCTGTGTATGAAGAAATATTCTAGCATTCAGGACTTGAGGAATAACATGGTAAGGTTATTGAAGGAAAGGCTTATGTCATGACTAGATGGGCTGAGCATTTCAGAGATGTTCTTCTCCTATTGTTTGTAATGGGGATAGATGCATTATTGGCTTTAATAATTTAATTGGCAGATCTGTCTCTGACAGATCAGCTGTACTAATCATCGTTTCGCAGTGGGTCATCATTCTCAGTTCTACCCTGAGTTTTGGATCTTTGTAACCTAGCATTTTAGCCCATTGTGCTGCGCTAAAAAGCTCTCAGAAATTACCAATCAACTTAAAGGAATAAAATTTAAGGGTATAAGAAATTCTCTTTTAAAATTAAGAGCATTTCGAAATTTTGAGCGGCGTAAAAAAAGTATTGAAGAATCATGAATCATGAAGAGTCATGAGCCGCCTTTCAGAATTCGTTTTCTGGATTGTCAAGATTAAGTCCTTTTTCCTTGCATTTTTGGCTCTTCAATTGCTGAGTTACAAGGAAACAAATTATGTCAAGGTTTATATATATGTTACCGCTAAAGTGCAGAAATCAGTTATTCTACAGATTATCTAGGTATTGTGCAGATTTACTAGGGTGATCCGTTAACGTGCGGAAAATTATTTCATTTCTCAAATTACCTAGGTAATCTGCAAATTACCTGGATGATCTGCACATTACCTACTAGGCACTCGTTAAAGTGAAAATAAGATCTTTGCTGGAACAACAGGAACGTTTCTGTACGCTTAAATTAGCATAATGTTATTTATCTAGTGTCCGAGAGTTGAAACCAGTGTTATTATAGAGAGCTTTCATTATGTTTACTAACTTGTCAGGTATACCATATGATCTCACAATCAACCACAAATTATGACGATCAACAGAGTCGAAAGCCTTTTTGAAATCAACAAAGCTAGCAACCAAAGGTTTCTGAAACTCTAAACATTTCTCAAGAATCTGCCTAAGTGAAAATATCTGATCCACACATCCCCTACCACTTCTGAATCCACATTGGTCATCACGCAATTGACTGTCAACCAGATTCTTAATTCTATTAAGCACAATCATGGAAAGAACTTTACATGGAACAGAGAGTAGGCTGATACCCCTATATTAATCACAAGAACTGCGATCACCTTTTTTGAAAATAGGGATAACAATAGCTCTGGTAAAATCCTTAGGAACCATGCCTTTATCATAAAAGATATTCAGAATTTCAGTCATCCAAGTGGTAACCGAAACATTCCCAGCTCTAAGCATTTCAGTAGTAATTTCATCTACCCCTGGAGATTTATGAAGTTTAAGTTTAGAAACAGCCAAAATAACTTCAGATTGTGTTATAGAGCCAACATTAAAGCCACCAATGCATCTATCATCATTGCAAACAATGGGAGTAGAACTAACTACATTGTTTAGAACATCACTGAAATGCTCAGCCCACCTAGCCATAACAGAATCCTCCCCTTCTATAACCTTACCTTGTTTATCCTTCAATCCTTGTATACCTGTCCGTTTTCTACCACACAAAACATTAACTATCTGGTACAGCTCTCTGCTGTTGTGCTGTCTAACTGCTTCCTCGGCTTTGTCAGCCAAACCATCAAGCCAAAGATTCTTATCAGCAGCTAACTGATCTTTTACACTTAAATAAGTTCTCTCTATAGCTTTCTATTAGGACTAGTAAGGTATTGATTAAGGACATTCTTGCAGTTCTTTCTTTCCGAAATAAGCTCAAGTGCCTTATCACTCAGACAATTCTGTCTCTTCTGCTCCTTTTTTCCTAAAAGAGTACTGTTAGTGTCCAAAAAAGCCTGTTTAAAATGATCCCATTCTTCCTCAACTTCAGTAGTAAGCAAACCATGACTGACATAATGACTAAGTAACCTATCACGGTAAGCTTTGGCTATAACTGGATCTTTCAGAGCTTCATTATTAAAACTAAATGTTTTAACCATAGCACAACACTTTTTAAGTTTAAGTTGCAACACACTTTTAACAAAGTAATGGTCAGATCCAATTTCAGCTCCCCTATATGCCCTGGTATTCCTAACAGAACTAGCCCATTTGCTGTTAATTAATATGTAATCAATCATATTCTTATGCAGCCCATCAGGTGAAACCCATGTGAACTTATGTATGTCGCGGTGTTTGTAATAAGTGTTAGTTATTCTGAATCCATTGAGTTTACTTACCTGTAGGAGACGTTGCCCATTGCCATTGCAGCTACCAATACCAAAAGGGCCTATTACTCCTGCCCAAAGGTCAGAGTCAGTACCAACTTTGGCATTGAAGTCACCTAGAACAAGGGAAATATCCCCTTTCTTGACAGAATTCAAAATATCCTGAAGTTGTTCAAAAAACCTATCCTTCTCATCCTCATCGGCATCCTCAGTGGGGGCATAACAGCAGATAACATTCAGGTCTTTAACTCTTGTCTGAAATTTTGCTGTAAGAAACCTTTCATTAATGCACTCATATCCTAGAAGAGCATCACTAGCGTGTCTGCTGAGAAGCAGACCCACGCCTTGGTGATGCTTGTTGTCGTCCCTCCCTGAAAAAAGAAACTTAAGATTATTTTTAAGAATCTGACCTTTATCTGTCCATCTGGTCTCTTGCAAGCCGAGAATATCCAAATTATAACGGTGGAATTCTTGTGTGAGGACATCAAGAGAAAAAGCTCTGTGCAGAGTCCTCACATTCCAACTACCTATGAAGAGAAAATGGTTAGTGGTATGTTTAAAGAAACTATGTTTATTGAGAGAGGGAATGCGACAATATCAAACAGCCCCCTAATCGCAGACATGGGGCAAAAGCCCGTTCCCCCACTACTAAAGGCTGAAGCCATCTACACTGGAAGACTTCCTCCAATGCAGAATTTGACGATGCCAATAGAAGCAAAGAGTTCAGGTGCCTGCGATGACTTCTGCTCAGGATTATCCACCAGCTGATAAACATATCCTGTAAATTTATTCACTTGGGGCTGTCAACCCACAAACAAACAGAAAACACAGCGGAAGATTTTCCCTCCACAGAAGCCCACCAGTGCAGCAAAATCAGGATCCATGATCAATCTGAGAGCCATATATCTGTCCAGTCCAGTGGGTTTATATGGTCAGCACCAGGACCCTGTGTGGTTGACCACTCCTCAGCAGGGTAGAAAAAAAAAGAAAAGTAGCCATAGTTGTCCAGATCAATAGGCCACACTAATCTGGCAGCCCTCCCCTTCCGTTCACTTCCACAAGAGAGTATCTCTTTTGAAAGATACTAACGGTCTGCACCACGAGAAGGCGGGATCGGACATTAGGTGCTAGGCCTGGCCGGTTCTATGCATCATCACAGGGGATTGATGCACCTTAACAAATTTTTAAAGCAGAATTGTGCGTCATTTAGTTTTCTTCAATATTTACGCATAGGTGGAGCGTCCTCGGCAAAATAGTCAGTTTCGTCGAATAAGTCCTACAAATTCATCAAAGGAAAAGCCTCTAATTGTCCGTGCGGTTGACCAATTAACGACCGGTCCATTGCGTAGAGTGCTTCGATATACTCGTTTACCAATGTGCTAAATGCTGTTGTCTCGGCTTGTGAACAATGCACTCCACAACCTTCGTGATAACCGCACTCAGTTCCAGGTATTTTAGGAAGGTCTTTGAAACGTGGACAGCCAATTTTTTCTAAATCCAGCGAGGTTATACCAAGTCTGGTCAATAGCCGCTTCTCGTAGAATCCTCCCTTGTAAGCGATGACGGAAGCAAAAGGCTTGCCACACTTTTCGTGGATGTGACGTATAATATCGTCCAGGCATCCGTACTCCCAAACCACTTCATCGAAACGAGGGTAAAAGGGAAGGCCCGTAACGTGTTTGGACATATAACGAATTGTTTTCCAGTCCTTCTGAGGAATGTCCGTGACAAAGGAAAGATCGAATCTCTAGACACCTGTCAGACCCCTACAGTCTGAATAACTTAGTTCACGGGTCAGGTCATTTATTCTTCACGGTGAAACCGTCTAAATCTAAAACGCAGCAGACGTGTCGTATTTCACACTGATTTGCAACACAGCTAATATCTAGCATACCTGAGTTCACGCTGATGAGGATGTTGATCACTGGGAGAGGATGCTGGCTGCCTTCACTGTCTCAACTAAGTCTTCAAAGTCGATACGCTCAAGTCCTTCAAGCACAGGATAACCATATTTGTGGGCTTTCAGCGTAAACGTCAGCGCCACTTTCTCTACAGAAGGATCGGGCAGTCATCTAATGATACTGTCGCACACTAGCTGCTCCAGGAGTCCAGGAAACAGGCACTAATTGCTCATCGGGCTGACCACACCAATACTGCTGAACAGATTCCACAACAATGTTTGCAAAGCCATGACTGTGGATCCCGAACCGCTGCAGTGCCTTTTCATTCGAAACCTCCACCAATGAGCAACACGTCCAATCACATTCCAGAAAAATGAGGTCATCCAATTAAAAATTGAGGGACGAAGGGGTTAATGACCAATCAAACCTAGAGGCTGAAGGGATAACAACCAACCAGACCTAGAGACTAAAGGGGTAACAACAAACCAGACCTAGAGACTAAAGGGTTACAGTGGGGGTCGAAGGGCTGCACCCCTTAACCTAGCAACAGAAAGCATCCAGCGAACACACAGCGATGACGTCATTTCGGACACGCCCCTTCGTTACAGTAGTTTTGACTACTCACGTGCACAACATGCAAACCTTGTGCAAGGTGCTACAGCTTAACTTCCCATCCTTTGGACGACGTCCTTTCAAAACCCATTGATGTCCCCTTTCTCCAATGACATTCATTTTTCGACAAAAAGATATATTCAGAGATAGAGATCTTTTGATATTTCTTTGACATAACAGGCATCTCTTACACTTATTCAGCTCGATTATGTTTCTTGCCCCCCCCCCAACTTCACTTGATTTTTTTTTCTACATCCTAGCCTGATTGCCAACTGTGGTGGGGGGAAGGAATGTTATTAACTGGTTAAAGCTTAAAGAAGCGTGACATTGAATACAGTGACGATATATTACAGATAGAAAAATAAATTGAAACAAGTGAAAGACAATTACGACAAATATATTATAGATGAGCTTTTAAGCCGGAGAAAGACATAGAGTGCTACGTTTGCCTCCATATCACAGTTAGTTAAATCCAATTGGAATAGTTTGGACTCAAGTAAAATGCTACATCGCCGAAAATAATGAAATATTAAATTTAGTGAAGTGCGGTTACTGGGTGAAGAAGTTATCGGACTTTGTTTCAGCAGAAAACTGATAAAGTTAGACACGCAATAGCTGAAGAGGAGGATTTTTGGAATGTTAATGTAAAAAGCAAATAAGTTGTCGGAAATATAATTGTTTAGCTACGAACAGCAGTAGTGATGATATTGTATGAAATATATTAGAGGATAGCGATTTCCAGCAACTTGCAAACTGAAATAAGCATTTCATTTTAAAGTTAAATTCGTTGAAATCTTTTATCTATATTCAATAGCGGATTTAGCGGTGCAAGGGCCGTAAACGGAACAATATTTAGGGCCCCTGTGGTTTGTAGTTGAAATCACCTCCACAATTATGAAACCATTTTTTATATTTTCATGCTACATTATTGAAAAATTAACAGTTTACTTTGAACAAAATGAAAATCAAAAATACCATATATATATATATGTGTGCTTTTTTTAATTAATTACTCTTTACAACTACCTACTTACTAATAATTGACAATTTTTAAGAAACAAATAAATCCACAGAACGATTTTGTGGGCCCTAAGCTGCCGCTTAGCGGTAAATCCGCCCAAGTCGATATTCTTTCTGTTGCAACATATTTTCCATAAACATTTAGATAGATAGATAGATAGATAGATAGATAATTTTTATTTCAGATAACGTTTTAAAGTATAGAAAAACTTTTGAGGTCTCACAAGAGTAGGCTCGTTCGTGAGATCTCCATACAGAAACAATTTTAATTGAAAACATCAGTCGTCATATTGAATATAATACACAGAAAACGAAAATAACTCAAAGCAAAAAATTTCTAGTAATCCAGAAGTGCGAAAGAAAGGAAGAAACATTTAATATCTCTGTTACATATAAACAGTTCTAGTAGCTTAATGCAAAAAAAGTTTCCACATCATCCAGTTTCAAAATGTAGTTCTTGAGAACTTTTGAAAACAAATGATATTTCGTGACATTTTTCATGCTGACCGGGAGAGAAGAAGGGCATTTCGGTGCTAAGTACAAATAATAGTGCCTAAAAATTTCCTTATGTAATGCAGGGATTTCATAATTTATATTTTTATCGTCGTAATTGGTAATTATTCGTATCAGTTTTAATGCTTTCATTTCTAAAGTAAAAGTATTTAATAATTTCGAAAAAATAATCATAACTTAAAGACAAAATTCCTGCTTCTCGAAACAAAGGTAATGAAGTTTGCGTTTTTGGGCTTTTAGTTAATAAGCAAATAAATCTCCTTTGCAGCACTAAAAGTTGTTTAAAATTATTGAAATGCATGCCACCCCAAGATTTTATACCATATGTTAATTGAGAATGGATTAATGCATAATATAGTATACACATAAATTTAAATGAAACTAAATGTCTTACGAGATATAAGCGGGCCAGGTTACGGATGACCTTCCTTTTAACCCATGTTACATGCACTTTTCAAGTTCGGCCTGCATCAATCCAAATACCTAAATATTTCACTGACGGAACAAAAGGAATTTGAGGACAGTTACAATGACTTTTCGATGAACATTTTGTATCATGATATTTCAATTTATTGTGGTGCAAAATATCTGTAACAGAACTATATTTTTCTTTAAGTAGAAATAAACTGCATTTGTCTTTGTCAGATTTATTGTTAAAAAATTACTTGTGGTCCAGTTTCTAATTAATTCTAGATCACTATTTGCTTGTTTAAATATAATCGAAGAATCAGAACCGGTATATGTCAGGCAAGTGTCGTCAGCAAAAATACTTAATTTACCTGTTAGGTTAATGGAATCTAAATCATTAATGTAAATAATAAATAATAAGGGACCCAGAACAGATCCCTGGGGCACTGCGTATTCCACTTTAGTCCAAGCACTGTATGTATCTTTTATTTTTACTTTTTGCATTCTGTAGCTAAATAACTGCGAAACCAATTCAATGCCACTCCTCTAACCCCAGCAGCTTGTAATTTTTATATTAATTTTTGATGATTTACCGTATCGAATGCTTTTCTAATGTCCAGAAAGATTGTTAATGCATGATCACTGTTATTATAGCTCTGTAAATCGTATTTGTTACCAGTAATAATGCATCATCCATACCTATTTTTTCTCTAAACCCAAACTGATTGCTACTGAGAAAACATTTCTTTTCCAGATATTCATATAATTTATTTTTCAATATTTTTTCAAAAATTTTAGATATTACAGAGAGTAATGCAATAGGTCTATAATTCCCTAAGTCCTTTGGATCACCGTCTTTAATAATACGAACAATAGTAGCTTTTTTCAAAACGTCAAGAAAAATTCCTTGCTCAATGGATAGATTAAATAGATTTACAAGTATTTCGATAAATGTTTCTCCCAACAGATGAATTATTTCTGCGGTTTAAGCCATCAAAACCTGGAGATTTTTTTTGATAGAAGTATAATTTGAGTCCTAATATCTTTAGCTATTACTGGCGTTAAGAAGAAAGAACTTACCGCAGTTGGTTTTCCGTCTCCCTCCCAATCAGCATTTATTTGAACCAAATCTTTGTTCAAATTCTGCAATTCCGGCAAAATAATTACTGAACAAATTTGCAAATTTACAAGGCTCTTCATTTTACATAATGGAATAGCAATGTTTATTTATCGATCATAGTCGGCGCTTACGGGAGTGCAATGTTGGTTTTCTCAGGAGGCAGAAAACCTGGAAATATGATACAATATATATTGCCCTAAAAACCTACAAACAAAATGTATATCTGACATTATTTTTTATCTACATGCTGGACATGTGCTTTAAAATGAGGCCTCAAAATGTAACCAATAGTAGTTAATTCTGTGCGCATTGATACTAGAAAAGTTGGGTTACATTATACGGTCTGTTTATGTTAAGTCTCAACTGAAATGGAATGCAATTTATTTTATAGATGTTAACAGGCTGATGCAGAAAGGGCAGCCAACGAAAAATAAACTTTCTACAAAGGTTTTTTAAGCTTATAGATTAATGATGAGAGATGATGATGGAAACTACATTTTAAAACAGTGTTGACAAACGAAATGAAAAACGTTTCGTTACAACCAAAAATTAATATCGTTTTTCGTTTCGTTATAGAAAAATTTAAGTTTCGTTATAACGTTGCGATAACGTTATATCGAAATACTTTTAGCACAAAATCGAAATAATGAAATATATGTTATCATTTTAACTACATCTATATGTATCCAGTAGTGTCTTCCAGCGATTCGCACCAGTTCAATCAATCCACTTGTTAAAAAAACTAATAAAAATTTTGGAAAAAGTAAAATTATCGATATTAATAACAATATTAATAACAATTATTAATAACGAAATAAATCCACGTATGCTTTTTATCTGCTACTGAGATTTCTGCTTAAGGTGTTTATTATTCTGTAAAGGACTTAGAGAAGATTGAGGGAATGGT
This sequence comes from Ryuthela nishihirai, assembly GCA_038380435.1. Classification (NCBI taxonomy): domain Eukaryota; kingdom Metazoa; phylum Arthropoda; class Arachnida; order Araneae; family Heptathelidae; genus Ryuthela; species Ryuthela nishihirai. The sequence continues at coordinate 24,137,315 of JAWZYU010000010.1, forward strand.
ATTTATCCTTTTTATCCCAAGAGTCAAATCGATGCTCGTGAATACTATTGAGAACATAGTTTTGGAGCTCTCTGAGACGTTCATGAGTCTGTGGCAGTCGATATTTTTACCAATCTCTTCTGACTTTATTCTTAAGATATATCATCTGAAGAATGTCATCAGGGAGCTCGATGACATCGATCTGACTCCTCCTGTTCCTGATGGCAAAGAGGTAAAAATTTACCATATGATCATTAAAAGAAAATATTTCTCTTTCAATGAGATATTTTGAATTAGCAGTTATTTTGCCATTAAGGTCCTCATCGACAATTCTATCCTGATTATAATAAGAATGGGTTCGTGATACGAACTCAGTTCTTGGATCACTTGTAATTCATAATCAGGACAACATTTTCTAAAAATTGTAATGTCAAGGGCATCTGGCCTATGTAAAGAATTATTGGGGAAAAAAGTTGACTTCTTTGGTGCGACTACAACGAGTTCTTTTGTTGTAGCATAAACTAATGAAAGCCGACCACATTTATTTCCCAATCTTGAATTCCAAGTTGGTGCTTACAGTTGAGGTTTCCTGCAAGCACAGTCGGTGTTCTATGGCTAAATATGTAATCTAAGTCCTTGAATAAAAGTTCAGCATTAGGGAGTTTATAAGCTGAAACAAGCTTACTATTCCCTAAGTCAGTATACCGAAGAACCACTACAGTGGCTTCAATATTTATAAGATCCGAGGTAGGAAGGTAGTAGTTAGAAAAATGTTTCTTAATAACTATTACCGTTCTCCCGCCTCTGTTATATCTGTCATTTCGGTAGACGTCATAATTGGGTATTTTGATCCTGCCATTATCTTTGAGATGTGTTTCACAGAGCAATGCAGCATCATTTTTTTTTGAGAGTATAAAAGGCTTCGTAACTGCAATAAGCCGCTTTTTAGACCATTGGGGTTCCAAGCAACAATACGAAGATTGCTTGAAGAGGAGGAGGACTTATCCATTGAAGAAAAGAGATGCAACAAAAGCAAAGGCTTCGATGCTTACTGAGATTCTCTCAGTTCAACCCTTACCATCTTTAATTTAAGACAATATTGTTTAAGGTTAAATAATACATTTCCCAAATTCAGTTTCCTGAAGAATTCCAGGATGCCTTTAAATTCCTTAGAAATGTCAAACGATTTCCCTTCATTTCGATTGCTCTTTTTAGTTGGTACATTAACTGTTGCCTTTCCTTTGTCTGAAGGCGTATTATCTGATGGAGCACTGTTAGAGCTTTCTTGAATCTCTTCAGGAAGTCTGGTAGCTTGTGCGTAGGTTTTATCTGGTTGTACGTACTGGGGTACTTTATTTATACATTTCTAGGGTTTTTTTCAAAGATATTCTTCTATTGGGATATTTGGGAAAGAGCTCATAGCCTCTGTAATTGGCCATGTGCTCTTTCCCACAGTTAGCACAGGTCGGTGGACCATCCTTGTGTGTCATGGTACACGTAGTAGTAGATTGGTTGCCATCGCATTTGACACATCTCGGAGTGTTGAAGCAGTTATCTTGAATGTGCCCATAACGCTGACATTTGTGACATTGTGTTGATCCTTTCCTCCTTTGAAAGGACTCAACAGTAATCTTTAGATGGAAAGATTAATCAGATTGAAAATCCGTTGGCATCGGTTTTTGCCCACTTAATGAGAAATATAGCTAAGGGAGTAATCCTGGTATTTCTTAAGTTGAGGAACTTTAAGGGTTATGAAGCCCATTCCGGACAACTCCTGTGCCAGGTCTTCACAAACGATATCATCCAGAATGTTCTTGATGATTACCTTCAAGTTCTTTTCTGACTTCGATTGGTATGTATGAAAGGTAAACTTTTCTTTCTCTAAAGAAATTTATAAATGCTCTATAGTATTGGCTACATTTCGATTGGACTCTGATGGTGTCCTAAATTTCTTTTACTGTAAATGCTTCCAGAGCCATGCAACCAGCTTTTTGTGAGTATTCACTAAATTGTTAGACTGCCTCAAATCTATTTGGCGCATTTTGTCCCCCTTTAGTCTAAAACGAGGAAATGTTCTGAGTATGTGAGGATGTTTCTGCATCGTCACTTATATCGTATTCTTCGTCTGCAGCATACTGGCTAGAGAGTAAAGAGTTCATTATGAATTTTAATGAATACTGACTCAAGGTCAGAGGTGAGCTCGTGTAGTACTTGGAGTTTGAAAGATGGACAGAAGTGGGCAAAAATAACGATGTCCAGAACATCTAGCTTGTGTAGGGGGTTATAGGGGAAATAGGTGGGCTCCCTTGGTGCATCCACAATCAGTCCATTCATTGTGGAGTATTCTAGTAAGAGACAGCTATTTGAGTTCCAGGTTTGGTGTTTGGAATTGAGATCCCCAGCAAGAATAACTGGAGTTTTGAGTCCAAAAATTAAGTCTAGATCTTTAATCAGGAGGTCGGCATTTGGGGGCTTATAAGCAGCAACTAGCCTAATTATCCCCCAGATCCGTATTATGAATAACCATCATAGTTACTTCAAGATTCTGTTAAACAGAAGTGAGGAATCCCCTTCCGGACAGCTATTGCTGTGCCTACTCCTCGGTTGTGTTCCTGATCATTGCGGAAAAGATTGTAATTAGAAATTTTGATATTGTCACATGATGCTCTGAGGTGGATTTCACAGAGCAGCGCAGCATCAATTTTATAGACAGAAGATTTCTGAACTCCAACAAGTCACTTTTGAGAGCGTTGGAGTTCCACTCAACAATGCAGAGGACGCTACGCCTGGAATAGGATTTATCCATTGCAGGGCAGAAGGGTAGTTAAGTAGTCGAAGGCTTCGAAAGAAACTGAGATCTTGTCTATCCAATCCTTAGCCTGACAGAAACTAGTATATAGCTCTTTGACATTTTTAATGATGCTGACAAGGTTCAGTTTCCTGAAAAATCCTAAGATTTTTTTCCAAATTCTTTTGAAAATTCAAAGTTGTCTCTTTGCTGGCAGTTCTTTTATTCACTGGTACATTAGGGGTAGCCTTCCCCTTTAGAGATGGCTTGAATGCAGTCTTTTCCACAGTAGGTCACTAGATGAGCTCTGGGGGTGTGGAAGATGAGGTACCTGGCTTATGTTCAAGTGTATGAGCCACTGTTTGAGCATAAGTTTTTCCAGTCCTCAGTGAAGGAGGATTTCTAAATTTCACTAAAGAAGGGGTCTTTGATGGTACTAATCCAAAGCTATTTTCGTCTACAGCCGTGTTTCCCCACGTGGGGCCCACGCCCCACAGAGGGGCAATTTGATTATCAAGGGGGGCAATTCGAAAATGGACTCGTTCAGAGTTTAACCGTATGGCGGTTAAATTTTACATAGTGGGGGGGACATAAGAATTTTAGAAAGGCTTAAGTGGGGCATGGCACAAAAAGGTTGGGAAACACTTGTCTACAGGATCATCAATCACTGGTAGTATTTTTCTTTTGCACCATTCTAGGTAAACCCTTGAAATGGTTTGCGTGAGAAGCCCAGAAGATTTGGAGATGCTAGAGCCAGCACGCCTAGCACCAATATCATGCCACGTTCATAGTCTCTCAGGTCGCTCGTTTTGCCCATTCTGACGCCCAATTCAACTCTATCTGATGCTCGAAGATCTGATCTGCCTGATATATACCACACACTGCGGTAATGTGACGTATAACGTGGTGACGTAATTTTTCGTATACCGCACACCGTAGTCGGGGACCGTTTCTTTTGGTATTACGAGTTGTAATGAAACATTTATGTGCTGAGGGGTGGTGAGCCTAATGAAACTGAGGGGTGGTGAGCTGTAATAATATATCTCAGTGTAAGTTTTAATTAATTTCTGAAGTATATTCTTTTCACGAATTACTTTTGTAAAATATTCTGGCTTCCATAACTGTTTAAATATTGGCTTCGAAGTTCTATTCCCTTTTATACAAAGAGGAAATACTCTAATATTTTGTTAGGGCAGTGTATTTCAAGTTATATTTATATGTGTTAAAGCAGAAATTTCTCCTTGCTTAAAAATACTCTTCATAATATTCATTCGAAAGTAATTGCTCTTTATTACGTTTCAGGTTGTTGTGTTGTTTTACCTCTGAGCGGCACTTTTTGCACACCATGGGCTAAATGGCCAGGTCACGTGGACCCCGAAGGCTCAGAGAAGGTTGGGGGAGGGGACCCACTGGAACAGCTGTTGGGAGACAGATGGTAGTTTCCCGTCAAGGCCATCCAGCGTGTTCTTTAACGTGCACAGGGTATGTCTTTCCCGCACACGGGGCCACGGCTTAACGTCCCATCCGACGGACGGCGGCCTTTCCAAGCCCATCGGTGTCCCCTACTGACCGTGGTCAGGGCGGGGAATTTTGCGGAGATTAATCTCAATGCTGACCCAGCTGGGACTCGAACCTGGGAACTACAGATTATGAGCCTGGCGCGCTACCGACTGAGCCACCCCCCGCCCCTACGTTTCAGGAATCTTCCAGTAATAATCCTAAACCGCTGCTACCAGCTTCCAGATAGTAAACACACAGTCAAAAGAAAACGTGATCATGGCTATTCAAAGAGATAACGATGTCTTTGACATATCAGTGTTGATGGAAACAAAACCACATGATGACATTTGCGGAAAAAGGAAAGACTCAAGGAAGAGACAAAGTTATACCTTTAGCTCAAAAGAGATTGAAGAAGATAATATTGACGATCGAAAAATAATCAACATCAAAGCAGATAGAGGAAGAAAAGCAATCTACGTGGCATTTATTTATGCGCTGATCTCTGCGTTTAGTTACTCTGTGACTTCGGTGTTGGCAAAAAACGATGGCGCTATTCCAGCTGAAAAGGTTCTTCTTTATACCAACTTAGGGATTTTTACGTTGAATTTACCTGTAATGGTCTACAAAAATTTGAGTTTGAGTTTTCGGTACTTTACGTGGTGTTTTCTTATTTTAAGAGGTATTTTATCGTGTGTGCATAATATCTTTACGTTTCGGTCCTTCAATTATCTTCCTCTAGGGCTTCAGCTATAATCAGCTATAATCAGCTATAATCTTATATAGCTAAATAATATTCAGCTATAATCAGCTATAATCTGCAGCACACCAGTGTTCGTGACAATCTTAGCCAGAATTTTCTTCAAAGAAAAAATTTGGAAAATTGATGTAGCAAGTATTGTTTTCAAAATATTTGGACTAATCCTAATTGCAAAGCTCCCACAAGAAATTATGAAACCACAAGACAGCTTTTCCAGACAATACTATATTGGTATATTATTTGCTCTAGCGGCTTTACTCTGTTAATAACCTCGTTATCCATCAATTGAAATCGGTGGATTGTTCAATTGTGATCAATACCAGTTCTCTTACGTGCCTGTTCTTGACCATTATTTTGATAACTGGATTTGGAAACTTTACCAATCCATGTGACAAGCAATATTTTGCTGTTTCTGTTGGACTCAGTAAGTGTATTGGTTTGATTAGTATAATTCGAGCACTCCAGTTAGATAGAGCAGGTCCTGTATCAACGACCAGAGTTGCTGGAGATATCGTGTTTGCCTTTATATGGCAAATTGCTTTCTTTGGTAATCTTCCTGATACATATAACATTACTGGAGTTTCTGCTGTTACGTTTTCTATTTTGCTCACTGGTTTAAAAACTTGGATTATTCCTTTCTTTAAAAAACGAAACAATCCCAGTAGCATAAAGAAATAAAACTTATTTAAGTTTAATTTTTTAAGCAAGATTTGTTAAAATTAATCATACATATCGTAATTTAAAATGATTGTATATCCAAAATTCTGAAACAACAAATAAGTGTTATGAAAAATTAGAAAGTAATTTGTAATATTTTGTTCTTATAAGTAGAGTAGATTTTGAAGTGAAAAGCCAGGTATTTTTATCTGAGCCAAGCTTGGGCAAGCATTTTAGCTGAATGGCCACTTAGAAAACTAAAATGGAATGGACGTATGGAAAACAGTTATGGAAGGGTGGTGTGCGAAAAGAAAAAATAATCAATAATGTACGTATAACCAAGGCCAAAAAAAAATCTAAAATGAAACATGAACAACAAAATTTTAAAAAATTAATTATTTTAGTGAGAATTTGCTTCCTTAATGTTAGGCTTCTTGTCGCCTACAAGATCATTTTCTCATTTTCAAATTTATTTGTCATCAATAGCTCTCAGACCACACAAAAAGAGGTCGCGAGCCGTAGTTTGCCTAGGCCTGACCTAAGATATGCTTATCATATGTATATCTTTACATTTTAATTATTTACAAGGTTTATTTATTAACAAGCGATATATTCTTAAATAATATGAGGCATAAGAAATTAATTAATTTAGGGTAATTTATATTAATACAGAGTATAGTAGATAATGTTGTTTATGAGTCCACTCTTCTGTATGTTTTAGTTATGGTAGGGTGTCTAGATTTCGACTTCTCGCCCTGCCACGGAATGGCCGATGTCCCTCGGATGGGACGTTAGGCCGTGGACCGGTGTTGCTGAAGAGCCATATTCTGTGCAAGTTAAAGAGCATGCTGGATGGCCTTGACGGAGGCTGCCATATGTCTCTCTACGACTGTCCAATGTGTCTCCTCCACAAAACTTCTCTGATCCCTCGGGATATTGTGACCTCGCCATTTAGCCCATTGTGTGCAAAAAAGTGCCACTCAGAGGTAAAACAGCCAAACTCAAGAAGCAATTTACCATTAATGGAATTGATGCTGAATTTATTACGTAAAATGAAAAGCGAAGATAACATTATGTGACAGAATACAGGTTGTTCAAATTAATTTCGACGTTCAAATTGAAATTATAGATAATAGGATGATTATCTATAGGTGCTAGAACTGTATCTATGGATCTATTATATATTGTAGAAAGTTTGTCTATCCATCTCTCACATAAACTATAAGTGTAGTTCAATATAATTAATTTTAGAAATATATGCTGTGTTGTAATTTAAAAAGCTGAAAACGTAATGCTGTTTATAAAACCTACAAAATTTGCCTCAGATAGATTCAGAATGCACAGAAAATTGTGATTATACCTGGGAAAGACCAAACCTTCCTACAGAACTACTGCCCATCAGCCTACTTCCATGCATGGAGAAACGTTTTGAAAGGATCATCCTAAAATGTATATCAGAACATATCGAGCTTAACAACTTGATTCCAGAAGAGCAATTTGGCTTTAGGCAGAAGCATTCTACACTCCACCAGATACTCAGAGTAGTAGGAAAAGTGACTGAGGCTCTTAACAAGAATTAGACTGTCACATCGACCTTTCTCGATGTCGCAAAAGCCTTTGACAAGGTATGGATCGATGGCCTCGTTTTTAAAATGATCCAAGCAAAATTTCCAACGGGTTTCACCACCGTAACTCAAACCTACCTTAACGAAAGAACGTTCAGCGTCCAGATAAGTGATACTTTTAAGTGATACTGGAAGGAGAGCTATGCACCAATCCCCTGTGATGATGCATAGAACCGGCCAGGCCTAGCACCTAATGTCCGACCCCGCCTTCTCGTGGTGCAGACCGTTAGTACCTTTCAAAAGAGATACTCTCTTGTGGAAGTGAACTGAAGGGGAGGGCTGCCAGATTAGTGTGGCCTACTGATCTGGACAACTAGGGCTACTTTTCTTTTTTTTTCTACCCTGCTGAGGAGTGTCAACCACACAGGGTCCTGGTGCTGACCATATAAACTCACTGGACTGGACAGATATATGGCTCTGAGCTTGATTATGGATCCTGATTTTGCTGCACTGGTGGGCATCTGTGGAGGGAAAATCTTCCTCTGTGTTTTCTGTTTGTTTGTGGGTTGACAGCGCCAAGTGAATAGATTCACAGGATATGTTTATCAGCTGGTGGATAATCCTGAGCAGAGGTCATCGCAGGCACCTGAACTCTTTGCTTCTATTGGCATCGTCAAATTCTACATTGGAGGAAGTCTTCCAGTGTAGATGGCTTCAGCCTTTAGTGGTGGGGGAACGGGTCTTTGCTCCATGTCTGCGATTAGGGGGCTGTTTGATATTGTCGGCATTCCCTCTCTCAATAAACATAGTTTCTTTAAACATTCTACTAACCATTTTCTCTCCATAGGTAGTTGGAATGTGAAGACTCTGCACAGAGCTTTTTCTCTTGATGTCCTCACACAAGAATTCTACCATTATAATTTAGATATTCTCGGCTTACAAGAGACCAGATGGACAAGATAAAGGTCAGATTCTTAAAAATAATCTTAAATTTCTCTTTTCAGGGAGGGACGACAACAAGCATCACCAAGGCGTGGGTCTGCTTCTCAGCAGACACGCTAGTGATGCTCTTCTAGGATATGAGTGCATTAATGAAAGGTTTCTTACAGCAAAATTTCAGACAAGCGTTAAAGACCTGAATGTTATCTGCTGTTATGCCCCCACTGAGGATGCCGATGAGGATGAGAAGGATAGGTTTTATGAACAACTTCAGGATATTTTGAATTCTGTCAAGAAAGGATATATTACCCTTGTTCTTGGTGACTTCAATGCCAAAGTTGGTACTGACTCTGACCTTTGGGGAGGGGTGATTGGCCCTTTTGGTATTGGTAGCTGCAAATGGCAATGGGCAACGTCTCCTACAGGTAAGTAAACTCAATGGTTTCAGAATAACTAACACATGTTACAAACACCGCGACATACATAAGTACACATGGGTTTCACCTGATGGGCTGCATAGGAATATAATTGATTATATATTAATTAACAGCAAATGGGCTAGTTCTGTTAGAACTACCAGGGCATATAGGGCAGCTGAAATTGGATCTGACCATTACCTAGTTAAAAGTGTCTTGCAACTTAAACTTAAAAAGTGTTGTTCTAGGGTTAAAAAATTTGCTTTTAATACTGAAGTTCTGAAAGACCCAGTTATAGCCAAAGCTTACCATGATAGGTTACTTAGTCATTATGACAGTCATGGTATGCTTACCACTGAAGTTGAGGAAGAGTGGGGTCATTTTAAACAGGCTTTTTTGGACACTAACAGTACTCTTTTAGGAAAAAAGGAACAGAAGAGGCAGAATTATCTGAGTGATAAGGCACTTGAGCTTATTTCGGAAAGAAAGAACTGCAGGAATGTCCTTAATCAATACCCTACTAGTCCTAATAGAAAGCATTACAGAGAACGTAATAAACGTGTAAAAGATCAGTTAGCTGCTGATAAGAATCTTTGGCTTGATGGTTTGGCTGACAAAGCCGAGGAAGCAGTTAGGCAGCACAACAGCAGAGAGCTGTACCAGATAGTTAATGTTTTGTGTGGTAGAAAACGGACAGATATACAGGGATTGAAGGATAAACAAGGTAAGGTTATAGAAGGTGAGGATTCTGTCATGGCTAGGTGGGCTGAGCATTTCAGTAATGTACTAAACAATGTGGTTAGTTCTATTCCCATTGTTTGCAATGATGATAGATGCATTGGTGGCTTTAATGTTGGCCCTATAACATAATCCGAAGTTATTTTGGCTGTTTCTAAACTTAAACTTCATAAATCCCCAGGGGTAGATGAAATTACTACAGAAATGCTTAGAGCTGGAAATGTTTCGGTTACCACTTGGATGACTGAAATTCTGAATATCTTTTATGATAAAGGCATGGTTCCAAAGGATTTTACCAGAGCTATTGTTATCCCTATTTTCAAAAAAGGTGATCGGAGTTCTTGTGATAACTATAGGGGTATCAGCCTACTCTCTGTTCCAGGTAAAGTTCTTTCCATGATTGTGCTTAATAGAATTAAGAATCTGGTTGACAGTCAATTGCGTGATGAGCAATGTGGATTCAGAAGTGGTAGGGGATGTGTGGATCAGATATTTTCACTTAGGCAGATTCTTGAGAAATGTGTAGAGTTTCAGAAGCCTTTGGTTGCTAGCTTTGTTGATTTCAAAAAGGCTTTCGACTCTGTTGATCGTCATAATTTGTGGTTGATTGTGAAATCATATGGTATACCAGACAAGTTAGTTAACATAATGAAAGCTCTCTATAATAACACTGAGTCGTGTGTGAGAGTTGGTAAGGCTTGTAGCAATTGGTTTAGCATTACTTCTGGTGTTCGACAAGGGTGCATTTTGTCTCCTTTTCTCTTTAGTTTGGTTATTGATTATGTTATGCGAAATTCACTTCAAGGGAAGGATTTTGGCCTTAAATGGGCTGGAGATAGGAAAATTTCTGATTTAGATTATGCTGATGATTTGGCCCTTTTGGCAGATGATGTTGATGAGATGAACTCTTTCATTCGAGCTGTTGATGAGACTGGTAGTAGAGTAGGTTTGGTTATAAACAGAGAGAAAACTAAAGTGATGAAAATTGGTCAGGCAGGCTGGGATTCAGTTAATCTGAATGGTTGCAGTCTTGAGCAGGTGTCACAGTTTAATTATCTTGGGAGCTATGTAACAGATAATGGTGATGTGCGGCATGAGATTAACAGACGAATAGGGATTGCTGCCGGGACTTTTAAGAATCTATGGAGAGTGTGGAGAAATAGGCGTATACACCTAAAGACTAAAATTAGACTGTATAATAGTTTGGTTCTTTCTAGGGTTAGTTATGGTAGTGAAACCTGGACATTTTGTAAACAAGATAACAGGAAACTAGATGCCTTTGATTCCAGATGCTTACGCTGTATCTTGGGCATTATGTGGTTCAACTTTGTAACTAATGATGAGGTTAGGCAAAGGAGTTTGCAACCTCCTTTTAGCAGCATATTGTGCAGAGAGAGACTCCGTTGGTTTGGCCATGTTGCCCGTATGAATAATTATAGATTGGCGAATAGGGTTATGAACAGTGTGCCTAAAGGCCTCAGAAAGAAGGGGAGACCTAGGATGCGGTGGGCAGACAATGTCAAACAGGACCTTGTTAAAATTGGTGTACAGTGGCCAGATGCAGTAGATGTAGCTCAGGATAGACTTGCTTGGAGAACTAAATTGCACGGTGTGGTTGGACCTCCGTAGCCCATGGCTGCTTGAGGATGATGATGATGATGAACTCAAACCTACCTTAACGAAAGAACGTTCAGCGTCCTGATAAGTGATACTTTCTCTTCCGTGAGAAACATTGAAGCAGGAGTCCCATAAGGCTCCCTGTTGGGCCCTACTTTATTCAATCTGTCTGTGCAATGATCACCCTGAGCTTCATCCCACCAGTCTGGCCATCAAGAGACTACAACTAGGGATGGACAAGGTGGAACAATGGTACTCCAAATGGAGGATAAAGATCAATCCAGAGAAGTGACAATCAGTACTCTTCTATTGGAAAAGAATCAAGGATCCCGATTGAAACTCAATGGAAATCTACTGTACAATATCTATGAGTGGTATTGCATTGTAGATTAAAATGGGATGCTCACATCGCCCATGTGCTATCCAAAGCTAATTATCAAATATAAGCTCGGTCCACTGATTAGATGGAGCTCCAAACTGCCTCCGGTGAAGAAACTCTTCTTTTATAAGACAGCTCTGCAACATATTCTTACATATGCCTCACCTATGTTGGGTAATACCACAGACACGAACATCAGAAAGCTCCAAAGCTTTCAGAATAAGATCCTCAGATCAGTGGTAAGTGCTCCATGTTTGTCAAAAACAAACCTATCCCCAGAGATTTGGACAGTGACCACATGTATACTCATATCAAGAAGCTTGCGAAGAACTTTTTCGATTCAGTGGGTGATCATCCATATGAGATCATAATATCTCTGATCAACTGCGATCCACTGGTCATTAACGGGAATAAGAGACCAAAGTTAATGGTCTCTGAGGACCGCTCTTTTTTCCTCTAGTAGTGTTTCTTGAACACTTGCTATTGCAACAGCTCCTGTGGCCCCTCTTGCGATCATCTCTTGGATTTCCGTCATTGGCCAATCAGGCACTAAATTATTATATTAAGAGGTACTCTTAACTTGGAAACTCGTATGGTTAAGATACCAGATATCAGCAATCGCTAGAAGAAACCATAGGAATCTGGAAAGAGGATCGAGCGTTGCTAGTGAAACTCGTTTACCAAAACAGCAGTGATGCCGCCGCTTCATTACGCGAATATCGTTGTCTCAAAGATATAAGGAAAGGACTTTTGTCACTAAATGGACTGAAGAATATGATACAGAAATTCGAAGAAACAGGCGAATTGGGTGTGGCTCCAGGTAAATGCCAGCGGTCTGTTGCAGAAAGTAATGTGGAAGATGCTGCGCTTACCGCTGCAGAAATCCAGTCGCAATTGGAGCTACCCGTAGTTAGTGTGAGACTGATATCCCAGTAACTGCAACTTCTGTGGGCAACTGTGGGTAAAAATTATACGGTCCACCCTGAAATGGCATCCTTATAAAATTCATAGGGTGCAGCAGCTACACCACGCGACCCTGAACAGCGCACCGACTTTGCTTTGTGATTACTGGTGAGGATGCAACTCGACGATATGTATGTTGCCTTTGAAAGTCTTATGCACCGATAAGGCGCATCTTTCCCTACATGCAGCAGTGAATACGCACAACTGCCGAATATGGCGACCTGCACATCCGCAAGCTGTGCATGATGTGCCCCTACACTCCGACTATGTAACTGTACGGTGCGGGTTTACCACAAACTTTATAATCCGACCATATTTCGTTGAGATCATGCTTCAAGCCCCCGAGCGTCGAGATCGGTGAATGGACCACGTTACACAAATCTTCTCCGACGCAACATTATTCCGACATTGTAAGAAAGAAATTGCTTAAACTCCATAACCTTCATGCAGAATGGGTAGCCACCTCATATTGCACATACGACAAAGCAATTGTTGCGTACCACATTTGGTGAGAACAGAGTTCGAGAAACGTTCGAGAAATTTCTCGAACGTTTCTCGAATGTTTTTCAATGCTTGGCCACCACGTTAACCCGACCTAAACCCATGCGACTTTTGGTTATGGGGTATTCGAAAAGTCGAGTTTGCCAAGGCAATGTTGAATCGTTTGCTGAATTGAAGACGATGAACAGACAATGTCAAGAAAAAATTCGGTGGGCAGACATGTCAAACAAAATGTGGTGGCAGACAATGTCAAGCAGAATCTTCTTAGAATTGGACATTGTCTGCCCACCACATCCTAGGTGTCCCGCTCTTTCTGAGGCCTTTAAGCACACTATTCATAACCCTATTCGCTAATCTATAATTATAGCCAAACTAATGGAGTCTCTCTCTATACAATATACTGCTCAGAGGAGGTTGCGAATCCTTTGCCTAACCTCTTCATTACTTACAATGTTGAACCACCTAATACTATTTTTTCAGGAGGTATTTGGGTAGTCAAGGTCTTTCTTCAGGGGGTATTCAAGGGGCAGTCAAGGTATTACTTCAGGGAGTATTCAAGTAGTCAGGGGTAGTCAGGGTATTCTTCAGGAGGTATTTGAGTAGTCAAGGTCTTTCTTCAGGGGGTATTCAAGGGGTAGTGAAGGTATTACTTCAGGGAGTATTCAAGGTATTCAGGGGGTAGTCAGAGTGTTTCGTCAGGAGGTATTTGGGTGGTCAAGGTCTTTCTTCAGGGGGTATTCAAGGGGCAGTAAGGTATTACTTTAGGGGGTATTCAAGGGGCAGTAAGGTATTACTTTAGGGAGTATTCAAGGTATTCAAGGGGTAGTCAGGGTATTTCTTCAGGAGGTATTTGGGTAGTCAAGGTCTTTCTTCAGGGGTATTCAAGGGGCAGTCAAGGTATTACTTCAGGGAGTATTCATGTATTCAGGGGATAGTCAGAGTGTTTCATCAGGAAGTATTTGGGTAGTCAAGGTCTTTCTTCAGGTGGTAATCAAGGGGCAGTCAAGGTATTAATCAAGTTATCAACTCCCCAAGATTATATCAAGTCACTCCGAATTTTTCCAATTCTCCACGATTTTGCCAAGTCACTCCGAAATTTACCAACTGCCCCTAGATTTTGCCAACTGGCCATAATTTAACAGAAAAAAAAAACCAATTTTTATATCTCACCTGAATTTTGCCTACTCCCAACGATTTTGCAGGAATGCAAAATCGTTGGGAGTAGGCAAAATTCAGGAATGCAACTGCCCCAAGCAACTCCCCAAGATTACACCATGAATGCAACTCCCCAAGATTATACCATGTCAATCTGATTTTTGCCAATTCTCCATGATTTTTCCAAGTCACTCCGAAATTTGCCAACTGCCCCTATATTTTGCCAACTCGCCCTAATTTTACAGAACAAAATTCCAATTTTTACATCTCATCTGAATTTTGCCAACTCCCAACGATTTTGCGAAATTACTCCGAATTTTGTCAACTCCCCAAGATTTTGCCAACTCACCTGTATTTTACTAAGTGGCTTCGGATTTTGCCAACTACTCTAAATTTTGCCGTCTCTCCATTTTCCAAACTTCCCTAAACATGCCAAGTTCCTCGATTTTGACAACTCCCCTTAATTTTACCAAAAAAAAAATTACAATTTTTACAACTCACCTAGATTTTACGGAGTCGCTTCGAATTTTGCCAACTCCGAGTTACTTTAAGGGGGGCCTCCTCCTCCCCCCATAGTTATGCCCCTGTACGTAATAAGATGGACCCAACGTCAATCATCGAATGTGTATTTGCATTCCATCTGTGTCGAGCATATGTTGCATTTGTATCAAAATAATTTTTTTCACTTAAATAGTATTGGTTGGTCAAATTCTTTCCTATATTTTGATGATGCACTGACATATCAGCGGAATTTAAATCGATTTCTTTGATTTTGTTGCGGAAAACATTTTTTTTCTCATTATCAGTTTATTTCTTTTACGTTACACTCTTCTTCAAGATACTGTTGAACATTTGCATTAAGATATGCCCAATAAAAAAACTTCAAATTAAGAAAATAATTTAAAATAAGTCTCGTTGTCTGAGAAAGCAGAAATCTCTCTCAGAGGTTCATATCGAATCCATCCTATGCTCTTGGATAAAGTTTCCAATCTATAAGGAAAACAAATTTATTCGTGCATAAGAAAATCAAATAGGCTAGATGCCATAATAGTTTATCAGTAATTGCAGCACAGATAAAATGCAGTAAATGGTAAATCATTATTTAAATAATCTTTCATCTTCTATTATGCTAATACAACTCACAATTAAAATATTATAATGGAAGACAAATCTAAAAAATTTTTTAGAATAGCTTACTGATGTTTTCAAAACGGTTTTCGGTATATTTGAATTGCGGTAAATAGGTGTATTTCAGGTTGGGTTGTTTTACCTCTGAGCAGCACTTTTTTGCACTCCATAGGCTAAATGGCCAGGTCACAAGGACCCCGAAGGCTCAGAGAAGGTTGGGGGAGGAGACCCACTGGACCAGCTGTTAGGAGACAGATGGTAGCTCCCGTCAAGGCCATCCAGTGTGTTCCTTAAAGTGCACAGTGTATGGCTCTGCCATACACGGGGCTACGGCTTAACGTCCCATCCGACAGACGGAGGCCTTACCAAGCCCATCGGTGTCCTCTACTGACCGTGGGCTAGGCGGGAAATTTTGCGGAGATAATTCTTAACGCTGACCCAGCTGGGACTCGAACCTGGGAACTACAGATTGTGAGCCTGGCTCGCTACCGACTGAGCCACTCCCGCCCCAGGTGTATTTCAGAGAGGTAAACGTGGTTGAAAAAGATTTTGTATGGGTTATCGTTATTTATGGAATTTGGAAAATCTTTATAACGGATTCACTATCGCGGTAGAATACCATTAATTTGATGCGTAGTGTACGGATCTGTGTTTGTTTGGAGTTAATGCAGGAGCATGGATATGATGTAGTATTGCGCATTGATGCAGTTCCTTGAGTCATGCTATTGTTAATGGTATTCTGCAAATTTGTGTTCGTTGTCTTTAATGACAAGGACATTTATTCATTAAAAACAACCGAGACCAAATCAATCTTTAAAACACTAATGATTTTCTGCAATAAATTATAGCAACGAGTAAATGTTCTTTAAGTCATTACAGACAACCAATATATATTTAGAATTTTATTTTTCACAATACTCAGTACTGCAAATGAGATTTTTGAAATAATCGTGTTTTGCCGTATCCCCCAAAAAATCCCCCCAAAAAATATCACAAATGACACTCAAAAGTAGCAGGCCATAGCGAAGGGTAGAATACCTGTTTTCTTTAGTAACAAATTATCACAAGAAAAGTACTATAGACAAGGAACATTTGAAAGAAATCGGTTGCCCTGACTGGGACTCGAACCCAGATCTCCCAGAAGCATGCCAGGCATCTTAATCGTTAGACCATCAAGGAACTTACTATTTCTTCCACTAAATGACATATAAGCCTTCCTGTTGATTCACAAGTGGCACCATCTGTTATCAGGAGTGGTACTTATTTCAGAAAGAAAAAACTGCAGAAATGTCATTAATCAATACCCTACTAGTCCTAACAGAAAGCGCTACAAAGAGATTAATAGACGTGTAAGGGATCAGTCAGTTGCTGATAATAATCTTTGGCTTGATGGCTTGGCTGACAAAGCCGACTAAGCAGCAAGACAGCGTAACAGCAGAGAGCTGTACCAGATAGTCAATATTTTGTGTGGGAAGCAATGGACAGGGTATACAGAGATTGAAGGATAGATAAGGTAAGATTATTGAAGGTGAGAATTCGGTCATGGCTAGGTGGGCTGAGCATTTCAGAGATGTTCTAAACAATGCAATTAGTTCTACTCCCATTGTTTGTAATGATGATACATGTATTACCTGCATTAAGTTTGGTCCTATATCACAGACAGAAGTCATTTTGGCTATTTCTAAACTTAAATTACATAAATCCCCAAAGTAGATGAAATTACTAGTGCAATGCTTAGAACTAGGAATGTGTCTGTTACCACATGGCTGACTCAAAATTTGAATATCTGTCTTGAAAAAGGTATTATTCCTAAGGATTTTACCAGAGTTTTTATTATTCCTATTTTTCTTCCAGTTCTTGTGAAAACTATAGGGGTATCAGCCTGCTTTCTATTCCAGGTAAAGTTCTTTGTATGATTGTGGTTAATAGAATTAAGAATCAGGTTCTAATCTGGTCAATGCATGATGAGCAGTGTGGATTCAGAAGTGGTAGGGGATGTGTAGATCAGATTTTTCCACTTAGGCAGATTCTTGAGATATATTTAGAGTTTCAGAAATCTGTGGTTACTAGCTTTGTATATTTCGAAAGATAAGACTTTTGACTCTGTTGACCGTCAAAATTTGTGGTGGATTATATCTTACGGCATACGAGACAGGTTAGTTAACGTAATGAAAACTCTCTATAATAACACTGAGTCATGTGTGAGAGTTGGGAAGGCATGAAGCAATTGGTTTAGCATTGCTTCTGGTTTTCGACAAGGGTGTTTTATCTCCTTTTCTCTTTAGTTTGGTTATTGATTATATTACGCGAAATTCACTCATGGGAAAGATTTTGACCTTAAACTGTCTGGAGATACGAAAATGTCTGATTTAGATTATGCTGATAATTTAGCCCTTTCGGCAAATGATGTTGATGAGATGAAACTCTTTCATTCGAGCTGTTGATGAAACTGGTAGTATAGTAGGTTTGGTTATAAACAGAGAGAAAACTAATGTGATTAAAATTGGTCAGGCAAGCTGTGATTCAGTTAATCTGAATGGTTGCAGTCTTGAGCAGGTGTCACAGTTTAATTACCTAGGGAGCTATGTAACAGATACTGGTGATATGTGGCATGAGATATATAGAAGAATAGTAATTGCCTCTGGAACTTTTAAGAATATATGGAGAATGCAGAGAAATAGGCATGTGCACCTACAGGCTGAAATTACGCTGTATAATAGTTTGGTTCTTTCTATGGTAGCGAAACATGAACCCTTTGTAAGTATGATAACAAGAAACTTGATGCTTTGATTCTAGATAATTGTGCACTTATCTTGGGTATTAGGTGGTTGAACTTTGTAAGCAATGATGAGGTTAGGGAAAAGAGTCCACAACCTCCTTTGAGCAGAATATTGTGCAGAGAGAGACTCCGTTGGTTTGGTCATGTTGCCTGTATGCATACTACTATAAATTAGTGAATAAGTTTATGAAGAGTGTGCCTTAAGGCCTCAGAAAAATGACCTAGGAAGCGTGGGGAGAAAATGTTAAACAAGACTTTGTTAGAATTGGTATATAGTGGCCAGATGCAGCAGATGTAACTTGACCAGTTGGTCAAAGTCCTTTGTATATTTTGGTGATGCACTGACATGTAAGCTGGTGTTAAATCAATTTGTGTGATTTTGTTGCAGAAAGTATTTTTTTTTAATATATTAATTTATTTCTTTTACGTTACACTCTTCTGGGACACTTAGTTACACATTTCTGACCCAAATGAATTAAGAAAAAGGAAAACTTAGCATAAATATGCAAAAATGCATGTGAACATTTCAATTATAATACAAAATACAGAAACTTTAAATATATATATATGACACAGAAAAAATTAAGGAAAAATATTAAAACAACTCTCATTTGCTAGATACCATAATATTTTAAACAGGCTATATATCATAATATTTTATCAATAAATGCAGCAGAGATAAAATGCAGTAATATGTGAATCATTATTTAAATAAGCTTTCATCTATTACATCGAAGTTTTTCAAACTGCGGGTCATGAACCATTAGAGGGTCGTGAAATCAATTTCGTCGGTCTCGACCAACATGTTTTTAAATTAATAGAATAGAAAATATCAGAGTGGACCTCATTGGGTCGCAATGTAAAATGTATTTTTTATTGGGGGTCGTGGTTAAAAATTTTTGAAAATACTGTATAATACTGTTATGAATTAAAAGGGTGGAAACAGCATGAGTTCAAAAATAATATTTAAAAATTATAATTCTAAAATAATGTAATTTATTACAAAAGTATGAAGGAAAACATTTATATAAACTAAAGTCAACCAACACAAATCTATATGAGTATAAAAATAAACATTCAGAAGAACAACACATCGTTTCACTATTCCTACAACGAGAAAACAAGGCTTTTACAACTGTCGATAAGTTCAGGGGCTTAACGAAGGACTATGGTTGGGGGGGGGGATCTCTAAAATAAAATTTTGCCAACTGAAAAAATAATGATGTCTCTGTCAGTTGTGTACATGGATTTTCGCTCTCGTGGCGGGGGGGGGGGGGGGGGGTTGAGACAATTTTCACATCATCATCATCATCCTCAAGACGCCATGGGCTACGGAGGTCCAACCAGACCGTGCAATTTAGTTCTTCAAGCAAGTCTGTTCTAAGCTACAACTGCGGCATCTGACCATTGCACACCAATTCTAGCAAGGTCCTGTTTGACATTGTCTGCCCACCACATCCTAGGCCTCCCCCTCTTTCTGAGGCCTTTACGCACACTGTTCATAACCCTATTTGCCAATTTAAAATTATTCATACGGGCAACATGGCCAAACCAACGGAGTCTGTCTCTGCACAATATGCTGCTTAAAGGAGGTTGCAGACTCCTTTGCCTAACCTCATCATTAGTTACAAAGTTGAACCACCTAATGCCCAAGATACTGCGTAAGCATCTAGAATCAAAAGCATCTAGTTTCCTGTTATCTTGTTTACACAGCGTCCAAGTTTCACTACCATAGCTAACCCTAGAAAGAACCAAACTATTATACAGTCTAATTTTAGTCTTTAGGTGATTACGCCTATTTCTCCACACTCTACATAGATTCTTAAAAATCCCGGCAGCAATCCCTATTCGTCTGTTAATCTCATGCCGCACATCACCATTATCTGTTACATAGCTCCCAAGATAATTAAACTGTGACACCTGCTCAAGACTGCAACCATTAATAGAATTATTAATAGAATCACAGCCTGCCTGACCAATTTCCATCACTTTAGTTTTCTCTCTGTTTATAACCAAACCTACTCTACTACCAGTTTCATCAACAGCTCGAATGAAAGAGTTCATCTCATCAACATCATCTGCCAAAAGGGCTAATTCATCAGCATAATCTAAATCAGACATTTTCGTATCTTCAACCCATTTAAGGCCAAAATCTTTCCCTTGAAGTGAATTTCGCATAACGTAATCAATAACCAAACTGAAGAGAAAAGGAGACACAATGCACCCTTGTCGAACACCAGAAGTAATGCTAAACCAATTGCTACAAGCCTTACCACACGTGACTCAGTGTTATTATAGAGAGCTTTCATTATGTTAACTAACTTGTCTGGTATGCCATATGATTTCACAATCAGCCACAAATTATGACGATCAACAGAGTCGAAAGCCTTTTTGAAATCAATAAAGCTAGCAACCAAAGGTTTCTGAAACTCTAAACATTTCTCAAGAATCGTCCTGAGTGAAAATATGCTGAATTCACATTGCTCATAACGCAATTGCCTGTCAACCAGATTCTTAATTCTATTAAACACAATCATGCAAAGAACGTTCCCTGGAACA